>CM070715.1:47865682-49068701 GCA_036346275.1 Otatea glauca | reverse complement strand
TGACCGCCACGCCACCGCTCTCCTAACGATGCCTTGCCGACGGCGTGGTCGGCGCGGTGCACGGCGCCACTCGAGTTTCTCGTCACGGACGCGACTCGTCCATTTGATTTAAGACCAGGTTTCATCTGGCTAAATCTCGAGCAATTTTTGGCAGTCTCGAACAAAAGAAGAGGCTATTCACTCTCGAAGCAAGACTCCCGACCAAGTGTCGAAAAGACGCATACAATCGCAGTCACAAAGGGAGTTTTCATTTCTTCTAAAAAATTTACACGATCAACTTTTACATAGGGCTCGAGTCCCCTCCCCCTTTTTCCTATCCGACTAACCTATCTACAGGTCGGCCATCTCCCGAGCGAGCTTCTCCTGCTCGAGGGTGGCAACCTTTGCCCTCAGGGCCAGCGCCTCGGCCTCGGTATTGGTAACCCGGCTTTGCTCCTCCTAAAGCTGAGCCAGGTCGTTCTTCCCCGCCTGGGTCGCTCGCCCCAGCTTTTCCTCGAGCTCGGCCATCTTCGCCTCGACGTCAGACGAAGCCCTCAAGGGAGCTGCAGAGAGCTCCACGACCTCTTTGTGGAGCACTTCCACCTCTGCGCGGGCGGCTTCGACGATCTCCGCGGCCCTCGCACGATCACCCGCGAGGGAATTCTTGGCCTTCTCGCAAGGGCCTCGGCCGACCGCCTCTGCTCGGCTTCGACCGCCCTCGAAAGCTCGACGGCATGCTCGGCCTTCAGCTTACTGACCGCACGGCCACTACCGATCCTACTCGCACCGGCTTCGCTCTCTTCACGATCCCTTGTTGAGGAGCTTGGTAGGCGGCCGATGAGGTCATGCTCTCGCAGTAGGAACGACACTGGCCCCCCGAGCCTCGCTCCATAAAAAGCGACGGCAGTTCATCACACGGCCACCGTCGCACTCATCGGCTGACTCCATATCCGCGGGTCCAGAGCCCGCTGCAACCGTCCCCGCCTCACCAGGACCCACCTCAAGCAGCGATGCTTCTGGAGGTTTGTCTCCGGACGTTCCGCCCAGGCGTAGAAGGTTCGCGATCGACGCTGTCCTGACGACCCCCTCCTTAATCGCTAGGACCGTCGCGGGGTGCGCCGTCGGCTCGGGGTTGATCACCTCGCCGATGACAACTCTGACCATAGCATGGTAATAGTGCCGCCCCAACCTACGGCTGCCCAGCGTACTCTGTCAGCCATTGTCGGGTACGCTGGCCGGCTCGGTTCAAGCCCGTCCCGATGGAGTGATTCGACGGGGCCAAGAATCCCGACGAATTTCTCTCGATCTACTCCACCGCTGATCCTCGGCGCCGACGGACGAGGTCAGAATGGTTAACTACCCCTACCATCGTGATGGGGCCGCCGCGACCGGCTCTTTAACTGTGCCCCGCGCCTTTCTCCGCCATGACGCCAAGTGCGAAGTGCCCTCCGATCAAACTTCTAGAGCTACTATGAGCGTCCTGGACGAGAAAGGGACCTGGATCGCGTCATCCAAGGCAAGGGCGAGCCTCTTTGCAACTTCATTCGCCGATTCACCCGCGTAAGGAACTTGTCGGGATCTACCAGCAACGCAGGCATCCCCACGCCGTGGCGTCTTTCCACCTAACTGCGACTCATTCCCGACCTAGGTGATGCCCCCTCGATGGTTGGGTTCAGGGCCAGCAAGCTCGAGCTCGGGCACCGTCGCAAGGGCAAGCACCCTTGACCTCGATGCCCCGTCCTCGACCTCGACACCCCCGCGGGCACCAAGAAAAGGGACTGTCGGGGATTGGTACCCTCGCCACGCGTAAGCATCCCCCGGGCCTCGTGGTAGCTTTCCACAAACCAATGGGCTCATCCCCGGCCTAGAAGATGCCCCCCCGATGGTCGGGCTCGGGGCTAGTGAACTCGAGTTCGGGAACCACCGCAGGGGTAGACACCCTCGACCTTGACGCCTCGCCTCGACCTCGACGCTCCCGCAGGCACCAAGGAAAGGGACATCTGTAACATTTCTATTTTTTGTCTTGTGTAAAACACTCCCCTGCATGAGAATCAGCACCCTACCTGCCCCTGCATGCGAACTAGGGTTAAACATCTCCCGTCAAAATCTCAACAGCTCCCGTCATACTCCCAACGGCTAGCAACGACGAGCTCACAATCGCCACTGCTCCTCGACGCGGCCTTAGGATCACAAAGAAGGTTCCCGAGGGCTACAAAAGTAGTAGGTCACCCCAACCACAGGAGAACACACACGGGGGGGGGGGGGGAAGAAGAACAGAGTAGCCACAAGACAGAATAACAGGAGACAAGAGCAACCCCCGGCTCGCGACACCAAAGGAGAATGGCACGGCCCCCTGCTCTTGCTCAGGCCCCATCCTTGTACTCTTCCACAGAGCCACTAATACACCCTTAGCCTTAGTGCGAAACTGGAGTAGACCTATTACCCAACCTTAGGGACTCGAACCAGTATAAATCCCTATGTCTGACATCCTTCCTTTGACGACTTCCCCGCGACGCCTGAAGCCCCCGAACGAGCGTGACCTCGGGTCCCGCTCCGAGCAAACACCTCGCTCCCCTTTCTTTCTTCTGCGGTTGACGGTCCCGATCGTCGATAGCTGGCGCCCACCGTGGGGCCCGAGTTTCGTTCATTCGGGGTTCACTGCTTTAGCATCTCCAATGAGGCTGGACCCGGATGCGGTTCCTGAGCACGAAGGCTCCACCTCCATGTTCCCACCTTCCCTATCGCCGCACGAGCACCTTGCCTTCATGGCCGGCAGCCGCGAGGCAAGCACGGAAGCAAGTGACGATGACCCGTAAGTCCTGAGAGAGGCGCGCTTGGTCCGCTGCTATCAACTGTGCCATCACCGCCCTCCGACGGGAAGAGCGCGAGGGTCTCCACACCTCGGTTGAACATCACAGCCCTGCTCGACAGGACGATCCCAACCGGGAAGACTTGCGGGCCATTGCCGGGTCATGGCTGATCCCACCCGGGCAAGGTCGGCCCTCTTTCACCGATCCCTTGCCGAGGAACTCGACAGGGCGGCGGATGAGGTCACCCCCTTGCAGCAAGGACGTCAACGACCACCCGAACCTCGCTCTCTATGAAGCGATGGCAGTTCGTCGCGTGGCCACCGCCGTCCTCACTGGCCGACTCCGTACCCACGGGCCAGGAGCCCGCCGCAACGGTCCCCACCTAACCGGGGCGCAGGCCTGATGCGCAGGCATTCCCGTGATCGACAGGGTGGTGACAGTGCTCCTTCATGTAGCGGCGCTTCCGGGGTCTGTCTCCAGACATTCCGCCCAAGCGGCAGAAGACTCGCAATCATTGTCGCCCCGACGACGTCCTTCCTGTCTACCGAGCTCGGCGTGGGGTGCGCCGTCGGCTCGAGTTTGATCACCTCACCGACGGTGATTCTGACCATAGCAGCGGTGACCATGATGCCCCAACCTACGGTTGCCCAGCGTACTCCGTCGACCTTCGTCGAGTGCGCTGGCCGACTCGTTTGCGCCCCTCCGTGATGGAGCGGTTCGACGGGACCGAGAACCCCGATGAGTTCCTTTCGATCTATTCCACCGCGATCCTAGCGGCGGGCGGGGATGTGGCTGTGATGGCCAACTACCTCCCACCGCCCCGACGGCGCCGCCGCACTGCTTTTCAACCGTGCTCCCGTGCCTTTGGTCGGGCGCTGTGTACAGAGCGCTCTCCGATCAAACTTCCAGAGCTGCTACGAGCGCCCTGGACAGGAAAGGGACCTGGACCGCATCATCTAGGGCAAGGGTGAACCCCTCCGCGACTTCATCCGTCGGTTCACCCGCACGAGGAATTCCATCCCAAATGTCTCCAGCGAAGCCATCATCAAAGCTTTCAAGTTCGGTGTTCGGGACAGGCGTCTTACGGAGGACTTGGAGATCACCATCGACCTCAGTGTCAACAAGCTATTCCGAATGGCGGAACGCTACGCGGACACGGACGATGTCGTCACCGGAAGCGACCACGACTGTAAGCTCGCCACATTCCCGCGAGCCCGGCCGTCACGCTAAGGATGTCGGCCAACCCGCGCCCCAAGAAGCAAGGGCAAGGTCTTCGAGATGGTGGTGGCCAACTGTGCGTGGTCGCCGCAGCCGACGCAAGGCGTGAAGTGATGGAGGTGCGCAACTCGATCGCAATGGACCTTGGCCCCAGCTTGGTCAGCCGCAATGTCGCCAGTTTAACATCAACCCCACCGAGGCAAAGATCGCTACCACGCAGAGAGGCAGATCGGGCTGACCCGTAGCGGGGCAACGTTCGGCCTCCCGCCAATGAGGTTGGGCCAGGGTACGACCCGAATAAATTCTGTCTGTTCCACCAAGCCCCAGGCCACGACCTGAGGGGCTGTAGGGCGTGGCAGTTCAAGCTGAACGCCTTCTACGATGGGCATGGGGAGATGCCCACGCTCCCGAAGGGGGGGCGAGTTGCCCGACAAAGGCGTCGCCCATGAGGGGCCAGAGGGCCTCGACCTAGAGTTCCAGCAGGGCGACAGTCGCGTTGATATGATCTTCGGCGTTCGTCACAGCATCAATCTCGCACGAGCTCAAGAGCGCAAGATCGCGTATCAAGCTTTGGCCGACAAGCCTGCCGACCAACCTTGCAAATGGGCTGGCGTTCTGATCACCTTCTCCCAGGACGATGCTCCCCTGGGGTGTTCAAGGACCTTAAGACTGCCTTGGTCGTCGCTCCGACCATAAGCAACACCGTGGTCAGGAGGGTCATGGTTGATGGGGGGCGTTATCTCAACCTGCTCTTGGCCAGTACACTACACCGGATGCAGATTCCCTGGTCCAAGATCAGGAGTATAGCGGTCCCCTTCTTCGGCATCGTGCCGGGGAGCTCGACCACTCCGCCGCAAGTTGTTCGCGCTCATTACCTTCGGGCGACTGACGTAACTTCCGACCGAGCTAGTCACCTTCGAGGTCGTGGATGGCGCACCTTCTTCACAACGCCATCCCGCCGGGCCGCTTTGATCAAGTTTATGGCGGCAAGCCATTACGCCACCGTGCATGAAGCTCCCGGCCCTGTGGCGCCATAACCGCCCGAGGCGACTCAAAACAAACAAGACCGCCGCAAAGAGAAGGCCTCGAAGCCGCAGCAAGCTCCTCACCGCCCCGAGGTAGCATAGAAGGACGCCCGTCGGAAAACGGCGACCAAGCCCGGCGGCCCGACCAAGACCGTGCGGCTCGAGGAGGACAACCCGGGCAAATGTGTCCACCTCGTCGTCCAGTTCAATCCAAAATAGGACTTCGAGCTCATCACCTTCCTCCGCGGCAACAAAAGCATATTTGCGTGGGAACCGACAGACATGCCTGGGTTCCCGAGAGAGGTGATTGAGCATAAATTACAAACGAGGCCTGGATGCAGGCCCGTGCGCCAGAAGTTACAACGTTTGTCCCCCAAAAAGGTGGCGATAATCAGGGAGCACCTTGACAAGCTCCTGAAGGCCAACTTCATTCGTGAGGTCAACTACTCCGAATGGCTGGCCAACCCGTTGATCGTGCAGAAAAAGGGTGGAAAGTGGAGGATGTGTGTCGACCACACGGGTTTGAATTCAGCGTGCCCGAAGGATAACTTCCCTCTCCCCCGAATAGACTAGATCGTGGAATCCACCGCCAACGCCAAGATGCTATGTTTCCTCGATGCCTACTCTGGCTACCACCAGATCAAGCTCGCGGCGGGCGACGAGGACAAGACAGCCTTCGTCACGCCTTTCGGAACGTTCTGCTTCACCACTATGTTGTTCGCCTCCGTGACGCCGGCGATGCCCAACGCTGATGTCCTGACATTTGACCTCCGTGATCGTGCGAATCTCGAGGTCTACATTGATGACATCATCGTCAAGAGCTCTTCTGAAGCCGACCACGTCAGCGACCTTGCGGAGACCTTCGCCAACTTGAACAAGCATGGAGTCAAGCTCAACCCTGAGAAATGCGTCTTCGGTGCAACCTCAGGGAAGGTGCTCGGCTACATGATCGGGGGCTCCGGCGTAGGTCCGAACCAGGAGAAATTGAGGCGATCGAGAGGATGGCCACCCTGGCGTCAGCAAGGCAAGTCCAATGCCTTGCCGGTCGTGTGGCCGCCCTCAGCCGATTCATCTCGAGATTCGGGGAGCGCGGGCTGCCATTCTTCAAAGCCTTACGCCACCGCCGTGCTTTTGAATGGACCCCGGAAGCCAAATGGTCCTTCAATGAGCTGAAATCGACTCTCTGCCGCCGCTACTCACGCACTCAAAGACTCGGGCGAGAGGCGCCGCTTTACTTGGCGGCCGCGGCGCAGCCATCATCGCTGGCCCCCGTGGCCGAAGCGCGATGGTCGGCAGTAGCCGATCTACTACATCAGCAAAGTGCTCCATGGGCCGAAGGAGCACTACCCCCAGGTCCAGAAGCTACTCTATGCCCTCTTCATGGCCTCGCGCAAGCTCCAGCATTACTTTCAGGCGAACGCCGTGGTCGTCCTGAGTGGGTTCCCGCTCGGTGAGATCTTAAGGAACTCGGAAGCAGGAGGCCGCATCGCTAAATGGGCCATGGAATTAGCCTAATTTGGTATTCGGTTCGTGGTGCGCTTCACCAGTAAGTTGCAGGCGCTTGCCGACTTTGTGGTCGAGCAGACAGCGGAGCCCACCCCTAAACCCGAGGCCGAGGAAGATGGTCCCTGGACCATGTTCTTCGATGGCTCGAGGTCGTTCGAACGCTCGGGAGCTGCCGTCCTCATCATCACCCCTCGGGAGGATCATCTGAAGTACGTGATCCGCTTCGGCTTTCCCACAACCAACAATGTCGCAGAGTACGAGGCCCTCTTGGATGGCCTTCGTGCAAGCAAATCACTGGGCGTGCGTCGGCTGGTCGAGAGGGGAGATTCTCAACTCTTTGTCAACCAATACAACAAACACTACCAATACTCAGAGCCGTCGATAGCAAAGTACCTCGCTGAGGTACGCAAAATGGAGAAATGGTTCAAGAACCTCGAAGTCGGATACGTTCCCAGGAGGGACATCTCCAGCGCGGATTTTCTGTCCAAGCTTGGGTCATCCGACGATGAGATTCTGTCAGATGTCATCCTCGAGACCGCCGCCCCGACTGGCCGACGAACCGTAAGACTCTGGTGGCCTTCCTCGAGAGCCGCCCATCATGGATGGACCCGATCACAAGTTCTCACCTTTGTGAGCTCCCGGCCCGACTGCCGAGGGCAAGAGCTCAAGCGCCGCGGCGAGCTCAGATGGGCTCGCCGACGACAGCTTGTAATCGGGCGGGCGACCGGGCATCCTCGCCAATTGCACACCTCTGAGGAAGGTAAATACTTGCTTAACGATATTCATTCGCCTCTCGCGACTCACTCTTCTTTCAGACCATGGTCGGAAGGCGCTCCGCATGGGCTTTATTGGCTAACCGGCGCCCAGATGCGCGACATCGCTCGCTACCGCCGAGCCTACTGGCCCATGCTCGAAGGCTCGCCACCGCTTACGCCCCGCACCATCCTCGCTCGCCATTCTCGACCTGTGGCCTGGACATCCTCGGCCCCTTCCCACGGGCGGTCGACGGGAAGAAGTTCCTATTTATCACCATTGACACCTTCACGAAATGGGTTGAAGCCAAGTCGGTCTCAGCCATCATGGCCCAGGCCGCAGTGAGATTTCTCCGTTCATTTATAGTCTCAAGGTATGGGCTCCCTTGCAGGATCATCATCGACAATGGGACGCAGTTCATCAGCGAGCTATTCCAAGAATACTACGAAGACAGGGGAACCAAGGTCTTCTACGCCTCAGTAGGCCACCCTCACAGCAACAGGGCGGTGGAGCGTGCCAACGGACAAATTGTCCAAGGCGTCAAGAAGCGAGTCTTCGACGAGCTCGAGCACCGAGGCCAGGGCTGGGTGGACGAGCTTCCCACCATTCTCTGGTCCATCCAAACCACGCCGAGCCGGGCAACAGGGTCCACCCCCTTCCGGCTCGTCTTTGGTTCCGAAGCCGTCCTACCCCCCGAGGTCACGCTGGGCTCAACCAGGTCCACTCCGTCGACCAAGTCGACCTCGAACAAGAGCGGTCCCTCGACCTCACCCTGGCAGAGGAGGTAAGATGCCATGCTTTGCTATATACGGACAACACATTACCTGCAAACGCTTCGCAGGCATGCCTCCCGATCGGTGCGACCCAGAAGGCTCCTTATTGGGGACTTGGTCCTAAAGCGAATTCAGGACCGGTCCGGCACCAACAAGTTATCCCCACTATTGGAGGGCCCCTATCGCGTCGTCTCAGCAGGCTGAATGGGTGGCTACCGGCTGGCCATGCCCAACGGATGAGAGCTCACGAACTCGTGGAACATTGACCAGCTCTGAAAGTTCTATGTTTGAACTCTGCCTCTCGCTTTCATGATGAAATTCTTTTAATTTACCATTCATGATTGCGCCCTTTTTATATATCTCTTCGTACTCCGAGCAGGCGAGTTTCCGGGTCGTGATCCGAGGGTTCGCCCCCGGAGGAAGTCGAGCCAGCTATAAGCCGATTCTCATCGCTTCACGGCTCCCCTCCGTAGCAGGGTCCGGCCTGGCGATCACGCCCATGAACTCCTCGACCTCTGATACAATCCGGCCCGGTCCCCCTCTCCTTTTTGCTCGAACAAAATCGCGGCCTTGAGGCACGCTTCACGGGGCTGAGTCCGCGGTAGCTGACTCTCGTCGCAGTAAGCCGATCATCCCCTCTAGTAGGCCCCGTGCCCGAGATCGCTGCCGGAAAGCGTTTCCAGCTAAGGGGCCAGTCTGACCTTTTGTTTTTTCTGCAAGCATGTTTTATCTTTGTGCGCACAACGCGCGGCTTGCTCTCCCGCGACCGAGCAATCGCCACCTTGAGCGCGATCCGCACCCGCACACCGCTTGGTCAGGTCCAGCATAAGGTTTTTTTTCTACCTATGCTAACGCCCCTCTTGCGTTCCAGGGGACGCGACGCCGGATCACATTCTCAAGGCCCGTCTTCAGGGAATCGAGTCTGAGCCGCCTTCGCCGCGGTAAGTTGACTGCTCTCCTAGATCGAGCCCCGAGCCGAGGGTTCCGCCTGGTAAGCAACCCGCGCTCGGGGCCTGGCATGACATCCTTCGCGCAAAGTTCTCTTTCTTTACATACCAGCATCTATGTGTCCTCGCGCCGCGAGCAACGCGAGCACGAGACGTGATTTTAGGATCGCCTCCAGGGGGTCGCAGTCAGTTATAAGCCGATTCTCATCGCGTCGCGGCTCCCCCCTGTAGCAGAGCTTGGACCTGAGATCACGTCAAGAGCTCCTGAACCTCGAGGTGCCCTAGGGTTTCTTTCCCCAAAAGTGTGGCTTATTGGCAGCCTGGCATGGGGCGTCCGGAGTTGGCCTCTTGGCGGTCTTCTTGCCCTTGCCCAGCCCGAGCAATGGCAACAGGCGCCTCGCCGTTTCCAGCAGCTCCAGACTCTCCTGCAAGACTCGACATGGTCAAAGAATGCCTGAACCTAAAAGGGGACCAACAGAAGAACAAGAGGAGATTACCTCGCTGCGCCGCCTCAGGATGTTCTTGGGGACAGGGTCGTCAAGGGTGTAGGCGTGGGCCACCTTGCCGAATGCCTCTTGCATACGCGTCGCCACCCATGACTCCGACGGGGCTGCAGGAAGACAGAATGAGACGGAGGGTGATCAACAGAAGAAAGAAAGAGCTCGCTCGAGCTCGGGAAAGCACAAGGTCAAAAGTAACTTACATTTGGTGCTTTCCCGGGTAGGGTCGTCCCTTCCTCGGATCTCGAAGAACGGGTGCACCCTCTTCCGCAAAGGGGACACCCGAGCCCGAAGGAAGTCTACGACCACAGCCTGACCGGTCAGGCCGCGCATCGCGCATACATGGATGATGGCGATGGCCACTTGGTCGGCCGCCGAGTCCTCAGGCTCTGGGGTCTCGCCCTTGCTGTCCACAGCGATGCCGTTGTACGCGAGCTCGCCCCCTCGCCCTTCTTTAGGTAAAACCATTCGGGGTAGATGAAGTCCAATCGGGGTGTTTGTTACTCAGCTTCACTCTGTGACTTTTTTTCGCACGAATGGAGTCTGCAATGCAACTTATTACACAATGTGAGGAATTTTTAACACCGACTCAGACGGATTTGAAACGCATACCGATAAGAGCTAGAGTGCGAATAAAGTCCATTCGGGCTGTTTGTCACTCAGTTTCACTCTGTGAATTTTTTTTGCACGAATGGAGTTTGCAGTGCAAGTTGGGACACGTTGTGAAATTTTTAACACCGACTCAGACGGATTCGAAATGCATACCAATATGAGTTAGGTCGCATATGAGGTCCATTCGGGTGTTTGTTACTTAGTTTCACCGTGACTTTTTTTCGCACGAATGGAGTCTGCAGTGCAAGTTGGGACACGTTGTGAGGAATTTTTAACACCGACTCAGAAGGATTCGAAATGCATACCGGTATGAGTTATGGTGCATATGAAATCCATTCGGGTGTTTTTTACTTAGTTTCACTCTGTGAGTTTTTTTTCGCACGAATGGAGTCTGAAGTGCAAGTTGGGACACATTGTAAGGAATTTTTTAAATCGACTCAGACGGATTCAAAATGCATACCAAAAGGAGTTAGAGTGCATATGAAGTCCATTCGGGGAGTTTGTCACTCAGTTTCACTCTGTCATTTTTTCGCACGAATGGAGTCTGCAGTGCAACATAGGACAAGTTGTGAGGAATTATTAACACTGACTCAGACGGATTCGAAAGTTGTTCCGATATGAGTTAGGGCGCATATGACGTCCATTCAGGGTGTTTATTACTCAGCTACACTCTGTGACTTTTTTCGCACGAATGGAGTCTACTGTGCATCTTGGGACACGTTGTGAGAAATTATTAACACCGGCTCAGACGGATTCGAAATGCATACTGGTATGAGTTAGGGCGCATATGAAGTCCATTCGGGTTATTTGTCACTCAGTTTCACTCTGTGTCTTTTTTCGCAAGAATGGAGTCTGCAGTGCAAGTTGGGACACGTTGTGACGAATTTTTAACACCGACTCAGACGGATTCGAAACGCGTACCGATATGAGTTAAGGCACATATGATGTCCAATCAAGGTGTTTGTTACTCAGCTTCACTCTGTGACTTTTTTCGCTTGAATGGAGTCTACAGTGCAACATTGGACACATTGTGAGTAGTTTTTGACACCGACTCAAACGGATTCGAAACGCCTACCGATAAGAGTTAGAGTGCGTATAAAGTCAATTCGGGGTGTTTGTCACTCAGTTTCACTCTATGACTTTTTTCGCACAAATGGAGTCTGCAGTACAAGTTGGGACACGTTGTGAGAAATTTTTAACACCGACTCGGACGGATTCAAAATGAATACCAGTATGAGTTATGTCGCATATGAAGTCCATTCGGGTGTTTGTTACTTAGTTTCACTGTGACTTTTTTTCGCACGAATGGAGTCTGCTGTGCAAGTTGGGACACGTTGTGAGGAATTTTTAACACCGACTCAGACAGATTCGAAATGCATACCGCTATGAGATTGGGTGCATATGAAGTCCATTTGGGTGTTTGTTACTTAATTTCACTCAGTGTCTTTTTTCACACGAATGGAGTCTGCAGTGCAAGTTGGGACACGTTGTAAGGAATTTTTAACACTGACTCAGACGGGTTCGAAATGCATACTGATAAGAGTTAGAGTGCATATGAAGACCATTCGGGGTGTTTGTCACTCAATTTCACTCATTGACTTTTTTGCACGAATTGAGTCTGCAGTGCAAGTTGGATACGTTGTGAGGAATTTTTAACACCAACACAACTGGATTCGAAACGCATACCGACAAGAGTTAGGGCGCAAACGAAGTCCATTCGGGGAGTTTGTCACTCAGTTTCAATCTGTGATTTTTTTCGCACGATTGGAGTCTACACTATAAGTTGGGACACGTTGATAGGCATTTTTAAGACCGACTCAGACGGATTCGAAACGCATACTGATATGAGTTGGGACACGCTATAAGGAATTCTTAACACCGACTCAGACGGATTCGAAAGGCGTACCGATATGAGTTTGGGCGCATATGAAGTCCATTCGGGGTGTTTGTTACTCAGCTTCACTCTGTGACTTTTCTTCGCACGAATGGAGAATGCAGTGCAACTTAGGATACGTTGTGACGAATTTTTAGCACTGACTCAGAAGGATCCGAAACTCATACCGATATAAGTTAGGGTGCATATGAAGTCCATTAGGTGTGTTTCATTTCTTCTAAAAAGGCGCATACAATTGCAATCACAAAGGGAGTTTCATTTCTTCTAAAGATAAAATTTACACGATTAACATTTACAAAAAGGTCGAGTGCCCTCGACCCTTATTTTTCTATCGACTAACCTATCTATAGGTCAGCCATCTCCCGAGCAAGCTTCTCTTGCTTGAGTGTAGCGACCTTCGCCCTCAGGGCCAGCGCCTCAGCCTCGGCGTTGGCGACCCAGCTTCGCTCCTCCTAAAGCTGGGCCAGGGCGTTCTTCCCCGCCCGGGTCGCTCGCCCCAGCTTTTCCTCGAGCTCGGCCATCTTTGCCTCGACGTCAGCCGAAGCCTTCGAGGGAGTTGCAGAGAGCTCTGTAACCTTTTTGTGAAGCGCTTCCACCTCCACACGGGCAGCCTCCACGATTTCTGCGGCCCTCGCACGGTCACCCACGAGGGCATTCTCGGCCTTCTCGCGGATATTCACGAGAGACTCGGCCGACCGCTTCTGTTCGGCTTCAACTGCCCTCGAAAGCTCAACGGCATGCTCGGCCATCAATTGCTCGACCTCCTCCTCTGTCCGTGCTATGCTCTCCTCGTAGCCGAGGACGTACTCCTCGCGTCCCTCGACCAAGGAGCACAGCGCCCGGAAGCTGATGGCATGGCCGCGCAAGGTCTCAAGCCCTTGAGCGACCTGCTCCAAGCCTTGAGAAGTCACGAGAAATGTCACAAACGGCTTCACGGACAAAAACCGAACCAAAGAAAAGAAAGACGGGCTCGAAATCAACTAACCCCTTCGAGGTGCGCTACAAGCCTCGCACGGGCGGAGCGCAGAGACGACCTAATGGGGGCAGTGATCCCGATCTTTCGGTGGGATGATGATTCGTCGATTTGGAGGATATGTGGCAAACATTCCTCCCACATTTTCAGATTCTTCTTTAGAACAGCCCTAAGCATGGTAGACAAAGTTCTATTAACAACCTCAGTTTGATCATCTGTTTGAGGATGACATGTAGTGCTGAATAGTAACTTAGTGCCCAATTTGTTCCATAGAGTGCGCCAAAAATGACTAAGAAATTTTGTATCACGATCTGAGACTATCGTATTAGGAACACCATGCAAGCGAACAATTTCACGAAAGAATAAATCAGCAACATTAGTAGCATCATCACTCTTATGACACGGTATGAAGTGAGCCATTTTGGAAAAGCGATCCACAACTACAAAAATACTATCCCTCCCCTTCTTTGTTCTAGGCAATCCCAAAACAAAATCCATCGAGATATCCTCCCAAGGAGTGTTCGGAACAGAAGGGGCATGTACAAACCGTGTGGGTTAAGTGCGGACTTAGCTCGTTGACATGTGGAGCAACGAGCAACAAATCTCTCCACATCGTCGCATCTTTGGCCAAAAGAAGTGATCGACAGGGATGTCCTCGGTCTTCTTGACACGAAGTGCCCCATAAGTCCGCCTCCGTGTGCTTCTGTAATAGCAAAGGCGAATAGAACTAGCTGGAATGCACAGCTTGTTAGCACGGAACAAGAAACCATCATTCATGAAGAACTTGCCATATGTTCGCCCATCCTTACAATTCAGAAGACGTCCTTGAAATCGGGATCAAGAGCGTCTTTGCTCCTTCGATGTTTGCAGACAAAAATTCTAAAATCAAGTTGTGAGAGCATGGTGTATCGTGAGACAAAGCATCGACAATGATATTTTCTTTCCCTTTCTTGTGTTTGATGACATAGGGAAATGACTCAATGAATTCTACCCATTTTGAATGCCGACGATTCAGATTAGTTTGGTTTCTAATATGCTTTAAAGATTCATGATCAGAATGAATAATGAACTCTCTAGGCCACAAGTAATGCTGCCATGTTTCCAAAGTTCGAACTAATGCAAATAATTCTTTGTCATAAGTTGAATAGTTCAAACTAGGACCACTCAACTTCTCACTGAAATACGCAACCGGTTTTCCTTCTTGCAGCAACACGCCACCCAACCAAATTCCACTAGCATCGCATTCTAGTTCAAACATCTTTGTGAAATCAGGAAGCTGAAGTAAAGGAGCATGGGTCAACTTATCTTTCAAAATCGTGAAGGCCGTTTCTTGTTGCGCCCCCCAAGAGAAGGGAACACCTTTCTTTGTGAGTTCGTTGAGCGGAGCAGCGATGGTTCCAAAATCACGCACAAATCTGCGATAGAAGCCAGCAAGCCCAAGAAAACTCCTAATCTGCGTGACCGTTGATGGAGTTGGCCAGTTATGTATTGCTTCAATCTTGGCTTGGTCCACTTCGATACCCTGAGCTGTAACAACATAGCCAAGGAAAGACACACGATCTGTGCAGAAACTGCACTTATCCAGGTTGCCAAACAAACGTGCAGTACGTAAAGCAGTAAAAACAGCACGCAAATGATCGCGATGTTCCTCTAAAGACTTGCTGTAAATGAGTATGTCATCAAAATAGACAACCACAAATTTGCCTATGAAGACATAAAACTTCGTTCATAAGTCTCATGAAAGTGCTAGGTGCATTAGTTAACCCAAAGGCATAACTAACCACTCATACAACCCGAATTTAGTTTTGAAAGCTGTTTTCCATTCATCCCCTAGCTTCATACGAATCTGATAGTATCCACTACGCAAATCAATTTTGGAGAACAAACGAGCACCACTTAATTCATCAAGCATATCATCTAATCTGGGAATAGGATGACGATAGCGGATGGTAATGTTGTTAATGGCACGACAATCAACACACATACGCCAGGACCCATCTTTCTTGGGCACGAGGAGCACAGGAACAGCACATGGGCTAAGAGATTCACGAACGTACCCCTTATCTATTAATGACTGGACTTGACGTTGAATTTCTTTTGTTTCCTCAGGATTGGTGCGGTACGGTGCGCGATTGGGCAATGATGCTCCTGGAATAAGGTCAATCTGATGTTCAATGCCCCGGATAGGTGGAAGTCCGGCCGAGACGTCTTGTGGGAAAACATCGAATATTCACGCAAAGGTTAGTGACGGACGGGTGCAAAGAAGGCGGCATATCATCCAACGAAAACAGAACCTGTGTGCACATGAGAGCAAAGCAACCAGAAGCACGAGCAAGGCAATCATCCAATTCAGCTTGAGTAGCTAGCAACACAGGAGACTTCAATTTCAAATCAGATTGAGCAAATTGATATTGGGCGTTTTGTTGCAAGAATTCTGTAGCTACAACTTGATTTTCACTTAGAGTATGCTTCTGGTTTTTCTCTCTAGTTGTCCTAGCAAGTTCATCTTTAACAATTTGTTCAGAGTCATTGGGTGCAATACAATTTTCTTTCCTTTAAAGATGAGGAATATTGATTAGTTCGACCAAGTATGCAAAGAATCGGTATCATATTGCCAAGGTCTACCTAGTAACATGGAACATGCTTGCATAGGCACAACATCACAATCAGCATAATCATGATGCGAACCCATAGCAAAGTGAATGCGCCTGAGCGTGTTACCTTCAATTTACCACTCGAATTGAGCCTTTGGATGTGGTAGGGGTGGGGATGTAGTCGTGTAGGTAAAGCAAGCTTCTCCACCAAATCTGTACTAGCCAAGTTGTTGCAGCTTCCACCATCGATAATTATCTGAGCGGATCGTTCCTTGACAACACCTTTGGTTTGGAAAAGATTGTGACGCTGATTGTGCTCTCAGTAGCGATCCGAGTAATCGAGTACCGTTGGACCACAATACTCAAATACTTATCGGCATCGATGAGCGCAACATGTACTTCATGATCGAATGCGGTGTCTTGTTACGCAGCGTCGATAGCAAGCATGGCATACGTTTCATCATCCAAATCACTAGTGAAGAATACTCACCATTATCACGTATAACCAGCACTCGCTTGTTTGGACAATCACGCATGATATGTCCATGGCCCCTACTGGTGGCACCGGGCGTCCTTGGTCCGTCTGTAGAAGCAACGAAGCACCTTGTGTTGATCACAGGGTGCAGCCACGCTGCGCAGAAGGTGTGATGTGGAGTCGGCGTCACGCATGTGTTGTCTATTGGTGGATGGAGACGGCGCGGCGAATGGGAGCGGATGAAGGCGAAGCACTTGGAGTCAAGAGTGAGTCGACCTACTGAAAAGTTAGCTCGTGTTCTCGTTTGGCGACCTTGCACTTCTCGTTCGACTTTGCATGCAAGATGGAACAATCGAGTAATAGAATTGTAATCCTTGTAATCAAGAATGTCCTGTATCTCACGGTTCAACCCACCCAAAAACCGTGCCATAGCTGCATCCTCATTCTCAACTAAATCACAACGCAACATACCAATTTGCAAGTCCTGAAAGTACTGCTCGACAGAATTGGTACCTTGACGTAAGCGTTGTAGTTTATTAAGCATGTCACGAGCATAGTATGAGGAACAAATCGATTGTCGCATGAGTAGTTTCAAAGCTTCTGTGTTGTGGGAATGTTATTACGATGCGTGTGGCGGTGTTCTCTCCACCAAACAGATGCAAAGTCTGTGAATTCACTAGTGGCAGCCCTAACTTGGTTATGTGCAGGAAAAGCATGGCATGCAAACTTTTGATCAACAGCTAATTCCCAGGTAAGATAAGCATCCGGATCATATTTTCCATTAAACGCAGGAATGGTTATCTTAACCTTAGCAAATGAATCATCTCGAGCACGTACCTCACGGCGATGCTGCTGTCGGTACATACCATGTGGATGGGCACGTGGTTGTCGACGACCTCGAGCTGCGTTGTAGTCGTCACGCTCATCATACTCGGTATCACCTGCATAAACATCCTCAACTTGATCCGCAATGTCATTTGTGGGTAGCCTGGCCTTGAACAACGGTAGCAAGTGTGCGTGATAGCTCCTCAAGGCGTGTCACTATTGTGGCTGATTAGTGTTGGTGGCGCCTTGGGCGGTCCGCATTTAAATCGAGTTGTAGTCGTTTTGATCGAACGTCCTCAAGTTGAGCAAGATGTGCACTTGTTTGTCGCATGTCCTCCTCAACGCCCCGTATGTAGGCGCATTTGACGTTCAAAGTGTTGAATAATGCCCTAAATACGAGGAGAATGTCTTTGTGGTGGATTCGAATGCTCGAAGTTCCTGCCATTGTTAGCGAAGAAAACAGGAAACAAAGGAAACACAAGTATATGTCGTGCAACTAATAGGTTGTGGTTATGTCAAGACACACCCTCACAAGCCGGTATCGAACTCTTACCAATTCTTACCAAGTCACAGGGCTGATCGGCAACCAGCGGATGGAGATTGGATGGAGCGATTGCCAGGTGACACAAGTCTGTTCGCTGTAGAGACGTGGAGCTTGGAAGGTTCAAATATGTAGCAAGGATTAGCACAAGTCAAATCAGCAATGCAAGTTGAAAATTCGTACAAAGTACTAGTCAAAATTGCTGATCCTAGCCCAAACCGATGAAAAGCTAATCAATATCAGAAGCAAAAAGGCTCAGAAAGGGGGTGGGGCTGCGAGGCAGTGGTGTACACAAATCCAGGACACAGGAGCAAAAATTCTAGGCAAAACAGGAAAGGTTAAATTTTGCCGAACTTCCGAGGGCGTTTTGAGGCCCTAAACGATGTTTTTTGGAGTCGAACGAATTTTTCGGAGCCACGGGAACTCAATCAGACCTGGACTATCCCTGCGAGGTTCAATTCCTTGCTGGGTAGCACGATCAACCTGAACACGAGGTTCAATTCCTGCGAGCAATCGAAGAACTAGCAAGAATAAGATAGAGGCAACAATGAATCTGCAATAGTAATTTGATTCAACTCAAAAGTGGGGTTCTCAAAGGCTGTCTCGCAGTGGTCGATCGACACAATCAAGAGCGAGTTTGCACAATGGCTAAACTAACACAAAGAAAAACCTGCCTTACAAGAGGAACTCGGACCCAACTAAATAGATGGAGGGGGAGGTAATTTCGGCCAGCACTATGGAAGGGCCGAAATCTCCTCCCATCCTTCCATAATCTGTCTGAAATTAGATTTTATTACATGGGTCTAGCCCAAATGATGGGTGGCGCAGCACCCCTTTTATTTGTTGCCATCTTCTTGACCTTCATTCCTTAGGAGAATCACACAGTTCAGTCCACGTGCACGGGATCGAGTCATCGGTCCTTGAATCATGTCTGGAGGTGTGGTAGCAGCAGGTGATGTGGTTGGAACTGAAGAAGTGGTGTCCTCATCAACCTTGCCGAGGGAGAAACCTTCGTAGTGAGGGAGAATGGCCCCTTGAGGGCGGAGACTCACCTCGCCGTGCAAAGCGTGCAGGTGATTGGCCCCTCGAGAGTGGGGATGCATGTTTCCGCCATTCGCGGTCCTCCCGTTTCTGTTCCTCCCTCCGATCTCGGATGACGTCACGCTGGTCATATCGATCGTGCAGAATTAGATTTTGAAGATCCTCGGGGTGTCCTCGATGGAGGTTGGAGTGTGTCGCCTTGGAAATTCTCTGGTTAGATCTAACTGCTATCGACCCTGTTACTTGATGGCAGTTGGGCAGCCCTGACCGTTGGCTCCTTAGCACCTGCTGGTCGGGGCGCGTTAGCCTCGAGTTGGCGGCTCGGGCGGTCTGTGCCTGCGCCGCGTCAAGCAGTGTTTCCATCTGGTCAAACACTGGAGTCATTGGGTTGCCCGGATCCAGTGGTGGAAGGGATTTTAGCAGCAAATGAGCACATTGGATATTTGCTTCAGCGGTACTGAAAAAACCATTGTTGTGGTTCTAATGGGATGTTGTCGGCAGAACGAAGTCGCGCTTTCCGTTATGGCTGTGCGGTCTAGGGACTTGCTACCTCTGAAGCTCTGGCACCTACGAACGAGGCGTTGTGGGGTCACCGAGGGAAAGCTGCCTTGATAGATTAGCCACGATCCCTGTTGTGGTCGCAGCTGCCAAGTCACACCGATGTACTACAGTATCGGGCGCTATAGTTTTTGTGGCTACTCAGGCTGCTTCCATCATTGTCGCAAGGTTTTGAGGCATGTGCAGAGGGATCGGGGGTCCCTGGCCCCCTGAGGTGTCTACGCCTGGGTTCTTGTTCTGGGAACCCTCGGCAGTAGCACCATTGTCACCCCCAATCACGAACATGCACCGATCTATCCGGCAACTGCCCTGACTGCTGTAGGTGTTGCTTTCATCTTCGCTTTCTGTGTCAATGCACATTAAGATGTTGGGCTCTGTGGAGTCGAAGTCGAGGAAACCTACTTTTCGGTGTGGATCCCATGAGGGGACTCGATAAAGACGATGTGCAGGAGGTCTCCGGTTGTCCCCCATCGATAGAGCATCGCTCCAAAAGCAATCTCTCTCCGCTTCGAGGCGTTTGATCCAGGGTGGTGACCGAGAGATCATCAGAGTATCCTTTGTGGGCGTGCTCTGAAGACATGCTTGATCTGTAAGAAAACAGTCGAAGGCCCCTACTTGGCACGCCAACTGTCGAAGGTTAGGGATCGACAATAAACTTATACTTCGGGTACCTTCAAGAAGTAGAGACAAGCACGCAAATAGAGGCACATGATGTAGACAGGTTCAGGCCTCCTGACGGAGTAATACAGTTGGAGATTGTTGTATAAGATAGATGATGTACAAAGCAAGGGGGGGTATAGCACTGAGTACAATGGAAGTGATATCTATGCTACGGATGACTGTGGCTAGAGGTTGACGAGATGCAACTCACCGGCTCCTATGCTTTCTATGCACCAAGGCTCTGGCTTGGTGATTTGGGATGGCTAATCTTCACTGGAGAACTTCTTTGTAATGTCTACTCGATCGCCTTTTTTCCCTCCCCCAGGCTTTATATAGTCGCTATGATCTTGCCTCCGGTCGAGTCGTAGTCGATAAGGACTCCTTCGCCGCGTGATCTGTGTAGCGTATCCAAACTGCCATTGGTGTTCGGTGTACTCGTGTTGGTCTCCTTGCGTGGAAAGCCAATCGAGTCTTTCCCGATATAGAGTTATCCCTTCTAGTGCGTATCTTATCCCGTGATTCTCGGCCTGAGATATCCAAAACTTCCATATGTTACTAAAACATACCCCACTCTGTCATGTATGCGCACATATATCATATTTAGATATTTGACACCAACTTCACACTCCTAGTTATCTACTCTTACCCAATGTGGATATTATGATACCTTCGTAGGACAACCTTTCCTGATCGATTTCACATACTATGGTTGGCACTGTAAATACGGGTCATTGCCCGAGTATAGTTGTTCATCCTTATATCATAACTTATGTGGAGGGACCCACCGGCAATGCCCCTTCTCATCGGCGCCCTCTACCTACAATACATATATATATATATATCACCGGCTCCATTCGTTGGACGAGCCATATCAGCACACCAATAATCAATTTACTACCTCAGTAGGTCATCATCAATTAAACCATCCTTCCAACCACATCCGATTTGAGGTTTTATATTAAAAGGTATTTTTCCCATGCATTGATGATGTCACATATATCTTAAAACATTTAAAAACAATTTCACAAATATGATAAAAAGAAGCTTGCCTGAAAAAATATGTCCTCACACGGTTGATGAAAGTGATCTCCTGCCGGATTTAAATCGATCTCTGAAATTATAAAATACTATGCTTCACATAGTTAATAGGTCTTCTCATGTTTTATGGTGTCTAACCCTTTCCTTAACTTCTATTAAATTATTGCATGTACATTGCATATTTTAGTTTTGAGGCATTTAAAATTGTTGCATCTACGCATTTTAAAGATGTAGCATGTCCCCAGTTTATTTTTTTGGTGGTGGCTAGTTTATCTACTTCTATAAGCATTTTATCTACTGGCATTTATTCACTTTCCATTTTTATTCTTTTTCATTTTTCTTCTCTTTCTTCCCATTTTCTTTTTCCCTCTTTCTTTTATTTATTCTTCTCTTTTTCTTCCTCAATCAGCCGGTCCTTATCCTTTCTCTGACTTGATTTAAATTGATACATGCAAGCTGTTTATTTAAATTTGGTATACTTTAACTTGTCGCATTTTGACTGACGTATTTTAATTTGGTTCATGCTTTGGCCTAGGTATGGCTTTACCATTTTAATCCCAACAATGGTTAATGGCAGTATTTAATTTCCTATTTAATTACCTGCTTGTATTAACCTTTATTCTGATTTCTGTTAAATGTATGTTGTATATAGTGCAATTTTATCTGCATTGTATATTAAATTTTGATCAAGTTTTTCTTACTCAAATAGAGATGCTATTTCCAAATTTAATCATTATGACCATTTCTATTATTAGTTATTCCTGGTTGTGCAAAGTGTGGTGTGTTGAAGAAGAAATGGGACTGGGGGAATGGTTCTGGCTGCCTTGCTCGGTTTGTCGTATGGTTGAATTGAGGAATGGCTGGATTGAGGCTGGCTGTGAGCTAGTTTCCTCCTTTTAACCATAGCACTGTCATCTTTTTACTATGTGGGATTTACCCTTTTACTATGTGATATTTGGGCACTATTGTTGCATTGCTATAGTTACCCGATGGTTACAGGTTTGTTTTAAGCCGCATGATGAAACCCTAACTAGCGAGAGGTGCCAGTTCAGCCCCGAACGAACCTGGTATCTTGATGACCATTTTTTATTCGCAATTGGGTCTGACTAGAATTAACTTAATTCCAATTCTCATTGTTTATTTATATGTAGTTTGATACCTGTTGTTCTGATTAGTTGCAGGCGATCTACTCTGGAGGATGACTAAAGATTATTGTAAATGTAGATTTCTTTTAGAAATTCTTTTCTGAGCATTCCTTTGTTGTACTTAAAAATGGTATATGTATTGTTGTCTGCGGTGCACGTGTATGTTTGTTGAATTGTAATTCAACTTTATGTAATTAATGCTTTCATCAATAAAAGAGATTGGCTTGTTTTAATTTTGATTTCCCATTTGTTTATTATTATTAAGTTGTTAATTCTCCGATTACTATAGATTGATTTATGTATGTGAGAACATTCAATGTATGTACGCATATTCGTTCCTATTTATTTAAGGAATTGATGAGGTTTACTTTGGAATAACTTTGTTTGCTGATTCTTGCAATCCATATTATCTTACCTTTATTCCTTATTTGCGAAGAGTTAAGTAGGCGGGTCCTTTCAACCTAGCCCCTTTAAAAGGGGTTTCGTCCACAAAATCCTGGTCATCTAAGTAGGTGGGAAGGTGCTTCACATAGACTATCTTCTTTCTCCCAAGTGGCTTTTTTCAGGGTGTTGTTCTTCTAATGAACCTCATAGAATTGAATAGACTTCATGACATACGGTTAGGTAGGAATGGGAAGTTTTGATTGTCTACCCGGGGTCTCTCCAAATTGGAAGTTACCATGATTAACTCAATGGTTGTGCTCACTCCTAGTGGTTTTATAAACAGTACACATTCCAGTTTACTCTTAAGCATGAAATCTTCTGAAATAAATGAAATGGGTGGCTCCAGAATCAAATATAAATGAGCCAATGGATGGAGGAATAGAAAGCATACCCGTGACCACATCAATTGCTCCCTCCATCTATTATGCTGAAACAACGTTTAGGTGTAGCATCGCCGTTCTTTCTCGACTGAGGGTTAGTGGTTTTGGGTTTAAATCTTTTGAGGGAGGTTCTCTCACTTTTTTTTTCCCCAACCCCACCCCTTCTTTTTCCCCCTCCACTTAATCCCCATCCAGCGCCTCCTTCATTTTTGTGGCTGAGCTCGCCTCCTCCCCTAGTTCTTGGCGTCTTCCTCCTCCCTAGCTTCTCTTGGTGGCGCCTCCTCCCTCCAGCAGCAGCAGCCTCCCCCGAGCTCCTCCCTCCAAAGAAGAAGAAGAGCCTCCCCGAGCTCCTCCCTGCAGCAGCACCCTCTTCCTTCTTCCTCCCTCTTGGTGGTGAGTGGATTCAAGTTTTTTTGAGGTTCTTGCTGTGCTAATGGAGGTTCTAGCTAGTGGGGACGGTTCTAGGGTTCTTGGATTTGGGGATCTTGGAGGGAAAATGGCTCTAGGGTTGGAGGGAATACTGTTCAGATTTCGAGCTGTGCACAGACCGGTTTTGAGACTGTGTTTTGGGCAAGAAAGAATCACTTTTTGAGTAGTTGACTGTAGAGAAAGTTGTAGTTTGTGTTCTTAGGTTTCATTAGAGTATAAGAACACAAATTTCCATTCAGCCAATTAAAAGTTATGACCTTTTTAGTGCAGGCTGCTCTGATTTAGTTCGTGTTGGTAGCTGACCTATTTGCAAGTCGAATTAGAATTTTTGGTTGCCTGAAGTAAGTTGGGAAATTTCCTGTAGATCAATAAAATGTCCTCTTTTGCTTGATTTGGGTATAGGAATCGAAAGTTGTGCTATTTTGAAGTTACTACCCTAAAACTACAATCTGCTGAAAAATTCAGAATCTGAACTGAAAATAAAAGTGCAAGTTGAGGACAGTATCCTCTACCTCGCATTGAAGACTTGTTTGATCAATTAAAGGGAGCAAAGGTGTTCTCTAAGATTGATCTTCAATCGGGCTATAATCAAATTCGTGTGAGGGAACAAGATATTGAGAAGACGGCTTTCTCCACTAGGTATGGGCATTACGAATTTAAGGTTATGTCTTTTGGACTAACCAATGCCCCTGCTGTTTTTATGGAGGCGATGAACAGCTTGCTTCATGGGTATCTTGATGATTTTGTGGTAGTGTTCATCGATGATATACTCATTTATTCCAAATCCGAGGAGGAGCATGCTCATCATTTGAGGCTTGTGCTTCGTACTTTAAGGGAGAATCGATTCTTTGCCAAGTTAAAGAAGTGTGAGTTCTGGCTTTCTGAAGTGGGTTTCCTTGGTCATATAATCAGCCAGGAAGGCATTTCGTTGATCCTAGTAAGATCTCTGATTGTGGTGGGAGAGACCTTCTAATGTCAAGGAAGTACGCAGATTTCCTTGGGTTGGCTGGTTACTACCGGCGTTTTGTTTAGGACTTCTCAGTTGTTGCCAGGCCACTATCTCAGTTGACTCGAAAGGGGGTAAAATTCCAATGGACTGTAGATTGTGAGAGCAGTTTCCGCACCTTGAAGGAAAGGTTGGTGACTGCTCCTGTTCTCACCCTTCCAGAGCCAGGAGAGCGTTTCACCGTGTATTCTGATGCTTCCCATGTGAGCCTTGGCTGTGTGCTTATGCAAGGGGGCAAAGTTATTGCTTATGCATCAAGACAGTTGAAAAAGCATGAACAGAACTACCCTACTCATGATCTCGAGCTAGCGGCAGTGGTCTTTGCCTTGAAGATTTGGAGGCATTACTTGTATGGCGAGTCTTGTGATATCTTCACTGACCACAAAAGCCTCAAATACATTTTCACTCAGAAAGATTTGAATTTGAGACAAAGAAGGTGGTTGGAGTTAATAAAAGATTATGACCTTACAATTCAGTATCATCCGGGCAAAGCAAATGTTGTGGCGGATGCTCTTAGCCGCAAGGTGTCGCCCCCTGCTCTTGACTGTCTCATTGCTGATTTTGAGTGTATGGGAGTCTCATATTGTTTTGCGGGAACCATGCAAGCTGAAACTCAGTTGATTCTAGAGTCAGCGATTCCCAAGCGGGTGCGCGAAGCTCAACATCATGACCGACTGTTACAGCAGGTGAGGAAGCGCATTATTGAGGGTAAGACGGGGGACTTCAGTATAGATGAAGATGGTATGCTGCGGTTTAAAGGCCGCCTTTGTGTGCCCCAAAAGTCTCAAGTCAAGGATGATATCTTAAAGGAGGCTCATCGTACCCCGTATTCAGTTCACCCTGGTGAGACTAAAATGTATCGGGATTTGAAAAAGAATTTTTGGTGGAAAAGGATGCGGGTTGACATTGCTCAGTATGTAGCATCTTGTGGGATTTGTCAGAAGGTGAAGGCTGAACATAAACGACCAGCGGGGTTGCTTCAACCTTTGGAGGTTCCTGTTTGGCCTTGGGATGACATATCCATGGACTTTGTAGTTGGCCTACCTCGTTCTCGACGAGGGAAGGATGCTATTTGGGTTATTGTGGATCGTCTCAGCAAGTCTGCTCACTTTATTCCCATTCGCACCACAAACTCAGCGAGCGAGTTGGCTCCTTTTTATGTGCGAGAAATAGTGAGACTTCATGGTGTGCCCAAGACCATCGTTTCTGATCGTGATGCCAAGTTTGTCTCTAAGTTTTGGGAAAGTTTGCAGAATGCTCTGGGCACGCAGCTCCGCCTTAGCACTGCTTTCCATCCACAAACAGATGGACAATCTGAACGTACCATTCAGACTTTGGAGGATATGCTCAGATCCTGTGTTTTGGCATGGAGAGGTAGTTGGGAAGACCTTTTGGCTCTTGCTAAATTTGCTTATAATAATAGCTATCAAGCAAGTTTTCGAGCTGCTCCTTATGAAGTGCTTTATGGGCGTAAGTGTCGTTCACCCCTATCTTTGGGATGCGAGGGGAAAGGTCATCCTGGCCCAGATTGGGTTCAACAACTGTTGATCGGGTGGCAGAGGTGAGAAAGAACCTTCTTGCAGCTCAGAGTAGACAGAAAAGTTATGCTGATGTGAGGAGGCGAGAACTAGAATTTGAAGTGGGGGACAGCGTGCTGTTGAGGGTGTCTCCCACTAAAGGTGTGGTTCGTTTTGGTCCTAAAGGGAAGCTCAGCCCTCGGTACGTGGGGCCTTTTCCCATAGTTGCTCGAGTTGGAAAGGTAGCCTATCGACTGAAACTTCCCGAATCAATGCAAGGGGTGCATAATGTCTTTCATGTATCCATCTTTGAGGAAGTATTTGCATGACCAGATTTGGTCATTCCGCTTGAGCCGTTGGTGATTGATCAAGATCTCACCTTCGAGTCCCGACCGGTGCAAATTCTGGAAGAATCAGAGCGGGTGTTGAAAAATAGAACGCTGAAGTTTGTCAAAGTTTTGTGGTCGCATCAATCCGAGCGGGAAGCAACCTGGGAACTGGAGTCTCGCATGCGTGAGAAATATCCAGAGTTATTCCTATCAAGTATGTTGTGATTTAACTTCGGCAATCTATTCTTTTCGTCTAGTTGGCGTGCTGGGAATTCGGGGTCGAATTCCTATAAGGGGAGGAGATTGTAGCATCGCAGTTCTTTCTCGACTGAGGGTTAGTGGTTTTGGGTTTAAATCTTTTGAGAGAGGTTCTATCACTTTTTTTTCCCCAACCCCACCCCTTCTTTTTCCCCCTCCACTTAATCCCCATCCAGCGCCTCCTTCATTTTTGTGGCTGAGCTCGCCTCCTCCCCTAGTTCTTGGCGTCTTCCTCCTCCCTAGCTTCTCTTGGTGGCGCCTCCTCCCTCCAGCAGCAGCAGCCTCCCCCGAGCTCCTCCCTCCAGCAGCAGCAGCAGCAGCCCTCCCCCGAGCTCCTCCCTGCAGCAGCACCCTCTTCCTTCTTCCTCCCTCTTGGTGGTTGGTGGATTCAAGTTTTTTTGAAGTTCTTGCTGTGCTAATGGAGGTTCTAGCTAGTGGGGATGGTTCTAGGGTTCTTGGATTTGGGGATCTTGGAGGGAAAATGGCTCTAGGGTAGGAGGGAATACTGTTCAGATTTCGAGCTGTGCACAGACCGGTTTTGAGACTGTGTTTTGGGCAAGAAAGAATCACTTTTTGAGTAGTTGACTGTAGAGAAAGTTGTAGTTCGTGTTCTTAGGTTTCATTAGAGTATAAGAACACAAATTTCCATTCAGCCAATTAAAAGTTATGACCTTTTTAGTGCAGGCTGCTCTGATTTAGTTCGTGTTGGTAGCTGAGATTTTGAACTTCTGTTTAGAGCTATTTGCAAGTCGAATTAGAATTTTGGTTGCCTGAAGTAAGTTGGGAAATTTCCTGTAGATCAATAAAATGTCCTCTTTGCTTGATTTGGGTATAGGAATCGAAAGTTATGCTATTTTGAAGTTACTACCCTAAAACTACAATCTGCTGAAAAATTCAGAATCTGAACTGAAAATAAAAGTGCAAGTTGAGGACTTTAGGCTCAGTTTCTGACTAAATGGCTAGGGTTTAATTGTAGTTTATCCTCTTGTGGTCATTTAGAGCCCAAGAACTCAATTTTTAACCTAGCCAATTAAAAGTTATGCCAATGTTAGTATAGACTGTCCTGAGTTAGATTTAAAATGTGCAGTCTCTGTTCATTTGTAATCTGGGAATTTTTGGCACATCTCCTGAATGAATGGATATGGGGAACTGGTAGTGTATCCTCTTATGGTCAATTAGAGTACAAGAACACTCATTTGGTTAAACCAATCAAAAGATATGCTTGTTTTAGTAAACCCTGTCCAGATTGAATGTTTAACACTTGTAGCCTCTGTTCATTTCAATTCTGGGGCTGTTTGAGGCATATATTGATTGGTTGGTTGTAGAATAAAAGTTAGATTATCCTCTTGTGATCGTTTATAGTACAAGAACTCAAAATTTAGCTTAGCCATTTGGGAGATATGTTAAATTTCGTGCTTGCTGTCCGGAAATCCTTAATTGTTGGATATTGGGGGCTATTTTGAATTAGGGTGTAGAAGTGTTGTAGGTTGTGTGAAGTATGTAGTTTATGAAAATGTATTTGCAAATGCTATTTTCAGGTAGTGTATCCTCGGGAGTGGTATCGTCCTCACGCCACCCTCCTCCCCGCGGTTGAGGCAAGTGTATTGTGATGAATACGGCTTGGTGGCCGTATGATTACTTATTGTTGTGATCTAATCATATGATATGATGCGTTACCATGTTTTATTCTTGGATTTGATTAGACTAGTATAGATGATAACTTATGAAGGTGAGAATTGGTTATGTTTATGCATTTGGTTATGATTATGCGATAATGTTATGAATGAATGCAGTTTGGAATTATTTGTGTCAATTGCATTGTGCATTCATAATGGAAGAGGCGACCCATTCTGATGTGGGCCTCTGTGCTCACACGTAGTGAGCACGAGAAATCCTACCTCGTAGTCCCATACACACGGATGTATGGGAGCGAGACAGTAAGAGTAGGCCCTTCCACGGGATGGAAGGGAATGAGAGGGTGCACACCGACGGGTGTGCACTCGGCGATACCGGTATGAGCTAAGAAAAAGGGCATTCATGAGTATGCATGTTGCATCCTATGGAGGAAGAAATGTTAAATGATGATTTAATGTGTTTTTTTTTGTTACATGGTTAAAAGAATTGTGCATGAATGTTACTATCTATTTATGTCCTGTTGTATTGTAGCAATACACTTCGCTAAGAAATGAACTCACGCTTGTACTTTGATGTTTATATTTTTAGGTACCTCCAGGGCGGCATTTTGGGAGACGGGCTAGCACCCTTCACTCACAATGACTCCATATTGTTAGAATAGGGTAGCATTACTTTTAGAAGTGGTGTTAGATTAAAGAACTTGTTCTTTTGGATGGTTAGATTTGTAAGTGGCTTGTTGGCTCGAGGGCTTGTATCCTTGGTTATGTGGTGGTTACACTCATAGTTCCTCTTTTACTTCATAACTGTTGCTTGGGTAGACTTACTCTTCCATGTTACTTGTTGCTTAGGATGATATTCTGATTTGCAATGTGTATTGAATACTATCTTTTGTTTGCTGAGTGGATGTCCGTATTTTAGGGGAGGTGCTGCCGAATTTTTTTGTTAAGTCAGCAACCTTCTAGATGTTAGTAGCTTTGCATGTTTTTTTTATATCTAGTGTTGGGTGTTGTTGAGGGTGTGACATCCAGGGCACGTGGGGTGCCGGGGTGTTACATTAGGTGGGCCGAATATCGGGACCCAAATATGCAAATCCAGAACCTCTGTGTATTCAGCACTAGTCCAGGATCACGCTAGTGCACACAAGCTCAACATAGATGAATATCACAATCATACTCATCGATATCATAATAAAGACTATCAAATTAAATATAACCTTTTAGACAACCTTATGATCCACCTTACATGAATACGCCATGTAGGGCTAAGACTGAAAAATGAATAAACTGCAGTGGAGATAAATTTATTCATAGTAACCCTTCATTTGCCACAGGCAAGTTATAAGGTTCGCACCCTAGTTGTCTGCTCCTTCCTGAAACTCCTCCTCAAAAGCAGGCATAGCTTCTTCTCCAACTGATGATGTTTTGTTTCAAGGGGGTGAGTACATAAAGCACTCAACAAGTTGTGCACATAATGCAAGTATAATATACTATATGCATGGCTTATTACAAAGGAATAGCTAACATGGTTAATTTGCATAAAACAACATTTATAAAAGAATAGCATAAATAGATTGAAAGACAGTAAAACAAATAATAACAATATTAAATTTCTCAGTTATTTCCCAAATAAACCAACTCATAACCTTAAACAATATTCCGACTACCATAGCCATACAGCCTGCATAACCACATTTTTTTATAAAAGATAACCCTTGACTGTTATCACCGAGCAATACTCAATACCGTGAGCACGGCTATTCGAATAGGTTTGACAGTCTGCAGAGGTTATACACTTTTCCCACAAGATATAACCATACACCACAAAGGCAAGTGATTATAACAAAGCCTTTCCAATGCCTTGTCTAAACCCCAGTACTACACGCTAAGGTTTCAACACTGGTGGGACTGGTTACCACATCCAGGGCACCCCTCTTGCGCCATGTGAGATCACCCGTGCGAGGAATGGTTATCACAACCTAGGACTCAAACCACTACTAGTAGTACCAAGCCTAGACACCACAATTTAATCAGCCAGGTCTGTCCCATACCAGACTTGTGGTTGTATGAATGACTCAGATCAAATTCATGCAAGATTTATTCCTCAATTGACCAAGGCAAGACTAACCAAAACCATCATTATCATCAACCATCATATATCATTAAAAAGCAATGCGACCACCGAAACGCCACATTGGCCCACCACAAAAACTTGCCACATGCCTCAGTCTAAATCATTTTACCTCTCCGGTTGTTTTACCATCTACCACGTGCCATCAACAACAACAATATTGTGTGACAACACCCGACACACAAATTAATAAACAAGTTCCATAATTCATTAATCAAGATTAACCATTTTCTCACAAAATTATGTTTTGTGAAGGATCGAGATGGCGAACAGAGGGGGGTAAATGGTCGCAACTTAAAATTCTCCCTAAAAAATAATCCAAACAAGCCTGTGAAGAAAACACACAAAAAGAGCCCATCAAAAAGGGCCTATTGCTGTCTGGCCGGTGCTACCACAGGAGGACTGGTAGCACCGGAGGCCGGTAGCACCAAGCTCAAGAACAGCTGAAGAACAGACTAAAAAATCGGCACAACCTAAAAGCAAATTTCAAGGCATCTTTTGATCGACCGGACAAAAACTCACGAAACGTGGTAGATGTGATCCTAGTGATGTTAGGAACTTATTCCAACCTTCGATCGCAAGGATTGACGTCAAAGTGCTGACCTTTTTGCCTAGGAAGGAAGAACACACCAAGTTTAAGCAAGAACTCAAGAATTCGAACTAAGGCTTGCTCGTGGGGTTTTGATGATCAAGATGATCTTTGAATAGCTTCCCACTTGTCACAACAAGCAAAAGCACAAGTCACACACCCTACAAACATGATCTATAAGAATGATTCAATTAAGAACACAAGATTGGTTTCTTCAAGAAAAACATACATGGATTGCCTAGATAATTGGGATATGATCTGAAGAAGATCATCCATCAATCAACATACTCAGCACAAGAACAAAAGCATTTAGAAGGAGAGGAGGCAAATCAAAAAGCATGTAGAAGGAGGGGAGGCAAATCCAACTTGCATGAAAGTAAATTGCAAGAATGTAAGTGCTGAATTTAAATGCTGAATTTAAAGCATAATGTAAATGCACAAAATAAATTCAGACTTGGAATTTAAACTTTCATTTCTGGATGGGAGGTTTACAAAGCCTCACAACAAAGTGGGCAAAGCTCAAAGGAGCACAAAACCTGTAAAACCTTCAAAGAGCAGAAGGCTACCCCTCCCCCTCTATTTATACTACCCTTGGGCCACCTACCACCCTTGGATGAGCCTCTAAACCCTAGAGCACTCCATCAAGGGTTAGGATTGACCCACTCACACAGCCATGCAAGGGCTAACCCAAAAACCCACCAACAAACCGGGTTTTCTTGCAAGGTTTTCAAAGCATACTATCTAGACCCGCTATCCTATCAACTAGACCACGATCTGACGGCCCTCATCGATCCGAGTTGCATCTAGTTACCATGTCATCCGTTCCTTGTCTTCTTGGCTTGCACGGACTCCATCTCCGATCATCTTTCGACGATCCTCGACCGTCTGGACGTCCGACGCTCCTCTCCTAGTCTCGGTCATCCTCTTCCTCACCATGACCTCGCACCGTCGTCCTACAACCATCAAAAATAAGGAAAAAACCCTCACATAGCCTTGCCCACAAAGATATGCAATAGATTCATCAAAGTCTACAAATCGAAATTCAACTTTGTTCATCCTGGCCGGTGCTACCGCCCTCAGGCCGGTAGCACCGCCCATAGTGGACTGGCGCTACCAGCTCACTTTACGCCAGACCAGAAAAACACCTTCTTTAGATTTTTCACACCGCTCCAAGGGCCGGCGCTACCGCTCGCTCAGTAGCACCTCCCAGCAAAATCCCTTAAAAACACCCTATCTGGAAATATCACACCGACCATTTGGTCTGGTGCTACCGCCCGCCCAGTAGCACCGGGCTACCACGGCCGGTAGCACTGCCCAGCAAAATCCCCTAAAAACACTCTCTCTGGAAATATCACACCGCCCATTTGGTCTGGTGCAACCACCCGTCCGGTAGCACCGGCCTACGATGGCCAGTAGCACCGGGAAAAACACAGAAGACTCAAATTGATTCAAATTTCAATTCTAATTCAAATTAAACTCAAACCAAAGCATACCAAGCTCAAGTTTAGCCAAAATACTCATCACAAACCTCGGTAGACCTCCACATGGTCCTTCATTTTGTGGCATGGCTAAGCATACGACATGCGTTCTAGCTACCCACATTGGCAATTATAACTACCAACTAATATGAAACCATTCTAGGGTGACAAATAAAATACAACATACAATATTACAAGGTGGATATATCACAATTGGATGAATAACTATACCCAACATAATTGAAACAAGTAATAATTGAATTAATATGCAATATTTTGAAACAATATAATAATTTAAATTCAACATGATTAGAGCACAACTTGCCTTCAAAGAGCTCTGGATCCTGCTCTGGACCTTGTTCTTGCGCTGGCTCCATGATCACAAACTCACTAGGCAACTGGACGTCTACGTGAAATGAAAGAGAAAGCTATAAATACCAGAAACAGTGAGAAAAATCAACTCCAAAAATTAAATAAAATTCACCATTAAATAGAGCTTGATTTTGTAAATTTTTAAAAACTGGAATCACCTCAATCGTAGTTCGTATGAACAAGAACGAGCTAGTTAAAGTTGAAATAAAAGAAAAATAAGAAAATAGAGAAATTCGAATTAACCAAATTATTTTAGTATTGAAAAATAACATTTATGATGTCATGCTGACGTCAGCACAAAAATCAATTTCGGCCAAATATTTTTCTAAAGAAAAACCGGTTTATGACATCATGCTGATGTCGCGGGACACGTGGTAGCTTCACAGTGCGACACGTGGCTCTGGCGTATGGACTTGGTTCACAGCTGAGCTCGGGTCTACAGTGGACTCGATGCACTGTGCTAATGCACTGGATGACGAAAGCCATGACGTCAGCGACGACATGAGGAGCAACCTCAGGACGACGCGTGGCGGCACGCGACTGGCACAACGCACGGTGAAATCCAGTTTGTCCAATTTAGACAGACAACTGAGATCAACACTGGCTTTGGACATGCGGCTACTGAGGTGGTGACACCTGGCTCCATCGCCCCCCTACAGATCTGTTTGGACGGTTGCAAACGTACGATGGAGATGAAGCGACACGGCGACATGGCTGACCAGGCGGATGACACGTGGCGTGATCTGCGATGCAAACTATGGATCCGATGGCTAGGACATGGCAGCACGAGGCTAATGCAGGCTGGACACATGGTAGAACTAGGGACATTGGATCCGAATCGGACGACTAGCAATCGAGCGACACTAGAAGACAACGCGGCTGGCACTGCTGGCAATGCGTGGCGAGCATCCGATGGTGCCTCACCTAATCTGACAGTCGACGAAGTTCACGGTGACACTGGTTCACCGGAGATGAGGACAATGACGTGGTAGACGACGTTCTGGGGCTCCTCCAGCAACGTGCTCTCCCTGGTCCGACGCGACGCGATGAGGTGGTCTCGAATCTGGGCTTAGACGCGGCAGAAGACAACAGACGGTGACAGCGTTAGCGAAAACCTGCGGTGGCGAGCTTCACCAACTGCAACGAGCTCTTATAGGCGAACGGCGGCTCTTCGGTGGGCGGGTTTGGGTCAACCGATGCTGTGCGAGGTAAGGAAAACAACACGATGGCGGTGCCTTAAATAGGCGTCTCGGGAGGTGTGCAACGACCGGACTCTTAGTCCGAGGATCATGAGAGTTCGGCAGCGCGGCAAATTCGGTTCAGCGATGTGGCACGATCGTGACCAATCCCGTGGATCCGCACAAGGCACGAGCGACGAGGGCGGGGAACGGCGGTTGGATCAAGATCCTACGGCTGGAACGTGACGTGGCTAGGGTTAGCGGTGGGGCGGGCTACGTGGATCGGCAACAAGGAAAGATGGGCTGGGCTGAACAAGATTCGGCCCAACACTACGCAACCGATTTTTAAACCTTTTTCGAATAAAGATAAATCAGATAAATAAATAAATCCAAAATAAATAGCAAAGATATTAGGAAAATTCTAAAAAATATCTTAAGGCATTTGAAACCCAAATAAAATATTTTCAACAAAAGGTTATTCAAACTCTTCTTATTTTCCAAATAGCTTTATAAATAAGCCATAAATCAATAAATACAATTTAATTCAAATAAATTCCAGAAAATTCTTAAAAATATAACTTGCATATTAAATTCAAGAAATGCAAAAATTGGAATGTTACAAATTCCCCCTTAACAGAACCTTGACCTCGAGATTTAGGGCTGATTAAGGAATAGGTCGAAAAATTCTAACTTCAGATCCTCCTCACGCTCCCATGTGGCTTCACCTTCTGAATGGTTACTCCACTGAACTCTGCAAAAACCCACTCACTTATTTTTTGTCCAGCGATCAGCTACATCCAGAATCTTGATTGGTTGCTCCTTGTAAGTCAAATCCTCTTGAAGTTCAATTGACTCCAATGGTGTTTGCTTTGCGGGCACTCAAAGACACTTCTTCAATTGAGATACATGGAACACATCATGCACTCCCGCTAATGATTGTGGCAATCCTAACTGATAGGCAACCTGTCCTTTGTAGCTCAAGATTTTAAACGAACCAACATATCTTGGTGCGAGCTTCCCTTTAGCGTGAAACCTTTTCACTCCCTTGAGAGGGGTTACTCTGAGGTACACAAAATCATTAGGCTCGAAACTTAATTCATGATGATGATTATCGGCATAACTCTTCTGCCTTGATTGAGCAATCCTTAGCCTCTCTTTGATCATAGCGATTTGTTCTTCAGCTTCCTTTAAAATATCTGGTCCAAAAACCAAACGCTCTCCTGTCTCGTTCCAATTCTGTGGGGTACGACAAGATCGGCCATACAAAGCTTCAAACGGTGACATCTGCAAACTTGCCTAATAGATGTTATTGTAGCAAACATTTATCGCATGAAACGGCATGAGCTAGAGCACAAGCTCTTAACATATCTTCCAAAATCTGATTTACTCTCTCCGTCTGACCATCTGTCTATGATGATAAGCCACACTGAAATTCAAACAAGTTCCCATATGTAGTTTATTCCAAAATCTCGATGTAAATTGGGTACCTCTGTTCGACACTATCTTCTTTTGCACTCCATGCAAACACATAATTCTTGACATGTATAGCTCTGCCAAACGATCTCCTGAGTATGTGGTCTTCACTGGTATGAAATGTGCGACTTTTGTCAGGCGATCGACTATGACCCATATTAAATCATATCAACTCTGAGTTCTAGGTAAACCGGCAATGAAATCCATACTGATCTCCTCCCACTTCTATTTAGGTATTTTTAATGGTTGTAACAAGCCTGCTGGCCTCTGATGCATTGCCTTCACTCTCTGACATATGTCACACAAATCGACATGCTCAGCTACTTCCCGCTTCATATTAAGCCACCAAAATCTTTCTTTCAAATCCTGATGCATCTTTGCACTTCTTGGGTGAATGGAATACCTTGAATTATGAGCTTCATCAAGAATCAACTGCTTTAGCTCCATATTATTTGACACACAAATGCGACTCTTCATCTATAAAGTACCTTGGTCATATAGCGCAAAATCCTTAGCTTTGCCTTCATTCATCCTAGACTTGATTCTATTTATTTTTGCATCACCCTTCTGACTTTCCTTTATTTGTTCTTCCAAAGTTAGCTTTACCTCCAAGGTGGCTAAAAATCCTTTAGGTACCACTTCCAATTTAAGCTTCTAAAATTCTTTGCACAAACCAGACTGGCTCTCCTGAATCAACATGTTAACATTGTGACTTTTTGGACTTAAAGCATCGGCTACCACGTTGGCTTTTCCCGGGTGATAGTGAATTCCCAAATTATAATCCTTGATTAACTTCAACCATCTTCTTTGTCTCATATTAAGGTCTGACTAAGTGAAAATATACTTTAAGTTCTTGTGATCTGTGTATATCTCACAACGATTTCCAATAAGATAGTGGTGCCATAATTTTAAGGCATGCACCACTGCAGCTAATTCCAAATCATGCGTTGGGTAATTCTCTTCATGTGACCTCAACTGCCTTGAAGCATATGCGACAATTTTGCCATTCTGCATTAGCACACATCCAAGTCTTTGACGTGAAGCATCACAATAAATATCAAAACTACTCTGAATATCTGGCAATACTAACACTGGTGCTGATGTTAATTTTTCTTCAATTCTTGGAAACTCTTTTCACACTCTAGCGTACATGCAAATTTCTTTTCCTTTTTCAACAACTACGTAATTGGTCTAGCAATTATCAAAAATCCTTCTATGAACCGACGGTAATATCCCGCCATTCCAAGAAAACTACAAATCTGGGTTACTGTCTTTGGTTGCTCCCAATGCCATACTTCTTCAACCTTGCTAGGATTAACAACAACTCCTTTAGCATTCATTACGTGACCAAGAAATTCCACTTTCTTTTTCCCGAAATCACACTTACTGAACTTGGCATACAATTGTTGTGCTCATAGCTTCTCCAAAACAAGCCTTAAATGTTCAGCGTGATCTTCCTGTCTTGGAGTAGACAAGAATGTCGTCTATAAATACAACAACAAACTTATCCAAATATTCCATAAAGACCTTATTCATCATATTAATGAAATATGCAGGGGCATTAGTCAATCCAAATGACATGACTATGAACTCATAATGTCCATATCTTGTTGAAAATGTTGTCTTGGGCACATCTTCTGCGCGAATCTTCAACTGATGATATCCTGCTCGAAGGTCTATCATTGAGAAAATTTCAGCTCATCTTAACTGATCAAATAAATCGTCGATCCTGGGCAATGGATACTTGTTCTTTATTGTTATCTCATTAATAAGAGCTCGATAGTCAATACACATCCTTAAGCTTCCATCTTTCTTCCAAACAAACAAAACAGGTACTCCCCATGGCGATGAACTTGGTCTCACAAAACCTTTTTCGAGTAACTCCTCAATTTGCTTCTTCATTTCTACCAGCTCATCTGTGGGCATCCGATATGGTATCTTAGCTATTGTGGCTGTACCGGGTACCAATTCAATCACAAACTCAATTTCTCGATCGGGTGGCATTCCAAGTAAATCCTCAGGAAAAACATCTGGGTATTCAATAACAACCGGTACTTCTTCTATACTGACAGCTTTAATACTATTGACAATCATCTGACCATTGTGAACTGCAGTCGCTTGGACATCCACTCTTTCGCCTCTCGGGCTTTTGATTGACACAACTCTTCAGCCACAATCCAACACAGCCTTATGTTTAGATAATCAATCCATTTCGAAAATAACATCCAATGTCTGAGTATCAAAAATAATAAGGTTCTATAGGAACTCTATTCCATTCATGAGCATCTTTACTCCCATGCATACTAGGTTAGATCGAAGTTCTGATCTAGGGGACTAGACCAAAAGTATGCACTTAAGATTCATAATATCTAACCCATTCCCAACAACAAAATCTCAAGAAAAAAAGGAATGTGAAGCTCCGGAATCAAATAAAACTGTAGCAAGTACTGAGTTAACTAGGAACTTACCCAGTACGATGTCTGATGCTTTCTGGGCTTCATCAGTCATGATATGATTGACACGACCTCTCACCGTTGCTTGAGGTGTAGCTCCGGCTTGAACAGCTCCACGGTTTCATCTCGGTGCAAGCGTCTTGGCAGGTGTAGGACCAAGGTTGAAGCGAACAGGTGTAGCACCTCCTCTCTTCGGATAGTTGTTAGCAAAATGTCCTGGCTCATTGCAACTGAAAAAGTGCCTGATTGTTGATTGCTGACCTCCTCCTAGTGCATTATTGGTCTGAACAGGTGTCTGAAAGTTCAATCCACTTGGACGCGGTGAACGAGATGGCGTCTTGAAGCTTTAGGCTGAAACCTGACAAACTGGTGAGGTGCAACTCTTACTCTCTGCTGTCCCTGACGAGCTCCCTACTGTGCCATTATGTGCTTGCGGTTGTCATCCAACTCCTTGCGCTTATCTTCCAGGATGAGAGCCTTGTTAACCAGCTCTTGGAAATTAGGAAAATTGTGGCTAATCAACCCAACCTGCAGTCTAGAATTTAGTCCCTTCATGAAGCGAGACTATCTTGCCTTGTCTATCGCTACATCTTCCGATGCATAACGAGCAAGCTGTGTGAATGTATTCAAATAATCTACCACAGGCTAGCCTCCTTGCTTGATAGCTCTGGATTCTTCTTTCTTTAAGTCCATGACACCTTCAGGAACATGATACTGACCAAGAGCAGGAGAAAATTCTTCCCAAGTGACCTCTTGTGGATTCTCTTGTGATGCATAATAATTCTCCTACCATTCGGCAGCTGTACCCTCAAGCTGATGAGAAACATAAAGCACATTCTCATTCCCAAAACACTAAGGCCCTGTTTGTTTCGGCTTTTTCACTGGCTTAAAAGCAGAAAAACTAAAGCCAAAACAAATGACTGACTTTTAAGCCAGGCTTAAAAAAGCCAAAAGCCTCCATATAACTATAAGCCAAAAGCCAGGTGAGAGGTGTTTTTTGGGCTTTTTTAGGATGAAATAACCCTTTGCCACTAGAAGTCTCTAAAATTACCCACCAAATACCATCATATATAAACTCAATAATCCTTCTCCCATCTCCTCATTTCTCCTCGTCTTCTCTCACTCCCCTATACGACATGCCTTCTCCCTCCACCGCTCTGGTCTCTGTCGTCCCCGACCTCCTCCCTCCTCCGCCATTCCCAGCCTCCTTCCTCCTCCACAGACCCGGATACGGCGTAGCATGGGTTGAGGCGGCCGAACCCGAGCTTGGAGCAGTGGGAGGCTACAGGGTCTGGGCGTGGCGCAGGTGGAGCTAAACTGATTCAGCAGTAGCACGGCGGGAGGCGGTCGGATCCGGCGTGATGTGGGTGGAGGCGGGTGGACCCGAGGGTGCAACGGTGAGAGGCGGGTGGAGGCGGCCGGATCTGGCGCAGCAAGAGGCGACCGAATCCGCCTCATCGAGTTCCTCAGTATATGTTTTTATTTAGTTTGACGAGGGTTCAGAATTGTTATGCTATTTTCAGTCTGAGAAGAGTTCAAAATTGTCTTGTAGTAAGAGTTTCAAGTTGATAAATAATTATACTCAGAATGAAGTTTGATCTCAAGATTAATCTATGTTTTTCAATACGACATTCGGTGAAAAAAGTATGAAACATTTGTGTTAGATAAATCAGTACATAAGAAAATTCCTAACAACCTTAAAGGCTATTTCAAACTTTCTAGTAATAAGCGACACCATCCAACCCATCAAAAAGCCAGGATACCAAACAGTATGTCTTGGCTTAAAAGTAGACGGCATAAAAGCTCGTTAAGCCAAAAAGCTAGCTTTGAGCCAAAAGCCAAAAAGCCTAAGCCGAAACAAACAGGGCCTGAGTGATGTGCAGCTTTCTTTCAATTATACTAAGCCAATCATATGCCTCAATTGGGTTTGCATTCCCAGAAAAAGTTGGCAGACGAGTCCTCATGAAGTCTAACAGCTTTGAGTATGGACGGTTCCCATTATTAGCAGCTTGGTTTGCATTGCTGGCAGTTGCTTGACTTGTGAAGTGCAGCATTTGCTACATCATGGTTTGCATAAGCTGAGTTTGTGCAACTAGAAAGGCTCCAAAGTTGCACATATCCACTAGTGGCACTGCTTGTGGAATCGGCATCTCATTCGGATCTCACTTGGGTGACTTCCACTTCCACTAGTTTTGTTGTTTCCACAAGTCTGAATCATCTGCTGATCACCCCAAATTTTGAGAAAAGAAGGAAAAGCATAGGCAAGTAATATAAGAACTTATGCGAGGGAAAAGTTTTAAATCCAACTCCAAATATAAATACTTTATTAATACTTGGTACGGTTACTCACAAGTGTCTAAGGGTAATGCAACACATACTGCACACTAAAAAAGGCAATTAGCAGAAGCGGCTCTCGTAAAATCTCAGCTCAAAAACAAGAGAAAAGACAGAAAATTCAGCAAAGGTGGGAAGCAAGAAAGTGAGGATAAGTCAAGAACTTTTTAGTCTTTTGAGTTAGTTTTGACTTTATAAAATAGTTTTTGACACTCCTAAGACAACAGACTAGCTAGGACTTGACTTACAGTCAGTATGACTTGGATACCACCTCTGTCGGGACCCGAATATGCAAATCCGGAACCTTTGTGTATGCATCACTAATCCAGGATCATGCTAGTGCACACAGGCTCAACATAGATGAATATCACAATCATACTCATCAATATCATAATAAACACACTATCAAATTAAATATAACCTGTTAGATGACCTTATGGTCCACCTTATATGAATATATCACGCAGGGCTAAGACTGAAAAATAAATAAACTGCAGCGGAGATAAATTTATTTGTAGTAACCCTTCAATTTGCCCCAGGCAACTGACAAGGTTCACACCCTAGTTGTTCACTCCTTCCTAAAACTCTACGTCAAAAGCAGGCGTAGCTTCTTCTCCAACTGATGATGTTTTGTTGCAAGGGGGTGAGTACATAAAGCAATCAACAAGTTGTGCACAGAATGCAAGCCTAAAATACTATATGCATGGCTTATTACAAAGGAATAGCTGACATGGTTAATTTGCATAAAACAACATTTATAAAAGAATTGCATAAATATATTGAAAGACCGTAAAACAAATAATAACAATATTAAATTTCTCAGTTACTTCTCAAATAAACCAATTCATCGAATACTTTAAATTATGAGCTTCCTCAAAAATCAACTGCTTGAACTTCTTCTTGTTTGGTACACAAATTCGACCTTTAAACGACATAGTACCTTATTCATTCAAGTAAAATACTTGACTAAGCCTTCATCCTCCTTAGACTTGATTCTGTTGATGTTTTCCTCGTCTTTTTTTGACCACCTCTGATCAAATCCTCTAGAGTGGGCCTTACTTCCAAAGTAGCTAAAAGTCCTTGTGGAGCAACTTCCAATTTCAACCTCTGCAATTCCTTGCATAATTCCGACTGATCATTTTGTAACACCTCGGCGCAAATCGTGCTCTGAATGTTACTAGAAAAAGCTCAACAACAACAAAATACTCCAATTAAACATAAATTTTAGCAAGCATACTAAGTGACTGTTCACTACTAATAATAAACGAAAATCCACAAACATGGGCATAGGTAAATAAACCACCACGAGTTCAATATCCTCGTGCATAAAACAACTAGATGGCATTCTAGCAATTAATTTAAGCAACAACCACATATAAAGATAGGTCAAGATTAAGCTCAACACATAACATAGTTTAACCATGGACCAACATAACACTTAAACAATATAACCAAATAGTTCACTATCACGGTGTCCCTCTAAATAATGATCCAAAATTGAACTACTATTTATTTGTCTAGCATCGGTACCCTCGCCACGTGTAAGCATTCCCTCGGGCCTCATGGTGGCTTTCCATGAGCTCTGGGGCTTCTCTCCGACCTAGGAGGTGCTCTCCTCAAGCCCAGGCTTGGGTCCAGCAAGCTCGGGCTCGGACGCAAAAACGGAGACCCTGCTCGACCTCGACGTCTCGACCTCTACGCCTCCCGGAGTAAAGGGCATCTGTAACAATTTATTTATCTCGTGTAAAAACTCTCCCCTGTGTGGGAATCAGTGTCATACATGCCCCTGCGCGGGAACTAGGTCCTAGCAACTCTCAGCAATTCCCCTCAACTCCCAACGGCTACTGTCAGCCTCCGACGACTATGGATGCCTCTCAACAACCCCCGTCGACTCGCCACGGGCACCTGACATCAACCTCGGGACCAAGCAGCGAAGCCCTCAGAGGGCTACAAGAAGCGTTGGATCACCCCGACCTAAGAGGAGAGTTCATTTCCAACTCCTCAGACACAGACCAGAGGAGAGGAAGATCACTCAAACACTCCCTCGCGGCTTCGCTTCTGAGCGACTCCCAGCTCGGGCCCCGCTTGTATTCTCCTACAGAGCTTCATTACACCTTTCGCCTTAGGGCAAGACGAGAGTAGAGCTGTTACCCGACCCAGGGGGCTCGAACCAGTATAAACCTCGTGTTCATTGCTTCTTCCCCGACACACACACCCCACGACGCGTGCCATTCCCGAACGAGCACGACATTGGGCCTCGCCCTCACACGATCTACTCACATCCCCATCTGCGGTCGACGACCCCGATTGTTGACAGCTGGCACCCACCGTGGGGCCCGAGTTTCGCTCATTCGAAGTCCACTGCTTCAGCGTCGCCAGCACCTTCGGCTTCGACGACAGCATGTCACATTCGGCAAGCCTGGACTCGGATGCGGTCCCCGAGTGCGAAGGCTCCACCTCTAAGTTCTCACCCTCGCTGTCGCCATACGAGCACCTGGCCTTCATGGCCGGCAGCCACGAGGCGACCCAGAAAACCCAGAGGAGGCGCGTCGGTTGGCCCGAGTCGCCATCAACCAGGCCATCACCGCCCTCTGACGGGAGGAGCGCGCAGAGCTCCGCACCTCATCCGGGCACCGCAACCCCACCCGTCTAGACGATCCCAAACGAGAACGCTTGCGAGCCATTGCTCGGGTTATGGCCGATCCTACCCGAGCAAGGTCGGTTCTCTTTCGGTGATCCCTCACTGAGGAGTTGGCAGGGCAATCGACGAGGTCACACCCTCCTAGTGGGAGCAGCACCAGCGCTCTGAGGCTCGCTCCCTAGAGAGCGATGGTAATTCATCGCGCGGGCACCGCCGTACTCGCTGACCGACTCTGTACCCACGGGTCCAGAGTCCGCCTCGACCGTCACCACCTCGCCGGGACCCGGGTCTGATACGCGGGCATCCCCGTGATTAGCAGAGTGGTGGCAGCGCTCACTCGAGTAACGGCGCTTTTGGAGGCCTTTCTCCGGACATTCCGCCCAGGTGCTAAAGGGTTCGTGATCGCCCGCATCACTGCCCTGTTGACGCTCTTCCCAACCATCAAGGCCGACGTGGGGTGCGCCGTCGGCTCGAGTTCGATTAACCCACACTGATCGTGACTCCAACCCCAGCAGCAGCGACCGCACTTCTCTGGCCTACGGCTGCCCGACGTACTCCGTTGGCCTCCATCGGGTACGCTGGCCAGCCCTGTTCAAGCCCACCGTGATGGAGCGGTTCGATGGGACCAAGAACCCCGACGAGTTTCTCTCAATCTACTCCACCGTGATTCTGATAGTCGACGGGAGTGAGGCCGTGATGGCCAACTATCTCCCTACTGTCCTGGACAGCGCTGCTTGCACCTGGCTCTTCAACCAGGCACCTGGCGTTTTCCTATCATGGTGTCAGGTGTGAAGCACCCTCCGTTAGAACTTCCAGAGCTGCTTACGAGTGCCCTAGATGAGAAAGGGACCTGGACCGCATCATCCAGGGCAAGGGCGAACCCCTCCGCGACTTTGTTCGCTAGTTCACCCGTGCGAGGAATTTGATCCCGAACGTCTCCGACGAGGCCATCATCAAGGCCTTCAAGTTCGGCATCCAGGACAGTGCCTCACCGAGGACTTGGAGATCACCGTGAACCTCAGTGTCAACAAGCTGTTCCGGATGGCGAAACGATATGCGGATGCGGACGATGTCGTCCGCTGGAAGCATGATTATGACCAGGGCAAGCTTGGCCGCGTCCCTGGTGAGGCCAGACCGTCTGGAGCTAAGAGTGCTGGCCCGGACCCTCACAACAAGAAGCGGAGGAGAGAGCGCAACGCTGGCGGCGACCAGCTGCGCGTGGTCGCCGTGACGGACGACAGGCGCGAGGTGATGGAGGCGTGGCAACCCGACCGCATTGAGCCTCGACCTCAACACGGTCAGCCACAACCTCAACAAGTGCAACGCCAACCCCAACAGGGGCAGCGCCACGTAGGGCCACAATAGGGACAGCGTCGGGCTGGACCCCAGCGGGGCGGCGCCTGACCTCAGATCAATGAGGTCCAGCCCGGGTACGACCCGTGCAAGTTCTGCCCGTTCCATAAGGCCTATGGCCACGACCTGCAGAGCTACAGGACGTGGCAATCCAAGCTGGATTCCTTCTACGACGGGTGTGGAGAGATGCCCACGCTTCCGAAGGAAGACAAGCTGCTTTGTTGGGGCGATGCCGACAAGGGCATGGAGGGCCCTGACCTGGAATTCTAGCATGGCAACCGCCACATCGACATGATCTTCGGTGGTTCGTCTTCATACTGGTCACGGCGCGAGCTCAAGGACGCCGTGTGTACTGTGTACCAGGCTTCTGCCGAGAAGCCCGCCGACCAGCCTTGCAGATGGGCTAGCACTCCGATCACCTTCTCCCGGGATGACACTCCCCCGGGAATATCCAAGGACCTTAAGACCGCTTTGGTCTTGGCCCAAACTGTGAGCAGCACCGTGGTCGGGCGGGTCATGGTTGACGGTGTGAGCTTCCTCAACCTGCTCTTGGCTAGCATGCTGGACCGGATGCAGATTCCCCGGTCGAAGATCAGGAGCATAGCGGTTCCCTTCTTCGGCATCATGCCCGGGAGCTCGACCACTACGCTCGGGCAAGTGGTTCTTCCCGTCACCTTTGGCGATTCGGCGAACTTCTGCGCCGAGCTGATCACCTTCGAGGTGGTGGACGGAGATCTCCCCTACAATGCCATCCTCGGGGGACCGGCCCTAATCAAGTTCATGGTGGCGAACCACTACGGCCACCACTGCATGAAGCTCCCAGGGCCCTAGGGCATCACAACCGTCTATGGCAACCTCAAGGTAGCACACTGCTGCGAGCAGAAAGCTCTGACGATTGCTGGTGTGCTGTCCCAGCGGGGTCCGAGGTGACTCCAAAGAACGCCCACCGGAAGGCGGTGATCCAACCCAGCGGCTCGACCAAAGCCATGCAGCTCGAGGAGGGCAACCCGGACAAGTGCGTCCACATCACCGCCCAGCTCGATCCGAAATAGGAGCTTGAGCTCGTCATCTTCCTCCGTAGAAACAAGAGCGTATTCGCGTGGGAGCCAACAAACATGCCGGGAGTCCCTAGGGAGGTGATCGAGCACAAATTGCAAACAAGGCCTGGCTGCAGGCCCGTGCGCCAGAAGCTGCGACGCTTCTCCCCTGAAAAGATGTGCATAATCAGGGAGCATCTCAACAAGCTCTCGAAGGCTGGCTTTATTTGTGAGATTGACTACTCCGAATGGCTGGCCAACCCGGTGATTGTGCAAAAAAAGGGCGGAAAATGGATAATGTGTGTCGACCACACGGGTTTGAATTCGGCATGTCTGAAGGATAACTTTCTCTTCTGCGCATAGATCAGATCGTGGACTCCACCGCCAACGCCAAGATGTTGAGCTTCCTCGATGCCTACTCCGGCTACCATCAGATCAAGCTCGCGGCGGGCGACGAAGACAAGACGGCCTTCATCACACCGTTTGGGACGTTAGGCTTCACCACCATGTCGTTCGGTCTCCACAATGCGGGGGCAACGTTCCAGCGACTGATGTCCCGGACCTTCGACCCCCAGATCGGGCAGAACCTTGAGGTCTACGTCGACGACATCATCGTCAAGAGCTCTTCCAAGGTCGACCACATCGACGATCTCGCGAAAACCTTCGCCAACTTGAACAGGCACGGGATCAAGCTCAATCCCGAAAAGTTCATCTTCGGTGCGACCTTGGACAAGGTGCTCGGCTACCTGATCGGGGGCTTGGGAGTAGGCCCGAACCCAGAAAAGATCGAGGCGATCGAGAAGATGACCTCCCCGACGTCAACAAAACAGGTCCAATGCCTCGCCGACCTTGTGGCCGCCCTCAGCCGATTCATCTAAAGGCTCAGAGAGCGCGGGCTGCTGTTCTTCAAAACCTTGCGCAAGCATGGGGGCTTCGAATGGACCCCTGAAGCCCAGCGGTCCTACGACGAGCTGAAGTCATATCTTTCAAGCCGTCCGCTGCTCACGACCCCTCAGCCGGGCGAGGCGCTGCTGCTCTACCTCGCGGCCACGACCCAGGCCATCAGTGCCATCCTGGTGGCCGAACGAGATGGTCGGTAGCAACCGATCTACTATGTCAGCGAAGTGCTTCACGGGCCAAAGGAGCGTTATCCTCAGGTCCAGAAGCTACTCTACACTCTTTTCATGGCCTCGCGCAAGCTTTGGCATTACTTTCAAGCGCACATTGTGATCGTTCCAAACGGGTTCCCGCTCGGCGAAATCCTGAAGAACAAAAAAGTGGGAGGCCGTGTTGCCAAGTGGGCCATGGAACTGGCTGAGTTCGACATCCGGTTTGTAGCGCGCTCCACCATCAAGTCGCAGGCGCTCGTCGATTTCGTGGCTGAGCAAACGGCGGAGCCCACCTCAAGGCCTGAGACCGAGGAAGAAGGCCCTTAGACCATGTTCTTCGATGGATCAAGGTCGTTTAAACACTCGGGGGCTAGGATTCTCATCATCACCCCCGAGGGGGATCATTTGAAGTATGTGATTCACTTCAGCTTTCCCGTGACCAACAACATCGCGGAGTATGAATCCCTCTTGGCCGGCCTCTGAGCGTGCAAGTTGCTAGGCGTGTGCCGGCTGGTCGTAAGAGGGGATTCCCAGCTCGTCATCAACCAGTACAACAAAGACTACTAGTGCTTAGAACCCTCAATGGCAAAGTACCTCGCCGAGGTACGCAAGATGGAGAGGTGGTTTAAGAACCTGGAGGTCGGGTGCATACCCAGGAAGGACAACTCCAGTGCCGATCTCCTGTCCAAGCTCGGGTCTTCCGATGACAAGATTCCATCAGATATCATCCTCGAGATCTTGTCGGCACCATCCGTCGCCGACCAGGATGACTCGGTAGCCCTCCTCGAGAGTGTTCCCTCGTGGATGGACTCGATCGTCAAGTTCCTCGACCTCGGTGAGCTCCCGTCTGATCCAGCCGAAAGGAGCAGAATCAAGCGTCGTGCGAGCTCGTACGGGCTCGTCAAAGGGCAATTGTATCGGCGGGGCACCTTGGCAGTCTTGGCTAAGTGCGTCACTACGAAGTAAGGTAAATACTTACTAAATTACATCCATTCGAGCCTCTGCGGTGCTCACTTTTATTTTAGTAACCAAAAAAATCGGCCGATAGCCGATAGGGAGGTTCACGGTGTCTGGGGAAGTGATGTAAAACCACTTCTTCTAGTCTGCTTGCCAAGAAGAGGTGACAGGAACAGGAATATACAAATTGGAAACATTGCTGCAGAGGTGGAATCCGGCACCACCAACAGCTTCGTTTTTGGTCGCACGCTTCAGGCTATAGAAGTGGCGAAACAAATTGAGGCTCGGGTTAATCCCGAAGAAAGCCTCACAAAGATTAACGAAAACAGACAATATGGTGATAGAATTGGGGCTCAGATGAAAGATCTGAACCCCATAAAGTTCAAAAACTTATCGAAGAAAGCAAGGAGGAAAGTTGAGGCCGCAACGGAAGAATGCCTCAAAAACCACTGTCTCATCTTCATTCTCGGGAGTGGGGAACATCTCACCTTGAGACGACCTCCAACGGAAGAGCGCCTGCGGAGGAACAAAGTCATCCTTCTCTTCTCCAATTCCGCCAAACGCTTCCCCGACATGATGGACTTCTGCCAAACCTTGTTGAAGACTCCAGGATCGATTGACACATCACCACCTTGCTGGGAGGATTGGGCCACGGTGGGCTTCTTCTACAAAACGGCCTTCAAACTGGATGCCATTACAGAAAAAGGCGAGATCTTTGACGACGCTAGGGTTTAAGGTGTGCAGCGGAGGTATCGAGAGCAAAAGGCAAACAATGTGGGCGCTCCGGACTTGAGAATTTGTACATCACAAATCTCGTCCCAAGCAACGGTTCATCCCCCTTCGTCCAGCGCCTCGAACGGCGAGAAAAGCAACCTTGCGTCCATTTCCGACATTGCAGGTGAAAGCATTAAATGCTCCACTGCCCAACATTTAGAATTGCAGGATTTCACCAACTCTGCTCAGAGCCGAGTCTCTAAGGTGACCTCGAGTAGTCACGAACACCCTAGGGACTCGAGTTTAACTGGAGCAGGGGGCTCGACCCAACAGCCCCCTTACTCGATTCTTGGCAAGTCCGGATGATGAGGACATCAAACCGAAGGATACGACCGCTGCCACTATTTCCTCTCCGACTGCGACATCTTCATCGCAAAAGGACCTTAATCCAGAAGCTCAGCCTTTCAAGCCCACGACAAACAACCAGCGCATCAAGCACACACGCCAAGGACAGCCCACGAGCCAAGGAAGACTCGTATGGAAACCCAAGATGCCAAAAAAAACCCGGTTCGGCCATCCAGCAGCACGCTAACTTCAAATGGGCGTAACTCGGGCTCCCGGACTCCGTTTTCGGTGTGTGACCACCCGTTGGAAAGCTTAGGAGATAATCTTTCCAATAGATCCAGCCTCACCTTCCAATTCTATCCAGATAGACAGGAACACAAAACAATATCACGGGCCAAATCTATCAGGTGCTGCATCACATTATTTTTGGGCCCATGGCCTATGTATGGTAAGGGTTGCATAGTGGCCGACCCTATTTTGGATGCCACAAGTCTGGTCTCCACTCTATATAATGCCCCTGCCGTCATACATTGGGGTTTAGGTTTTGTTATGTTTTGGTAGACCCCGTGTGCATCTCTCCTCAATCTTGCGTGTGTCGACTAGACCACCCGAGTTGATAAACAGAACCTCACCCTTGTTTCTTTGAGATTATTGGATTGAAATTACTATCACCTTGTTCTTGCATGTTCTTGGTTGCAGCACGTGCAAGGATCGATCGGGTCTTTGATTCGGTTGATCCCCTCGTGTGGTGACGTTGCGATTGTTTGGTTGCTGATCTTGTGGTTATTAGCCGATCCATCTACTCTGTACTACACCAAATCATCATATAGTTCTCATCAGAAGATCGGGACAACCTTAGTGCACATCACCGAAGATACTCGAAGTGTTTGACCACAGGCAGGCTAAGCGTTACTCGGCCAGGTCCGGACTTGGCAGCAATCGACTAAGCACTTAAGTGGACCCTCCACTAAGCAGAGTTCGGGAGCTACTGTCGAATATCTAAATAAGGCATAGGTATGCAAACGTAATGAAACATGGTATGTCTCCACCATATGAAGGAAGTTTAGGATATCTCGGGCCCGAAGATTATGGGATAAGATATTCGTCAAGGAAGGGATAGCTCCACTTCAAGAAGGACTCGATCATTTTCCCCCGTAAGGAGATCGACCTGAATACGCTCAGTGCTAATAGCAGTTAGATATACCATGAAGATCACGCGGAAAAGGACTCCTCATCGGCTACAACTCGGCCACAGGCAGGATCGGTTCCACTATATAAGGCCTAGGGTTGGGAACCCCAGGAAGAGGAAAAAGCAATCCAGAGCAAGCAACAATGAACGGAAGCCATTGGAGCGCACATTAGCCACCTCAGCCCTTCAACTTCGAGCCTTCGGGAGTAGAGAGTTTAGGAAGGAGGGAACTGCATTTCGCTATAGTTGTTGATAGCTTAGACACATCACTTTGTACTCAGGGTTACACCCCCTCGTTGTATTCCATCTGATATATACAACCATCCCCCATACAAGATGTAAGGTATTACTCTGCCTGGAGGCCTGCATCACTACTAGAAGGCTAATGAATTTGGTAAGCAACCCTTTGCTAATCATATCACTATATGACTCATGTTGTTGGGTGGCATCTCTATGCCCTGGACTCAACCCTATGCCCCAAGGTCCATAACCGTTATGATGACCTCGTCAAGTATAACCAATGCTATGCGTGTGAGTGTCCGACACAAACCCATCTAATCAAGGAAAGTTAATGGCACCCTACTTTAGCAGACCTACCATTAATTTACATGATATTGGATGGCACAGCTAATTGGGAGGGTATCAATTTTGCTTAATATTACGTGAGGGATCTTTACTTGTATCGTGTTAAAAGCATTTGGTACAACTATATAACATGCATAGAAATAAATAAACAGGAACATAAAAGCAATCACAGATAATCACATTAACTGTGACATGGTATGGCCCTTCATATATTGATCTCTATCGCCACGTTTCCTGTTTTTCATGCCTCCAAGTGCTTGAGTCCTCCAAGTACTACCACTAAGCTATTACTCCTAATAGCACTAGTAATAAATTACAAGGAGTGTAGAAACATCACAAGTCGACACACAGACTGTTTATACAAATATAGACAGCCTTGTACTGCAATCAAGCATGACACACAGGCCTTAAAAATTACACACATGCATCATATACACAAGGGGGCCATACTATTCACATCAATCCTGCAAAAATAAGTTATGCATAGAATCGCATTCTACCAAACAATGTGAACTCGCAACAAACTATAAGGCGTTGTACACATACTAACCCATTAACCCTATGTCAGACCACAGATCCATGTTGATCAATCCTATTGATCTTCGCATGTACGGGGCAGGAACACCACACACCAGAGTGCTAGCGTCGGCTACGCGGTTCTGGGCGTAGGAGGGGTGGCGGCAGGGTTTCGGGAATTTCGAATTCCTGATATGACTCTTTGTGTATGTCTCTCACACCCCGCAAAGCCACCACCTCCTCTCTTTATATAGACGTCCCTTAACGAGTTTCAACCCTTGAAGCCCATTAGGAACTCTAAGCCCATTACAACTCGGATCCCTATCCGAATTGGTTACAGCCCATTATGCATGCGACCCTATAGGTTCACGTGCACTCGGACATGGCTGGAGTACCCCTATCGATCGTTGAGTACTCCTACTCAACCATCGGGTATACCTCCTCGATCATCTAGTACTCCTACTCGATTATCGAACATTCAACCAATAGTCGATAGCGGCCCCTAGCAGGACTTACCAACTCCCGAGTACATCTAAAGATCGGATGAACCTCAACAATATTCTATATGCATTTCCTTTTTCCTCACGATATCAGTCAAACCCAAGGCGAGTTGTTGTCATCCTTATTTGGATGGCTCGACCACTCTTTCTCGCTGCTGTGACTCGAAATCCCTAACTATCTCCAGTTAACTCTTTAACTCGATGACTCGAGTAACTCTTTACTCGAGTAGCATGGCCATGCATTTTCTGGAATCTGACCACTCAAGAGGCCTAGAGATATCTCTCACATTGTATGGAGGGGCAAATCCTATCTTGATAGACCATGCCTCGCTGCATGTTTCATGACAAACCCGAAGTCATCTTTATAACTACCCAGTTACAGAGTAGCGTTTGACGACCCCTAAGTAAGCCATTACACATCCCGAGAACATGCGACGACCTCAAGTCAAAGGATATAGCATATATATCATATATGAGACCAACTGATGACATGAAAGAATACAAAGTACTCACAGTGTCTCACGGTGGGTCGATGTCCACCACACAGTGGGTCGATGTCCACCACCATGTTCTGTAACATGCGTCCATATTATTGGTTTGATATCTCCATATCTATTATGTGTGAAATATGGTCATCAACCAATACATATGCTAGTCTACTCATATGTGTCCTCATATGATTATCAACTAGGGAACCCTTTTAGAATGAACAGCATAAAGACGAATACAAAGTTTCACAAATAAGTCACGCACTTTGTTAATCAATATCCATGATGTTATTCGAAGAACAATCTCATAGTTCATGAAAATTTATGGAAATATAATCATCTCTATGATTGCCTCTATGGCATATTTCCAACACTCCTTAGGTACCCTGAACCTCGAACCCATGTAGTGGGCGTCTCTCAAACGGTACCCACTGCTTGTCCTCAACGAGGTTGAGGATTCCTAGATGGTGCTCACCACATCCACGTCTTTGTATTCTTCACACATGCTGCCTCCTCTTACATCAAAAAATAGCCAAAGCTTCACACTCTTAAATCAACTAAATATTCAAGCAATCATTGTCTCTCACTTTCAATGCAGCAAGTACCCACTAAAAGCGTATGACCATCACACTTCTACCTACAATCCAGCGATATATGTGCATAAACATAAAGGAGTTTGGACTTTCATGCCCTTCATAGCCCCAATTACGACAACTGACAAAACAAGAAACATCTCAATGACTAAAATTACAAGAGTCAAAATTCAACAACCACAGTTCAGTGAGACAAGGCTAGATGTTTATTTAGCCCTTGTCTATAGCCCAGTCAGCCAGTCAAATGATCTAGACACTAATTTAAGCATGAAAAGGCTCCTTTTGGAGTATTGAATTCCAAAGAACAGAAGAAGATTGTCCATCTCTATCTTAGAGCAACTTTGGTGAATGCAAGCTTAAAGATGTTTTTTGTTTCCATCTACTAGTCAACCCACAAATCTGAGACTGTCCAAGCAACTCGAACCCAAAGATGAGAAGACCAACAATCCCATATACTATCAGTAATAAACAAATAAATAGGAATCCAGGTTACTAAAATAGTGAAATGGACCAAAATTCACCACCAAATGGCCCAAATAGATTGATTATTTTCATGTCTTTCACCTCTTAGTGTTAAATACATGTCTTTGACCTCTTAGTGTTAAATACATTGATTATTTTCATATTATTATTTATGACAGAAGTATAATGTGGTTCTTATGCAAAATCATGCTACAAAAATAACACACCGAGCACGAACTAGCTGCTTTCCACCGAGTTATCAGGAAATAGTACCAATTCAATGTCATATTTGTCATCCTCTCCCTACGAATGAAAATATATGAAAGACACAATATTAACCAAAAGTATATGAAAGATTGAAAAAGGACACCCACTACTACAGAAAGGCTTATATTAGACGCCTCATCACAGACGGTTCCTCAAAACCGTCTGTGACGATTAACATCACTAACGGTTTTATATTGAAACCGTCAGTGACATCATCACTGATGGTACTCTTCAAAAACTGACAGTGATATACATCAATGTCATAGACGGTTTTATAATAAAATAGTCTGATAATATCTCAGACGATTTTATAAAAAAACATCTATGTAGATCACTAACGGTTTTCTAATAAAACCGTTTGGCATACTATGTTTATCATTGATGGTTTTTTTTATAAAACCGTCTGTAATATCTCTCAGTGATATATAATACAGAGGCCCGGGTCACTTGGTGCATTTTAGGGTTTCGGGATCTATTTTTCATTTGGATGCGGTTGTGTGGCTGTGAGGCGATTTGTTAAAAGAAGACCGTTGATTTTGAAGGGTGGTTGTAGATCCATTTGATTTTGGTGATCTAAGGTAGTAATGGTGTCTAATTGCAGTATGTTCAAGATCTAGCTTGGTAAGGAGAGAATTTGATGATTTTTTAGATCTAGCTAGTAGATTCATGTGTTCTTATCTATATAAGGGTAGTAATAGGTTTTAATTGCATTATATTCATGATCTAGCTTGGTAAGGAGAGAATTTGAAGATAGATTGTATATAGATGTAGCTTGTAGATTCATGTACTTTTCTTTTCTATATTTAAGCAGGTTAGTATATAATTTCTTGGGTCTAATTAATTGCTTTATATTCAAGATATTACTTAGAAGAGAAATTTGAAGATTGTTTAGATCTAGCTAGCTTGTAGATCCATGTGTGATCTTGTTGATCTAAGGTTTAGTAATGGGTAATTACATTATATTCGTAAGGAGAGAATTTGAAGATTGTTTAGATCTAGCTTGTAGGTCCATGCATGTGCAAGTTCTTTGTGATCAAATAAAATAGCAACGCTCAGATCTGATATTCCACAAGACTATATTACAAAAGTACATGGTAGGACAAAATGGTTATAAATTACACCATACTTGTACTATAGTCATAAAAATTGTCATTAGAATCAACCTGACATAAAGGTAACGATCAAAAGTACATGGCATTTACCTGTACAGGTTGTACTACATAAAAATATATAGCTTGGCTCAGCTCGAGTTCTACTTAAAATTAGAATCAAGCTTAGTTTACCCTCTTGGTAGAATCAAGATGCTAGTACTAACTGTTATATGGCAAGGAAAACCCTCTCTGTTAGATTGTATTGATGCTTGTTTGATTTCAGTCAGAAATCTGTATACCCAACAGTTGTATGCAACTTGATCAGATGCAAATAGTAGAAAATGCTTTACAGTTGCGTGTTTCAAGTCAAAACTCAAAACTGGTTATTCGGTATAGCAGGTTAATCATGGAATCTATTCATTGGGTAGTTTCTTTCCTAATTAAGGTGGTATTTACCGTCATGTGAACAACTGCTCTGATTTCTTTCAAATAAAATTTCTTTTGCAGGTTGACGCATTTAAGAATTTCCGAGGAGATGTAAGCTTGCGATTTTGGAACTCGGATTTTAAGAATCAAATAGATGGCATTGATTTGCTACAAAAGGTTGGAAATTGATGAAAATCTTGAAACTTTATCTCTGTGCAACTTGCTATGCAACCTAGCTCATGTTTGTATTTTTTTATGCTATCCAATTGTGTAGGCACTGCCTTCAAGTGGGAAAGCAGTGATTGAGCTTCTCGACTCCTCAAGAGTGGAGCACCAAAAGACACAGCAACTGAATTCCATAAACAAGCCGGTTCTAGCTGTGATCGATAATTCCAATAAATAGTTTATACCACTCACCAATGTGGACGCAGCTGCGGGAGCAGGGGGGAGCACTAGTGGATCAGATCATGGAACCTTTGCACGGTTTGCCGCCGCTGTGACCAACGCCGGTGACGCACAATCGGAGCTAGAAGTCCGTCTCAGCCTCACTATCTTTTCTTCTACTCCGTACTCGGTTGTTTTTCCATCAGGCGGAGACCGTAGGAGTGACCGATCAGAGAGAGCAGAGCAGGGGTGGAGCAGGGACAGAGGAGAGGTTCGATGTGCCGCCTTGGGGTCACCTAAACCCTAGGCCGGTCAGATCTGGGCGGATGTGAAGGGGAGAGGAGGTAGCGACGATAGCAAGGGGAAGGGGAGGGGAGGGGGTGGCTGGAGAAGGGGAGGACAGCAGCGGTAGCGGCGTGAGCAAATGGTAGGGGAGGCAGCGACGGGAGAAGGGGATGACGGTGGTGGTGTGAGCAAGGGGAGGGGAGGTGGTGATGAGCAAGGGCTAGGGGAGCCTGGAGGTGGAGGCCCGAGCAACCGAGAGGCTTGCGGCTTGCCAATGATGACTTGACAACTTGGGGAATGGGAGTTTGGGGACAATACAATTCTTTGGCTCATTTAACTCACTAACTCGCTCATTTAACTAGCTAACTTAACAAGTTCAAATCCCTGCTTGGCTCAATTCGTTAAGGAATGAGTTCGAGTTGAGTTGAGCTGAGTTTTTGAGCACTCATTTAGCTCGCGAGTTTCAAGTTTTTTCCCACCCCTAGTGGTGATACTCTTTTTGGAAGTATTCTTGGATGAAATGGCTAATGGACACACAATAATATTGTGGCACTTGTAGAAAAAGTTGTTCTCCTTCATGAATTTCATCTTGGATCTTATCCATCTACCTCCCTTGGGTACAACCTAGGGAACATATCCCAATCCCTCCTTACCCAAGGTGAACATTTGCTCCCCAAGAATCCAATTAAGAGTAGCACCTCTTTGGTAGCATTTTACCAAGACCATGTTTAGTTTGTCAACTTTGGCTTTGAGCTCTAAGTTTTCTTAACAAGGTTAGTGGAACAAGAAGAAACATCACAAGAAGGAATATTGCAAGTAAGTCTAGCATATAATTTATCAGAGCATATCACAGCAATTAGATCATCACAAGAAAGTAGAGCTATCAACCTTGATCAGAGGATTACTTGTTTGATTAGCAATTGATTGAGAATCATTGTTGCACGTAATTTCCCTATCAATTTTGGTCATGACAAATTGCTTGTTAAGGAGTGAGTCATGCTCAACTTCTAACCCTTTATAGTTAGCACTAAGATCCTCAAACTCAGTGCTATGTGTGGGGTGCATTTTCCTAAGCACTTTGAACTTGTCCTCCTCCTTACGAAAGGCCGTGTTTATCTCAATAATCTCAACAAGTTTATTGTATGAAGTAGCAGAGTCAATTACTTTCTCATCATGCTTGGCCATTAGGTAAAACGATAAGGAGGAGGTAGTAGTGTGGACTTTGTGAGCGCAAGCCCGGCTAGACCCTTTGGATTAAGCCCATCTTCATCATCATTGTTTGAATTATCATCAAAGCTTTCTTCATCTGTTACCCACTCTCCAATATAGGGAATCCTTTCCATCATGATTGAGTCTCTTGAACTTGATCTTCTTACCTTGCTTCTTCTTTCCTTTGAAGTAGCATTTGTCCTTCTTCTTGTACTCTCATCTCGAGGCGATGTGACTTTTCTCATTACACTTATAGCATATGGTGTTGGTGAAGAGGTTATTCTTATTGTTGAAGTAGCTAGAAGATGATTTTCCCTTTTATCATAATTGTCATCGTTGGTATTCATCTTCTTGAGGAGATACATTGTCTTCTTAACGAGCAAGGTCAAGTAATCTGAGTCTTTCAAGTTATCAACATCTTCATGTTCACTATCTTCACACATGGCCTTGAGAGCAATGTTCTTCTTTGAAGGATCGAGATGGCGAACAGAGGGGGGTGAATGGTAGAAACTTAAAAAACTTTCCCCAAAAAATAATCCAAACAAGCCCTCGAAGAAAACACACAAAAGGAGCCGATTAAAACGAGCCAATTGAGATGTATGTTCGGTGCTACAGCTGGAAGCCCAATAGCACCGGAGTCCGGTAGCACCGCACGAGGGGCGGTAGCACCGGGCTCAAGAACAGCCTCAAAAATCAGCACAACCTAAAAGGAAATTTCGAGGAATCTTTTAATTGGCTGGAGAAAAACCCACGAAACTTGGTATGTAAGATTCTCGGGATGTCAAGAAATTATTCCAACCTTCAATCGCAAGGATTGACATCCAAGTTTCGACCTTTTTGCGCAGGAAAGAAGAACACACCAAGTTTTGAGCAAATCGAAAGAACTTGATTCAAGACTTGCTCATGGGGTTTTGATGATCAAGATGATCTTGAATAGCCTCCCACATGTCCTAGAAGCAAAATAACAAGGAGAGACTTGAAGAAATGCAATTTATAAGATTATTCACTCAAGAACGCAAAATCTGGTTTCTTGCAAGAAAACGCATGGATTACCTATATGATTGGGACTTGATATAAGAAGAGATTCATCCAACAATCAACATCCTCGGCATAAGAATCATAAGCGTGTAGAAGGAGGGGAGGCAAATCCAAATTGCGTAAATGTAAATTGCAAGAAAGTAAATATGGAATTTAAATTGTGGAAATTAAATGCGTAATGTAAGTGCGTAAAGGAAATTGAACATAGATGAAAACATTTTCATTTCTGGAAGGAGAGGTTTACAAAGCCTCACATTCAAGTGGGCAAAGCTCAAAGGAGCACAAAACCTCAAAAACCTTAAAAGAGGAGAAGGCTACCCCTCCCCCTCTATTTATACTTCTCTTGGGCCACCTACCACCCTTGGATGAGCCTCTAAACCCTAGAGCACTCTATCAAGGGCTAGGATTGACCCACTCACACAGCCATGCAAAGGCTAACCCAAAACCCACCAACAAACCGGGTTTTCTTGCATGGTTTGCAAAGCATACTATCTAGACCCGCTATCCTATCAACTAGACCTCTATCCGACGGCCCTCATTGATCCGAGTAGCATCTAGCTAGCATCTCATCTGTTCCTTGTCTTCTTGGCTTGCACGGACTCTGTCTTCGATTATCTTCCGGCGATCCCCGGCCATCTAGATCACCGATGCTCCTCGCCTAGTCCCAGTCATCCTTCGCCTCACCATGACCTAGCACCATCGTCCTGCAACCATCAAAAAAAGGAAACACCTCACATAGCATTGCCCACAAAGATATGCAGAGATTCATCAAAGTCCACAAATCGAAATTCAACTTTGTTCATCCTGGCCGGTGCTACCGCCCTCAGGCCGGTAGCACCGCCCATAGTGGACTAGTGCTACCGCCCCTAGGCCGGTAGCACCGTCGGACATCGAACCGAAAAAACACCTCCTCTGGATTTTCACACCGCTCTCCAGGGCCGATGCTACCGCTCGCCCGGTAGCACCTGGCTGCCATGGCCGGTACACCGCCTAGCAAAATCCCGTAAAAACACCCTCTTTGGAAATATCATACCGCAACAAGGGCCGGTACTACCACTCGGCCGGTAGCACCGCCCAGCCAGAACCCGAAAAACACCCTCTCAGGAATTGTTGCATTATCCATTTGGGTCGGTACTACTGCTCACCCGGTAGCACCGCGCTACCATAGCCAGTAGCACCGGGAAAACAGAAAAAGGCTCAAAATGCTCCAAATTTCAAATCCAATTGAAATCAAACTCAAACCAATGTATACCTAGCTTAAGTTTAGTCAAATACTCATCACAAATGTGGGTAGACATCCACATGGTCTTTAAACCTCCCCCTTGATTAGTATATTGACAAACAATACAAAAGGCATAAATTTGGGTTTGAAGAAGATAGAAGAAAGCAATTTAGATGCAAAGTCAAACTCGGTCCATAGAAAAGAATTGAGATCGTGACCAAGTTGACGAAAGGGATTTTGGAGATAAAGCTAAACTGAAGAGGATTTGGATTTTTGAGTTAAATTTAAGAAAGAGCAAGTTTTCCACAAAAACTCTAAAATCCAATCATAAGTGCCAAATGTGATTATGTGATTATGATTAGTAAGAAATAGCAAAGTTTTACAAAAATCATAAGAACCAAATAAGCATTCACATTTTTATCTTTTTAATGACGCCTTTTCTACATTTTCTCCCCCTTTTGGCAATATAGGCATCAAGATGGCATTTTCTCTCCCCATTTTCATATGTATGCATGAAATGCAACCTAAAAGAGCTTTGAAGATTATCTAATTGATCATAATAACAAGATATGACACCAAGCTTGTCAAAATTTCAGATTATGGCTAAACTAAGACATTTACAATAGCAAACACATTTTCTTAGCATGCTCAGTTTACAATATTTCATTTTTAGCAAGATTTGACAAGTGCAAAACTTAGCAAAAGTTTCAAAACTAGAAGCAAAGCCACTCATAGGATCAACTGGAAAACCTAGAGTTCAACATACCCAATACTTTGGGGAATCTTAACGTGCATACAAGGTCCTTCGAGCTCATTTTTCAATTAATACAAAAATTTTTAAGACTTTCAAAGATATAGCGGGGTGAATATGTTTGACATTATTTGCATTCTTTACCCACTTATGTTTTTGTTATTTGCATTGTTTTTAAAAGCAATTGACTCAAGCCACATTTGACCATCTCAAGAAGAACTCTTAAGAGGATGGTCTTGGTCATACACGATGCATTCCAAGTTCATTCCAAGTGCAATGGGAAGCTATCTTGTGAATGTAAGGTGATATGTCTAATGCGCACAAATAAAGCCATTTTTGCTTAATTTTCATTTTTAGCACATTGATTCATGAGCAAATGAAGGACTCTAGTATGGATCAAACAAGTTTCGCCCAAGTTGCTATAGGAACTCTAGAGATATCCAAAATTTCATGAATCATGGCAAATACATCTAGAGAAGAAACTTAGCAAGTAAAAGCATCATGTTTCATCAAGTTTTCATTCAAAGCTTTCAATTTTCAAATTTTAATAATCTTAGCATGATAAATGAACTTGGACGTATCTAAGCTAGTGATTTTCTTCAAATGATGTAGCATGGTGTATTGCATGAAGATTAAATCATTTGCATAATAGACAAAGCTCATAAAGCAAAAAACAAAGTCTAATATGCAATGCATGAACAGATTCTCAAACTCCACCTCAACAAGTGAATCAATTTAAGCACAAATCTGGTTAAAAAGAGTTATTAGCAGAATTAGTTGTAAGGAAAACCCAAATGAACTCAATGGAAACCAGAAATACAGATTGAGGAGAAAAAGTCGAGAAAACTACAAATTGGATGGCTATAGGGCATAGAAGCGATAGAAGAGACTCACTACGGCTCAGACTCACTCTTATCATCCCCAATGAATGACATGGGGAAGCTGACTCTAGGTCCCAAACTAGGGAGTGTACACAGACTCTATCTATCCAGGTGGCCCAACACCTGGTAGACTTATAAGGCTGTGAGGGAACTCAACCTAAAGAGAAGAGAGAACAGCTAATTCTGCATGATAGCAACCTATAGCATAAGATGAGAGGTCAATGTAAAGCATGCCAGAACTCAACTCAAGAAAATAAGTCCTTAATCACCTAGAAAAAGCAAAAGAAAGGAAATGTTGGAAGAAAACATATAATACATAGTATACAAACCAACTTCTCTTCACAATAAGCCGTAAGGACACATGACTCCAAGCTCACTCCTCAGGGCAACAAACCTGGAGCTATCGAAAGGCTTGGTAAAGATATCGGCTAACTGAAGGTCACTTTCTACAAACTGAAGTGCAATATCATCACCCTTCTCCACATGGTCTCTAAGGAAGTGATATCTAATATCAATGTACTTGGTCCGGGAATGCTGCACTGGGTTCTTAGCAATGCAAATAGCAGAAGTGTTATCACAGAAAAGTGGCACATGCTCTATCACCCAAAGTCCTGCAAGGTCGATCTCATCCAAAGAACCTGACTACAGCACTGGCTGCAGCAACATACTCGGGCTCAGTTGTGGACTGTGCAACTTCGGACTGCTTCCTAAATGACCAAGAAATAAGAGAAGTGCCAATGAATTGGCAAGTGCCAGAAGTGCTCTTCCTATCTATCCTACAGCCAGCAAAGTCTGCATCGGAAAAGGCTCAAAGGGACAAACAAGAAGAAGAAGAGTACCAAATACCATAATCAATGGTAGCACGAAGGTACTTGAAGAAGCGCTTCACCGCTTGGTGGTGAGAGGCGCGAGGAGAAGGTATGTCTGGCCTCGAGACAGTGAGATATAAGAGGGGGCTAATCATGCTCCAAAACTCCTTTTGATCAGTAGGCTCACAATCCTCATCAGGCTAGAAGACAGTACTGGTGTCCATCGGAGTCATCACTGACTTTCGTCAGACGTGTCAAAGCATCTCAGGAGGTCCCGGGTGTACTTGCCTTGATGCAAGAAGGTGCCCTCTCGAGTCTGCTTGATTTGGAAGCTAACGAGGTAGCTCAACTCGCCCATTATACTCATCTCAAACTCTGTGTTCATCACGTCAGAAAAGTGAGACACAAGAGAATGAGATGAGCCACCAAAAATGATATCGTTCACATAAATCTGGACGAGAAGAAGGTGGGATTCATGGTGTCTAATGAACATAGTCTTATCTACTATGCCCTCTTGAAGTCATGGCTGAGAAGGTAAGACTTGAGCCTCTCATACCATGCTCTAGGGCCTGCTTGAGTACATACAAAGCTTTGGAAAGCTTGTATACATGACTCGGAAACTTGGGGTTCTCGAATCTTGGAGGTTGTTTAACATACACCTCTTTCTTAATATACCTATTCAGGAATGCACTCTTGACTTCCATTTGATAAAGCTTGAAGCCCTTGGATGTAAAAAATGCAAGCAGGATCCTAATAGCCTCTAGTCTAGCTACAGGGGCAAAAGTCTCCTCAAAGTCAAGACCCTCAACCTGAGAGAAGCCCTGTGCAACTAGTCTAGTCTTGTTTCTAATGACAACTCCATCCTCACTCAACTTGTTCTTGAACACCCACTTGGTCCCAATGACATTATGATCAGATGAGGGCTCGACAAGCTGCCATGCCTTGTTCCTGTCGAAGTTCTCAAATTCCTCATGCATAGCATTGATCCATGACTCATCGGATAATTACATGAGAAACATCCTTCGTCTCAAAGGAGGCAATAAAGGCAGAGGGGACGTAGAAACTGGACAAACCCAATTTTGAGTGAGTGACCTGCTCAAATAGATTGCCAATGATCTTTCAGGTGGATGATGTGAAGTTGTGTCCCGATCTTTCGATGAGAGCGATAACTATCGATTTGGTGGAACCAACTTTGACGATTTGACTACAACGTACGACAACGATGCGCCTTAGCAATCGCTAAACCAACTCCGGAGTGTTCTTGATCTTGCCGTGGGCACGATCAACCTGAACACGAGGTTCAATTCCTGCAAGCAACCGAAGAACAAGCAAGAACAATAGTAAAAGCAATCTAAAATTGCAAATAAGAATTGAAGGCAAAATCAAGGTGGGGTTCTATTGAACGTCTTGACAAGGTGGCTGTCCAGCACAACTCGAAGACACAAAGTTTGCACTTGGCTAAGCTAATCAAACAAAACCCAAGTGTCTAAAGCGACGGCTACTGAATTTATAAGAGGGATGGACGTGAGAGGGATGTCCTAGGGTTGTGTGTAGCCAAGGGGGCGTACACAACTTGGGCTTGGGCCCCCACCACGCTTACAAGGCCCGAAACAGCCCAAAACAGTATTGTAGTGTACTGTTTTGATGATTCTGACTGATCTACGATGAATCTCGAGCAGGGATTAGATCCATTGGAAAGATCTCATTGTAATCCTTTAATCAAGTCCAAGATCACCTAAATCGGAGTCCGTATGCAAAAGTTATTCATATTTGAAGTTAGTGCTGTCCTAGGAGGCCGAATTGGATTCTAGAACGTGATGGATTTGATCTCTCTCTCTTCTTGGCTCGTGGATGACGTGTTGGAGTTGGCGCAACCAAATGTGGTCATATCCGTAGTAGTGATGTCCTCATCATCCTCCCTTTCTTGAATTTGAGTCGTCCTTGACTCATGCTTAGCTTTTAGCTTGTCCCCAACAAAAAATATTCTCATCTGAAAATCATCCACATAGCTCAATATTTCTTTCCAGCATATAAAGGCATGTTGAAAGCTTGAACTCTTGGATGCTTCCTCCCCTCCGTGAAGGAAAGCCATCCTAGTAGATGTATATAATGCAGAGGATGCCGTGAAGTGTCGCCAAACTGATATAGCGTTGATCATATCTAGGATGAGCATGATCTCATCATTCTCCCTTTCTTGAATTGGAGTCGTCCTCGACTCCATCACATTCTCCTGCAAAATGTTAGTAGCGAGAAAGAGCAAAGCAACATGCATATCTTTTGTGATCAAATCAATGGCTCGTGAATTACAATCACCCAAACAATCCCTTTCTTGAAAACTATCATATAGACTATAAACGAAAGTACGGGTACTTGATATGATATTAAAATTATCAAATTGATCACATTGTTGAATAGGAAGTAGAGGTTTCAAATCTGAACAAACGTATACTCTATGCACTTTGTATTCTCTTTTATCATTATGTTTGCTAACAACATAAAAAATATTTTGCGATAACCATGGCAAATCAGAATGCACAAAAATCTTCTCCTTGAAACTATCTAGATCACACCGAACATCAAATTCAATGTAACATAAAGTATTTAAAGAAGACATCAATTTAAGCTCATCTTCTTCATTGGCAATGTGAATAACATGTTTGTGTTCAGTGCAAGTGTTTAGTTCAAATATAAATGTTTCAAGTTCATTAACTAGTTGTGGCGTGGATATAAGTGAAGCATTATCACACAACTCTTCTTTATCACCAGGAATAGCAAGCAAATTAGTAATGGGTTCCATTAATAGTTGCTCTAAGATAGCATGATTCATGGACAGTTTTATCTCTTCAAAATGATTTTCATCATGTATACATTTCATACCTTTTACATTACCTTCTAAATCATTCTCAGTGGTTGTAGGTGCAACTTCAATTTTCAGCACTTCACATACGTATGGAGCAGCAAAGATCTCCTCTTTCGGCACATTTTCTTCTTCATCCTTCTCCCGATGGTGCTCACTTTTCTGCAAAATGGTAGCTAGAACAGAAGGTGCATCAATGGGCACCTCAAATGAAGCTAAAGGCTCTTTCAAAGAATCAGCAAGCATGTTTTCAGCTCTACAAGCACATTTAATCAATTCTGAAAGACAACTATATGTTTCATCAACAAGAATATCCTGAATTTCATGATTAAGTCCACGTATGAACCTAAGCTCAGTAGCTTCTTCACATTCTTGTAAACCACAATGCAACAAACAATTCTGTAAATCATGAAAATATTCTATAACAGTTTTGAACCTTGTTTTAAGCTTTGAAGTTTAGTAAGCAAATATTCAGCATTGTATTCAGGAACATAATAATTTCTCATAAGTCTTTTGATGAGGACATCACTTCTATGGATATAGCCACACCTGCAAATCCATCACCTACACATCAATCGGTCCCCGTTGCTGTAATACAAGAACCGATTACTCGAGCTCGCGCACGTCAACTCAATTACCAGGTGAATGCGTTCCTCGGGCTTCATAAGAATACTTTAATGGATGGAATGCTATTTAATTCTTGTGATGATGTTCTTTGCCTTAGGAACTTGGGTGAGGAACCAACCAAGATGAAGGATAGAAGAGAAGTGCACGAGTTGGGTTCAAATTCGACTCCAGGACAGAGCTGACTTGTTTTGGCCGCCACGGCTACATCCGGACTCGGTTTTGGGCGTTCTTGTACTTCACTAAAAGCTTAACACGTCTACTTTCCAACAGATTTGGAATCACATCCAAGCTCCTTCTGAGTCGACAGAAATCGTCCAATCAAGCAGCATTGTTTTTTTAGTCCGACTCAAAAGTGGGCCTTTGGCCTTGTAACAAGGAAAGCCCACTTAAGGCTGCACCCTAGGGTTCCTAGACGCTTCTCCACAATATAAACAGCCAGCCGCTGCCATTAGATGGTGGGTTTTCTTTTAGATCAAAGATAGCAGTTGCTACTTCTTGTAATCGCACGTGTTGGCTAAACAGCCCGAATTACTTGTCATCGGAAACCCCTCTTTTGTAATTCTGAATGAACTCGTGGTTTCAATTATAATTTCAGTTGCTTGTTCATCTTGTACTTGCGTGTTCTTCGATTGCTTGCAGGGACAAAGGCCTTCGTGGTCAGGTTGATCGTGCACTAGCAAGATCAATAACAACTTCGGGAGTCGGTGTAACGATTGCTAAGGCGCATCGTCTGGGGACGGTGTAGTCGGATCGCCAACGTCTTCTTCCACCCAATCAAATCTATCCCCCTCTCATCGAAAGGTCGGGACCTATCCTTCTATCACGTGGTATCAGAGCTCAAGGTTGATCGGTGAGAGATTTTTTTCCCCATCCTTTATTTTACCTACAGTCCAGAAAACCATAAAATAATAGGCAATTAGATCTCCATTGTCCAAAACAGTTTGTGCCCTTGCTTTTGCTACTTAGTTCTCGGCTTGTTGAATTTACGGTTGCTTCGACGAGTCAAGTTGCTGGTCTTTAGTTTCAGCCTTTAGAGTTTCGAGTTCGGGTCACGTTTTTGTCACAGTTGCGTTCATAATTTGAGTCATTTTCTGTGAGTAGATCAGAACAGAGTTGAGTTTGTCTTTGTCTAGTGTGGGAGATCAGATTGGGTCGCCAATTTCCTTGCTTCGTTTACTAATCCGCGTGATTCTCTGTGTTACCAAAGTAGATATCATTTTCCAAATAATAAAAAAAGAGGCCGGTGCATATACAAGAGCCGCACAAAATCAAGGAGTTTAAAAAAGAAAAGAAAAGGCAAGTGCAGATAGAAAAAGCCGCACCAAATCAGAGAAGAAAAGGCAAGTGCAAATTTTCAAAAGCCGCACTAGATCGTTTGCAAATCAAAGTTCAGGGGGAGAGAGAGAGAGTCATTTGTGCATATTTCGATTCTAGGGTCTCCTGAGACCATCTAAGCGAGTTTTGAGACCCACCCAAAAAAAAAAGAAGCTTGCTGTTTTGGGCGTTTCGGTGACGACGTTTGTGTCTCGGCTCGCGTCTTAGTACGGATTGGGACTAGGACCAGCACGGTACCGTCGTAGAACGTTTATTCAGCTTGCTGTGACTAACGTGGTGAAGGTTACCTCTTGTGCTATTTCAGCCACCTATAGCTCCACAGATTGTCTCCAACTCACTGAAGTTGTTTGTCTTGCTGGTTGCCATCACCTCCTTGCTGAAGCTTGGTAAGAACAGGTAAGAGCTTGTTTGAATAGGTTGAGAGTGAGCGATTTGACACTAGCACACCACTTGTAGATAGGGATAATCTGGTTACTTTGTGTTAGCCATTTTTTTCTGTTTTCTCTAACCATGGCAGGATCGGAAGCCGATAAAGGGGGACAACATTCACCTCGCACACGGGGGATCATACAGCACTTCGAGCATGAAATGAGGCTGCACACCGATGCGCTTGATGAGGACGTTCGTGTTACCAATGACCGCCTTGGTGAATTGGAGGCAGTTCAAATTGACACCAACACAAAAATCACCGCGTTGGAAGTTTCTGTGGGCGCAATCAACACCTCCCTTGCAGCATTCTTGCAGCGACTTGAGGAGAGGGATCGTGGACGCCCAGCTGATGGACATGTGAGCAGCGTTGCAGGAGATAATGAACAGGACTATGCAGCGGACACCGAAGTTGAGGAAGAGGAGGATGATAGGCCACGACGACAGCTACACCGCAACCGTCATGGTATGTGTTTTCGACCACCACGACGACAGATACGTGAACATGATGACTCCTTAGGATCAATCAAATTCAGCATGCCACCTTTTAATGGGAAATATGACCCTGATGCATACCTCACTTGGGAACTAGCTGTAGATCAGAAATTTGCTTGCTATGATTTTCCTGAACACAAGAGGGTTAGGGCTGCAACTAGTGAGTTTACTGATTTTGCCTCCGTTTGGTGGCGCGAGTATCGTAATAAGACCCCAAACAATGTGCCACAAACTTGGGATGCTTTGAAAAGGATCATGCGAGCTAGATTTGTTCCTTCTTATCATGCACGTGATTTATTACATAAGCTACAGCAATTGAGACAAGGTAGCAAATCTGTAGAAGAGTATTATCAGGAACTACAAATATGCATGTTGCGTTGTGGGTTAGTGGAAGAAGAGGAAGCTGCTATGGCTAGATTTATGGGAGGGCTGACCCGTGAAATTCAGGACATATTAGCTTACAAGGAATACAATTCTATCACTCGTTTATTCCATCTTACTTGTAAAGCTGAAAGGGAAGTGCACGGGCGTCGCGCAAGGACTAATGTTTCTACAGGTCGGACTACATCATGGCAACCACGTACTTCAGCTGCTGCCCCAAACCGTGCATCTTCACAAGGTACCACTAGCAGCTTGCCACACACGCCTCCAACAAAACCAATGCCGCGGGCACTGAAGCAACAAAGGGGTCAGCACCAACACCCGCCAAGAGCACTTCTTCCGTTGCATCCACGGGAAGAACGAGGGATATTCAGTGCTTACAATGCAAGGGATTTGGGCATGTGAGGAGAGATTGCCCAAGCAAACGTGTGTTGATTGTGCGGGATATTGGTGAGTATTCTTCTGCTAGTGATTTGGATAATGAGACATATGCTATGCTTGCCATTGACCATGCAGGAAGTGGAGATGAGAAGGAAGAACACATTGGTGCTGAAAATGCAGAACATTATGAGAGCCTTGTTGTGCGGCGCGTGTTGAGTGCCCAAATGGGGAAGGCCGAACAGAACCAGCGACATACTTTGTTTCAAACTAAGTGTGTCGTCAAGGAGCGCTCATGCCGCGTCATCATTGATGGGGGTAGTTGCAACAACTTAGCAAGTTCTTAGATGGTTCAAAAGCTAGAGCTGAAAACAAGCCCACATCCACAGCCGTACCACATCCAATGGTTTAACGACAGCGGTAAGATAAAGGAAACACGCTTGGTAAGAGTGCACTTTGCCATTGGTTCGTATCATGACTACATTGACTGCGATGTTGTGCCTATGCAAGCATGTTCTATGTTGTTCGGTAGACCATGGCCGTACGATAAAGACACCTTGCATCATGGTAGAACTAATCAGTACTCTTTTGTGCATAAAGAGAAGAAAATTGTATTACATCCTATGTCTCCTGATGTCATTTTGAGGGATGAACTTGCTAGAGCCAGCAAAGAAAAAAAATCGAAAACATGAGAAGAGTGAAAATCAGATTGTAGCAAAGGAATTTGTACAACATAAAGAGGGCAAGTCTAAATCTGTTCATGACAGGAAAGATGAGATTAAACTAAAGGGTGCTTGTTTACTTGCTTCCAAATCTGATTTAAATGAGTTGAATGATGGCTCTGAAGTTTGCTATGCTTTGGTTTGCAAAGAAGCTTTATTTTCATTTGAAGATACGTCCTCTTCTTTGCCTCCTGCTGTCATTAATCTTTTGCAGGAGAACATAGATATTTTTCCAAAGGAGGTGCCACCGGGACTGCTACCAATCCGTGGAATTGAGCATCAAATTGACCTCATTCCCGGGGCCTCCTTACCAAACCATGCGCCATACAGAACCAATCCAGAAGAAACCAAGGAGATACAACGCCAGGTGCAAGAATTGCTTGAGAAAGGGTATGTGCATGAATCTCTTAGTCCATGTGCTGTCCCAGTACTTTTAGTTCCTAAGAAAGATGGATCATGGCACATGTGTGTTGATTGTAGAGCGATTAACAACATTACAATTAGATATCGTCATCCTATTCCTAGGTTAGATGATATGCTAGATGAATTGAGTGGCTCTCTTGTGTTCTCTAAGATCGATTTGCGTAGCGGATACCACCAGATTCGCATGAAATTGGGGGATGAATGGAAAACAGCTTTTAAAACAAAATTTGGATTGTATGAGTGGTTAGTAATGCCCTTTGGACTCACTAATGCACCCAGCACTTTTATGAGATTAATGAATGAGGTTCTGCGCCATTTCATTGGAAAATTTGTGGTGGTGTACTTTGATGATATTCTGATTTATAGCAGAACTCTAGAACAACATCTTGATCATTTGCGTGCTGTTTTTCATGCTTTACGTGATGCTCGTTTATTTGATAACCTTGAGAAGTGCACCTTTTGCACGGATCGAGTCTCTTTTCTTGGCTATGTTGTTACTCCGCAGGGGATTGAAGTTGATCAAGCCAAGGTTGAAGCAATACACAGCTGGCCGGTTCCAACAACGGTTACACAGGTGCGAAGTTTCTTAGGACTTGCTGGATTCTATCGTCGCTTTGTGAAGGATTTCAGCACCATCGCTGCACCATTGCACGAGCTCACTAAGAAGGGAGTGCCATTTGCTTAGGGAAAAGCACAAGAGAACGCCTTCAACATGTTGAAAGATAAGTTGACACATGCACCACTTCTCCAGCTGCCAGATTTCAATAAAACCTTTGAACTCGAATGTGATGCTAGTGGAATTGGGTTGGGAGGTGTGTTGTTGCAAGAAGGAAAACCTGTTGCTTATTTTAGTGAGAAATTGAGTGGGCCTAGTTTGAACTATTCCACTTATGATAAGGAGTTATATGCGCTAGTTCGAACATTGGAAACATGGCAACATTATTTATGGCCCAAGGAATTTGTAATACATTCTGATCATGAGTCACTAAAACATATTCAAAGTCAAGGGAAACTAAACCGTAGGCATGCTAAGTGGGTTGAATTCATTGAATCTTTTCCTTATGTCATTAAACACAAAAGGAGAAAGGAGAATGTTATAGCTGATGCATTGTCTAGGCGATACGCTGTGCTTTCCCAACTTGACTTCAAAATTTTTGGACTGGAAACGATTAAAGGGCAATATGAGCATGATGCTGATTTTAAAGATGTGTTGCTCAATTGTAAAGAGGGAAAAATGTGGAATAAATTTGTCCTCAATAATGGGTTTGTGTTTAGAGCTAACAAGCTATGCATTCCAGCTAGCTCCGCTCGCTTGTTGTTGTTCTGTGAAGCGCATGGAGGTGGGCTGATGGGACATTTTGGTGTGAAAAAGACAGAGGACATACTTGCTAGCCATTTCTTCTGACCAAAGATGAGGCGAGACGTGGAACGTTTCGTCGCTCGCTGCACAACATGTCAAAAAGCTAAGTCACGACTTAACCCACATGGTTTGTACATGCCCCTTCCTGTTCCTAGTGTGCCTTGCGAGGATATTTCTATGGACTTTGTTTTAGGGTTGCCTAGAACAAAGAAGGGGAGGGATAGCATCTTTGCTGTGGTGGATAGATTTTCTAAGATGGCACACTTCATACCTTGTCATAAGAGTGATGATGCTACCCATGTTGCTGATTTGTTTTTCCGTGAGATTGTTCGATTGCATGGTGTGCCAAACACAATAGTTTCAGATCGTGATGCTAAATTTCTTAGCCACTTTTGGAGAACTTTATGGGCTAAATTGGGGACTAAGCTACTGTTTTCTACTACTTGTCACCCCCAAACTGATGGGCAAACCGAAGTTGTCAATAGAACTTTGTCTACCATGCTTAGGGCTGTTTTAAAACAAAACATTAAGATGTGGGAAGAATGCTTGCCTCACATTGAGTTTGCGTATAATCTTTCGCTGCATTCTACTACTAAGTTGTGCCCTTTTGAGATTGTGTATGGTTTTGTTCCTCGTGCTCCCATTGATTTATTGCCTATTCCGCCTTCGGAGAAGTTAAATTATGATGCTACACAACGTCGAATCTGATGTTAAAATTGCATGAGACAACGAAGCGTAACATTGAGTCTATGAATGAGAAATATAAACTTGCTGGTAGTAAAGGAAGGAAACATGTAACTTTTGAACCTGGAGATCTTGTTTGGTTGCATTTACGGAAGGACCGTTTTCCTCAATTAAGAAAGTCTAAGTTGATGCCTCGAGCTTTTAGGGTCTCTCCCACATTTAACATTGCAGATTTAAAGCCATACTTTGGAGAAGAGGACGAGCTTGAATCGAGGACGACTCCAATGCAAGAAGGGGAGGATGTAATACAAGGACCAATTACTCGAGCTCGCGCACGTCAACTCAATTACCAGGTGAATGCGTTCCTCAGGCTTCATACGAATACTTTAATGGATGGTATGCTATTTAATTCTTGTGATGATGTCCTTTGCCTTGGGAACTTGGGTGAGGAACCAACCAAGATGAAGGATAGAAGAGAAGTGCACGAGTTGGGTTCAGATTCGACTCCAGGATAGAGCTGAATTGTTTCGGCCGCCACGGCTACATCCGGACTCGGTTTTGGGTGTTCTTGTACTTCAAAGAAAGCTTAACAAGTCTACTTTCCAACGGATTTGAAATCACATCGAAACTCCTTCTGAGTCGACGGGAATCGTCCAAAGTCAAAAGTGGGCCTTTGGCCTTGTAACAAGGAAAGCCCACTTAAGGCTGCACCCTAGGGTTCCTAGACGCTTCTCCACAATATAAACAGCCAGCCGCTGCCATTAGATGGTTGGTTTTCTTTTAGATCAAAGATAGCAGTTGCTACTTCTTGTAATCGCGCGTGTTGGCTAAACCGCCCGAATTACTTGTCATCGGAAACCCCTCTTTTGTGATTCTGAATGAACTCGTGGTTTCAAATATAATTTCAGTTGCTTGTTCATCTTGTTCTTGCGTGTTCTTCGATTGCTTGTAGGGACAAAGGCCTTCACACTTCACACTCTCCCGGGAGCCCATCGATGGGCAACAACCAACTGTGCTCTAGGTCGACGGACGACCCAGGGTCCGATACGGGATCGAGTAAAGAAAGGTTTTTATGGGTCGCCCCACAGCGGGCCCGGACACCCTATTCTGGGACAGTCCGCTCGGAAGGGTTCATCTTGGGCGGGACCTCCCAGGACCCACTCGGATCACCCGTTAATTAGCTCCACGAGCGCGGCGTTAAAACCAACGCGGGAAAATGCGCGTTGCTCACCCCCTCCAGGTCCCACACCTACGGACGGGGCGTATACGCGTGGGATAGACAGCGGCCACACCTCTCGCAGCTACCCTCGTCGGACGAGGACTCGGGAGAGATGCCCAACGTCTAGCTACGACGTAAAACGAGCGCCGTCCAGCTACGACGTAAAACAAGCACCGTCCAGCTACGACGTAAAACGAGCACCGTTCAGCTACGACGTAAAACGAGCACTCGGACACCCGAACCTCCCGAGAGGCATCTGGTCGTCCCGGCCGACCAAGGCCCCGTCTAGCTACGACGAAAAATGAGCGCCGTCCAGCTACGACGTAAAACGAGCACCGTCTAGCTACGACGTAAAACGAGCACTCGGACACCAGAACTTCCCGAGAGGCATCTGGTCGTCCCGGCCGACCAAGGCCCCGTCTAGCTACGACGAGAAACGAGCGCCGTCTAGCTACGACGTAAAACGAGCACCGTCGAGCTACGACGTAAAACGAGCACCGTCCAGCTACGACGTTAAACGAGCACTCGGATACCCGAACCTCACGGAGAGGCTTCTGGTCGTCCCTGCCGACCAAGGCACGGTCTAGCAACGACGTAAAACGAGCACTCGGACACCAGAAACTCCCGAGAGGCATCTGGTCGTCCCGGCCGACCAAGGCCACGTCTAGCTACGATGAAAAACGAGCACCATCCAGCTACGACGTAAAACGAGCACCGTCCAGCTACGACGTAAAACGAGCACCGTCCAGCTACGACGTAAAACGAGCACTTGGACACCCGAACCTCACAGAGGCATCCGTCGCCCTCGCCACCAAGGCCCCGCCCGCCATTTATTTAAAAACGAGCACCGTCTAGCTACGACGTAAAACGAGCACCGTCCAGCTACGACGTAAAACGAGCACTCGGACACCGAACCTCACGGAGAGGCATCCGTCGCCCCCGCCACCAAGGCACGGTCTAGCTACGACGTTAAACGAGCACTCTGACACCGAACCTCACAGAGGCATCCGTCGCCCCCGCCACCAAGGTACGGTCTAGCTACGACGTTAAACAAGCACTCGGACACCCGAACTTCACGGAGAGGCATCTAGTCGTCCCTGCCGACCAAGGCACGGTCTAGCTACGACGTTAAACGAGCACTCGAACACCCGAACTTCACGGAGAGGCATCTGGTCGTCCCTGCCGACCAAGGCACGGTCTAGCTACGACGTTAAAGGAGCACTCGGACACCCAAACCTCGTGGAGAGGCATCTAGTCGTCCCTGCCGACCAAGGCACGGTCTAGCTATGACGTTAAACGAGCACTCGGACACCCGAACCACACGGAGAGGCATCTGGTCGTCCCTGCCGACCAAGGCACGTTCTAGCTACGACGTTAAACGAGCACTCGGACACCCGAACCTCACGGAGAGGCATCTGGTCGTCCCTGCCGACCAAGGCACGGTCTAGCTACGACGTTCTGGTCGTTACCCAGGAAAGAGCGATTACTTACTGATTGCCCGTTCTCTAGGGCCGGGTTAGTCTAAAATAGTGCCTGAGACAAACTCATCGCAAAGCCATTCATAAAGGGAAAGGAGATTTCATTATAGGCCAACAGGCTCGAACTTTACAATGTTACGTGAGGTGCCTGGCATGCTCAAACACTACTCAAAGCTACAAGATATGACGGAGCTATTTCTGCACCAAGTATCATATCTTGAGCATCAACGCGCGCGCTGCACTCACCGACGATTACTAACTCGAGCCCGTCGGCGCCGCCCCGCCAGACCGACAATGATCGGTGCATCGCTTCCCACCGCCACAAGATCGATCGCAGCGCAGACGCGCGCCATCGCTTCCAAGAGGGCCCTCCTTACCACCTTGAGCCTTGAACGGCTCGAGCGGCAAGGCCGACGGCGGCCATACCTCTGCCATCTTGCTTGTCCTCCTCCTCGAGCTCGACCATCGCCTGGTCGCACTCAGCCTAGAACTCGGCCATGGAATTTTCTTCCTCTACCTCGGCATCATCGCCAAAGCTGAAGATTAGTGGATGCCTTCAAGCCATTTCGAGGATTACGAAAGAAGACTTTGGTTTGAGGGACAATTGTTCTAGTAAACGGTGGAATCCTTATATACCCAGACGAAGGGAGATCAAACGTCTCCAAAGTAAATGCGAGCACAGGAAAACGGCGCCCTTCACGTAACCCGAGGCGCCAAGAAGGCGACGGTCAAGCGCGCCAAGCCATACGCGGGCGCGCAACGGCAACTAAAAGCTTCGGCGGTTCGAATGCCTCGACCAACCTCCGGGCGCCGTCGGATGCGTTAGGGCACACTGGCGAAGACCCGCCTACCTGGTCGGTCGGACCGACCCGGTCGGGCATTACCTTCGCAAACCAAGATCAACCCCAACCGTATCCGATTTAACTCGCCGGGGTTCGGGGCTCTCGGCGAATACTCATACCAGGGGTACCCCAACGGCCCAGGGTAACAAGCAGTCTACCTCAAGCCCATTACCGACCAAAGGACCCGTGGGACCACAAAGGACGCCCCTCCCCGACCGATCAGGATGAGCGTCCCCGACCATGTAAGGCTCTCGACCCCTGCGGCGGGTCGGGATCCCCCGACTCCGACCAAATTAAGGCAACCTCCACAAAGGGCCACGTGTCAAAGCCTTCACGCCCACTGACGCGCGTGCCGCTGGACGGGACAATCGGCGGATCAGACGGGAGCAGTGGCTCTTTCCCAAGATGGCATAAATGGTCTGAAGTAAAGCTCCCGCCCATCAACCTCATCACGCATAATACGAAGGCACGCCCTCCCGAGGCGCACTAACGTTATACACCGCAACGCCAACACTCGTCAGCTGCTGTAAGGCGGTGCGCCATTTCCGATTAAAGCGGCTAATCGCTTCGCCTAACGGGACTACCGACCGGTGTGGGCAGGCAGCAGCGACGATCGCTGTAATGAAGGACCGAAGCACTTAGCATAGGCCACCTCCCCTTTTCCAAATGTAACCTGCCCTTTCCTACTATATAAAGGAGGGGGCAGGAGCCCCAAAAAAGAGGAAGAAGGTGGAACGAACACACACGGGCACACACAGAAGAAGAGGAAGGACGAGTTCTTTCTTGTAAACGTGTGCATACATTTGCACTAAAGGCAATACAATACCATCACACAAACTGGAGTAGGGACATTCGGCCCGAACCAGTATACACCTTGGACTCTCGAGTCTAACCATTCAGGGACAGGGAACGCGTGGCCCGTTAAGACTTACAAATTTACTTGCCGGTGCTCAAAACGCCGACACTTAGATAAAGTGATTGCCAAGGGATCGAACAAACGTACAAGGTAAAATATGTGGAGATAGGTAGGCTATACTTATTTCCTATGCAATCTGATAATTCTAGTTATTGTAATGATAAGTAAGGACCCAAACTAGAATTCACAAGTCCTAGTTGCCGATCTCAAAGATATAAGCGAATTTCAAGGCAACTCACACGCAAAGATGATGTAACTTAATGCAACCAATGGAATGAGCTAAATAAGAAAAAATTTCAGCACCAAAGCTCGTGTGTTTCATAAGTTATAGAGAGACACTAGATAATTGCTTCAAAAAAGGTAAAAGGGCACAAGATTGCTCACTAATTAATACAATTGCACAATCTGAAAAATAATGAACACAAATTAGGTTTTCGCTCAATGTAGTGCTGTCGGCCACTATTCTATTTTCTTTTCTTTTTTTTCTTCTTTTTTTTGGCCTTTAGGCTCTTTTTTTCTCTTTTCTTTCTTTTGGTGACTTTCGGCCAACACTAGTATGAGCAAAGTTTTGGAATCCCTAACATGTTGTCACAAGATAGTATGGTATGATAAATCAAGATTTTGCAATGTATCAAATAGAGCAGCCCCAAGCAATATGAAATAGCTAGACTCAATTGGGATCAAAGTGTTCGCAAAGGATGAATTAGTTCCCAAAGGTATGTGTACTGATATTTTTTTGGGTTTTATGGATTGTGAATGCTACTGGACTCAACCAACTCAAAGGAACAAAGCTAGAACACGAATTGAAGCAAGATACCCAAATTCAATGTTTCTAGGGCAGCAGATTTATCTCCTAGATTAAAACTTCAAAATGACCGAATTTAGAAGGTTCACTATGGCAAGAATTTAAGCTTATGTCCTCAGCTTTCAAAAGAGTACAAGAACATGCAATTTGGAGCTCGGGTGTGAAAGTTATGGCTCAAAAACCGAACACCACAGAATATCCCCAATTTCAGCCTGCGAGACCGATTCTGAATCCAAATCAAATTCGGTTTGAAGGAGTCCGAAACACAAAGGACAACTAAAAACGTTTTTGTAGAGGACTCTTCAAGGATTCAGGAAAGTATAAAAATTTCCCAATCGGAGTTTGTATGTGCTAATTATGATCAAAATACCAAACCGATCTGGATTGGAAGTACAACTTACTTCACCAACATTGACGTCCAGATTAAACAGATTTGGCTCCAGAATTAGAGTCCATGCCCAACTAGGTTTTTGTAGAGATCATTTCCAGGTTTTAGGAAAGTGCCAAAACACTAGAATCCGAGCTCATATGAGAAAGTTATGAACAAAACAAAGTACTAGACAGATTGAAAGAAAAGCTACGCGAAGGAAAACCAATCAGCAACTAAAACAAGGACTCTAATGGATCAAAACCTAACAAAACTCACTAAAATACCAGATTGAATCTAATGGTTGAATTTTTGTGGAGTAATTTTCAATTTAGGACAAAACAAAAACTAACCTACGTTACAGAATCTCTCACCGAGAAACTTGGCGCTCTGATACTACCTGATGTGAAGTTGTGTCCCAATCTTTCGATGAGAGCGATAACTATCGATTTGGTGGAACCGACTTTGATGATCCGACTACAACGTACGACGATGATGCGCCTTAGCAATCGCTAAACCAACTCCAGAGTGTTCTTGATCTTGCCGTGGGCACGATCAACCTGAACACGAGGTTTAATTCCTGCAAGCAACCGAAGAACAAGAAAGAACAATAGTAAAAGCAATCTAAAATTGCAAATTAGAATTGAAGGAAAAATCAAGGTGGGGTTCTATTGAACGTCTTAACAAGGTGGCTGTCCAGCACAACTCGAAGACACAAAGTTTGCACTTGGCTAAACTAATCAAACAATACCCAAGTGTTTAAAGTGGCGGCTACTAAATTTATAAGAGGGATGGACGTGAGAGGGACGTCCTAGGGTTGTGTGCAGCCAAGGGGGCGCACACAACTTGGGCTTGGGCCCCCACACGCTTACAAGGTCCGAAACAGCCCAAAACAGTATTGTAGTGTCTGTTTTGATGATTCTAACTGATCTACGACGAATCTTGAGATGGGATTAGATCCATTGGAAAGATCTTATTGTAATCTTTCAATCAAGTCCAAGATCACCCAAATTGGAGTCCGTATACAAAAGTTATTCATATTTGAAGTTGGTGCTGTCCCAGGAGGCCGAATTGGATTCCAGAACGTGATGGATTTGATCTTTCTCTCTCTCTTCTTGGCCCGTGGATGACGTGTTGGAGTTGGCACAACCAAATGTGGTCATATCCATAGTAGTGATGTCCTTATCAGTGGATGAGAACGCTGAATATGATGGGTAGGTACAGAAGCAGAAGTGGTCTCTACCTCATGCACAGAAGAGGTAGGATCAGAGCCACTAGCTGCATGAGAGTCACATGGCAAGGGCTGATCTCCCTGAGGTGAAGAAATGGAAAAGGAGGCACCTTAGGTGTAGAGGGGACTAGATCAGATGGAACACCATCATCTCCATCCACATGCTCTACAAAGATGGTCTCAGAGGTGGAAGAAGAGCCTGAAATGTCAGGTCTAGCACTTGGGCTAGCCTCATCAAAGGTCACCTCGCAGGTCTCTATGATCCTATGCGCATCGCAACTCCAGACCCTATAGCTATGAGAAGAAGTCGAATAACCCAAAAAGATACCATCAGAAAAACGAGATTCAAACTTATCCAGGTTACCAAACTTAAAGATGAAACACTTGCAACCAAACACACAAAAATGAGAAACACTGAGCTTTCGCCCATTCCTCAACGCGTAAGAAGTGCGATGAAAATGTGCTCTCAAGAATCGCGATTAGAAACATGGAAAGCAGTAGCTATAGCCTCGGTCAAAAACTTCCTAAGAGTGTTGTACTAGTCTAGCATCACCCTAGCCATCTCTACCAGGGTTCTGTTCTTCCTTTCCACTACGCCATTTTTGATAGGAGGATAGGTCCCGACCTTTCGATGAGAGAGGGATAGATTCGATTGGGTGGAAGAAGACGTTGGCGATCCGACTACACCGTCCCCAGACGATGCGCCTTAGCAATCGTTACACCGACTTCCGGTTGTTATTGATCTTGCCGGCACGATCAACTCGACCACGAAGGCCTTTGTCCCTCGCAAGCAATCAAGAACACGCAAGAACAAGATGAACAAGCACTGAAATTATAATTGAAACCACGAGTTCATTCGAATCACAAAAGAGGGTTTCGATGACAAGTAATTCGGGCGGTTTAGCCAACACGCGCGATTACAAGAAGTAGCAACTGCTATCTTTGATCTAAAAAAAACCCACCATCTAATGGCAGTGGCTGGCTGTTTTTATTGTGGAGAGGCGTCTAGGAACCCTAGGGTGCAGCCTTAAGTGGGCTTTCCTTGTTACAAGGCCAAAGGCCCACTTTTGACTTGGACTGAAAAAGTGACGCTGCTTGATTGAACGATTCCTGTCAACTCAGAAGGAGTTTGGATGTGATTCCAGATCCGTTGGAAAGTAGACTTGATAAGCTTTCAGTGAAGTACAAGAACGCCCAAAACGGAGTCGGATGTAGCCGTGGCGGCCAAACAAGTCAGCCCTGTCCCGAGTCGAATCTGAACCGAACTCGTGCACTTCTCTTCTATCCTTCATCTTGGTTGGTTCCTCACCCAAGTTCCTGAGGCAAAGGACATCATCACAAGAAATAAATAGCATTCTATCCATTAAAATATTCGTATGAAGCCCGAGGAACGAATTCACCGTAATTGAGTTGACGCGCGAGCTCGAGTAATCGGTCCATGTATTACAGCAACGGGACCGATTGATGCGTAGGTGATGGATTTGCGGTGTGGCTATATCCATAGAAGTGATGTCCTCATCATCCTCCCCTTCTTGTATTGGAGTCGTCCTCGACTCAAGCTCGCCCTCTTCTCCAAAGTATGGCTTTAAATCTGCAATGTTAAATGTGGAGAGACCCCAAAATCTGCAGCAACTCAAGCTTATATGCATTATCGTTAACTTTTTCCAATACTTTAAAAGGGCCATCAGCGAGGCATCAACTTAGACTTTCTTAATTGAGGAAAACGGTCCTTCCGTAAATGCAACCAAACAAGATCTCCGTGTTCAAAAGTTACATGTTTCCTTCCTTTACTACCAGCAAGTTTATATTTCTCATTCATAGACTCAATGTTCGCTTCGTTGTCTCATGCAATTTTAACATCAGTTCAAAGACGCTGTGTAGCATCAAAATTCATTTCTCCAAGGCGGAATAGGTAATAAATCAATGGGAGCACGAGGAACAAAACCATACACAATCTCAAAAGGGCACAACTTAGTAGTAGAATGCAATAACGGTTATACGCAAACTCAATGTGAGGCAAGCATTCTTCCCACATCTTAATGTTTTGTTTTAAAACAGCCCTAAGCATGGTAGACAAAGTTCTATTGACGACTTGGTTTGCCCATCAGTTTGTGGGTGACAAGTAGTAGAAAACAGTAGCTTAGTCCCCAATTTAGCCCATAAAGTTCTCCAAAAGTGGCTAAGAAATTTAGCACCACGATCTGAAACTATTGTGTTTGGCACACCATGCAATCGAACAATCTCACGGAAAAACAAATCAGCAACATGGGTAGCATCATCACTCTTATGACAAGGTATGAAGTGTGCCATCTTAGAAAATCTATCCACCACAACAAAGATACTATCCTCCCTTCTTTGTTCTAGGCAACCCTAAAACAAAGTCCATAGAAATATCCTCCCAAGGCACACTAGGAACAGGAGGGCAAGTACAAACCATGTGGGTTATGTCGTGACTTAGCTTTTTGACATGTTGTGCAATGAGCGACTAAACGCTCCACATCTCGCCTCATCTTTGGCCGTAAGAAATGGCTAGCAAGTATGTCCTCTGCCTTTTCACACCAAAATGTCCCATCAACCCACCTCCATGCGCTCCTCAGAATAACAACAAACGAACGGAGCTAGCTGGAATGCATAGCTTGTTAGCTCTAAACACAAACCCATTATTGAGGACAAATTTATTCCACATTTTTCCTCTTTACAATTGAGCAACACATCTTTAAATTCAGATCATGCTCATATTGCCCTTTAATCGCTTCCACCGAAAATTTTGAAGTCAAGTTGGGAAAGCATAGCGATCGCCTAGACAATGCATCAGCTATAACATTCTCCTTTCCCTTTGTGTTTAATGACATAAGGAAAAGATTCATGAATTCAACCCACTTAGCATGCCTACGGTTTAGTTTTCCTTGACTTCAATATGTTTTAATGACTCATGATCGAATGTATTACAAATTCCTTGGGCCATAAATAATGTTGCCATGTTTCCAAAGTTCGAACTAGCGATATAACTCCTTATCATAAGTGGAATAGTTCAAACTAGGCCCACTCAATTTCTCACTAAAATAAGCAACAGTGTTTTCCTTCTTGCAACAACACACCTCCCAACCCAATTCCACTAGCATCACATTCGAGTTCAAAGGTTTTATGAAATCGCGGTTGGAGAAGTGGTGCATGTGTCAACTTATCTTTCAACATGTTGAAGGCGTTCTCTTGTGCTTTGCCCCAAGCAAATGGCACTCCCTTCTTAGTGAGCTCGTGCAATGGTGCGGCGATGGTGCTGAAATCCTTCACAAAGCGACGATAGAATCCAAGAAGTCCTAAGAAACTTCGACTTGTGTGACCGTTGTTGGAACCGCCAGCTGTGTATTGCTTCAACCTTGGCTTGATCAACTTCAATCCTCGCGGAGTAACAACATAGCCAAGAAAAGAGACTCGATCCGTGCAAAAGGTGCACTTCTCAAGGTTACCAAACAAACGAGCATCACGTAAGGCATGAAAAACAGACGCAAATGATCAAGATGTTGTTCTAGAGTTCGCTATAAATCGAATATCATCAAAGTACACCACCACAAATTTTCCAATGAAATGGCGCAGAACCTCATTCATTAATCTCATAAAAGTGCTGGGTGCATTAGTGAGTCCAAAAGGCATTACTAACCACTCATACAATCCAAATTTTGTTTTAAAAGCTGTTTTCCATTCATCGCCCAATTTCATGCGAATCTGGTGGTATCCGCTTCACGCAAGTCGATCTTAGAGAACACAAGAGAGCCACTCAATTCATCTAGCATATCATCTAACCTAGGAATAGGATGACGATATCTAATTGTAATGTTGTTAATCGCTCTACAATCCACACACATGCGCCATGATCCATCTTTCTTAGGAACTAAAAGTACTGGGACAGCACATGGACTAAGAGATTCGCGCACATACCCTTTCTCAAGCAATTCTTGCACCTGTCGTTGTATCTCCTTGGTTTCTTCCGGATTGGTTACAGATGGTGCACGGTTTGGTAAGGAGGCCCCGGAATGAGGTCAATTTGATGCTCAATTCCACGGATTGGTGGCAGTCCGTGGCACCTCCTTTGGAAAATGTCTATGTTTTCTGCAAAAGATTAATGACAGCAGGAGGCAAAGAAGAGGATGTATCTTCAAATGAAAATAAAGCTTCTTTGCAAACCAAAGCATAGCAAACTTTGAGCCATCATTCAAATCATTTAAATCAGATTTGGAAGCAAGTAAACAAGCACCCTTGCTTTAATCTCATCTTTTCTGTCATGAACAGATTTAGACTTGCCCTCTTTATGTTGTACAAATTCCTTTGCTACAATCTGATTTTCACTCTTCTCATGTTTTCGATTTTTTTTTCTTTGCTGGCTCTAGCAACTTCATCCCTCAAAATGGCTTCAGAGACATAGGATGCAATACAATTTTCTTCTCTTTATGCACAAAAGAGTACTGATTAGTTCTACCATGATGCAAGGTGTCTTTATCGATCGCCATGGTCTACCGAACAACATAGAACATGCTTGCATAGGCACAACATCGCAGATCAATATAGTCATGATACGAACCAATGGCAAAGTGCACTCTTACCAATCGTGTTACCTTTATCTTACCTGTCGTTAAACCATTGGATGGTACTACCGTGTGGATGTGGGCTTGTTTTCACTCTAGCTTTTGAACCATCTCGTAACTTGCTAAGTTATTGCAACTACCCCATCAATGATGACGCGCATGAGCGCCCATGACCACACACTTGGTTTGAAACAAATTATGTCGCTGGTTCTGCTCACCTTCCCATTTGGGCACTCAACACGCGCGAACAACAAGGCTCTCATAATGTTCTCGCATTTTCAAGACCAATATGTTCTTCTTCCTTCTCATGTCCACTTCGCATGGTCAATGGCAAGCATAGCATATGTCTCATCATCCAAATCACTAGCGTAAGAATACTCACCAAGATCCCGCACAATCAAGCACACGCTTGCTTGGGCAATCTTTCCTCACATGCCCAAATCCCTTGCATTGTAGGCATCGAATATCCTCGCTCTTCCCGTGGATGCAACGGACGAAGCGCTCTTGGCGGGTGTTGGTGCTTGACCCTTTGTTGTTTTGGATGCTGCGGCATTGGTTTTGTTGAGGCGTGTGTGGCGGTCGCTAGTGGTACCTTGTGAAGATGCACGGTTTGGGGCATTCAACAAGCACGTGGATGCCATGATGTAGTCCGACCTGCGAAACATTAGTCCTTGCGCGACGCCCCAGCACTTCCCTTTCACTTTACAAGCAAGATGGAATAAACGAGTGATAGAATTGTATTCCTTGTAAGCTAATATGTCACGAATTTCACGGTCACCCTCCCATAAATCTAGCCATAGCAGCTTCCTCTTCTTCCACTAACCCACAACGCAACATGCCTGCTTGTAGTTCTTGATAATATTCTTCTCTGATTTGCTACCTTGTCTCAATTGTCTGCAGCTTATGTAATAAATCTAGTGCATGATACGAAGGAACAAATCTAGCTCGCATGATCCTTTTCAAAGCATCCCAAGTTTGTGGCACATTGTTTGGGGTCTTATTACGATACTCGCGCCACCAAACGGAGGCAAAATCAGTAAACTCACTAGTTGCAGCCCTAACCTCTTGTGTTCGGAAAATCATAGCAAGCAAATTTTCGATCTACGACTAGTTCCCAAGTGAGGTATGCATCAGGTCATATTTCCCATCAAAAGGTGGCATGCTGAATTTGATTGATCCTAGGAGTCATCATGTTCACGCACTGTCGTCGTGGTGGTCGCAAACCCATACCATGGCGGTTGCGGTGTAGCTGTCGTTGTGGCCTATCATCCTCCTCTTCCTCAACTTCGTGTCCGCCGCATAGTCCTGTTCATTGTCTCCCGCAACGCTGCTCACATGTCCATCACGGGCGCCCACGATCCTCTCCTCAAGTCGCCGCAAGAATGCCGCAAGGGAGGTGTTGATTGCGCCTACGTAAACTTCCAACGCGGTGATTTTGGTGTTGGTGTCAATTTGAATCGCCTCCAATTGACCAAGGCGGTCATTGGTAACACGAACGCCCTCATCAAGCGCATCGGTGTGAAGCCTCATTTGGCGCTCGAAGTCAGACGATCCCCGTGTGCGAGGTGAATGTTGTCCCCTTTATCGGCTTCCGATCCTGCCATGGTTAGAGAAAACAAAGAAAAAAAGGCTAACACCAAGTAACAAGATTATCCCTATCTACAAGTGGTGTGCTAGTGTCAAATCGCTCACTCTCAACCTGTTCAAACAAGTTCTTACCTGTTCTTACCAAGCTTTAGCAAGGAGGTGTTGGCAACCAAAGAAGACAAACAACTTCAGAGAGTAGGAGACAATCTGTGGAGCTATAGGTGGCTGAAATAGCACAAGGAGTAACCTTCACCACGTTAGTCACAGCAAGCTAAATAAACGTTCTACGACGGTACCGGCTGGTCCTAGTCCCGAACCGCACTAGAGACGCGAGCCAAGACACAAACGTCATCACCAAACGCCCAAAACAGCAAGTTTTTTTTTTTTTTTTTGGGAGGGTCACAAAACTCTCTTAGATGAACTCAGAGACCCTAAAAACAAAATTTGCACAAGGGACTTTTGGCAAAACCAGGGTATAAAGGTAATTAAAAGATACTCTCTCTCTCTCTCTCGAACTTTGATTTGCAATTGATCTAGTGCGGCTTTTGAAATCTGACTTGCCTTTTCTTCTCTCGATTTGGTGCGGCTTTTCTATCTGCACTTGCCTTTTTCTTTCTCGATTTGGTGCGGCTTTTCTATATGCACTTGCCTTTTTTTAACTCCTTGATTTGGTGCGGCTCTTGTATCGCACTGGCCTTTTTTTATATATATATATTTGGAAACTGATATTTATTTTGGTAAACACAGAGAATCAAGCGGATTAGTAAACAAAGCAAGGAAATCGGCAACCCAATTTGATCTCCCACACTAGACAGAAACAAACTCAACTCCGATCTGATCTACTAACTGAATACGACTCAAATTATGAACGAATCGTGACAAAAACATGACTGAACTCGAAACTCTAAAGGATGAAACTAAAGACCAGAACTTGACTCGTCAAGCACAGTAAATTCAACAAGCCGAGAACTAAAGTAGCAAAAGCAAGGGCACAAACTGTTTTGGACAAGGGAGATCTAATCGCCTATTTGTTTTTTTTTTTATGGTTTTCTGGACTGTAGGTAAAATAATGGATGGGGAAAAAAAATCTCTCACCGATCAACCTTGAGCTCTGATACCACGTGATAGGAGGATAGGTCCCGACCTTTCGATGAGAGAGGATAGATTCGATTGGGTGGAAGAAGACGCTGGCGATCCGACTACACCGCCCCTGACGATGCGCCTTAGCAATCGTTACACCGACTTCGGTTGTTATTGATCTTGCCGGTGCACGATCAACTCGACCACGAAGGCCTTTGTCCCCGCAAGCAATCGAAGAACACGCAAGAACAAGATGAACAAGCACTGAAATTATAATTGAAACCACGAGTTCATTCAGAATCACAAAAGAGGGGTTTCCGATGACAAGTAATTCGGGCGGTTTAGCCAACACGCGCGATTACAAGAAGTAGCAACTGCTATCTTTGATCTAAAAACCCACCATCTAATGGCAGTGGCTGGCTGTTTTATTGTGGAGAGGCGCCTAGGAACCCTAGGGTGCAGCCTTAAGTGGGCTTTCCTTGTTACAAGGCCAAAGGCCCACTTTTGACTTGGACTGAAAAAGTGACGCTGCTTGATTGAACGATTCCCGTCAACTCAGAAGGAGTTTGGATGTGATTCCAGATCCGTTGGAAAGTAGACTTGATAAGCTTTCAGTGAAGTACAAGAACGCCCAAAACGGAGTCCGGATGTAGCCGTGGCGGCCGAAACAAGTCAGCCCTGTCCTGGAGTCGAATCTGAACCGAACTCGTGCACTTCTCTTCTATCCTTCATCTTGGTTGGTTCCTCACCCAAGTTCCTGAGGCAAAGGACATCATCACAAGAAATAAATAGCATTCTATCCATTAAAATATTCGTATGAAGCCCGAGGAACGAATTCACCTGGTAATTGAGTTGACGTGCGCGAGCTCGAGTAATCGGTCCATGTATTATAGCAACGGGGACCGATTGATGCGTAGGTGATGGATTTGCAGGTGTGGCTATATCCATAGAAGTGATGTCCTCATCAATTTTGCTGAGGGACGTAGGGAGAGGAGAACTGATGCTCTCAACCAGACTCCACATAGAAACTCTCAAAATAGGAGTTCTTGAACTTCGTGCCATTGTCATTGCGTATAGCTCGTAGGGCACCAGGGAGCTTAAGAGACAACTTATGAACCAAACTCCTGAAATGGGTAAAAGACTCATCCTTCGAGGCCATGAAAAACACCCAAGAGTACCTCGAAAAATCATCAACAATGACAAGAACATAACACTTCTCATCCACTATCTGCACTCTAGCTGGACCAACAGTGTCTATATGTAAAAGCTGTCATAGTGCATCAGTCATCACAACAGTGATTGGGGGATGAGAAGCAGCAATCATCTTGCCATGTCGGCAAGGAGAGCAAACTAAGTCTTTGACTATCTTGAGTTTAGGCAAACCATGAATGAGGTCATGGCTGCTAACTTAGGTCAAATGATCAAATCCAATCTGACCAAGTCTCCTATGCCAAAAGGAAAGATCACGAGACTCTGAAGCAATTAAACAGTGGAGAGAGTCTTCAGAAGAAGCAGAAAAATCAGCACGAAAGACTCTCCCATATCTAGAAATCCAGCAAACTAACCCTCCTGAAGAATCAAAGATTCTACAGGCACTACTCTTGAAGCTTTCCTCAAAAGAGCCATCGATAAGCTGAGAAACTCAAAGCAAATTATACTGCAGCTTACCTAAGGTAATATCCTTAAGAATGAAATTCTGATTAATGGAAATGGTACCCTTAGCAATGACTCTACCTGATGAAGCATCTACCGAGTCCTGAACGCTGCTCAAAAACACGCGACTCTAACCTGTCTAGCAGCAGTGCGTGCCTTAGAAGCACTCAGAGTCTGGGGATGACCCTGAATACCACTAAGAGCAGTGACACGCTAACGCCGTGTGATCTTGGTGTGCCTAAAGCATAAATCTGCCAAATATCCATCCTTCTGATAGAAGGTGCAAGTATACTTCGCCTTGCTAGAGGCAGAAGTGACAGAAGGAGCAACCTTCTGATTGGAGATCCCATGGAAAACCCCGACAGATCTAAACACAGTGGTCCTCACCCTGGGAGCTACCATGATCTCACCACTCTTGGAGCCACGCACAATGGTGGGAGGATGCGCCCTAGGTAGAGTAGCATGCCATGGCATGCCGTTCTGAGTAGTGTACACAATAGTGAGTAGGCATATTGGTTTCTATGTATGGCAAGAGAGATGATATTTTTTGTTGTTATGTACGTTAGAATTTTGGCTATATATAGAATAGAATGATGTGTACACTCTCCATTCTGATTATGGATAATGCTATGTTCTTCGGTGAATTGATTGGTATGTTATCAATTTAAAACATATAATCAATTTTGTTCCTACGGTGAGGAAATATATTAGGCAGGTAAAAGTTAGAACATGAAAAAAGGTTGAATACAGAACAAAGGAGATATGAGTATGATTTGTGCTGGTAGTCGAACTGAACAAAAGGAAATCGTAGTAATCTTAACGATATTACGGTATTGTACAGGAATGAATATATGTAAGTATGTCGATGTAGTTGTCTGTTAAGCGTAGCACCAACAGTTAAACGTATACATAAATATATACATAAAACATGGCGAATAACTAACAGACAATGAAAGGATTGCGGTTATTATTTTGTCTGATCCAAAAGATAAGAGCCACAGTAAGAACAGTTTGATATGAAGTATAATAAATTTTGTTCAAGGGGCGGGGAAATATATAAGGTAGCCAAAAGGCAGAACATAAAAAAGGCTGAATGCAGCATAGGGGATGTGTGCTCACAGTTTCATTGGACAAAAGAAAACTATAGAAACTGTAACGATATTATGCTATTGCACAGGGCTGAACTTATGTAGGTGTATTGTTGCAGTTGCTTGTTAAGTGTAACAGAAGCAGTAAAGCGAGCACACACACATATATATATAGCAGGGAGAACAGTGAATTGGTAACAAAAGGATTACGGGTATTACTTTTTCTGATCAGAAGGTTAAGAAGCATAGCAAGCAGAGTTGGATATCCAAAAGCATGGAAAATGGCAAAATATGTTAAGCATAGGATTTTAACTGCGATGTGCATGATTATATATTATACAATCGGTATACAAAATACGTCGAGCATAACCGCTGGTGTTGACCAAAGTGTAACAGCATGCGGCACCATTTCAAGTCCTGGTTTGTTGTGAGGATAATATGTCTTAGTTGATGAGGACATCACTTCTATGGATATAGCCACACCTGCAAATCCATCACCTACGCATCAATCGGTCCCCGTTGCTGTAATACATGGACCGATTACTCGAGCTCGCGACGCCAACTCAATTACTGTGTGAATTCGTTCCTCGGGCTTCATACGAATATTTTAATGGATGGAATGCTATTTAATTCTTGTGATGATGTCCTTTGCCTCAGGAACTTGGGTGAGGAACCAACCAAGATGAAGGATAGAAGAGAAGTGCACGAGTTCGGTTCAGATTCGACTCCAGGACAGGGCTGACTTGTTTCGGCCGCCACGGCTACATCCGGACTCCGTTTTGGGCGTTCTTATACTTCACTGAAAGCTTATCAAGTCTACTTTCCAACGGATCTGGAATCACATCCAAACTCTTTCTGAGTTGACGGGAATCGTTCAATCAAGTAGCGTCACTTTTTCAGTCCAAGTCAAAAGTGGGCCTTTGGCCTTGTAACAAGGAAAGCCCACTTAAGGCTGCACCCTAGGGTTCCTAGACGCCTCTCCACAATAAAAACAGCCAGCCGCTGCTATTAGATAGTGGGTTTTTTTTTAGATCAAAGATAGCAGTTGCTACTTCTTGTAATCGCGTGTTGGCTAAACCGCGAATTACTTGTCATCGGAAACCCTCTTTGTGATTCGAATGAACTCGTGGTTTCAATTATAATTTCAGTGCTTGTTCATCTTGTTCTTGCGTGTTCTTCGATTGCTTGCAGGACAAAGGCCTTCGTGGTCGTGTTGATCGTGCCAAAGCAAGATCAATAACAACTTCGAAGTCGGTGTAACGATTGCTAAGGCGCATCGTCTGGGGACGGTGTAGTCGGATCGCCAACGTCTTCTTCCACCCAATCGAATCTATCCCTCTCTCATCGAAAGGTCGGGACCTATCCTCCTATCATTAGTGAATTGGGATGGGAAACGAAAAATCAAAATATAATTAATCAAAGATAATGTTGTCTATATGAGTACCTTTTTCGATGTGAACTGCTTTCTTTATCCAGAAATAGTCTCTTTCTGACTGAAGGCTTCCGGTCAGGAACGCTGGAAACAGTAGGAAAATGGAAACGTGATGTCAGTGTTCTATTATAAGTTAGTGTGATATAAACATATATGCAATTATTCATATAAACACAACCTTTTGTTGTCTTCAGGAGTAGTTAGATCGGCATGATCAGTGTGTAGTGGGTGTTTCAACTCGGATTCTGGTTCTGGTTAGATCTAGAACTCGTTGACCTAAGATATGAAATAACACTTATTCTATAGGTTCATACATAAGAAATATGATTATGTAATGATTCAAAACATTAAGTTGTGGTGATGGAGGGTTTTCTTTAGGAATAATATGGGGTGTTATATTGTCTTTCTGTTATTATAGACATATATAAGTTTAGGAGAACATACGTTTCAATTATGTGTAATCAAAGGTTCTTGTGGATTGTAGATAAGCAACACTCTAGTGTATAAGCAAGGTCCGGAAAAATGTGATGTTTGATAAATGTTTGCTTATGAATCGGAATTGTAATGGTATGTTTTTTTTGTAGAGAAATACTATTATTTAGTATGGATTATGTAGAGAAATACTACTTCGAAATACTGCTAGCAAAGGGTGGCTGCAGGTATTTTATATTTGTTGAAGTAAACTATGCATGCGTAGGTAAGAATATTCATAATTCCGAAAATGAAGTTAAGGACTGAGGACAAACCTTGTGAGCGGTAGGAACTTCCTAAAGCACATCAATTAAGGCAGATGGAGGTGTTGTTTTGGTTTGAGGGCTGTCCAAGTGAATATTCTCTTTAGAGCTAGCCAATTGTCCATGTTAATCAAAGCGAACAGGTGTAGTGTTTTGTAGTGTAATGCTATCATCAGTTAAAATAGCCAGTGTTTCATCTTGAGCTTGTTTATCAATAGAAGTAGACACCGGCGGACACAAGAGAGCCAAGATAGAATCAACTTGGTACGATATTTTTGTCCATTGTAGAGATTTTCGTGTGACATACACCTTTAAAGTATATTTTGTACCATAGAGTCTTGTTATCTATGGTGGGATGAAGTCTTTAAGACCTTCACCAGCTGCGACAAGGGGGAGTGCCGGAGAACCAATTAGTTGTTCGGCTTTTTTCGCAAAGAAAATGAACTCGCCTATTTTGGGCTCCAGCTCCTGCACTTCTTCTGGGGCGGTACCATGAATAGTGACTCAGTACCTGTCACGATTAATATGGAAACCATTTATCTATATGCGATCGGTATATTATAGAAAAAGAAATAGATATAGGTGATTGATAAGAATGTACCGTGCATCAGTAGTTGTTATTCCACATCTTGAGCATTTGTAAGACTCTCCTTCAGAAATCACCGTTTTCTTGCAGATAGTACATTCTAGGTACCACCATGGTTGTTGTGGAGCAAGGCTTTTTATAGCAATGTCGATAATGTAGCTGTTTCGCTAGGTACATAAATATATATTAGTAAAATGTAGATGTATCGCTGGTTTTACATCTTGTGCGAGATTTGATCGTATAGTGCATCGTGGTGTAAGTAATACATGCAACAGGCAGCGATAAAATCGGTAGGGTACTAATGTAGTGGCAATGCGGTGTTTGTAATACAGTAAAGCTGATTTTCCTGGCTCTATATTTTTTTGATTATCCTATAATGTAATGAAGAACCATGTACTGCAGGTAACGATTAAGTTGCCAAAAAAATGTTTTTTGTAGAAACTATGAGCTAGTTCTTATTTTATCAGTCACTTAGAATTCAAAAAAGAGATAATTGCTAAAGTCATCAACTTTCATTTTCTCAATCTTTCAATAATGTGTATATATGTAAAACACCAAACTTTGATGAAACATAAAGCAAGTCAGGGGAAAAGCAGATGTACCAGAACATCATGTGGATCTGAGGGACTATGGCAGAAATAGGCTGTTTCTCCATAGGCGGTGACCAATCCATTTAATCTCATACATCATAGCTGTAATACTGTGGTATCGGTAGATAATGACAAAGACAAAGTGAGTGAATGGTCATACTATAATAGTATCATTAACGACATATATGAATAGATAGATTATTATAGCAGAATGGTTTAACGATGTGGAACAAAACATGTAAGATGCAACTAATCCTGTTAAAGAGTATTGTAATTGATATGGACGATTTAAGAACCGTGTTCATTTAGATATGTGAATATCAACAAAGACAATCACATAGTTAGTTGAAATATGAAGTTCTTATAAAATATCAAAGAAGTCTTTTCAATTCCTTTTTTTCTGTATTTGCGTGTACCGAACCAGTAAAAGAGCAAAGCAGCTAAGTTTCTTAAAAAGTGCTGCAATGCAATTCAAAGTTGTGTGCATCAGCAGATGCTAACAGTAATCAAGACAATTGCACCGCTAAACATGGTAGGTCTTTGTAGAGGATGTACTACTATAGATGTTTATGCTAAAAACTCTGATATTTGGGAGGAGATAGATGATGTGGATATAAATAAGTAGATCAGAGAATAATACAGAGATTTTCCCCTACAAATGTGGAAACACCTGTTATTCTATTTGAGAGGATAAGATAAAATTTAGATAAATCTCTGCATAATTTACTCCAAGAATCCAAGATCCATCTATGTCAGTAATATGCTTGGAATTCGATAGAGTAGCATACCAGTTTTATAAAGCAGTTACCTCCGGGAGGGCAGTATTTGTGTACCATTTGCAAACAGTGCTTCCCTGTAGGGAGAGCTGCCCTGTAGTTTGGGAATAGTAAATATGTTATGGGGAATAGTGTGGAATTTATTATTAAGTGAAGGAAAAAAAGAAAGGAAAGCATGAGCATTTACCGTTACGCAGTTTAGCCATTAGCCCAACTAACAGAAGAACAACTGGACCCCGCCGTGATTTATGTTGGATACCGTCAGCATCAAACTGAACTGCATGCGGTCCTCATAATGTGACCTCAGCATTTTCTCTGTTATATAGAAATGTTAGCAGACGAATATGTATTCATTACGGTAACAAAAGAGAATATGTAATAAAATTCCTCAAGAATACCAAAAGCACCTATATTCTATGGTTGTGTATAGAACTATCCATCGCTTATAAATTATGAAGGCAACATATGTTAGTATGGACATACCTGCCATCTGTTATCTGAATATTTCGGATTGGTTTCGCAATACCTTTGACAGTAACTATCTTTATATATGAGATAGTGGTAACAAGTCCTATAGTATCTGTATTGCGCTAGTTATTAGCACAAAAGATATAGTGATTGAACAGACTATTTGTTTTTCATGTAGTGGCAAACAGTACTTGATAACAGTTGGTTGTCATTTATTCTAGTCTTGAGGATCTGGAATGAAACAATGTTGCATGCGTACGTCGGGAATCCTTGTGGAATAGGAGTAATCTCTTTTATCTTGGTATGAGCAGTGAATCTAGCTATGATAGTGCTATTGACAGGTCGGTAATTCGCTCGACCATTGGCAACTTCAAAGTATTCCACGTAGTATACTGAATCTTCTTTTGGCAATGGAGCGAACAATGGCACATGACGTTCTGGGATTTGTGCCTCTATCATAGTAGCCTTTAATCAAAATTAGAATATTGTAAGAGTGGGTTTTGCTATTTGTTGAAAGGATTAAAGAAAGTAAAATACAATATTCTCTCAACCTATTCATCAAGCAAAATCAAGTCGAGTCGTAACACTTTGTCAGGTTTATCTTCAACGGTATATTTAGAAAAGCGGGTGGCTTTGACACGTACACGCCAGCGATGTGATTCCTGGTTGATGTCTTTCAGCAAACTGTAGTCCATCTGTATGTAAAAACAGAAAGGGTGAATTTTCTAAAATAGCATGTTTGTCATCTGAGGGCTACTAATATAAGAACAGATAGGAATAATAAGTATGGACGGCATAGGTCAGATATATGGATTAATGAAGAACAAAATATTCAACAAGCCGAATACGGTAAAGGATTGTTCAGAGCATCAATAAATATTGTAACAACTGCAACCATAAAACTAATATACGTAGAGCAGGGAAGGTAACTGTGTAGCATTGTGAACAAAATCGCAATACGAAAATAAGATCAGAGGACCTCTACTGACGAATAAACATCAGATCGACGTAAAGAGGTAAGTACAGACCAAAAGGAGTACTTAATAGGGAGGCACAGTGCGTACAGAATGGGGAAATATAATGGCAATTAAATAAAAGAAAGGATCTCATGGTAAACTATGTTTTTTGTCATTGACCCAGTTGTTCCGTTCCATCTTCATTTTGTATCAGTATCACCAATCCTTCCTTTGAAGTAACACTAGAAACAGCAACATAAAATTGGTCGTGTGTAAAAACAGGGTTCCTCAAATAGACGCCCACTTTGCTCAATGTTTGACCTTCGCACTTGTTTATCATCATTGCGTAGCAAAATCTGATTGGGAATTGTCTTCGTTGTAGAGTAAACAACCATTTTGGGCTTGTTCCATTAAGGATAATTCTTGGTATGCATACCATCCCACCGATATATATTCCAGTCATGATCTTACCTTCTAGAATTCGATCAGCAAGCCTAGTTAATATAAGACGCATACCATTGCATAAGCCAAGAGTCTGATTAATATTTTTATAAGAAGCACGACAGGGGCACCAATCTTTAGAGATAGCCTATGCTGAGTAAAGTTGTTTATGACGATTGAATGGAGAAATTCTGGTGGATTTAAAACATCAATGTCTGCAGGCTATTCATTTGCATCAGCAATTCTTTCATAACTCAAATAATATCTTACATCTTTAGGAACTCTAGCAAGCATAGTGTTGTTTATTTCATTAACCACTGAATTAACAGGACATATAATAGCACGCTGAACCAAATAAATAGGATCAGCAAAGTTGCTTTCAAAATCATTATATACAGCATCAGTCATTGATGATCTTTATTTGGTCCTGGTTTTAGTAAAAGATCTTCTGGAACTTGAATCCATGATTGGTCCGAAATTTTCGCTTGGCTATGTGTTGGCACATGACCTTCTCCTATATCAATAACCCATTGGGCAAATTCTTGCATCCTAATCTTTTCCTCTAATGATAAAGCAGGACTTATCAGACGCATATTCACTGTTAGATGCATGACGTCTACAAATTTCCAAATATTTTGGGAGGGAAGCGACTATTATATCTGCTCGTATTCCACCTCCAATAACACATAATATATGTCTGAAAACACCACCAAATAGTTGGTTTACCACCGAAAGGCCTGTTAGCATTAACTGGATCATCAGGAGAGAGTATATCACGAAGAGTGCGATCAAGAGCTTTGAAGCAGGTGTGTCATGGGAACCTCATCCCATAGAATGAAAGCAGATTTTCTTATTAATTCCCCAAGAATAGCAAGTGGTATGCGAAACCTAGAATGGGCGGTTCGTCCACCTGGCAACAACAAAGCGGCAATTCCAGATGATGCCACAGCTAGTACAATCTGCCCTTGAGATCTGAATTTTGTAATAATGGCATTCCATAGGAATGTCTTTCCTGTTCCTCCATGTCCAGAGATAAAACACACATATCTCTCTTTGTGCAGTATTTTAAACATTATGCTGTTATATATAGCATATTGGTCAATATTGAGCATGGCATACGTGGAATTGGCTTGTGCAGAAAGCTCAATTGTATCATAAGATAGTTCCTCAAGAATCAATCTGTTACCAAGCCCACCATCTGAAGTATCAGATGGCATCGGAAGATTATATGATGACATGGAAAAGCCATTACTCAAAAATAGGACATCAAGTTGTCTCAATAATTTGTTCTGTAGTATAATATCAGGAATTATATGAGCATGGGGTTGTAATACCGCAGAACATTTCTAGTTTAGGGAAAATTCAGTCAGGGTGTGGGTCCCTCTTGCAGTCGGTCTCGGGATTTTTTGGTGGACTGTCTGTGAGCTTTAGAGTTTAAATTTCTGGCCGTGTGGGGGAAATTTTCCTAATTTTCTTCCCCCCACCTAACCCCACCTATTCTTTTCCTCTACTAGCTCCTCCCTTAGATGAAATCTCCCTACTCTCTCCATAAGGCACCCCCTCCTCTCCTGGCCAAGGCACCTCCTCCTCCAAGCAGCAGCTGACGGCCAAGGCGCCTCCTCCTCCATGCCAAGCAGCAGCTCCTACTCCTCCCTTGGTCGAGCTCCTCCTCCCCCTTTTGCTCCTCCTTTTGGGTAAGCCAAGGTGAGCCTTCTAGGGTGGCTTGATGCTGTTTTGAGGAGGAAATCATGCTAGTTTGGGTGTTCTAGGGTTCTTGGATTTGGGGATTTTGGAGGGAAAAGGTGGATATAGAGATTATGGAAAATTCTGTGATTTTTGAGCTGTGCAAATCCTGATTTTGGAGCTGTGATTCGTGGTCCCTAGAAGCTTTTCCTCAGGGGTTGGTCGTAAAACAAATTTTAGATCGTAGTATTAAGTTTAATTAGAATCCAAGAACACGATTTTTGGTTCAGCCGTTTAGAAGATATGGTTATTTTTGTGACTGCTGTCCAGAACTTGCTGCTGTTGTGAGTAGTCTCGGTTTTGTGCTATTTTGGATAATCTAGAGCCATTCCCTAACGGTTTGGTTGTAGAAGAAATTATAGATCGTGGCCTTAAGTTTAAGTAGAGTCCAAGAATGTGGTTTTTGGTTCAGTCGTTTAGAAGATATGGTGTTTTGTTTACTTGTTGTCCAGAACGTATTCCTGCTAGCAGCAGTTTCGAGTTTGTGTTGTGCATGGCTAGTTAGAGGCCGAATTAAATTATTCCTATAACTAGAGAAAGTTAGGAAATTTCCTTTAGATTCCAAAAATGTCTTCGTTTACTGAATTTGAAGTTGCATGTTAGAAGTTGTGCTAGATGGAAGGTAGCTGTCCTGTTTTGTAGCATGCTGAAATTTAGGGCTAGTCTTGTTTTGCTAGAGGGAGTCTTGGGTCAAGTTGAGCAAGTAGAGTTTAGTGACTAAACTTGGATAGCTCACCTACAGTTCATTCCTTCCATTGTTTGGCTTTTTGGGTTGGTCGTAGGAGCGTAGTTGCATTTATCTTTGAATGCATGCAATTGTTTTTTCAGGTGGAGTAGCGTTGGGAGTGGCCTCAACGTCGTGCCACTCTGCTCCTCATGGTTAGAGGCAAGTGTATCATGTAGATTAAATGTTAGAAGGATTTGTGGCTTGCTTTGCTAGTATTCTCGATTATGTTCATATTTATGAATATGATTGTGCTTATGATTATGAAGTTGCTTATGATGATGCAAATACTAAGTGTATGAATTTAAAGAATATGTCAATGCTTATGGATTTATTATGGTGATGAGAAGGCAATTTACAATTTAAATCATTTCATTTGCATTTGTGCATTCATAACAGAAGAGGTGCCCCGAGTAGGCCTCTATATCTCACACATAGTGAGACGTGAAAGTCCTACATCGGTAGACCCCTCCACATGCTGGATGGGAATGAGAGGGTGCACACCGATGGGTGAGCACCCAGCAATACCGGTATTGACTGTGAAATGGGAATTATGAGCAGGCATGCTGCATTCCATGATTAAAGAGAAATCAATGTTAAATTATGATGTTGTTCTCATGTGCAAGGGTCTTACCATGTTTTAATTGCTCTAGTGTCTTATTTTAAGTTATTTTCATTAGTATGATACACTTTGCTGAGTTTGAATGAATTCACGCTTGTTTTGTGATGTTTTTATTTTAGGTACCTCCAGAGTGGCTTTTTGGGAGAGGGCTTAGCACTACTTCACTCACTCATTATCACTTACCCTAGACTTCTGAGTAGTTAAAAAGGCGATGTATTTTGTTTCACTTGTGATCGCTTTAGTTGTTAGGTCCTTGCTTTTGGTCTAGCTACCCTATGTGGAGTGTATGGTTGACTCGTGGTTATATTTTGTTAAGCTTATATCTCGTAGTTTAGTTGTAAAGTGGTGGCTCATGTTTTGGATGATGATGTAGTTATGGAATGATGTTGTTGCTATGCTTTACATTATCTCTCTATGTATGCCTTCTTAGTTGTTTAGAGGTCATTTTCTATTGTTTGTGATGATTTATCTGTTGCTGAATTTTGCTCGAAGTGCGTAGGGGTCATGCTGAATTTTTTAGTAATTTTGTAGTTTTGTTGTTTGTTGGTACTTGTTGCGTAACATTTGGGGCACGGGTGCCGGGGTGTTACAGGGGTAGTCCTCTCTTTTCAAATTCAACAGTATGCACAGCTACAAAATGACAAAAATGAACCTAAAGTGAGTAAAAAGCTAGAACTACGAATGAGGTAAAGCGATAGAATAGTATGAAAATAGACACAGCTACACGCACAGGGCCAAAGGATGTTCCATCTTTCATTTTGTAAACATATGTAACCATATCAGCTTTATCATGTGCCTGGTTTGAAACTGATTGCTTGAGCTTTCTCTGCCCATTTAGGATTGCATGTAAAAGTGGTGAATAATTGGGGAGGACCATATGCTCGAAAAATTGCCACAGAATCAAGATAATTTTGTATCATATATCTCTTTCCACCAGTAAAACTCACTGGTAAGATTGTTTTTATGCTGATATCCTTTCCTACATTATTTCCCTCACAAACAACATCTGATATGCCATGATAAGTTCGAGATCTAAGCCTATCTTGATTGAAAAAAATGAAAGGATAGGCGACTTGACTCAATACATGAATAGACATTAACATTGAGCTGATCAGAAAGCCTACCACAACAAGTGATGCGAGGTTGTGTCCTGATCTTTCGATGAGAGCGATAACTATCGATTTGGTGGAATCGACTTTGACGATCCAACTACAACGTACGACGACGATACGCCTTAGCAATCGTTAAACCAACTCCGGAGTGTTATTGATCTTGCCGTGGGCACGATCAACCTGAACACGACGTTCAATTCCTGCAAGCAACCGAAGAACAAGCAAGAACAATGGTAAAAGCAATCTGAAATTGTAAATAAGAATTGAAGGCCAAAATAAGGTGGGGTTCTATTGAAGGGCTTGACAAGGTGGCTGTCTAGCACAACTCGAAGACGCAAAGTTTGCACTTGGCTAAACTAATCAAACAAAACCCAAATGTCTAAAGCGATGGCTACTGAGTTTATAAGAGGGATGGACGTGAGAGGGATGTCCTAGGGTTGTGTGCAGCCAAGGGGGGCGCACACAACTTGGGCTTGGGCCCCCACACTTTTACAAAGCCCGAAACATCCCAAAACAGTATTGTAGTACATTATTTTAACGATTCCGGTTGATCTACGATGAATCTGGGCTTGAGATTAGATCCATTCGAAAGATCTCGTTGTAAGATTTCAATCAAGTCCAATTTCACCCAAATCGGAGTCCGTATGCAAAAGTTATTCATATTTGAAGTCGGTGCTATCTCCGGAGGCCGAATTGGATTCCAAAACGTGATGGATTTGATCTCTCTCTCTCTTCTTGGCCCGTGGATGATGTGTTGGAGTTGGCCCAACCAAATATGGTCATATCCGTAGTAGTGATGTCCTCATCACCCTCCCTTTCTTGAATTTGAGTCGTCCTCGACTCATGCTCAGCTTTTAGCTTGTCCTCAACAAAAAGTATTCTCATGTGAAGATCATCCACAAAGCTCAATATTTCTTTCCAGCATATAAAGGCATGTTGAAAGCTTGCACTCTTGGACGCTTCCTCCCCTCTGTGAAGGAAGCCATCCTAGTAGATGTAGATGATACAGAGGATGCCGTGAAGTGTCGCCAAATTGATATAGCGTTGATCATATCCAGGACGAGCATGGTCTCATCATTCTCCCTTTCTTGAATTGGAGTCGTCCTCGACTCCATCACATTCTCCTGCAAAATGTTAGTAGCGAGAAAGAGCAACGCAACATGCATATCTTTTGTGATCAAATCAATGTCTCGTGAATCAAAATCACCCAAACACTCCCTTTCTTGAAAACTATCATATAGATTATAATCGACAGTAGGGGTACTTGAAATGATATTAGAATTATCAAATTGATCACATTGTTGCATAGGATGTGGAGGTCTCAGATCTAAACAAATGTATAATCTATGCACTTTGTATTCTCCTTTATCATTATGTTTGCCAACAACATGGAAAATATTTCGTGATAACCATGGCAAATCAGAATGTACAAAAATCTTCTCCTTGAAACTATCCAGATCACACAGAACATCAAATTCAATGTAACCTAAAGTATCTAAAGAAGACATCAATTTAAGCTCATCTTCTTCACTAGCAATATGAATAACATGTCTATGTTCAGCGCAAGTGTTTAGTTCAAATATAAATGCTTCATGTTCATTCACTAATTGTGGCGTGGATATAAGTGAAGCATTATGACACAACTCTTCTTTATCACTAGGAATAGCAACCAATTCAGCAATGGGTTCCATTAATAGTTGCTCTACGATAGCATGATTCATGGACAGTTTTGTCTCTTCAAAATGATTTTCACCATGTATACATTACCTTCTAAATCATTCTCAGTGGTTGTAGGTGGAACTTCAATTTCCAACTCTTCACATACGTATGGAGCAGCAAATATCTCCCCTTTCTGCACATTTTCTTCTTCATCCTTCTCCTGATGGTGTTCACTTTTCTGCAAAATGTTAGCTACAATAGAAGGTGCAACAATGGGCACCTCAAATGAAGCTAAAGGTTCTTTTAAAGATTCAGCAAGCATGTTTTCAGCTCTACAAGCACATTTAATCAATTCTGAAAGACAACTATATGTTTCATCAACAAGAACATCCTGAATTTCATGATTAAGTGCACGTATGAACCTAAGCTCAATAGCTTCTTCACATTCTTGTAAACCACAACGCAACAAATAATTTTGCAAATCATGAAAGTATTCTATAACAGTTTTGGAACCTTGTTTTAAGCATTGAAGTTTAGTAAGCAAATATTCAGGAACATATTCAGGAACATAATCATTTCTCATAAGTCTTTTCATGGCATTCCAAGTTTTAGGTTCTTTATCATGTCTAGATATATGCTTCCACCAATATATTGCATCTGATCTTAACACTTTAACTGCGGCACTATTCTTTTGGTTTCAGATAAGTCATAGTTTGCAAATTCTTTGTCTACCGCTATCTCCCAATTAATATATGCATTAGGATCGAACTTTCCACCAAAAGTAGGCAATTCAAACTTGATTTTACCTTGTTCATCATCAGTTGATGAACCCGTGGCGATGTGTGGTGGGGCGACCGAGGTAGCGGGTCCATGCTGGGAAGCCGGGGCAGCAATGGGAACCCGTTGTGCACGTAGTACACCATTGTTGTTGCTTAGGAGATGAGGTGGAGGATTGGAAGTTCCAGGGGCAGCAGCTGCAAGCATATCATCAAGTCTAAACAAAATAGTAGTAAGGGTAGTGTTAGCAACTCCCTGAGCAGTCTCGATGGACCGGAGACGGCCTTCTTGCAGCGACATTCGCTCATTAGTGAGTCGTACATTGCCCTTCATGCGTGGAGAATGATGCAGTGAACTCTTTTCACCTGACATGGTTAGTAGCAAAAAGGAAAACACAAAGGTTTATGTAATTCCCTATCAACTACTAGGAAGTGGAGAAAAATCGCTCAACTCTCAAGCCTTAACCAAAGCTCTTACAAGTTCTTACCGTGCTGCAGGAGTTGTCGGCCGTTGGCGGTGTCAAAAGTTCTCCCAAGCTTGGATAAAGCGATTGCCAAGGGACCGAACAAACGTACGAGCATAGAATATGTGGAGCTGGGTAGGCTATACTTTTTCCTATACAATCTGATGATTCTAGTTATTGTAATAATAAGTAATGACCTAAACTAGAATTCACAAGTCCTAGTTGCCGATCTCAAAGATATAAGCGAATTTCATGGCAACTCACGCGCAAAGATGATGGTACTTATGCAATCAAGAAATAAGCTATAAAAAATAAGTGAGGCACCAAAAGCTCTATTGCACAAGTCGTAGAGAGACACTAGCTTATTGCTTCAAGAATGTAAAAAGGGCACAAGATTGCTCAATAATTAATACAATTGCACAATCTGAAATAATGAACACAAGTTAGGGTTTTGCTCAATGTAGTGCGACCGGCCACTATTTTCTTTTTCTTCTTCTCTTTTTTTTTCCTTTTGGCTCTTTCTTTCTCTTTTCTTTCTTTGAGTGACTTTCGACCAACACTACTATGAACAAATTTTTGGGAATCCCTAACTCGATGTCACAAGATATTATGATATGATAATTCAAGATTATGCAATGTATCAATATGAACAGCCCTAAGCAATATTAAATAGCTAGTCTCAATTGGGATCAAAGTATTCGCAAAGGATGAATTGGTTCCCAAAGGTATGTACACTGATATTTTTTGGGTTTTATGGATTGTGGATGCTACTGGACTCAACCAACTCAAAGGAACGAAGATAGAACACGAATTGAAGCAAGATACCCAAATTCAATGTTTCTAGGGCAGCAGATTTGTTGCATAGATTAAAGCTTCAAAACGACCAAATTAAGAAGGTTAACTATGGAAAGAATTGAAGCTTATGTCCTCAGCTTTCAAAAGAGTACAAGAACATGCAATTTGGAGCTCGGGTGTGAAATTTTTGGCTCAAAAACCGAACAGCACAGAATACCCCCAATTTCAGCCCGCAGGACTGATTCCGAATCCGAATCAAATTCGGTTTGAAGGATTCCGAATCACAAAGGACACCCAAAAACGTTTTTGTAGAGGACTCTTCAAGGATTCAGGAAAGTATAAAAACATCCCAATCGGAGTTCGGACGTGAGAATTATGATTAAAATACCGAACAAATCTGGAATGGAAGTACAACTTGCTTAAACAACTTTGATATCCAGATTGAAGAGATTTCGCTCAAGAGTTAGAGTCCATTCCCAACTAGGTTTTTGTTGAGATCGTTCCAAGATTTTAGGAAAGTGCAAAAACACTAGAATCCGAGCTCGTATGCGGAAGCTATGAACAAAACAAAGTACTGGACAGATTGAAAGAAAAGCTACGCGAAGGAAAAAACGATCAGCAACTAAAACAAGGACTCTAATGGATCAAAACCTAACAAAACTCACTAAAATACCAGATTGAATCTAAAGATTGAATATTTGTGGAGTAATTTTTAATTTAGGACAGAAAACAAAAACTAATCTACGGTACAGAATCTCTCACCGAGCAACTTGAAGCTCTGATACCACCTGATGCGAGGTTGTGTCCCGATCTTTCGATTAGAGCGATAACTATCGATTTGGTGGAATCGACTTTGACGATCCGACTACAACGTACGACGACGATGCGCCTTAGCAATCGCTAAACCAACTCCGGAGTGTTATTGATCTTGCCATGGGCACGATCAACCTGAACACGAGGTTCAATTCCTGCAAGCAACCGAAGAACAAGCAAGAACAATGGTAAAAGCAATCTGAAATTGCAAATAAGAATTGAAGGCCAAAATAAGGTGAGGTTCTATTGAAGGTCTTGACAAGATGGCTGTCCAGCACAACTCGAAGATGCAAAGTTTGCACTTGGCTAAACTAATCAAACAAAACCCAAGTGTCTAAAGCGACGACTACTGAGTTTATAAGAGGGATGGACGTGGGAGGGACGTCCTAGGGTTGTGTGCAGCCAAGGGGGGCGCACACAACTTGGGCTTGGACCCCACACGTTTACAAGGCTCGAAACAGCCCAAAACAGTATTGTAGTACATTGTTTTAACTATTCCGGATGATCTACGATGAATCTGGGCCCTAACTCTTATCGGTATGCATTTCGAATCCGTCTGAGTCAGTGTTAAAAATTCCTCACAACGTGTCCGAAGTTGCACTGCACACTCCATTCGTGCGAAAAAAAGGCCCAAAGTGAAACTGAGTGACAAACACCCCGAATGGACTTCCTATGCGCCCTAACTCATATCGTTATGCGTTTCGAATCCGTCTGAGTTAGTGTTAAGAATTCCTCACAACGTGTCACAACTTGCACTTCAGACTCCGTTGTTGCGAGAAAAAGACATAGAGTGAAGCAGAGTGACAAACAACCTGAATGGACTTCATATGAGTCCAAACTCATTTCTGTATGCGTTTCGAATCCGCCTGAGTCGGTGCTAAAAAGTCCTCACAACGTGTCCCAACTTGCACTGCAGACTCCATTCGTGCGAGAAAAAGTCACAGATTGAAGCTGAGTGACAAACACCCCGCATGGACTTCATATGCGCCGTAACTCATGTCGGTACGCGTTTCGAATCCGTCTAAGTTGGTGTTAAAAATTCCTCACAACGTGTCCTATGTTGCACTGCAGAATCCATTCATGCGAAAAAAAGTCCCAGAGTGAAACTGAGTGACTAACACCCCGAGTGGACTTCATATGCGCCCTAACTCATATCGGTATGCGTTCCGAATCCGTGTGAGTCCGTGTTAAAAATTCCTCACAACGTGTCCAACTTGCACTGTAGACTCCATTCGTGCGAGAAAAAGTCACAGAGTGAAACAGAGTGACAAACACCCGAATGGACTTCATATGCACCCTAACTAATACCGGTGTGCATTTCGAATCTGTCTAAGTCGGTGTTAAAATTCCTCACAATGCCCAACTTGCACGGCAGATGCCAATCGTGCGAAAGACGACACAGAGTGAAGCTGAGTGACAAACCCCCCGAATGGACTTCATATGCGCCCAAAATCATATCGGTATGCGTTTCGAATCCGTTTGAGTCGGTGTTAAGAATTCCTTACAACATGTCACAACTTGCACTGCGAACTCCATTCGTGCGAGAAAAAGTCACAGAGTGAAGCTGAGTGTCAAACACCCCAATGAACTTCATATGTGCCCTAACTCTTATCGGTATGCGTTTCGAATCCGTCTGAGTCAGTGTTAAAAATTCCTCACAACGTGTCCGAAGTTGCACTGCAGACTCCATTCGTGCGAAAAAAGAGCGAGAGTGAAACTGAGTGACAAACACCCCGAATAGACTTCATATGCGCCCTAACTCATATCGGTATGCGCTTTCGAATCCGTCTGAGTTGGTCTTAAGAATTCCTCACTACGTGTTGCAACTTGCACTACAGACTCCATCGTTCGAGAAAAGGACATAGAGTAAAGCTGAGTGACAAACACCCCGAATGGACATCATATGCGCCCTAACTCATATCGGTATGCGTTTCGAATCCGCCTGAGTCGTTGTTAAAAAGTCCTCACAACGTGTCCCAACTTGCAATTCAACACCATTTGTGCGAGAAAAAGTCACAGAGTGAAGCTGAGGGACAAACACCCCGCATGGACTTCATATGCGCCCTAACTAATACCGGTATGCATTTCGAATCCGTCTAAGTTGGTGTTGAAAATTCCTCACAACTTATCCCAACTTGCACTGCAGACTCAACTCGTGCGAAAAAAGACAGAGTGAAACTGAGTGACAAACACCCCGAATTCACTTCATATGCACTCTAACTCTTATCGGTATACGTTTCGAATCCCTCAGAGTCGGTGTTAAAAATTCCTCACAACGTGTCCAAATTTGCACTTCAAACTCCATTCGTGCGAAAAAAAGTCACAGAGTGAAGCTGAATAACAAACACCCAGAATGGACTTCATATGCGCCCAAACTCATATCGGTATGAGTTTCGAATCCGTCTGAGTCGCTGTTAGAAATTCATATCAACGTGTCCCAAGTTGCTCTGCAGACTCCATTCGTGCAAAAAAAAGTTACAGAGTGAAACTGAGTTACAAACAAACCGAATAGACTTAATATGCGCCCAAACTCATATCGATATGCATTTCAAATCCGTGTGAGTCGGCGTTAAAAATTCCTCACATCTTATGCCAACTTGCACTGCAGACTCCATTCGTGCGAAAAACGTCACAGAGTGAAACTCAGTGACAAACACCCCGAATGGACTTCATATGCACTCTAACTCTTATCGGTATGCGTTTCGAATCCGTCTGAGTCGGTGTTAAAAAATTCTCACAATGTGTCCCACTTGCACTTCAAACTCCATTCTTGGAGAAAAAGTCAGAGAGTGAAACAGAGTGACAAACACCCGAATGGACTTCATAAGCGCCCTAACTAATACCGGTATGCATTTCGAATCCTTATAAGTCTGTGTTAAAAATTCCTCACAACATATCCCAACTTGCACTGCAGAATCCACTCGTGTGAAAAACGACACAGTGTGAAACTAAGTGACAAACACCCCGAATGGACTTCACACGCACCCTAACTCTTATCGATGTGCATTTCAAATTCGTCTGAGTCAGTGTTAAAAATTCCTCACAACATGTCTGAAGTTGCACTAAAGACTCCATTCGTGCGAAAAAACTCATAGAGTGAAGCTGAGTAACGAACACACCAATGGACTTCATATGCGACCTAACTCTTATCGGTATGCGTTTCGAATCCGTCTGAGTCAGTGTTAAAAATTCCTCACAACGTGTCCGAAGTTGCACTGCAGACTACATTCGTGCGAAAAAATGTCCCAGAGTGAAACTGAGTGACAAACGCCCAGAATGGACTTCATATGCGCCCTAACTCATATCGGTATGCGTTTCGAATCCGTCTGAGTCGGTGTTAAGAATTCCTCACAACGTGTCGCAACTTGCACTGCAGACTCCATTCGTGCGAGAAAAAGACACAGATTGAAGCTGAGTGACAAACACCCCGGATACACTTCATATGCGCCCTAACTCATATCGGTATGAGTTTCGAATCCGTCAGAGTCGGTGTTAAAAATTCCTCACGTGTCCCAACTTGCACTACAGACTCCATTCGTGCGAAAAAAAGTCCGAGAGTGAAACTGAGTGACAAATACCCCGAATGGACTTCATATGCACCATAACTCATATCGGTATGCATTTCGAATCCGTCTGAGTCGGTGTTAAAAATTCCTCACAACGTGTCCCAACTTGCACTACAGACTCCACTCGTGCGAAAATAGACACAGAGTGAAACTGAGTGACAAACACCCCGAATAGACTTCATATGTGTGCTAACTCATATCAGTACGCGTTTCGAATCCGTCTGAGTCGATGTAAAAAATTCCTCACAACGTGTCCCACTTGAACTGCAGACTCCGTTCAGCGAAAAAAGTCACTGAGTGAAACTCAGTGACAAACACCCCGAATGGACTTCATATGCACTCTAACTCATATCGGTATGCGTTTCAAATCCTTGTGAGTCGGTGTTAAAAATTCCACACGACGTGTCCCAACATGCACTGCAGACTCCATTCGTGCGAGAAAAAGTCACAGAATGAAACTAAGTGACAAACACCCCGAATGGACTTCTTCATATGCGCCCTAACTCTTATCGTTATGCGTTTCGAATCCGTCTAAGTCGGTGTTAAAAAAATCCTATCAACGTGTCCCAACTTGTAGTGTAGGCTCCATTCGTGCAAAAAAATCACAGATTGAATCTGAGTGACAAAAACCTCAAATGGAATTCATATGCGCACTAACTCTTATCGGTATGCGTTTCGAATCCAGTTGTGTCGGTGTTAAAAATTCCTCACAACGTGTCTCAACTTGCACTACAGACTCCATTCGTGCGAAAAAAGTCGCAGAGTGAAACTGTGTAACAAACACCCGAATGGACTTCATATGCGCCCTAACTTATACCAGTATGTATTTCGAATCCGTCTAAGTCGGTTTAAAAAATTCCTCTGAACTTATCCGAACTTGCACTGCAGACTCCACTCCTGCGAAAAAATACACAGAGTAAAACTGCGTGACAAACACCCAGAATAGACTTCATATACACTCTATCTCTTATCGGTTTGCGTTTCGAATCCATCTGAGTTGGTGTTAAAAATTCCTCACAACGTATCCCAACTTGCCCTGCAGACTCCAATCGTGAAAAAAAAGTCACAGAGTGAGAAGCTAAGTAACAAACACCCTGATTGGACTTCAGATGCACCCAAACTCATATCGGTATGCATTTCGAATCCGTCTAAGTCGGTGTTTCAAATTCCTCATAACATATGCCAACTTGCACTGCGGACTCCATTCGTGCGAAAAAAGAAACAGAGTGAAACTGAGTGACGAACACCCTAAATGGACTTCATACGCACTCTACCTCTTATCGGTATGCATTTCGAATCCATCTGAGTCGGTGTTAAAAATTCCTCACAACGTGTCCAATGTTGCACTGCAGACTCCATTCGTGCGACAAAAAGTCCTATAGTGAAACTGAGTGACAAACACCCCGAATGGACTTCAATTGCGCCCTAACTCATATCGGTGTGCGTTTCGAATCCGTCTGAATCGGTGTTAAAAATTCCTTACAACGTGTCCCAACTTGCACTACAGACTGCATTTGTGCGAAAAAAAGTCACAGAGTGAAACTGAGTGACAAACACCCCGAATGGACTTCATATGCACTCTAACTGTTATCAGTATGCGTTTCGAATCCGTCTTAGTCGGTGTTAAAAATTTGTCGCAACGTGTCCTAAGTTGCACAGCAGACTCATTCGTGCGAAAAAAAGTCATCGAGTAAAGCTGAGTTACAAACAACCCGAATGGACTTCATATGCGCCCTAACTCATATCGGTACGGTTTCGAATCCGCCTGAGTCAGTGTTAAAATTTCATCACAACGTGTCCCACTTGCTTTGCAGACTCCAATCGTGCGAAACAAAGTCACAGAGTGAAACTGAGTGACAAACACCCCGAATAGACTTATATGCACCCTAACTCATATCGGTATGCGTTTCGAATCCGTCTGAGTCGGTGTTAAGAATCCTCACAACCTGTCCCAACTTGCACTACAGACTCCATTCGTGCGAGAAAAAAAATCACAGAGTGAAACTGAGTGACAAACACCCCGAATGGACTTCATATGCTTCCAAACACATATCGGTATGCGTTTCGAATCCGTATGAGTCGGTGTTAGAAATTTCTCACAACGTGTCCTAAGTTGTACTGCAGCCTCCATTCGTGCGAGAAAAAGTCACCGAGTAAAATTGAGTGACAAACACCCTGAATGGACTTCATATGCACCGTAACTCATTTCGGTATGCGTTTAATCCGTGTGAGTCGGTGTAAAAATTCCTATCAACGTGTCCCAATTATAGTGTAGACTCCATTTGTGCGAAAAAAATGACAGATTGAAACTGAGTGACAAACACCCCGAATGGACTTCATTTGCGCCCTAACTCTTATCGGTATGCGTTTTGAAAATTGGTTGATTCGGTGTTAAAAATTCCTCACAACGTGTCCCAACTTGCACCGCAGACTCCATTCGTGCGAAAAAAGTCACAGATTGAAACTGAGTGACAAACTCCCCGAATAGACTTCATATGCACTCTAACTCTTATCGGTATGCATTTCGAATCCGTCTGAGTCGGTGTTAAAAATTCCTCACAACGTGTCCCAACTTGTGCTGCTGACTCAATTTGTGCGAAAAAAGTCACAAAGTGAAACTGATGCGCACAAGACGGTCCGATCTTTCGGTGATGGGACAACTTCGATTTGGTGGAGGATGACTTTGGCGATCCGGCTACGAACCACACAAGGATAAGTGCCTGCAATCGCTAAACCACACTCCTTGTCGTTTTCAACCGTGCCAAGAACACGGATGACCTGACCACGAAGGTCTATTCTTGCAAGCAATCGAAGAACTAGCAAGAACAAGGATTCGCACACACTCAAGTTGAGGTTTTGAAACTTGTTTATTGCTATTCTAGCCGAGTCAGGAGAACAAGGTTTAAGTTCCACACATGGGGTAACTACTCAACACAAAACCTCAACTTGAGTGTGTGCTTCATCCTTGTTCTTGCTAGTTCTTCGATTGCTTGCAAGAATAGACCTTCGTGGTAAGGTCATCCATGTTCTTGGCACGGTTGATAACGATGAGGAGTGTGGTTTAGCGATTGCGGGCACTTATCCGTGTGTGGTTTGTAGCCGGATCGCCAAAGTCATCCTCCGCCAAATCGAAGTTATCCCCTCATCGGAAGATCGGGCCGTCTTGTGCGCATCATTTGGTATCAGAGCAACGGTTGACCGGTGATTTCTTGTATCTTGTTTAGTTGTTTGATTGCGTTCTTCCTAGAGTCCAGAAAATTTGCCCCAGAAAAAGATATGTTTCCCGCTATCCAAACTCCTTTGTGCCTTTCAATCGGATAATTTTGGTTTGCTAAATTGTGGTTTGTCCGTTCTAGTTTTGCCAGTTACTGTTCATCTTGTTCTTCATCTTCTTGTTCATCTCTCCACGTCAAAATCCATCCCGAAAGTCAAAAAATAAAAATTTCCTTCACGGGCAGAATCAGTCCCTTTCTGCATCCACCACCAAAAACGCCATAAATCCCTTTTCCCTTATTCTTTTTGAGTGAAACCAAAAGGAGCAGATCCATGACTTAGTGCTCTATGCCGTTGCCAATTCTCACATCAAAACTTGAAAGCACGAAAAATCTGTGAATGTTTCAATAAGACCTATTTGATGTCCTAGATTCTGAAGCTGAGTGCACTTGTGAATTTTGTGTGAATTTTTCGATTCATTTCCAGAAGGTTTGTCCAAAATAAAAGTTGTTGAAAAAGTTACCAACAAGAATTGAAAAAAAAATCATTGAAAAAGAGGCAACTGACTGGAAAGTGCGGCTTAAATACCAACCTACTATCCTGTGGGCAGAAATCAGCAAGCTAGAAAGACTGAAGAAAACTTGTGCTTTCATGTTCCAAATTGCAAATCCTTGAGTTGTTTCATCTCTAGCACTCGTATCCATTGCCATATTTTTGCTTGTTCCTATTATCCATCCTTTTTGGATCAACAACTTAGGCTAAGTGCTAGTCTCGAACTATTACTCAATTTGTGCAAATATGAGATTAGTTGATTGTTTTCCATTGCTACTGAATATATAGCCTATCCAAGCTCCACTTTCGACTAACCATACAGGTGCTAATTCTTGCAATCGCTTTACTCACACTTGAGATCAGTTTATCATGAACCAGCCGGTGATTGCACCCCTTGTTGCATTTGTAAGAATTGGTAAGAGCTTGGTAAATGCAAGAGAGAGTGACACTTGATCATTTCAGCAAGTAGTAGTGATAGGGAACTACATATCTTTGTGTGTCTTCCTGTTTATTACTAACCATGGCAGATGACAATGTAAGCATTGAGGAAAACCAAGTTGAAATTCTCACACCCCGCACGAGAGGAATCATACAACACTTTACATGCTTGCTCAACACGCATGCTGAGAATCATGACAATGCTATGGCTGATATCAACAACAACCTTGCGACACTTCGTGATCGTGTTGATCATCTTGAAGGACAACAACCACCACGTGCTGCCAATCAGGTCAAGCATGAACCAAGACAAAATGGAGCACCAGGACACCGAACCCCGCTTGCTGCCCGCTCTTGGGCAAATGGGGTAGAAGAAGAAGAGAACAACTACGTTGCTGATACAGAGGACGATGATGGTTTGAACTCACACAATGATCATGATCATCGGCACCTTCGACACAATCGATAAGGTATGGGTAGAAATCAGCGTGAACAACAGGAGGTACGTGATGATCCATTAGGAAAGATTAAATTTACAATGCCTCCATTTGCTGGAAAGTATGCCCCGGATGCTTATCTTGATCGGGAATTAGTAGTAGAACAAAAATTTGCTTGCTATGAATTTCCTGAAAATAGAAGAGTTAGGGCTGCTACTAGTGAATTTACTGATTTTGCTTCCATTTGGTGGAATGATACATGTAGAAATCATAACAACATACCTAGAACATGAAATGCTTTGAAAAGAATGATGAGTGCCAGATTTGTTCCTTCTTATTATGCTCGTGATTTGCTCAATAAATTGCAACGTTTGAACCAAAGAGTTAAAACTGTAGAAGAATACTATGAAGAAATACAAATTGCAGTATTGAGATGTGGATTGGAAGAGAATGAGGATGCTAAGATGGCTATATTTTTAGGTGGACTTAATCGTGAAATTCAGGATATACTTGATTATAAAGAATACAACTCTATCACTCGTTTGTTTCATCTTGCTTGTAAAGCTGAAAGGGAAGTACAGAGACGACATTCCAAGTTGAGAGGAAACTTTGGAGGCTCTTCTTCGTCACGACCAAGCCAAGTGAAAGTAAAGGCTCCATTCACCACTTCAGGACGAGCAATTCCACCCTCCAACCGTGGGCGCCCTGCTGCCTCTACTTCCACTCCATCACATGTCTCCGACACGAAAATAGCCATGGTACAAGCTCCCACAAAGAGTTCTTCTTCAGTTGCATCCACAAGTCGTACACGCGACATGCAATGCCATCGATGCAAAGGATTTGGACACATGATGCGTGATTGTCCAAGTCAACGTGCTTTAATTGTCCAGGAAGATGGTGAGTACACTTCTGCTAGTGATGTTGAAGAAGATTTTGCTCTAGTTGCGACTGACCTCACAGGTGAGGATAAAGGGGGTAAACATGAGGAGGAGCATTTGGGTGCTGAAATTTCAGAAAGATACATGAGCATCATTGTGAAGTGTGTCCTTAGTGTGCAAATGGAGAATGCTAAATAGAATCAACGCCATAACTTGTTCCAAACAAAATTTGTCATCAATAAGCGTTCAGTGCAAGTTATTATTGATGGAGGGAGCTTCAATAATCTTGCAAGCATGGAAATGGTTGAGAAGCTTGGCTTGACCACAACACAGCACCCACATTCCTACCACATTCAATGGTTCAACTCAAGTGGAAAATTAAAGGTAACAAGAATGGTGAGATTGCACTTTTCTCTCAGTTCTTATCATGATCATGCTGATTGCGATGTTGTACCTATGCAAGTATGCTCTTTGCTGTTAGGTAGACCTTGAAAATATGATAAAGATGCTTCCCATCATGGTAGAACTAACTAATACACTTTCATGCATAAAGGAAAGAAAATTGTTTTGCTTCCCATGTCCCCCGCTGCAATTCTGAAAGATGACTTAGAGAAAGCTGAAAGAGAGAAGGAGAGTGCTAAAATTGAAAATCAAGATAGAACAAAAGAGTTAGCACAACCAAAGAAGACAGAATCCAATTCTAAGAAAGCTGAAATCAAGTTAAAGGGTGCTGTCATGCTAGCTACAAAATCTGATTTAATTGACATAAAAGAATGCAATGCTGGATGCTATGCTTTGATTTGCAAAGAGACTTTGTTTTCATTGGAGAATAAGCCTGCTTCTTTGCCTCCTGCTATTGCTAACCTTTTGCAGGAATATGAGGATGTGTTTCTGAATGAGATACCCCCGGGACTGCCACCTTTGAGGGGAATTGAACATCAAATTGACTTGATTCCAGGTGCAACATTACCAAACCGAGCAGCATATAGGACCAATCCAGAGGAGGCTAAGGAGGTACAACGTCAAGTGCAAGACTTGCTCGACAAGGGGTACGTTCATGAAAGCCTTAGTCCTTGTGCTGTTCCTGTGCTTTTAGTACCTAAGAAAGATGGATCTTGGTGAATGTGTGTGGATTGTAGAGCTATCAATAATATAACTGTTAGGTATTGTCACCCTATTCCTAGGTTGGATGATATGCTAGACGAACTGAGTGGCTCTATTATGTTCTCGAAAGTTGACTTGGGAAGTGGATACCACCAGATTAGAATGAAACTTGGGGATGAATGGAAAATAGCATTCAAAACTAAATTTGGCTTGTATGAGTGGTTAGTTATGCCTTTCGGTTTGACTAATGCACCTAGCACGTTTATGCGATTGATGAATGAAGTTTTACGTGCTTTTATTGGAAATTTTGTGGTGGTCTACTTTGATGACATTTTGATCTATATCAAGTCTCTTTCTGAACATATTGAACACTTACATGATGTTTTTAATGCTTTGAGAGTTGCACATTTGTTCGGCAACCTTGATAAGTGCTCCTTTTGCGCCGATCGAGTCTCGTTTCTTGGCTATGTTGTGACACCACAGGGAATTGAGGTTGATGAAGCCAAGATTGAAGCAATCAAGAGTTGGCCGACTCCTAACACGGTCACACAAGTGCACATCACTACTACGGATATGACCACATTTGGTTGTGCCTACTCCAACACATCATCCACGGGCCAAGAAGAGAGAGAGATCAAATCCATCACGTTCTGGAATCCAATTCGGCCTCCTGAGACAGCACCAACTTAAAACGGCCATAACTTTTGATCCAGAAGGGTGTTCGGGGCACATGAGTACTTGATTGAAAGCTTTCGTCGCCCTCTTTCCAATGGATCTAGTCTCACCTTCAAATTCCTTCTGACCTGTCCGGAAACTGCAAAACAAGTCATGTCACTTTTCCAGTCCGAGTCAGAGTGGGCCTTGGGCCTTGTAATCGAATTGTATTTGGTTTCCTAGGGTTTTGAACGACCACCTCCTCTTGTTATCTCATAAATAACCAGCCGCAACCCCATCTAGGGTTTTGGGTTTTGTTTGATTAGTTTAGCCAAGTGCAAACTTTGCGTCTTCGAGTTAGCCGACAGCCACCTTGTCAAGACCTTCAATAGAACCCCACCTTATTTTGGCCTTCAATTCTTATTTGCAATTTCAGATTGCTTTTACCATTGTTCTTGCTTGTTCTTCGTTGCTTGCAGGAATTGAACTCGTGTTCAGTTGATCGTGCCCACGGCAAGATCAATAACACTCCGGAGTTGGTTTAGCGATTGCTAAGGCGCATCGTCGTCGTACGTTGTAGTCGGATCGTGAAAGTCGATTCCACCAAATCGATAGTTATCGCTCTCATCGAAAGATCGGGACACAACTTCACATCAGGTGGTATCAGAGCGCCAAGTTTCTCGGTGAGAGATTCTGTACCGTAGATTAGTTTTTGTTTTCTATCCTAAATTGAAAATTACCCCACAAAAATTCAACCTTTAGATTCAATCTAGTATTTTAGTGAGTTTTGTTAGGTTTTGATCCATTAGAGTCCTTGTTTTAGTTGCTGATCGTTTTTCCTTCGCGTAGCTTTTCTTTCAATCTGTCCAGTACTTTGTTTTGTTCATAACTTTCGCATACGAGCTCGGATTCTAGTGTTTTTGTACTTTCCTAAAACCTGGGAACGATCTCTACAAAAACCTAGTTGTGCATGAACTCTAATTCTGGAGCTAAATCTGTTTAATCTGGATATCAAATTTGTTGAAACAAGTTGTACTTCCAATCCAGATCGGTTCGGTATTTTGATCATAATTCTCACGTCCGAACTCCATTTGGGAAGTTTTTATACTTTCCTGAATCCTTGAAGAGTCCTCTGCAAAAACGTTTTTGGGTGTCCTTTCTGATTCGGATTCCATCAAACCGAATTTGATTCGGATTCGGAATTGGTCCCGCGGGCTAAAATTTGGAGTATTCTGTGCAGTTCGGTTTTTGAGCCATAACTTTCACACCCGTGCTCCAAATTGCATGTTCTTGTATTCCTTTGAATTCTGAGGACATAAGCTTCAATTCTTTCCATAGTGAACCTTCTAAATTCGGTCGTTTTGAATCTGTAATCTAGGCGACAAATCTGCTGCCCTAGAAACTTTGAATTTGGGTGTTTTGCTTCAATTCGTGTTCTAGTTTTGTTCCTTTGAGTTGGTTGAGTCCAGTAGCATCCATAATCCATAAAACTCCAAAAATATCAGTATACATACCTTTGTTAACCAATTCATCCTTTGCGAATACTTTGATCCCAATTGAGACTAGCTATTTGATATTGCTTAGGGCTGTTCATATTGATACATTGCATAATCTTGAATTATCATATCATACTATCTTGTGATATTAAGTTAGGGATTCCAAAACTTTGCTCATACTAGTGTTGGCGTAAGTCACCAAAAGAAAGAAGAGAGAAAGAAAGAGCCAAAAGGCCAAAAAAACAAAAAGTAAAGAAAACATAATAGTGGCCGAAAGACTACATTGAGCGAAACCCTAATTTGTGTTCATTATTTTCAGATTGTGCAATTGTATTAATTAGTGAGCAATCTTGTGCCCTTTTATCTTTTCTGAAGCAATTAGCTAGTGTCTCTCTATAACTTATGCAACACGAGCTTTGGTATGAAAATTTTCTTATTTAGCTCATTCCATTGGTTGCATTAAGTTACATCATCTTTGCGCGTGAGTTGCCTTGAAATTCGCTTATATCTTTGAGATCGGCAACTAGGACTTGTGATTTCTATTTTGGGTCCTTACTTGTCATTACAATAACTAGAATTATCAGATTGCATAGGAAATAAGTATAGCCTACCAAGCTCCACATATTTTACCTTGTACGCTTGTTCGGTCCCTTGCAATCGCTTATCCAAGCTTCGAAGAACTTTTGACACCGCCAACGGCCGACAACTCCTGCTGCACGGTAAGAACTTGTAAGAGCTTTGGTTAAGGCTTGAGAGTTGAGCGACTTTTCTCCACTTCCTAGTAGTTGATTGGGAATTACATAAACCTTTGTCTTTCCTTTATGCTACTAACCATGTCGTGACAAGAGTTCATCTGATCATTCTCCACGCACGAAGGGCAATGTACAACTCACTAATGAGCAAATGTCGCTGCAAGAAGACCGTTTCGGTCCATCGAGACTGCTCAGGAGTTGCTAACACTACCCTTGCTACTATTTTGTCTAGACTTGATGATATGCTTGCACTGCTGTCCCTCGAACTTCCGGTCCTCCGCCTCGCCTCCTAAGCAACAACAATGGTGTACTACATTGCACAACGGGTTCCCATTGCTGCCCCGACTTCCCAAAGATGGACGCCACAGATCGGTCGCCCCACCACACATCGCCACGGTTCATCCACCGATGATGAACAAGGTAAAATCAAGTTTTAGTTGCCTCCTTTGGTGGAAAGTTCGATCCTAATGCATATATTAATTGGGAGATAGCGGTAGATAAAGAATTTGCAAACTATGACTTATCCGAAAACCAAAAGATTAGTGCCGCAGCTTAAAGTGTTAACGCGGATCGAGATATTGGTGGAAGCATATATCTAGACATGATAAAGACCCTAAAACTTGGAATGCAATGAAAAGACTTATGAGAAATGATTATGTTCCTGAATATGTTGCTAAATATTTGCTTACTAAACTTCAATGCTTAAAACAAGGTTCTAAAACTGTTATAGAATACTTTCATGATTTGCAAAATTGTTTGTTGCGTTGTGGTTTACAAGAATGTGAGGAAGCTACTGAGCTTAGGTTCATACGTGGACTTAATCATGAAATTCAGGATGTTCTTGTTGATGAAACATATAGTTGTCTTTCGTAATTGATTGAATATGCTTTTAGAGTGAAAACATGCTTATGAATCTTTGAAAGAGCCTTTAGCTTTATTTGAGGTGCCCATTGTTGCACCTTCTGTTGTAGTTAACATTTTGCGAAAAGTGAGCACCATCGGAGAAAGATGAAGAAGAAAATGTGAAAAAGAGGAGATATTTGCTGCTCCATACGTATGTGAAGAGTTGGAAATTGAAGTTGCACCTACAACCACGGAGAATGATTTAGAAGGTAATGTCAAAGGTATGGACTGTATACATGGTGAAAATCATTTTGAAGAGACAAACTGTCCATGAATCGTGCTATCGAGAGCAACTATTAATGGAACCCATTGCTGATTTTGTTGCTATTCCTAGTGATAAAGAAGAGTTGTGTCATAATGCTTCACTTATATCCACGCCACAATTAGTGAATGAACATGAAATATTTATATTTGAACAAAACACTTGCGCTGAACATAGACATGTTATTCAAATCGCTAGTGAAGAAGATGAGCTTAAATTGATGTCTTCTTTAGATACTTTAGGTTACATTGAATTTGATGTTCGTGTGATCGGATAGTTTCAAGGAGAAGATTTTTGTACATTCGATTTGCCATGGTTATCACGAAATATTTTCTATGTTGTTGGCAAACATAATGATAAAGGAGAATACAATGTGCATAGATTATACATTTGTTCAGATCTGAGACCTCCACATCCTATGCAACAATGTGATCAATTTGATAATTCTAATATCATATCAAGTACCCCTACTGTCGATTATAATCTATATGATAGTTTTCAAGAAAGGGAGTGTTTGGGTGATTTTGATTCACGAGACATTGATTTGAGCAGAAAAGATATGCATGTTGCTTTGCTCTTTCTCGCTACTAACATTTTGCAGGAGAATGTGATGGAGTCGAGGACGACTCCAATTCAAGAAAGGGAGAATGATGAGACCATGCTCATCCTGGATATGATCAACGCTATATCAATTTGGCGACACTTCACGGCATCCTCTATATCATCTACATCTACTAGGATGGCTTTCCTTCACAGGGTGGAGGAAGCGTCCAAGAGTGCAAGCTTTCAACATGCCTTTATATGCTGGAAAGAAATATTGAGCTTTGTGGAGGATGATCTGAACATGAGAATACTTTTTGTTGAGGTCAAGCTAAAAGCTGAGCATGAGTCGAGGACGACTCAAATTCAAGAAAGGGAGGATGATGAGGACATCACTACTACGGATATGACCACATTTGGTTGTGCCTACTCCAACACATCATGCACGGGCCAAGAAGAGAGAGAGATCAAATCCATCACGTTCTGGAATCCAATTCGGCCTCCTGAGACAGCACCAACTTAAAACGGCCATAACTTTTGATCCAGAAGGGTGTTCGGGGCACATGAGTACTTGATTGAAAGCTTTCGTCGCCCTCTTTCCAATGGATCTAGTCTCACCTTCAAATTCCTTCTGAGCTGTCCGGAAACTGCAAAACAAGTCATGTCACTTTTTCAGTCCGAGTCAGAGTGGGCCTTGGGCCTTGTAATCGAATTGTATTTGGTTTCCTAGGGTTTTGAACGACCACCTCCTCTTGTTATCTCATAAATAACCAGCCGCAACCCCATCTAGGGTTTTGGGTTTTGTTTGATTAGGTTAGCCAAGTGCAAACTTTGCGTCTTCGAGTTGTGCTGGACAGCCACCTTGTCAAGACCTTCAATAGAACCCCACCTTATTTTGGTCTTCAATTCTTATTTGCAATTTCAGATTGCTTTTACCATTGTTCTTGCTTGTTCTTCGTTGCTTGCAGGAATTGAACCTCATGTTCAGGTTGATCGTGCCCACGGCAAGATCAATAACACTCCGGAGTTGGTTTAGCGATTGCTAAGGCGCATCGTCGTCGTACGTTGTAGTCGGATCGTGAAAGTCGATTCCACCAAATCGATAGTTATCGCTCTCATCGAAAGATCGGGACACAACTTCACATCAATGTGATGTCAATCGCTTTGTTGCACGCTGCACTACATGCCAAAAAGCTAAGTCTCATCTAAACCCACATGGCTTGTACGTGCCGCTTCCTGTTCCTAGTGTTCCTTGGGAAGATATATCTATGGACTTTGTTTTAGGATTGCCTAGAACAAAGAAGGGGAGGGATAGTATTTTTGTTGTTGTAGACCGATTCTCTAAAATGGCACATTTCATTCCATGCCACAAGAGCGATGATGCCACTCATATTGCTGATTTATTCTTCAAAGAAATTGTTCGCTTGCATGGTATGCCTTGTACTATTGTTTTAGATCGTGATGCCAAGTTCTTGAGACATTTTTGGAGAACTTTATGGAGCAAATTAGGGACAAAGCTAGTGTTCTCTACCACATGTCACCCTCAAACCGATGGTCAAACTGAAGTGGTGAATCGAACCTTGTCAACCATGTTAAGGGCTGTTCTAAAGAAGAATTTGAAAATATGGGAAGAGTGCCGACCTCATGTGGAGTTTGCTTATAATCGTACATTGCACTCTTCCACAAAAATGACTCCATTTCAGGTTGTGTATGGCTTTAACCCTCGTGCTCAATTGATCTATTGCCTTTGCCATCTTCAGAGAAGGTAAATCTTGATGCAAAGAAACGTGCTGAATTTATTCTTAAATTGCATAGGACCACAAAAGAAAATATAAAGTGCATGACTAAGAAATATAGGGTTGCTGGTAACCATGGTAGAAAGGAATTGACATTTCAACCTAGTGATCTTGTTTGGTTGCATTTGTGGAAAGAACGATTTCCTAACTTGCGAAAGTCTAAATTGATGCCTAGAGCTGATGGTCCTTTCAATGTGCTTGAACGAATTAATGATAATGCTTATAAACTTGAGTTACCTCCAGATTTTGGGGTTAGTCCCACTTTTAACATTTCAGATTTGAAGCCATATGTTGGAGAGAACGATGAGTTTGAGTCGAGGACGACTCAAATGCAAGAAGGGAGGATGATGAGGACATAGCTACGTCGGATACACCCATGGCACCAATGATCAATGACCAATAAATTCCACCTAGTGATCAGAAACATTCGACCAATATTCAAGGACCAATTACCCGAGCTCGTGCACGACAACTAAATTATAAGGTAAATTCGTTTCCTGAGTTCCATAATTTCACTTTGGAGAACAGACTGCAACCTTATAATATTCTCATACTTAGGAACCTTGGCACGGATTAGCAAGAGTGTTTTAATTCACCAACACAAGTCATCAAGCAAGGTGGGAATGCGAAAGGATCCAATTCGGCCTCCAAAGACCAGTCTGACATTAAATGGGCATAGAGAATGCAAACGGAGTCCGTTTGGGGCGTGTGAGCACTTGATTAAAAGCTTATCTCGCACACTTTCCATTGATCCAACCTCATCATCAAATTCTTTCTGAGCTGGAAGATATCGTCGAAAAACTCCAACGCCCAGAAACAGTCTTCCATGTATTGGGTGTTGTGCCACCATTATTTTGGGCTGAGTTCCCATGTAATCAAAGTGACGTGAGTCCACATCCTAGCAGCCATCTCCTTGGCTTAAAAGTGGACAAGCTTCCCTTAGTTTCTCTTAGGTTTTGATTTGAGAATAGTTACCCATGTGTGGAACTTTATCCTTGTTCTCCTGACTCGGCAAGAGCAGCAGTAAACAAGTTTCGAAACCTCAGTAAACAAGTTTCGAAACCTCAACTTGAGTGTGAGCTTCATCCTTGTTCTTGCTAGTTCTTCGATTGCTTGCAAGAATAGACCTTCGTGGTCAGGTCATCCGTGTTCTTGGCACGGTTGATAACGACGAGGAGTGTGGTTTAGCGATTGCAGACGCTTATCCTTGTGTGGTTCGTAGCCGGATCGTCAAAGTCATCCTCCGCCAAATCGAAGTTATCCCCTCAACGGAAGATCGGGCCATATTGTGCGCATCAGAAACTATGTAACAAACACCCGAATGGACTTCATATGCACCCTAACTCATACCGGTATGCATTTCGAATCCGTCTGAGTCGGTGTTAAAAATTCCTCACAACGTGTCCCAACATGCACTTCAGACTCCATTCGTATGAAAAAAGTCACAGAGAGAAACTGAGAGACAAACACCCGAATGGACTTCATATGCACTCTAACTCTTATCAGTATGCATTCGAACCTGTCTGAGTTAGTGTTAAAAATTCATCACAATGTGTCCCATCGTGCACTACAAACTCCATTCGTGCGAAAAAAAGACACAGAGTGAAACTAAATTACAAAAACTCGAATGGACATCATATGCGCCCTAACTCATACCGGTATGCATTTCGAATCCGTCTAAGTCGGTATTGAAAATTCCTCACAATGTGTCCCAACTTGCACTTCAGACACCATTTGTGCGAAAAAAGACAAAGAGGGACAAACACTGAGTGACAAACACCCGAATGTACTTCATATGCGTCCTAACTAATACCGGTATGCATTTCGAATCCGTCTGATTCGGTGTAAAAAATTCCTCACAACGTGTCCCACTTGCACTACAGACTCTATTCGTGTGAAAAAAGTCACTGAGTGAAACAGAGGGACAAACACCCCAAATGGAGTTCGTATGCACCCTAACTCATATCGATATGCTTATCGAATTCGTCTGAGTCGGTGTTAAAAATTCCTCACAACGTGTCCCAACTTGCATTGCAAACTCCATTCGTGCGAGAAAAAGTCACAGATTGAAACTGAGTGACAAACACCCTGAATGGACATCATATGGGCCCAAACTCATATCGGTATGCGTTTCAAATCCGTCAGAGTCGGTGTTAAAAATTCCTCACAACGTGTCCCAACTTGCACTTCATACTCTATTCGTGCGAAAAAAAGTCCGAGAGTGACAAATTCCCCGAATGGACTTCATATGCACCTAACTCATATCGGTATGCATTTTGAATCCGTCTGAGTCGGTGTTAAAAATTCCTCACAACATGTCCCAACTTGCACTACAGACTCCATTTGTGCGAAAAAAGTCCGAGAGTGAAACTGAGTGACAAACACCCCGAATGGACTTCATATGCACTCTAACTGTTATCCGTATGCGTTTCGAATCCGTTTGAGTCGGTGTTAAAAATTCTTCGCAACGTGTCCTAAGTTGCACTGCAGACTCCATTCGTGCGAAAAAAAAGTCATAGAGTGAAGCTGAGTTACAAACACCCCGAATGGACTTCATATGCGCCCTAACTCATATCGGTACGAGTTTCGAATCCACCTGAGTCGGTGTTGAAAATTCATCACAACGTGTCCCACTTGCTTTGCAGACTCCATTCGTGCGAAACAAAGTCCCAGAGTCAAACTGAGTGACAAACACCCCGAATAGACTTCATATGCGCCCTAACTCATATCGGTATGCGTTTCGAATCCGTCTGAGTCGGTGTTAAGATTCCTCACAACGTGTCCCAACTTGCACTACAGACGCCATTCGTGCGAGAAAAGTCACAGAGTAAAACAGAGTAACAAACACCCCGAATGGACTTCATATGCTTCCAAACACATATCGGTATGCGTTTCGAATCCGTCTGAGTCGATGTTAAAAATTCCTCACAACGTGTCCTAATTTGCACTGCAGACTCCATTCGTGCGAACAAAAGTCAGAGAGTGAAGCTGAGTAACAAACACCCCGAATGGACTTCATATGCGCCCTACCTCACATATGTATGCGTCTCGAATTCGTCTTAGTCGGTGTTAAAAATTCCTCACAACGTGTTCCACTAGCACTACACACTCCGATCGTGCGAGAAAAAGTCACACAGTGAAGCTGAGTGACAAACACCCCGAATAGACTTCATATGCGCCCTAACTCATATCGGTATGCATTTCGAATCCGTTTGAATCGGTGTTAAGAAATCCTCACAACGTGTCCCAACTTGCACTGCAGACTCCTTTCGTGCGAGAAAAGTCGCAGAGTGAAACTGAATGACAAACACCCCGAATGGATTTCATATGCGCCCTAACTCATATCGGTACGCGTTTCGAATCCGTCTGAGTTGTTGTTAAAAATTCCTCACAACGTGTCCCAAGTTGCACTGCAGACTCCATTCGTGCGAAAAAAGTCACAGAGTGAAACTGAGTAACGAACACACTGAATGGCCTTCATATGCACTCTAACTGTTATCGATATGCGCATCGAATCCGTCTGAGTCGGTGTCAAAAAATTCCTCACACCGTGTCCTAACTTGCACTGCACACTCCATTCGTGCGAAAAAAAGTCAGAGAGTGAAGCTGAGTAACAAACACACCGAATGGACTTCGTATGCGTGCTAACTCATATCGGTATGCGTTTCGAATCCGTCTGAGTCGGTGTTAAAAATTCATCACAATGTGTCCCACTTGCTCTGCAGACTCCATTCGTGCGAAACAAAGTCCCAGAGTGAAACAGAGTCACAAACACCCCGAAGGGACTTCGTTTGCGCCCTAACTCTTATCGGTATGCGTTTCGAATCCGGTTGAGTCAGTGTTAAAAATTCCTCACAATGTATCCCAACTTGCACAGCAGACTCGATTCGTGCGAAAAAAGTCACATAGTGAACTGAATGACAAACACCACGAATGGACTTCGTGTGCACTCTAACTCTAATCGGAATGAATTTCGAACCCGTCTGAATCAGTGTTAAAAATTCCTCACAACGTGTCCCAACTTGCACTGCAGACTCCATTCGTGCGAAAGAAAGTCACAGAGTGAAACTAAGTGACAAACACTCGAATGGACTTCATGTGTGCCCTAACTCATACCGGTAGACATTTCGAATCCGTCTGAGTCGGTGTTAAAAATTCCTCACAACGTGTCCCAACTTGCACTGCGGACTCCATTCGTGCAAAAAAGACACAGAGTGAAACTGAGTGAAAAACACCCGAATGGACTTCATATGCGCCCTAACTCATATCGGTACGCATTTCGAATCCGTCTTAGTCGGTGTTAAAAATTCCTAACAACGTGTCCCAACTTGCACTGCAGACTCCATTCGTGCGAAAAAAGACACGGAGTGAAACTGAGTGACAAACACCCCGAATGGACTTCATATGCACTCTAAGTCTTATCGGTATGCGTTGCGAATCCGTCTGAGTCGGTGTTAAAAATTTCTCACAACGTGTCCGAAGTTGCACTGCAGACTCCATTCTTGCGAAAAAAAGTCACAGAGTGAAGCTGAGTAACAAACACCCCGAATAGACTTTATATGCTTCCTAACTCATATCGGTACACGTTTCGAATCCGTCTGAGTCGGTGTTAAAAATTCCTCAAAGCGTGTCCCATCTTGCGCTGCAGACTCCATTCGTGCGAAAAAAGACACAGAGTGAAACTGAGTGACAAACACCCCGAATGGACTTCATATGTGTCGACAATCGGACCGTCGACCGCAGAAGAAAGAAAGGGGGATGCGAGGTGTCATCTGTGGTGCGGGACCCGAGGTCGCACTCGTTCGGGGGCTCCAAGCGTCGCGGGGAAGTCGTCCAAGGAAAGATGCTGGACACGATGTTTTATACTGGTTCGAGCCCCCAAGGTCAGGTAATAGCTCTACTCCATTCTCGCCCGGAGGTGAAGGGTGTATTAGCGGCTCCGTTGAAGATTACAAAGACGGGGCCCGAGCAAGAGGAGGTGGCCGCGCCGTTCTTCCTTGTTGGTGTTTTTTGTCGGGTGTTGCCCTTGTCTTTTGTCTATGTCTCTTTTTTATTCTGTTCTCCTCCGTGTCCCCTTCGTGGTTGAGACGACCTATTGCTTTTGTAGCCATCGGGGAACCTCGTCGCTTGTCCCCGAGGCCAACGTCAGGAGGTCGTGGTGATTTGACGGAGGCACGGAAGTCGTCGCTAGCCGTTGAGAGTCTGACGGGAGCTGTTGAGATCTTAACGGGAGCTGTTAAGCCCTAGTTCCCACGCAGGGGTAGGTAGGGTGCTGATTCCCACGCAGGGGAGAGTTTTACACAAGATAAAAATAGAAATGTTACATATTTCTCTTTCCTTGGTGCCCACGGGAGCGTCGAGGTCGAGGACAAGGCGTTGAGGTCGAGGGTGCCTGCCCTTGCGGCGGTGCCCAAGCTCGAGCCCGCTGGCCTTGAGCCCGACCACCGGGGGGCATCTCCTAGGTTGATGAGCCCCTTGGTCTTCGAAATGCTGCCACGAGGCCGGGGGGATGCTTACACGTGGTGAGGGTACCGATCCCCGATAGCTAGCCCCCGAGGCTCAAGGGATGGCCCGAAAGCTCGGGGCATCCTTGAATCTTATTGCCTTTTGGGAAGGTGATATCTTTTGGTTGAGCATGGTAGCACCCGAGGCTGACCTTATGCGCCGAAATCCTCCAAGGACCTCTGTCGCAGTCGCCCCAAATATGCCCTTTCGCCTTTGCAGCATTAATTTGGACATCGTTTCTAGGAGGTGTTTGATTTTTGTCGCCTCAGATTCCTATGGGGGGATTCGAGGGGGCGGCCCGTAACGCCTCGGGTTCCAACACGGCGGTGGCGGACACGGGAAGCAACGCCTCGGGTCCACCGAGGGGGATTCGAGGAGGCCCGACCGTGGTTTCTTCATGTTCTCTGCCCGAGAACCCCATACTTTCGAAGTCCTTCACCCTTACGCTGTGTCCCTAGCTTTTCTGCTTGTCGCCCTTTTCCTTCCCCAATCTGTCTTGATCTCTCCGAGTGTCATGGCCAAGTTCGGGAAAAGACCATGATCACCGAGAGGATGAGTGATGAGGACATCACTACTACGGATATGACCACATTTGGTTGTGCCTACTCCAACACATCATCCACGGGCCAAGAAGAGAGAGAGATCAAATCCATCACGTTCTGGAATCCAATTCGGCCTCCTGAGACAGCATCAACTTAAAATGGCCATAACTTTTGATCCAGAAGGGTGTTCGGGGCACATGAGTACTTGATTGAAAGCTTTCGTCGCCCTCTTTCCAATGGATCCAGTCTCACCTTCAAATTCCTTCTGAGCTGTCCGGAAACTGCAAAACAAGTCATGTCACTTTTCCAGTCCGAGTCAGAGTGGGCCTTGGGCCTTGTAATCGAATTGTATTTGGTTTCCTAGGGTTTTAAACGACCACCTCCTCTTGTTATCTCATAAATAACCAGCCGCAACCCCATCTAGGGTTTTTGGTTTTGTTTGATTAGTTTAGCCAAGTGCAAACTTCGTGTCTTCAAGTTGTGCTGGACAGCCACCTTGTCAAGACCTTCAATAGAACCCCAACTTATTTTGTCCTTCAAATTCTTATTCGCAATTTCAGATTGCTTTTACCATTGTTCTTGCTTGTTCTTCGGTTGTTTGCAGGAATTGAACCTCGTGTTCAGGTTGATCGTGCCCACGGCAAGATCAATAACACTCCTGAGTTGGTTTAGCGATTGCTAAGGCGCATCGTCGTCGTACGTTGTAGTCGGATCGTCAAAGTCGGTTCCACAAATCGATAGTTATCGCTCTCATCGAAAGATCGGGACACAACCTCACATCAATGAGGGAGCTCGAGTCGCTGGGACTCTTGGATCCAACGACCTGGTGACTTCCGGCGGCCGGAGAGATCGAGCCGCACCCTCGAGAGGATGAGATCGTGAGCACAGAGCAGTATACGCTCTTCGGGCTGCGGACCCCGGAGAGTGACTTCTTGACCGCTGTTCTCGCGCAATGCGAGATCGAGCTCATCAACCTGATGCCAAACTCCATCCTCCTTCTCTCAATCTTTTCGCATCTCTGCGAGGGGTTCCTTGGGATCCTTCCCACCCCCTCTCTCTTTTTCCACTTCTATTCCTTGTTCCGCACATCAAAGGACCCTGTCGTCGGGTGCCTTTATTTTCTGCTGCGGACCGGGCTTCCCTGCACCTTTCTCCAAATCCCGACTCGGGACTCCCTCGGGCCATGGACGGAGAGATGGTTTTACCAGAAGAAGGGCGAGGGGGGCGAGCTTGTGTATAACGGCATCGCCGTGGACAGCAAGCGCGAGACCCCAGAACCTGAAGACTCGGCGGCCGACCAAGAGGCCGTCGCCACCATCCATGTCTGCGTGACGCGCGGCCTGACCGATCAGGCCGTGGTCATAGACTATCTTCGGGCTCGGGTGTTCCCTCTATGGAAGAGGGTGCACCCGTTCTTCGAGATCCGAGGAAGGGACGATCCTACTCGGGAGAGCGCCAAATGTAAGCTTCTTTTGACCTCGTCCTTTCTCGAGCTTGAGTGAGTTCTTTTTTTGATCACTTCCCATCTCGTTTCATCTTCTTGCAGCCCCGGTAGAGTCATGGGTGGCGGCGCGTATGCAAGAGGCGTTCGGGAAGGTGGCTCACGCCTACACCCTCGATGATCTCGTCCCCAAGAACATCTTGAGGCGGCGTAGTGAGGTAACCTTCCTCCCATTCTTCTATTGGTCCTACTTTGGGCCCGGGTATTTTTTGATCGTGTCGAGTTTTGCAGGAGAGCCAGGAGCTGCTGGAAACGGTTAGGCACCTGTTGCCGTTGCCCGGGCTGGGCAAGGGCAAGAAGACTACCAAGAGACCTACCCCAGACGCCCCAGGGCAGGCCGCCATGAATCCCCACGTCGAGTGGGGTGACCGCACGATGGTAAGTCGCTTCTGCCGAGCCCGGGGACGCCCAGGCTCGACCTTGGTTCCTTGTCATTTTCCATGTGATTTTCTTTTTTGACCTTTCCTCCTATCTACAGCAAGAGCGGGCGGCGGCCGCGGTCGCGCCGCCGAGCCCACACCCGGGCGGCAAGCGCAGACGCCTGTGGGGAACACTTCACCGCGCATGGTGCGGCAGACTCGTGCCACGCCCCCACCACCCAGGAGGCCGAGGCTCGTCACGCAAGTAATTTTCCTTTTTTAACTCAGGAGTTTGGGTCTTCTCTCTCCTTGCAAGTCTTAGGGGTCCTTTTTGTCACAGATTTTGACTATTGTTTAGGGCGAGTCCGAGGACCAGGAAGAGGATGCGAGGGACTATCTATTGGTCCCTCGGGCAAGGCTGCAGCATCCTCAGCCTGTCGCGATGCCCACGAAGGGTGACTCAGCCAGGGCGGCCGGCCAGGTGGCCGTCGGGGCGCCCGCGGAAGGAAGCCCAGCCGATGCGCCTAATCATGGAGCCCCCGAGCCAGCTGCTGCCACGGGAAGGGCCGTAGGTGAGGTCGACACTGTCGGGCGACAGCGGGGGTCGATGTCACCGAGCCTGACACAGCTGAGGTCGGGACGGTGCCTGCAAGCGTTGATGAGCACGGCGGGGCATCAGCTATGGCGCCACCTCCTTCTTTGCTGTTGTTTTGCTTTTGGGCTTCAGTCCACTAAGTAACTCTATTTTCTCCGGTAGGCTCGGCCCCACCCGCGCCGCTCCGTGCCTCGCACGAGGAGGTTTGGGGTGACGCCTCTGTTGACGTCACCAACCCAGCGCCGGAGGGGGCTACAGAGGGGAGCAGGTTGTGATGAGGACATCCCAACCAAGGATACAACCGCTGCCCCTTCTTCCTCTACGATCGCTACTTCGTCCCCGACCGTCCCTGTTTCACCCGCTACTTCGTCTACGACATCTATAGGGCTTAATCCAATAATGCCCCTAGTACGAGGAGAATGTGCTGTGGTGGATTCTGAATGCTCCGAAGTTCCTGCCATTGTTAGCGAAAGAAAACAGGAAACAAGGGAAACACAAGTATATGTCGTGCAACTAATAGGTTGTGGTTATGTCAAGACACACCTCACAAGCTTCAGATCGAACTCTTACCAATTCTTACCAAGTCACAGGGCTGATCGGCAACCAGCGGATGGAGATTGGATAGAGCGATTGCCAGGTGACACGAGTCTGTTCGCTGTAGAGACGTGGAGCTTGGAAGGTTCAAATATGTAGCAAGGATTAGCACAAGTCAAATCAGCAATGCAAGTTGAAAATTCGTTCAAAGTACTAGTCAAAATTGCTGATCCTAGCCCAAACCGATGAAAAGCTAATCAATATCGAAGCAAAAAGGCTCGAGAAGGGGTAGGGCTGCGAGGCGTGGTGTACACAAATCCAGACACAGAGCAAAAATTCTAGGCAAACAGAAAGGTTAAATTTTGCCGAACTTCCGAGGGCGTTTGAGGCCCTAAACGATGTTTTTGAGTCGAACGAATTTTTCAAGCCACGGAACTCAATCAGACCTGGGCTTTATCAATTTTCGGATGTAGCTTATGCTCCGGTCGCTTTGAGTACTCGAACAGCCCAAACGGACGTCGTATGCAAAAGTTATGGCAGTTTTCGTGCAAGGTGTCCGAAAGGGTTCCGAATCCACTTCAAAAGGAAAGCTTGATTCAAAACCACAGAGGCTGCAGTTTTTCCTTCTTAACCAACCCAAGCCAAACCAAAAATAGCTATACTTTCCCTATTCTTCCTTTGATCCTTTCCAAACCAAGTCAAATCGATCCGACTTTCCGATCCTCAAACCAAACCAATATATGGAAGGTGTCCGCCGTAATTTTCTCCTCTTTTTTTCTTCTTCTATATTTTTTTCTTCTCTCTTTTTTTGTTCTTCTTCTTCTCCTTTTTTCGCTTTTTTTTTTCTCCGCGATTGGCTTGTTGTGCGAGGCAGAAGTGCTAGCGTGGCATGGGGTGGTAGGGTCGAATTCGCAAAGGCGATAGCAAGATGCAAAGACAATCTAAACACCAATCTAAACTAAGACCAGCAACTCAACATGACGATGCAACCAAAATTCAACAATGCAAAATATCGATAAGAAAGATGCAAGGCATGATGGTTTTGGACAGCAGATGATCTACTACTATTTTTTTGGCCTTTTCTCGACTTTAGGTTTGAAAAAGAAATGATCTACTAACTCTCACCGATGAACTCAAATCGATACCACTTGATAGAGTCTGAGTGCCCGATCTTTGGTGAGAAGATAACTTCGATTCTCGTGGAGGTGACTCGCGATCCGACTACAAACGAATGTGTCGTGTGCGCTTTAGCAATCGTTGAACCAACTCCAAGGTTATTGACCTTGCCGGGTAGCACGATCAACTCGAACACGAGGTTCAATTCTCGCGAGCAATCAAGAACTAGCAAGAATAAGATAGAGGCAACAATGAATCTGCAATAGTAATTTGATTCAACTCAAAAGTGGGGTTCTCAAAGGTCGCCTCGCAGTGGTCGATCGACACAATCAAGAGCAGAGTTTGCACAATGGCTAAACTAACACAAAGAAAAACCCGCCTTTACAAGAGGAACTCTGACCCAACTAAATAGATGGAGGGGAGGTAATTTCGCCAGCAATATGGAAGGGCCAAATCTCCTCCCATCCTTCCATAATCTGTCTCAAATTAGATTTTATTACATGGGTCCATTTCAAATGATGGGTGGCGAAGACCTTTTATTTGTTGCCATCTTCTTGACCTTCATTCCTTAGGAGAATCACACGCTCACCCACGTGCACGGGATCGAGTCATCGGTCCTTGAATCATGTCTGGAGGTGTGGTAGCAGCAGCTGATGTGGTTGGAACTGAAGAAGTGGTGTCCTCATCAGGATTGAAGTTGATCAAGCAAGGTTGAAGCAATACACAGCTGGCCGGTTCCAACAATGGTTACACAGGTGCGAAGTTTCTTAGGACTTGCTGGATTCTATCGTCGCTTTGTGAAGGATTTCAGCACCTTCGCTGCACCATTGCACGAGCTCACTAAGAAGGGAGTGCCATTTGCTTGGGGAAAAGCACAAGAGAACGCCTTCAACATGTTGAAAGATAAGTTGACACATGCACCACTTCTCCAGCTGCCAGATTTCAATAAAACCTTTGAACTCGAATGTGATGCTAGTGGAATTGGGTTGGGAGGTGTGTTGTTGCAAGAAGGAAAACCTATTGCTTATTTTAGTGAGAAATTGAGTGGGCATAGTTTGAACTATTCCACTTATTATAAGGAGTTATATGCGCTAGTTCGAACATTGGAAACATGGCAACATTATTTATGGCCCAAGGAATTTGTAATACATTCTGATCATGAGTCACTAAAACATATTCGAAGTCAAGGGAAACTAAACCGTAGGCATGCTAAGTGGGTTGAATTCATTGAATCTTTTCCTTATGTCATTAAACACAAAAGGAGAAAGGAGAATGTTATAGCTGATGCATTGTTTAGGCGATACGCTGTGCTTTCCCAACTTGACTTCAAAATTTTTGGACTAGAAACGATTAAATGGCAATATGAGCATGATGCTGATTTTAAAGATGTGTTGCTCAATTGTAAAGAGGGAAAAATATGGAATAAATTTGTCCTCAATAATGGGTTTGTGTTTAGAGCTAACAAGCTATGCATTCCAGCTAGCTCCGCTCGCTTGTTGTTGTTCAGAAGCGCATGGAGGTGGGCTGATGGGACATTTTGGTGTGAAAAAGACAGAGGACATACTTGCTAGCCATTTCTTCTAGCCAAAGATGAGGCGAGACGTGGAACGTTTCGTCGCTCGCTGCACAACATGTCAAAAAGCTAAGTCACGACTTAACCCACATGGTTTGTACATGCCCCTTCCTGTTCCTAGTGTGCCTTGGGAGGATATTTCTATGGACTTTGTTTTAGGGTTGTCAAGAACAAAGAAGGGGAGGGATAGCATCTTTGTTGTGGTTGATAGATTTTCTAAGATGGCACACTTCATACCTTGTCCTAAGAGTGATGATGCTACCCATGTTGCTGATTTGTTTTTCCGTGAGATTGTTCGATTGCATGGTGTGCCAAACACAATAGTTTCAGATCGTGATGCTAAATTTCTTAGCCACTTTTGGAGAACTTTATGGGCTAAATTGGGGACTAAGCTACTGTTTTCTACTACTTGTCACCCCCAAACCGATGGGCAAACCGGTTGTCAATAGAACTTTGTCTACTATGCTTAGGGCTGTTTTAAAACAAAACATTAAGATGTGGGAAGAATGCTTGCCTCACATTGAGTTTGCGATAATCGTCACGCATTCTACTACTAAGTTGTGCCCTTTGAGACAGTGTATGGTTTTGTTCCTCGTGCTCCCATTGATTCATTGCCTATTCCGCCTTCGGAGAAGTTGAATTTTGATGCTACACAACGTCTTTGAATCGATGTTAAAATTGCATGAGACAACGAAAGCGAACATTGAGTCTATGAATGAGAAATATAAACTTGCTGGTAGTAAAGGAAGGAAACATGTAACTTTTGAACCTGGAGATCTTGTTTGGTTGCATTTATGGAAGGACCGTTTTCCTCAATTAAGAAAGTCTAGGTTGATGCCTCGAGCTGATGGCCCTTTTAAAGTATTGGAAAAGTTAACGATAATGCATATAAGCTTGAGTTGCCTGTAGATTTTGGGGTCTCTCCCACATTTAACATTGCAGATTTAAAGCCATACTTTGGAGAAGAGGACGAGCTTGAGTAAGGCCGTCTCCAAAGCAAGAAGAGGAGGATGATGAGGATATCACTTCTATGGATATAGCCACACCTGTAAATCCATCACCTACACATCAATCGGTCCCCGTTGCTGTAATACAAGGACCGATTACTCGAGCTCGCGCACGTCAACTCAATTACCAGGTGAATGCGTTCCTCGGGCTTCATACGAATACTTTAATGGATGGAATGCTATTTAATTCTTGTGATGATGTCCTTTGCCTTAGAAACTTGGGTGAGGAACTAACCAAGATGAAGGATAGAAGAGAAGTGCACGAGTTGGGTTCAGATTCGACTCCAGGATAGAGCTGGCTTGTTTCGGCCACCACGGCTACATCCGGACTCGGTTTTGGGCGTTCTTGTACTTCACTAAAAGCTTAACAAGTCTACTTTCCAACGGATTTAGAATCACATTCAAACTCCTTCTGAGTCGACTGGAATCGTCCAATCAAGCAGTGTTGTTTTTTTAGTCCGAGTCAAAAGTGGGCCTTTGGCCATGTAACAAGGAAAGCCCACTTAAGGCTGCACCCTAGGGTTCCTAGACGCTTCTCCACAATATAAACAGCCAGCCGCTGCTATTAGATGGTGGGTTTTCTTTTAGATCAAAGATAGCAGATGCTACTTCTTGTAATCGCGCATGTTGGCTAAACCGCCCGAATTACTTGTCATCGGAAACCCCTCTTTTGTGATTCTGAATGAACTCGTGGTTTCAATTATAATTTCAGTTGCTTGTTCATCTTGTTCTTGCGTGTTCTTCGATTGCTTGCAGGGACAAAGGCCTTCGTGGTCAGGTTGATCGTGCACCAGCAAGATCAATAACTACTTCGGGAGTCGGTGTAACGATTGCTAAGGCGCATCGTCTGGGGACGGTGTAGTCGAATCGCCAACGTCTTCTTCCACCCAATCGAATCTATCCCCCTCTCATCAAAAGGTCGGGACCTATCCTTCTATCAACAATCTTCTTTCCCTTATGCACAAAAGAATACCGTTGGTTCTACCATCATGCACAGAACTTTTATCATATTGCCAAGGTCTACCTAACAATATAGAACATGCTTGCAAGGGTACGACATCACATTCAGTAAAATCATGATAGGAACCAATAGCAAATTGTACTCTCACCAAGCGTGTAACCTTAACCTTACCAATACTGTTGAACCATTGAACATAGTAGGGTTGGGGGTGCGGTCTTGTCTCCAACGAAAGCTTCTCTACCATGTCCAAGCTTGCATGGTTGTTGCAACTTCCTCCGTCAATGATCACACGACATGATCGCTCCTTGACGACACATTTGGTTTGGAACAGGTTGTGCCGCTGATTTTGGTCGGACTTTCCAATCTGGACACTCAATGCACGCTGTACAATGAGGCTCCAATAATGGTCAGCATGGTTAGCATCAATGTGCTCTTCTTGGTCATGATCATCTTCGCTCCCTGCATTGTCAGTTGCAAGCATGGCATATGTTTCATCATCCAAATCACTAGCAGAAGAAAACTCACCATTATCTCGCACAATCAGCACACGCTTGCTCGGACATTGACTCCTCATGTGACCATACCCCTTGCATTGATGGCATTGTACATCCCTCGTCCTCCCAGTTGAAGCAACCGAAGCAGAGCTCTTGGCGGGTTCTAGTGTAGAAGTTTTTGTTACCTCCGAAGCCTTGGAAGTCGGCGCAGAAGAGGAAAGTCGATTCTTGTTGTTGTTGGAGGACGGTGCAGCCGGTTGCCTTGTGGCTGTAGGTGGAGTTCGTGTTGAACAAGTGTAAGCACGACTTGCAGAAATATTAGTTCTCGTGCTAAACCATTTGCGTCGTCCCTACACTTCTCTTTTAGCATGGCAAGCACGATGAAACAAGCGAGTGATTGAATTATATTCCTTGTAATTAAGAATGTCATAAATCTCACGGTTCAGCCCACCCATAAATCTAGCCATAGCAGCCTCCTCAGACTCCTCTATACTACAGCGCAACATACCCATTTGTAATTCCTGATAGTATTCCTCTACACTCTTACTATCTTGCCTAAGCAGCTGCAACTTATTTATCAAATCACGTTGGTAATAAGAGGGAAAAAATCTAGCTCTCATGATTCTTTTCAAACCAGACCAGTTTTGCGCAGCATTGGGATTCTTACGTCGAAACTCACTCCACCAAACAGTGGCAAAATCAGTGAACTCACTAGTGGCAGCCCTAACTCTTTTGTTTTTAGGATACTCATGACATGCAAACTTTTGGTCTATAGCTAATTCCCATGTGAGGTATGCATCAGGATCATATTTTCCATCAAAAGGTGGAATAGAAAATTTAATTCTGCCAAGTGTATCATCATCAGCGCGTACCTCACGTGGCATGCGCAAGGGAGGCATGCCGAAGCGATTGCGGCGCAACTGCCGTCGCAGATGGGCTCCCTCATTGTCCACCTCCATGTCAGCAGAGTATTCATCAACATTCTCCTCCACCTCGCTGCTCAAAGCACCATTGTTGTTGTGATGCCGACGAGGAGCAGCGCCGTCTCATGAAGGAGCTCGCCCGAACTCATCAAGCCGCTTTATCACCTCAGCAAGTGAAGTGTTAATAGCAGTAAGTGAGGTGTTGGTGTCAATCTGAGCCTTCTCCACCTGTCCCAGCCGCTCATTTACCACCTGCACATCACCATCAAGGCCCTCTGTATGCAGCTTGACTTGGCGCTCTAAATGTTGAATGATTCCCCTAGTGCGAGGGGAATGTTGACCATCATTGCTCGCTGTTCCTAACATGGTTAGAAAGCAAAAGAACAAACAATTTCACAGGAAAGGGTATTGTCTCTCAACTTGTATCACCAAGCTCTTACCAGTTCTTACCAAGCCTTTGTAGGAGGTGTCGGCGACCGCGAGTCAAAATCTCCTGGAGATGTAGTGTACAGATGCCAAACGCTAAAGCCTGGTAAGTTGTAGTTTTCTATGGAGCTATAGGTGGCCGAGAAACAACACAAGGAAATGCTAGAGCCACGTTAGTCAAAACAAGCTGAATAAACATTCGACGACGGTATGTGCTAGTCCTATGCAAGGCCGTATTAGAGACGCAAGCCTATTCACAGATGTCGTCACGGAACAGCAAGTAAAGCGAAGAGAAACAACCTGAGATATCTCCCCTTCTTTTTTTTCTCTTTTTTTTTTCTTTTTTTCTTTTTTTTCCCAGAGTCCCAAACTTCGAAATATGAACTTCTAGGACCCCAGAACACCAATTGTCACAAGCACTTTTGCGAAAAAATACCAGGGGTAAAACGGTAATTAAAAGAACTTCTAGAACTTCTGATTTTTTTTAACGTCCCTCTTGCAGGGAGGGAATCACAGAGAGAGCGGAGAGGTATGCTGTGGATATTTTTATTAATTTCTGAACAGGGGGAAACCCAAATTTGGAAAGGCTAATTGATTGGATGATGAATGGAAAAGGTGGGAAATGTGGCGAGTGATTGATTACGATCCATTGTTATGGTAGGGATGATGGTGGAAAGGTAGGGATGTGGCGGTGATTGATTCTGATCTGCTATTATGGTAGGGATGATGGTATGGCACAACGAATACAGGATTGAACAAAACACGTGACACTAAGATGTTAAGAACTTGAAACTCTAAACGACACAAACACTAAGACCAGCAAGGACTCGACGATGTAATGCAAATTCAACAAGAATGGTTAAAACAGCAAAAGCAATAGGCCGAAATTGGCTAGGACCGAAAGGATTTTATTTTTGTTGGGCTATTTTTTTTTGGACTGTAGGCAGAACAAATCTAAGAACAAGAAGTCTCTCACCGAGCAACTGAAAGGCTCTGATACCACTTGATAGAACTAGGCGTCCCGATCTTTCGATGAGATGAGGTAGCGTCGATCTGGTGGAGGGCGAAGTTGGCGGCCCGACTACAATGAACCCGACGTTGCGCCTTAGCGACCGGTACACCACCCTCCTGAAGGTTATTGATCCCGCGGGAAGCGCGACTAACCTGACCACGAAGGTCTTTGTTCCTGCGAGCAATTGAAGAACCAGCAAGAACAAGGGATTACAAGCAACTCAATTGCGAATATGAATTCAGATCGGTTCTGAAACAAAAACACTCGAAATTGGGGTTCCGATGAACAAGTAGACGGGCGGCCTACTCGGCACGCGCGAGTACAAGCAATAGCAATGGCTCACTGAATCAAACAAAACCCAAACCCTAACTATGGTGGCGGCTGGCTAATTATAGACCAAGGGCGTGCAGCACTTGGCCTTAACATGGGCCTACTGATTACAACTCGAAATAAAGACTAGAGCCCAATTAGACTCGAACTGGAAAAAGTGTTCTAGATTGTTTTGCGTATTCCCATTGACTCGGAAAGAATTTGGAGGTGATCTCAGATTGGTTGGAAAGAGGATGACCAGAGCTTTCGTTCTTGTACTCGTAGACCTCCAGAAGCCTTCTGGATCCAAAGTTATGGCCGTTTGAATTTGACTATCTCTGGAAGTCCGAATCTGATTCCAATTTGCTCTTCCCTCCGGACGCGAACTCATTTGTGCTTTGTGGTTCTTACCCATGGTTCCTAAGAATAATCACATCATCACAAAAATTAAGTATCATCCCATTCATTGTATCATTAATTGGAATACTTAGGAACGCCTTCACCTGATAATTTAGTTGATGTGCACGGGCTCGAGTGAGTGGTCCTTGAAGTGGTGGTTCATCCTGGTGAGTGAAGTTAGAGCTGGTTGTATCCATTGTGGAGATGTCCTCATCATTCTGTTTCTCGGCTCGGGCGGTCTAGTCGACACGCGCAAACACGAGGAGGGACGCACACGGGGTCTACCAAAACACAACAAAACCTAAAAAATGAAGAACAGGGGTGAGAACCCAATATAAAGTGGTACCCACACAAAGAGGGGCACCCAAGAGGGGTGCAGCAGCCAGGAGAGGGGCGCCGGCCAAAGGAGGGGTGGAACCCTAAGAGTACATGGGCCTTAGGCCCAAAAGAAAGGTGGCGTAGCACCTGTAATTTCTGTCCCGTGAGATTGTTCTTTGATTTCCCTTCGCTCTAGGAGGAATATGGCCTCAGGGTCAGATCCATTGGAAAATTATCTCGATACCTTTCAAATGAGTTGTTGAACGTCGAAAACGGAGTTCGGATGTGGCCGTGGCATCCGTTTGAAGTACTGCTGCTCCTGGATGGCCGAACCGGACTCGGCGACAAATTGGGCTTTATCTTGGGCCTTCTTTGGCACGTGGGCTATCCTCGGTGGATGTTCTTGACATGCTGGTCCAGCTAATGATGAGGACATCCCAACCAAGGATACAACCGCTGCCCCTTTTTCTCTACGACCGCTACTTCGTCTACGACGTCTAGAGGGCTTACCCGGAAGCAAGTCCTTTCTATCCACCTTTGCTGGACCAGCACGTCAATAACATCCACCGAGGATAGCCCACGTGCCAAGGAAGGCCCAAGATAAAGCCCAATTCATCGCCGAGTCCGGTTCGGCCATCCACGAGCAGCAGTACTTCAAATAGACGTCACGACCACATCCGAACTCCGTTTTCGACGTTCGACAACTCGTTTGAAAGGTATCGAGATAAATTTTCCAATGGATCTGATCCCAAGGCCAAATTCTTCATAGAGAGAAGATAAATCACAGAACAATCTCACAGGATAGAAATTTCAGGTGCTACGCCACCTTTCTTTTGGGCCCAAGGCCCGTGTACTTTTAGGGTTCCACCCCTCCTTTGGCCGGCGCCCCTCTCCTAGCTGCCGCACTCCTCTTGGGTGGCTCCCCTTTTATGGGTACCCATTTATATTGGGTTCTCACTCCTGTTCTTTATTTTTTAGGTTTTGTTGTGTTTTGGTAGACCCCGTGTGCGTCCCTCCTCAATCTTGCGTGTGTCGACTAGACCACCCGAGTTGAGAAACAGAACCTCACCATGTTTTTCGTTGAGATTATTGGATTGAAATTGCTATCACTTTGTTCTTGCATGTTCTTGGTTGCAGCAGGTTCAAGGATCGATCGGGTCTTTGATTCGGTTATTCGCCTCGTGTGGTGACGTTGCGATGTTTGGTCGCTGATCTTGTGGTTCATTGTATCGTTCTCATCAGAAGGTTGGGACAACCCTAGTGCACATCAGGTGGTATCAGAGCGACGGTTGCCTGGTGAGAACACCCTTATCCTTGTTGAGTTCATCTTGTTCGTCCTAGAGTCCAGAAAAATAGCCTAAAAAATATATATGTTCGTCGTGTGTTGATCTAATCCAAGCCCCCTTTTAGCTTTACTATTACTACCTAGTTTATTTCTTTTTGAATTTGTGTTGCATCGTTGTGTCGTTGCTGGTCTTAGCGTTTGGTCTTTAGAGTTTCGAGTTCTATTCACGTTTTTGTCACGGCGTCGTGTTGTTTGTGCATCTGTTGTGCTGCCATCTTCCTTCCACAAAACCAAAAGCCTTCCACTAGAACGCCCCAATTTCCATCAAACCGAGCAGCCCACAAGATTCCTTCCAATCCAACTCGGTTCCTTCCTTCCAATCTATTTCCAAACCGAGCAGCCCACGTCTTCTCCAACCAACTCGGTTCCTTCCTTCCAATCCGTATTCCACCAAAACTCACCGAAGTTTCCATATATAGCCAAACGCATCCAATGGTATCCAAACAGAGAAGGGATTGAGATCCTCCTCCTTGCCATATCTACCTTTTCCCTCCAAATATAGCACGCATCTAGTGGTCATTGCCGTATCTTTAGTGTTTGTTTTGTTGCCATCCATATCAAACCGTGCCAGCCTTTCCTTCCAAAAAAAGAAAAGAAAAAAAAAGTGAAGGAAATCCGAGCCGAACCATTTCTCTGATATCTCCACGCCATCTTGCTGCACTTGACAATCCATCAAATTTTGGTGCATAGATCAAAGACTAGAGAGAGAGAGAGAGTGTGTGGTGAATACTTCTCTGGAGTCCTTTTTTTGAGTCATGTTTCCAGTCTAGGGTTCCCACACAAAAAAATTGGAAAAAAAAAATCAAAAAAAAAGAGAGGGAAGAAAGGAGCCCTAGCTGTTGCTTGTGCATTGATAACGTCCTGGTTGCTGTTCTGTGACTTCTTTAGTGTCTAGGTTCGCGTCTCTAGCACGGTCTAGCCTAGGACCAGTACGTACCGCCGTTGAACATTCTTTCAACTTGTTTTGACTAGTGTGGTTCTAGTTTTTCCTTTGCTACAAATAATACCTGTCCAAACTCCACTTACTATTAACCACAGGAAAAGTACCTTGCAATCGCTTTGTCACCTCTGAGTGTGGGTTACCGTCATTATCCGATCAGACCTTGACAAGCTGTAGGGTAAGAACTGATAAGAACTTTGTGTTAGCTTGAGCGAGTGAGACCATCCACAGCCCATATATTAGTAGTCCATAGGAACTAACCCTCTTGTGAGTTCTCTGTTTTGTTGCTCCTAACCATGGCTGGTAGTCCAAGCAATCGTGGGAGTAACGTCGACAGTGGGAGTGAACATGAGGACCGCCTAACGCCAAAAGAACGGCGTTGGGTCACTCATTTCGAGAGGATGCACAATCAGCATGAGATGCGAACTCGTGAAACTCTTGATGCGATTCAGGCGCAATTGGCACCCCTCACCGAGCTTCAAGCACAGCTAGCACAACTTCTTCAAGGTGCTACTCCCAACAATGGTGCCGCTGGTCATGCTTTGGGCCAACGCGGCGCCCCACCGTTGTCCCTGTTAATTTAAACGGGGTGGATCAAGAGGAGAACAACTACGCCACCGATACTGAGGACGACTACAGGGCAAATGTGAACAACGACCGACCTCATCGTCGACTCCAGAATAACAGGCAAGGTATGGCTAGAAATCAACATGATCAAAGGGAAGAACGTGATGACTCTATGGCAAAAATGAAATTTACTATGCTTCCTTTTGATGGTACTTATAATCCTGATGTTTACCTAGATTGGGAGTTGGCGGTAGATCAAAACTTTTCTTGCTATGACTTCTCTGAGCGTAGAAGGGTTCACGCTGCCACTAGTGAATTTACTGGTTTTGCATCTATTTTGTGGAAAGAACTTTGTAGAGCCAACCGTGATGTACCTACAACTTGGGATGGGTTGAAGCGTGTCATGAGGGCTAGATTTGTTCCTACATACTATGTTCGTGATTTATTGAATAAAATGCACCGCTTTAATGAAGGTGATAAAACGGTTGAGGAATATTATCAGGAATTGCAAATTGGCATGTTGCGCTGTGGGTTAGAAGAGAGTGAAGATGCAAAAATGGCTAGGTTCTTGGGTAGGCTTAACCGAGAGATACAGGATATACTTGACTATAAAGAATACAATTCTATCACTCGTTTGTGATAGGGCATCTTGCTTTGGAAGCAGAAAGGGAAGTGCAGGGTCGACGATCGACAACGCGAGGTAATATTGGAGGCTCTTCCCCGTCCAAGTTAGTCCAGATCCATACCAAGGCATCATCTTCCATACCTGGACGTGTACCTACACCCGCTGTTCCAACTACTTGACGTCATCACGCATTAGGAGGCAAACAAGTCAGTCACACTTCAAGCACCCGCCAAGAGTGCTTCCTCAGTTGCCTCCACCGGTCGAACACGGGAAACACAATGCTTTCGATGCAAAGGAATGGGGCACGTGATGCGAGACTGTCCTAATCAACGTGCTCTAATAATCAGAGAAAATGGTGAGTACACTAGTGATAGTGACATTGATGAAATTGAGTATGCTCTTATTGCCACTAATACTGCAGAGCCAGCAGAAGAGATTATCACTTCTGCAGCATCCGATAAATATCTGGCCCTTGTTGTCGCACGTGTACTTAGCGCATAGCCTGCACGCGATGAACAAAATCAACGCCATAATATCTATCAGACAAGGTGTGTGGTGAATGTGCACGCTGTGCATGTCGTTGTCGATGGAGGTAGCTGCAACAATTTTGCGAGTGTAGACATGGTCGAAAAGCTTGGCTTGACCACAAATCCACTTCCTCAACAGTATGAAATTGAATGGCTCAATTCCACTGGTAAGGATCAGGTAACAAAAACCGTTCAAGTACCTATCTCGATTGGTTCTTATCATGATAATGTTGTTTACGATGTTGTACCCATGGATGCTTGCTTTTATTGGGTAGACCGTGGATCTATGATATGGATGCTACACATCATGGTAGGACCAATGAGTATAGTTTCTAGTATAAGGAAAGGAAAATTATTTTGAAACCCATGAGCCCTACAGAACTAAGAAACATTGATGTTAAAAGAGCTCAAAGAGAAAAAGAAGAGAGTGGAATTAAAAGTGTAGCTAGTAAATCAACCCATTCAACTACACCATTTGCTCAAAAACCTGATCTTAAGTTGAAGGGTAAAGTATTGTTGGCTGCAAAAGTTCTCTCACAAGATAACATGGATAGTATAGAACCATTGCCATTCTTTGTTGCTTTGTCTTCTATTATTACTAATGCTTTGAAGGATAATGAGATGGAGTCGAGGACGACTCCAATTCAAGAAGGGGAGAATGATGAGGACATCCCAACCAAGGATACAACCGCTGCCCCTTTTTCCTCTACGACCGCTACTTCGTCTACGACGTCTAGAGGGCTTAATCCGAAGGCAAATCCTTTCCATCCACCTTTGCTGGACCAGCACGTCAAGAACATCTACCGAGGACAGCCCACGCGCCAAGGAAGGCCCAAGATAAAGACCAATTCGTCGCTGAGTCCGGTTCGGTCATCCAGGAGCAGCAGTACTTCAAAAGGACGCCACGGCCACATCCGAACTCCGTTTTCAACGTTCGACAACTCGTTTGAAAGGTATCGAGATAACCTTTCCAATGGATCTGATTCTGAGGCCAAAGTACTCCTAGAGCGAAGGAAATCATAGAACAATCTCACGGGACAGAATTTCCAGGTGCTGCGCCACCTTTCTTTTGGGCCCAAGGCCCATGTACTTTTAGGGTTCCACCCCTCCTTTGGCCGGCGCCCCTCTCCTGGCTGCCGCACTCCTCTTGGGTGGCTCCCCTTGTGTGGGTACCCCCTTATATTGGGTTCTCACCCCTGTTCTTCATTTTTTAGGTTTTGTTGTGTTTTGGTAGACCCCGTGTGCGTCCCTCCTCAATCTTGCGTGTGTCGACTAGACCACCCGAGTTGAGAAATAGAACCTCACCTTGTTTTTCGTTGAGATTATTGGATTGAAATTGCTATCACCTTGTTCTTGCATGTTCTTGGTTGCAGCAGGTTTAAGGATCGATCGGGTCTTTGATTCGGTTGTTCGCCTCGTGTGGTGATGTTGCGATTGTTTGGTCGCTGATCTTGTGGTTCATTGTATCGTCCTCATCAGAAGGTCGGGACAACCCTAGTGCACATCGTCGTGAGGTACGTGCTCAGGATGATTCATTTGCTAAGGTTAAGATAACCATTCCTGCGTTTAATGGAAAATATGATCCGGATGCTTATCTTACCTGGGAATTAGCTGTTGATCAAAAGTTTGCATGCCATGCTTTTCCTGCACATAACCAAGTTAGGGCTGCCACTAGTGAATTCACAGACTTTGCATCTGTTTGGTGGAGAGAACACTGCCACACGCATCAGAATAACATTCCCACAACCTGGGAAGCTTTGAAACTACTCATGCGACACCGATTTGTTCCCTCATACTATGCTCGTGACATGCTTAATAAACTACAACGCTTACGTCAAGGTACCAGTGCAATCGAAAGCGGTACTTTGGGACTTGCAAATTGGTATGTTGCGTTGTGGTTTAGTTGAGAATGAGGATGCAGCTATGGCACGGTTTTTGGGTGGGTTGAACCGTGAGATACAGGACATTCTTGATTACAAGGATTACAATTCTATTACTCGATTGTTCCATCTTGCATGCAAAAAGTGAACAAGAAGTGCAGTGGTCGTCAAGCGAGAACACGAGCTAACTTTTCTCGCAGTCGCACTCACTCTTGGACTCCAAGTGCTTCGCCTTCATCGGCTCCCCATTGGTGCGCCGTCTCCATCCACCAATAGACAACACTTTGTGGCGTCGACTCCCACATCACAGCCTTCTGCGGCGTGTGGCTGCACCCGAGGATCAACACAAGGTGCTTGGTTGCTTCTACAGACGGACCAAGGGCGCCCGGTGCCACCGCTGTAAGGGCCATGGACATATCATGCGTGATTGTCCAAACAAGCGAGTCTTTGGTTATACGTGATAATGGTGAGTATTCTTCACTAGTGATTTGGATGATGAAACGTATGCCATGCTTACTCGCGATGTTGCGAACAAGACACTGCGATCGATCATGAAGTACATGTTGTCGCCATCGATGCCGATAAGTATTTGAGTATTGTGGTCCAACGTGTACTCGATTACTCGGATCGCTATAGCGAGCACAATCGTCACAATCTTTTCCAAACCAAAGGTGTTGTCAAGGCGATCCGTTCAGTATAATTATCGATGGTGGAAGCTACAACAACTTGGCTGAAGTACAGATTTGGTGGAGAAGCTTGCTTTACCTACGACCACATCCCCACCCTACCACATCCGGTGGCTCAATTCGAGTGGTAAATTGAAGGTAACACGTTAATGCGCATTCACTTTGCTATGGGTTCGTACCATGATTATCTTGATTGTGATGTTGTGCCTATGCAAGCATGTTCCATGTTACTAGGTAGACCTTGGCAATATGATCCGATTCTTTGCATACTTGGTCGAACTAATCAATATTCCCTCATCTTTAAAGGAAAGAAAATTGTATTGCACCCAATGACTCTGAACAAATTGTTAAAGATGAACTTGCTAGGACAACTAGAGAGAAAACCGAAGCATACTCTAAGTGAAAATCAAGTTGTAGCTACATAATTCTTGCAACAAAGCGCCCAATATCAATTTGCTCAATCGATTTGAAATTGAAGTCTCTGTGTTGCTAGCTACTCAAGTGAATTGGATGATTGCCTTGCTCGTGCTTACGGTTGCTTTGCTCTCATGTGCACACAGTTCTTTTGTTGGATGATATGCGCCTTCTTTGCACCCGTCCGTCACTAACCTTTTGCGGGAATATTCGATGTTTTCCCACAAGGCGTCTGTTTGGACTTCCACCTATCCGGGGCATTGAACATCGATTGACCTTATTCCAGAGCATCATTACCCAATCGCGCACGCATCGCACCAATCCGAGGAAACAAAAGAAATTCAACGTCAAGTCCGGTCATTAATAGATAAGGGGTACGTTCGTGAATCTCTTAGCCCATGTGCTGTTCCTGTGCTCCTCGTGCCCAAGAAAGATGGGTCCTGGCGTATGTGTGTTGATTGTCGTGCCATTAACAACATTACCATCCGCTATCGTCATCCCAGATTAGATGATATGCTTGATGAATTAAGTGGTGCTCGTTTGTTCTCCAAAATTGATTTGCGTAGTGGATACCATCAGATTCGTATGAAGCTAGGGGATGAATGGAAAACAGCTTTCAAAACTAAATTCGGGTTGTATGAGTGGTTAGTTATGCCTTTTGGGTTAACTAATGCACCTAGCACTTTCATGAGACTTATAAACGAAGTTTTGCGTGTCTTCATAGGCAAATTTGTGGTTGTCTATTTTGATGACATACTCATTTACAGCAAGTCTTTAGAGGAACATCGCGATCATTTGCGTGCTGTTTTTCTTGCTTACGTCGCACGTTTGTTTGGCAACTGGATAATGCGGTTTCGCACGGATCGTGTGTCTTTCCTTGGCTATGTTATTACTGACTCGTGGTATCGAAGTGGACCAAGCCAAGATTGAAGCAATACATAATGGCCAACTCCATCAGCGGTCACGCAGATTAGGAGTTTTCTTGGGCTTGCTGGCTTCTCGCAGATTTGTGCGTGATTTTGGAACCATCGCTGCTCCGCTCAGCGAACTCACAAAGAAAGGTGTTCCTTCTCTTGGGGCGCAACAAGAAACGGCCTTCACGATTTTGAAAGATAAGTTGACCCATGCTCCTTTACTTGACTTCGATTTCACAAAGATGTTTGAACTAGAATGCGATGCTAGTGGAATTGGGTTGGGTGGCGTGTTCTTTGCAAGAAGGAAAACCGGTTGCGTATTTCGGTGAGAAGTTGAGTGGTCCTAGTTTGAACTATTCAACTTATGACAAAGAATTATTTGCATTAGTTGAACTTTGGAAACATGGCAGCATTACTTGTGGCCTAGAGAGTTCATTATTCATTACGATCATAAATCTTTAAAGCATATTAGAAACCAAACTAATCTGAATCGTCGGCATGCAAAATGGGTAGAATTCATTGAGTCATTTCCTATGTCATCAAACACAAGAAAGGGAAAGAAAATGTCATTCTTGATGCTTTGTCTCGCCGATACACCATGCTCTCACAACTTGATTTTAGAATTTTTGGGCTGCAAACATCGAAGGAGCGATGCGCTCTTGATCCCGATTTCAAGAACGTCCTGCTGAATTGTAAGGATGGGCGAACATATGGCAAGTTCTTCATGAATGATGGTTTCTTGTTCCGTGCTAACAAGCTGTGCATTCCAGCTAGTTCTATTCGTCTTTTGCTATTACAGGAAGCACACGGAGGCGGACTTATGGGGCACTTCGGTGTCAAGAAGACCGAGGACATCTGTCGATCACTTCTTTTGGCCAAAGATGCGACGCGATGTGGAGAGATTTGTTGCTCCACATGTCAACGAGCTAAGTCCAGACTTAACCCACACGGTTTGTACATGCCCCTTCCTGTTCCGAACACTCCTTGGGAGGATATCTCGATGGATTTTGTTTTGGGATTGCCTAGAACAAAGAAGGGGAGGGATAGTATTTTTGTGGTTGTGGATCGCTTTTCCAAAATGGCTCACTTCATACCGTGTCATAAGAGTGATGATGCTACTCATGTTGCTGATTTATTCTTTCGTGAAATTGTTCGCTTGCATGGTGTTCCTAATACGATAGTCTCAGATCGTGATACAAAATTTCTTAGTCATTTTTGGCGCACTCTATGGAACAAATTGGGCACTAAGTTACTATTCAGCACTACATGTCATCCTCAAACAGATGGTCAAACTGAGGTTGTTAATAGAACTTTGTCTGCCATGCTTAGGGCTGTTCTAAAGAAGAATCTTTCGAGTGTCCTCGATGGAGGTTGGAGTGTGTCGCCTTGGAAATTCTCTGGTTAGATCTAACTGCTATCGACCTGGGAATGTTAGCCACTCGAAAGATCCGAACTCCTATGGAACTTTTTGAGCTGGCGAACAAGTACACCAAATGTGTCGAGGCCCGTGACCACGTGGACAGCCCTGAAGCAGGCAACGATAAACCCGAGTCATCCAAGCAAGGTGCAAAGTGAAATAAGAACCATGGAGAGAAGCACAAAGGTGACCACACCGTGGCCACGGTCGAAAGGGGCAAGGCGCGCAACACAGGCGACAACAAAGGCTGCAGTCATGGTGGAGGTAAGTACTACCCGATCCACCGAACTGAAAAGCATGATTTCGATGAGTGCCAGGTGATCGATAGGAAAGTTCAAGAAAAGCTTAAAGCCGCACTCATCGAACGTGGGATCGAGCAGGCCAAGGATAAGTCCCTAGACAATGAGCCCAAATACCGTGGGGCTGATCACAAACTGGCGCACATCTTTGGAGGATCTACCACGTATGAGTCCAAGAGGCAATACAAGGCAATCGAAAGGGAGGTCAACCTGGCTGCCTCGGCCCTCCCCAAATTCCTCAAATGGTCGAAAGTACCAATCACCTTCGACCAGGCAGATCACCTAGCTGTGGTCCCACATCCGGGTCGATACCCCGTAGTGGTAGAGCCAACCATCATCAATGTAAAGGTCACTCGAACCTTTATCGATGGGGGTAGCTCACTGAACGACATCTTCGCCAAGATGCTAGGTAACATGGGGATTCCCCGGACAGAGATCAGAGCTGGAGCAGAGCCGTTTCATGGCATAACTCCACACTCGTCTTCCACGCTGCTTGGCCACATCGAGCTGCCAGTTACGTTCGGCAAGCCAGAAAATTTTTGCACTAAAAAGCTTCTTTTCGATGTGGTGAATTTTGAGACCGCTTACAACTGATCTTAGGCCGCCCCATGCTAGCCAAGTTCATGGCCGTGGTGCATTACGCATACCAAGCTGTCAAGATCCCAGCACTAAAAGGGGTCCTCACAATCAAAGGGGATCAGCGCGCCGTGGTCAGATGCAAAAAAAGATGCTAGAAATGGTGGAACACCTATGCGGAACAGCGACCAACGCTGATGATGAGGGAGCCAAGCGCTAGATGTCTGAAGCTCTTGTGTCCAGCAGCACTGTTAAGAGCTTGAGTAACGGTAGCGACAAGGACAAGAAGACAGAAGGAGGCATCAGGACAGTGCCCCTGGACCCGTCAGAACCTTCCAAGACGATCAAGGTGGGTGCTGACCTCTACCCCAAATAGGAACTCGAGCTCATCACTTTCCTTTAGGCAAACCGAGATGTGTTTGCATGGTAACCGTCCGACATGCCCGAGGTCCCTAGGGAAGTGATGGAGCATCGATTGGCCGTAGAACCCAGCGCCAAGCCGCTGGTGCAGAAAAAGCGTAGATTCGTGGAAGACCAGAAACAAGCCATCCAAGAGGAGGACAGCAAACTTCTGAAGGCTAGTTTCATCTGAGAGGTCCATCACCCGATGTGGCTGGCAAACCCAGTCCTCGTCAAAAAACCCAATGGCAAGTAAAGGATGTGCGTCGACTACACCGACCTCAACAAGTCTTGCCCCAAGGATCCTTTTCCTCTCCCCCGCATCGACCAAATTGTAGATTCGACTGCAGGCTGTGAACTGCTAAGTTTTCTAGATGCCTACTCGGGGTATCACCAAATTAGCTTGTCCGCCAAGGATGAAGAAAAAACCGCCTTTACTACTCCCATTGGTGTATTCTGTTATATCAAGATGCCTTTTGGTTTAAAGTGCGCTGGTGCTACATATCAACATTGCATTCAAAATTGCCTCAAGTCCCAAATTGGGCGGAATGTGGAAGTGTACGTCGATGATATCGTAGTAAAGTAAAGAACCAGCAGCACTTTGATTGGCGATCACAAGGAAACGTTCGACAACCTCAGGAAGTATCGAATGATGCTTAATCCCGAGAAGTGCACATTCGGCGTTCCGTCCGACAAGCTTCTCGGCTTCCTGGTGTCTAGTCGAGGCATTGAGGCCATCAACCAGATGCGCCCCCGCGGACGTTAAGGGAGGTGCAGAAACTCAAGTTGTATCGCTGCCCTTAGTCGATTTATCTCTCGGATGGGTGAGCGAGGGCTGCCTTTCTTCAAGCTACTCAAGAAGTAGGATTCTTTCGAGTAGACCAAGGAGGCGGAAGGAGCTTTTCAAGATCTAAAAAGGTACCTATCATCTCCGTCAGTTCTAACTTCGCCTCACGAAAAAGAGGAGCTTTTTCTATATATTGCAGCCTCACCTCATGTAGTAAGCACCGTCCTGGCGATCGAGCGGATTGCCACGACACCAAGACTGTATACAACGTAAGCGAAGTCTTGCACGACGCCAAGGCGCCTACCCTCAGGTACAGAAGATGTTGTACGCTGTCTTGATGACATCCCGAAAGCTGCGGCACTACTTCGAGGCGCACAAGGTCACAGTCATGACCACAAATCCGCTCAAGGAGGTGATATGTAATCGTGAGGTAACAGGTCGAATAGCGTAATGAGTGGTAGAACTGAGCAAGTTCAAGGTTGATTTTGCGCCATGAACCAGCATCAAATCAGGCGTCCTAGCAGACTTCGTTGCGAAATGGACCCATGTCGAAGCAAAGGAGCGCGAGGCGATCGATGACCACTGGACCATGTTTTTTGATGGGTCGTTTACCCTTCAAGGCTTGGGGGCTGGCATCGTGCATAGATCCCCAACATGTTAAGAGCTGAAATATGCTATTCAAATTGATTTTCATGCTTCTAACTATGTTGTAGAGTACGAGTGACTAGTCAACGGTGCTCCACATAGCCTCGTCGCTTGGTATCAGACGACTAGTCGTGAAAGGGGACTCACAGCTAGTCGTAAACCAAGTGCAGAAGGAGTACCTGAAGGACCATGTGGAGGTCCATCCATGTTTGTGATGAGTATTTGACTTTATTTGAGCAAGGTGTGCTCAGGTTTGAGTTTGATTTGAATTGGAATTCAAAAGGAAGCAATTTGGGTTGTGTTAACTTCTTGCGGTACTACCGGCCTGTGGCTGGCGGTAGAACCAACTGATGGTGAGACATAATTAATTGTGAGCATTTGTGATGATTGAACATTGCTATGTGAGGTATTTCGTTGTTTTTGATGGTTGCAAGACGACAGTGCTAGGTCATGGTGAGGTGAAGGATGGCCGAGACTAGGCGAGGAGCGTCGGAGGTCCAGACGGTCGGGGATCGCCGAAAGATGATCGGAGACAAAGTCCGTGCAAGCCGTGAAGACATGGAACGGATGAGATGCTAGCTAGGCACTGCGTGGATAAATGAGGACCATTGGATCTTGGTCTAGTTGATAGGTTAGCGGGTCTAGTTAGTGTGCTTTGAGAATCATGTAAGAAAACCCATTATGTGTTGTGGGATTTTGGTGAACCCTTGCATGGCTGGTTGAGTGGGTTAATCCTAGCCCTTGATGGATGCTCTAGGGTTTAGAGGCTCATCCAAGGGCGGTAGGTGGCCCAAGACTTGTATAAATAGGTGTGGAGGGGTAGCCTTCCCCCTTGAAGGTTTTGAGGTTTTTGATGCTCGTTTGAGCTTTGCCCACATGAATGTGAGGCTTTGTAACCTCTCCTTCCAGAAAATACAAAAATTTGTTTTACCTTATTGTGAATTTAAATTGCGCATTTACATTATGTCTTTACTTTACGCATTTTAAATTCAGCATTTACTTTTCCGCATTTACATTCTCGCAATTTTCTTTCTCGCAATTTGTATTTGCCACCCCTCCTTCTAAATGTTGTTCTTCTAGGATGTCTTGAGGGTGTTCATATGTTTTACATCTTTCTTGCACCCTAGCATAGACTAGATATCAAGTTTTTATCGAATTGCAAATCTGTCGAGAACATGTTCTTCGCACAACAGTCAGTCTTTGATTTTTATAAAAAACTAGAAAAATCCTTTTTAAGTGATACTTATTGGAGAAGTTGCACGACTCATATATCCATTTCTAGAAACATTTGTGAGTCCACAGGTTGCACCGTTTAAGGGCTATGAAGTGAAAACCGAGCCTCAAACATTCTGATCGAAGTTCCTAACTGTCTGTAATGCTTGATTTTTCATGTTTATGCTACAAAGCTTTTTGAGGTGATTTTTGGTGGATTGTTTCACGACTAAACTGCTCACAGGGATAAAAACTCACCAAAAATTTTCTAGAAGAAGATAGACGTAGCTGGAAATATTTAGATCTATAAGGCACGGTTGGTGGCAAAAGGTTTCAAACAAGTTCAAGGAGTTGACTATGATGAAACCTTCTCACCGGTAGCCATGCTCAAGTCTGTCCGGATCATTTTAGCTATTGCTGCATATTTTGATTATGAAATATGGCAGATGGATGTCAAAACAGCCTTCCTTAATGGGAATCTATCTAAGGATGTATACATGATACAACCTGAAGGTTTTGTTGATCCTAAATATGCTAAAAGGGTATGCAAGCTTCAAAGATCCATTTATGGTTTAAAGCAAGCATCTCAGAGTTAGAACATTCGTTTTGATGAAGTAGTCAAAGGGTTTGACATTATCAAAAACGAAGAAGAGTCTTGCGTTTACAAGAAGGCTAGTGGGAGCGCACTTGTGTTTATGATTTTGTATATGAATGATATATTATTGATCGGGAATGATGTTCCTATGCTTGAAGATGTTAAGACTTCATTGAAAAGGAGTTTCTCAATGAAGGACTTGGGACAAGCATGCTATATCTTGGGCATAAAAATTTATAGAGATAGATCAAAAAGATTAATTAGATTAAGTCAGGAAACGTATATTGACTAGATATTGAAAAGGTTCAATATGCATGAATCCAATAGAGGTTTCATGCCAATGTCACATGGCATCAGTCTCTGCAAGAATCAGTGTCCTTCGACAACTGATGAGCAAGACAGGATGAGCAAGATTCCATATGCTTCAGCTATTGGGTCTATTATGTATGCCTTGACCTGCACGCCCCCAGATGTCTCATATGCTCTAAGTGTCACGAGTAGATACCAAGCGGATCCTGGTGATGGTCATTGGATAGCTGTAAAAAATATCCTGAAGTACTTGAGAAGAACTAAGGGTATGTTCCTTGTTTTTGGAGGTAAGGAAGATCTTGTTGCAAAGGGTTACACCAATGCATGCTTCCAAATTCACAAAGATGATTTCTGATCATAATCCAGGTTTGTGTTTACACAAAATGGAGGCGCAGTAAGTTGGAAGAGTTCCAAGCAAAACACAGTGGCCGACTCTACAACAGAAGCAAAGTACATTGCGTCTTCGAAGGCCGCAAAAGAAGCTGTGTGGATTAAGAAGTTTATCATAGAGCTTGGTGTGATCGCTAGTGTCTCTAGTCCAATGGACATCTATTGTGATAATAGTGGTGCCATTGCACAAGCTAAAGAGCCTAGATCTCATCAGAAGTCTAAACTCATACTCCGACGCTTTCACCTTATTCGCGAGATTGTGGATAGAGGTGACGTAAGAATATGCAAAGTACATACGGAAGCCAATGTGGCCGATCCGTTTACAAAGCCATTACCACAGCCTAAGCATGAGGCGCACACGAGGTCTATTGGTATTAGATACTTAATTGATTGAGTCAAGTGCAAGTGGGAGATTGTTAGTGTTATGCCCTTGAGGCAATCATTTAGATGATTGTAACATGACTATACTTATGAATAATAATATGATTATTGGTCCAATGAATGTATATTACTGTATTGATCAACAAATATGTGACTTGCTTATGGAGCTCTTTACTTATTGATTTAATTCGATAAATATCTCTTATTGGATATCATCGTATAGGACAACGATGAATTGATCAGCACATCTAGTGATCGATGATCATGCTTCATAGATCATAGGTTATGGAGATATCATCTATACATTGTGGACGCATGTTGAAGAACATGGGTTAGATAGACCCGCCGTGGGACACTGCGAGAATTTTACATTCTTATGTGTCATCAGTGTATCTCATACATAGTAGATGTATGATCCTTAGACCTGAGATTGTCATATTCCCTACATGTGTAATAGTTTTCCTTGGGGTTATCAAACACTACTTCCTAACCGGATAATTATAAAGGTAGCTTTCATGTTTACTATGAAACGTGGAGAGGGAAGTGAGCAGTCAAGATGGAATTTGCCATTCCAATGAACCAGAGATATATGACAAGGCCACTCGAGTGATATGATTAAGGAAGTGCATGGCCATGCCGTGATTGAGGAGTCAATCACAACTTATTAATATATCACGGATACGAGAGATGGATTGAATCATCAAAGGATGACATGCTTCTCGCCTTGAGTTCAATCTTCATATACTTGGTAAAGGGATTATTACATGAGTACTTTTGATAGGTTCTGTCCGATTTGATCATACTATGTTTGGGAGTTGGCATGCTTTGCAAGGAGCCGCTACCAACAATTGGATTGATAAGGAGTTTTCCGAATCCATGTCCAAACGTACGTGAACCTGCAGGGTCACACACTTAATGGGCTGGGACGCATTAATTTGGATTGGATCTGTAATTAATGGACCTCATGGGCTTAGCACACTAATGGGCCTTGGTTTAGAGTTTCAACTCGTGGCTATATAAGGAGTGGAGGAGAGTGGGCGCAGGGTGTGCTTTCCACGGTTTAGAAGTGTTTCACCCGAAACCCTAACCTCCTCCTCTCGCTGCCCCTGCCGAGCGACCAGGTGCTTGCACACCGACGCATGGCGTTCCATCCCCGGACGTGTGGACTACTGCGGTGATGCTGCTGCGACCGCGGTGTGGGAGGACAATCCACAGCGAGGGGAGGACACTCCACTCCATCCACGCAATGACTTCGGCAAGGACGATCCACTACATCGACGCGTGAAGGATTTCGCAACTGCGCGTCTAGTGGTAATCTAATCTATGATCCCCTTCTTGCGAGTAGCTTTCTGGTTATACGGTAGTTTTTTTTGTGCAGTGTAACATACCGCGTTCCTCTTCAGTGGTATCAGAGCCATCTCGTATAGATTTGTGATCTGGATGTTGCACATATGATGTGTGAGGTTAGTAGATTGGATCTATTAAATGTTCAGCCTGTTCATGCGATGAATTTGTGACGACAGCTATCGATGAGATCGATCGGTTTAGGGTTTGTGGAAAGTGCAAACCAACTCAATCTTGATTTGGGTGAGTCTGTTTGTGGTACGACGTTACCCTTACCGGTCGGGTTACCGCCATCAGGGTTTTTGAAATGTTAACATATGGGACCAAGCCAATCAAATTGAGTCGGCTTGGGTCAATCTGGTTGATACATGGAAAGTGCAAACCGATTCAATCTTGTTTTGGGTGAGTCCGTTCATGTTACGACGTTACCCTTACCGGTCGGGTTATCGCCATCAGGATTTCTGAAATGTAACCATATGGGACCAAGCCAATCAGATTAGATCGGAATTGGTCAATCTGGTTGATCCGTGGAAATTTTGAGGGTGTTTTCCTTTGATAGAAGATATGCCTCTAATTTTTTTTCCAAGGGCACTGCCCCTCGGACCCTGCCCGCTGACCGGAAGTGGGACCGCCACCAGGGACACTGCCCCTCGGACCCCGGAGTCGTAGGGTTGTTTTTGTTTAACTCGTTTTTGTAGGGAATTATGTGAAATAGTATGGCCTATGTGTATGTGATGCATGTAATTTCCACATGGCCTGCGTGCCGTGTCAAGCCATAAGGCTATTTAAATTGTATAACGACCTGCGTGTCGACTTGTGATGCTTCAAACCCTCATGTAAAATTCATTATCAAAAGTTGTAAGGCGTTGCATCCATAATGATGAAGACGATGGTATCAAGCAAGGTGGCTAGGTGAACAAATCAAGCAAGGTGGCAAGGTGAACAAACAAGCATGATGATGGAGATTTAATGCTAAGGGCCATGCTATTTTATAGCTTATTTTGATTTTCTGTGGATGTGTGTTTAATCCTTGCTATTTTCTTTAAGCTCATTGCATGTGATGCCATGTTCTTAGTAGATATTGTTCATCCCTATAGTTAAAATTTTAAATCAAAATGTCCATCCAATTGTTGCACCTATCAAGAATTTAGATCGTTATTGATATGACTGCCAAAGTAGAATATCAATGGCTATCTTAATAGATGATAGGGATGTGTTGGACACATCACGCATAACAATGGTAGATTTAATCAGCTATCAAAACGGTTTTAGGCTTGAGGACATAAGTGGTTGGGACTTGATTTCAGTAATGAAGGAACCTATACAAGACAATTGGTGTCTAGGAAAACACACACATGAGGCAGGTTTCTTAATTGGCACCCGAAAATGGGAAGTGCTCCCTCCTCATGTGAGCCCTTGGGCAGAGTTGACTGGCCATGAATCAAGTTGTGGAGGCATTCATTACTTGTTTTCATACTCAACAAACAAGAGTTACATAAGATGTAATTAGCAAAGGTGTTGCTTACCTATGTCATTAAATTTCTAGCAGTGATGCCAAAGCTCACTAGTGTTTGATGAATATGGATCTTGAATACTCACTATGTGTCTATAAAAGGGACATAAAATAGGAGTGTCTTTTATTAAAATGTTTAATAAAATTTTTACATAAACATAGTGCTTAGAATCTTTGCATGTCTTTGTTGTAGTTCAATGGCACCTTCTCCTACTCCTGCTACACCTGGTTTTGCTTTGAGATCGGTTTTGGAAAGAGAAAAACTTAATGGAACTAATTTTGTTGATTGGTATCGCAACCTGAGAATTGTTCTCAAGCATAAAAAGAAGGACTATGTTCTAGAGAATCCAATTCCTGATGAACCAGCCGAAAATGCTCCTCGCAATTTGAAGGTTGAATACGAAAAACATGTTAATGCTTCTGTAGAGGTCAGTTGTCTCATGCTTGTCACCATGGACTTTGAGCTCCAAAAGCAATAAGGACCAGGATGCTTACAATATGATTGTGGGCTTGAAGGGCATGTTTGGGAATCAAGCAAGAGCTGAGAGGTATGGTATCTCAAAGCTTTTATTTGCTTGTAAGCTGGCTGAAGGAAGTCTGGTAAGCCCTCATGTGATCAAGATGATTGGTTACATTAGGAGATTGGAAAAACTTGAGTTTCCCCTTAGCCTCGATTTGGTCATAGATGTTATTCTCCAGTCTCTGCCATAGAGCTTTGAGCTATTCATTATGAATTTTCATATGAATAGCATGGAGAAGAGCCTAACCGAACTACATGGGATGCTCAAGGCTGCCGAGGAAAGCATTCAGAAAAAACCCAATCATGTGATGATGGTTCAGAAAACAACTGCATTCAAAAAGAGGAAGGCTAAGGCTGGGGGAACGGGAAAGAGAAAGGTCAAGGGCAAGGGCAAGGCTCAAGATGAGATTGCAAGCCACAAAACTAAGCTTGAGAAGCTTAAAGTTGGCCCTCAACCTGATACCTAATGCTTCTATTGCAAGAAGTCAGGACATTGGAAACGGAACTGTGAAAAGTACCTGGCAGATAAGAAGAATGGAAATGTGATTTCCACTTCAGGTATTAATGTTGTAGAATTTAATCTTGCTACTTCTTCACTCAGCTCATGGGTATATGATACCGGTTCGGTTGCTCACATTTGCAATTCGATGCAGAAGCTGATAAAGAGTAGAGACTTGGCAAAAGGAGAAGTGGATCTTCGCGTGGGGAATAAAGCAAGAGTTGTTGGTCTTGCCATTGGCACATACCCATTACATTTGCCTTCAGGATTAGTTTTAGAACTCAATAATTGTTATTTTGTTCCATCTTTGAGTAGAAACATTATTTCATCTTCTTGTGTGGAACATAAAGGTTATGATTTCAGAATAAAGAACTTTGTTTGTTCGATATTTTTGAATGATATGTATAATGGTCGTTGCCCCATGGTGGATGGGTTGTACGTACTTGAACTCGAAGAAAAACCTGTCTATGACATTAATGTAAAAAGGCCTCAGCCTAATGATTTTAACCCCACCTTTTTATGGCATTGTCGCTTAGGTTATATAAATGAGAAGCGCATGAAGAAGCTCCATGGTGATGGACTTCTAACCTCATTTGATTTTGAATCATTTGAAACATGTGAGTCTTGTTTACTTGGCAAGATGACAAAAGCCCCTTTCACAGATTTTAGTGAGAGAGCGAGTGTGTTATTGGCCCTAGTACATACAGATCTATGTGGACCAATGAGCTCGACTGCTAGCGGTGGGTTTCAGTACTTTGTAACTTTTACCGATGACTTTAGTAGATTTGGATATATCTATTTAATGAGGCGTAAATCTGAAACTTTCGAAAGGTTCAAAGAGTTTCAGAACGAAGTACAAAATCAACTTGGCAAATTTATAAAACTTACGATCAGATCGTGGTGGCGAATACTTGAGCCAAGAGTTTGGTGATCATCTAAAGCAGTGTGGAATCGTTCCGCAACTTACTCCGCTAAGAACACCTCAATGGAATGGCATGTCCGAACGATGAAACCGAACTTTATTAGATATGGTTCAGTCAATGATGAGCCAAACAAATCTGCCCTTGTCCTTCTGGTGTTTCGCTCTAGAGATAGTTGCATTCACTTTGAATAGGGTCCCATCAAATCCGTTGAGAAGATGCCATATGAGATATGGACTGGGAGAAGACCCATGTTGTCATTTCTCAAGATATGGGGATGTGAGTGCCTCGCGGCCGGGGCACTCGCCAAGCGCCCCGCGGTCGGGGGGCGAGGTGAGATCCCTTGGGGTTTAGATTCCCTGAGTACTTCATCCAGGAAGCCTACGGGGGTATGAGGGAGCCTTCTGTAATACACCCGCAGAGGCATGAGGGAGCCTCCTGCAGACTCCCGTGGGGGCAGGAGGGAGCCTCCCATATTACGCCCGCGGGATATGAGGTCTTCCTTTTGAGAGTTAGTGGGGTTTCCCCCAACACCAGCCCCCATGTCCCTTGGGCGCCTTAGGAGGTGCCCTAGGGTCAAGAGACTCGTTTATTCTTTCCGTAGCCGAAACCAGCGTTCTTGTAGACTTAGACGATACCAACTTCAAGTTTAGGTCCCCGTAATGGGCTATTGCCCATGATCCCATAGCTTACCATGGCTACAGGACTTAGAGCCTGATGCAAGTATGGGCTCGTCTGGTCGGGGTGTTCTCCTTGGTGCGCAAGGTAGGCTCATAGGGTCACTTTGAAAGAGCATGAGGCATTCCCGTTCGAATAACAAGCCTCCGAGGTGGCTCTCCCATGGGTAGCATGACCCTTAGCGTCCCCCGGACCCTTAGGCAACCGCTTAGCCTATAGAGGTCATTTAGAAATGGACGTTGTCTACAGCACTACACAACGCATGTTTTTAGACCCGCTGGGGGATACGGAGATATATACCATCCCATACATGCCTTTAGATCAACAGTCCAAGCAGCAGGTTGCCGTGGTGATGGGTGCATGTAGCTGGGCACTTTTGATTGGGCGTATCCGGACCTTCTTTTGACTTCCCATGGGTAAGGCAAGGTCACAAGAGCTTGCTCAGGGCGCTGGGGCCAACGCCCAATGTCTTTTTGGGCGGTATGGGCACCGCCCGTTACGTCCCAGGCGTTGAGGCCATTGCTTGAGCCGGGCTTTGAGGAGCTTCCTTGGGGGCAGGTGATTGCTACCAGCGCCCGTGTTGCCTTTCTTTTTGTCTCCTTTATTGCCAACCACTCTAGAGGGCAAGGGGTTTCCTTTCTCGTGGACTAGAGCGCTTTTACACGAGCTAGAAGGACTCTACGACGAGTTGAGGAGCTGTTGCAGTGTTGTCTGACTGACCTAGAGGGCTTCGCCGCTGCCGGTCCTAGCGAGCACCGCTGCCGTGCGAGGCGAGGGGGCCGCTGCTGGGCAGCAAAAAGGGAGACAACGCGCGAGGTAGGCACGGCGGCCACCAGACCAGGCGGGTCCACTTTGCCAACACCATGCGACGCAGCCACGCTAGCCGTGGGAGCCGCTGCCGTGCGGAAAAGGGGGACACGGTGGTGCGGGGCAGGTGCCGCCACCACCGGCCCGAGCTGGTTCCACCGTTGCCACGCAGGATGGGGAATAACATCGCAGGGCGGGGGCTGCGCGTGCGGCGCCCGAGGGCGCCGCCACGCCTGCGGCCGAGAACCACGGTCGTCGTGCATCTCGAGGAGCGCCGTCGCCACCTTGCGGGCTAGAGGCAGCTATTGCCGTGGAGAGTCGCCGCCTTGCATTCTGAGGAAGCATCGCCATGACCCCACAGGCTGGGAGGTCACCACCGCCGCACGCTCTGTGGGGCACCGCCCTTGCCCCACGGGCCGAGGGGAGTCGCCGCCACCGCACACCCTGTGGGTCACCGCCCATGCCCCACGGGCCGAGGAGAGTTGCCGCCGCTGCACGCCGTTGCCCCACGGGCCCCACGGGCCGAGAAGAGTCGCTGCCGCCGTTGTGAGGAAAAAAGGGGGAAAACGGCTGCGTGGTCGGGTGCTCCCGCCGCCAAGTCCAGAAGGCCCAGACGCTACCGCGCAGGCCAACGCCGCTGCCGCGTGGGAGAGGGGGGACGCCGTTGCAGGGCAGAGCCGGTGACGCCGTTGTGCAAGGAAAGAGGGGCGCTCCCACCACCGGGCGCCGGTCCGGTGGGGGGACCTTGACGACGACGCCGGGAGCCTAAAGCTAGCCGCAGCCAAGCACCGTCGACGGTGAGCAAGGGTTGACGACATGGCGGCGGGAGGAGGTGCCGTCGGTCTGCATAAGCCGAGGGCCACTTTGCGCAGCGTGGAGAGGCGCGCGCCGCTGGGCCAAAGGGCATCCGCGTGTCCGTCGCAGATGAATAAACAGTGATGACTAGCTTTTCTCTCTGTTTTTTTAAGCATCATTATTAGTGATGGTCTGGTCCTTGTCTTAATTTTTGAGTGGATCAGCTGTCGTTACTACTACGGGAGGTCAAAAGTCTATAAAGAGCTTGCCCCACGCCAGCGCTCCTTTCAAACTTGCACGCAGACTTCCCACGGCCTTCTTGGCATGGCTTGGCAGCGATTGCTAAGCGCCAAAGACTGCTCTAAAGGGGCAGTGCAGCGGCGCCCTTCGAGCGCCAACACTGCCCGAGCATTACCTCTAGAGCCCTGTTGGAGAGTCGCATCGGAGGGCGCCTCCTGACGTTTAGCTATTTTCGTAAGACTAACTCTTCGGTTTGGCTCAGGAGGCTTCAGGTGTACATTGCCACCGCACTCGTGAAGAGGGCGCCAGGCGTCCGGACTTCATGGGTAAGGCCACGGACAAGATGACAACGGTGTTCTGTGGCTCCTGTTGTTAATTGTCTACATCAAGGCATTGCTAAGGATGACCTCATTTTTGCTTGCAGGAGATCGCCCTTGCGATGCCCTTTCCAAGGGCAAGGGCAAGGTGGATAGGTCGCTGCTGGGAAAGGTATCGGCAAGAGTAAAACTCGTCGCAGAGAGGACCACCATGCGGGAGACGTGGACATGATGGGTACTGCTGGCTCCACCGCCGGTGCAGACCCAGTGGGCGATGAGGGGTTCGCCCCGGAAGAAGCGAAGGATGGGCCCTGGACCGTCGGAGCTCACCGACGGGGAGAAACTCTCTCTCATCCGGAACGGGAGTCGCCTCACTCCCGGGGATGTGGACTTTCCCGCGCCAGGGGAGAGCCCTAACCCCCCGGCAGGGTATGTTGTGGCTCTCATGGCTTGGGTGGACGTTGGCTTTGGACTCCCGATGCACCCCTTCATTAAGAGGTATACTCAGACGCTCGGGGTGGAGCTCTCTCACCTTAGCCCGAACCTCTTTGTTGGTGAGATCTTCTGTGGTGTGCGAGACAGCCGTCCCCGGGACGCCTGTGGAGCCATCCGTCGCCTTGTTTGACTACTTCTTTCGCTCCCAGCGAGGGCCCTCCGTGAGGGGGCCCCTAGGCTCTATCTTCACTGCCCCACGGCATGAAGACGAGTTCCCTGTGCACGTCCTGACGGAGTGTTGGCCTTTCTCCATGAAGAAGTGGTTCTACTTGAGGGCCGAGGACTTTGTCTACACCGGGTCACACCCGGCCCTGACGACACGGACATACCCCGAGATGGGTCGCCTCACTGACGACGATTGGAAGCTACGCAACACCATCCGGGAGGTACGTGCGAGGAAAGGCGCTCGTGACCTGATGGAGGAGATGACCCTCCTCAACCTTAGCACCCTTGTTCAGCGTGCTAGGTTGGGGTTCCACGGTGGCCTTCACCCCAGCATTGGGAAGGGTAAGGGCCTTTGAGCTTTCTTTTCTTTTCTTCGGTACTTTATACCTTCACTTCTCACGGTTTGCTTTCCATATGTAGTTCGCTCCCTGGAAGCAGCAAGAGAGGAGGCTGAGTCGATTCTGGGAAGGTGATGCATGTCTGAGGCACGAGGTTACGAGGACGAGGGCATCCCCATGGAGGAAAAAACTCGTGGCGGCGTTTGGCCTCGCCTCTCCCACGAGGTGACCCAGCTGCGAACCAGGCTAAGCGGAAAGGGCGGGGCGCGGCCACGGAGGAAGGGCGAACCTCGCCCGCTAAGTCGCGCGCCAAGAGGGCGGCCGGGGTGCCCGTTGGTGGCACCTCTCAGCAGGGCGCTGCCCCTCTGCCTCGCGCCACGGTTGAGAGGCGCCTTCTCCGGGCGGAGCCCCGGAGGCCCCCGCCCTCTCCCGCCACGGGAAAAGGCGCTAGGGTCATGAGAAGAAGAGGCGTCCATCGGGAGAGCACGGCCCCTCAGCGAGCGGCGGCGGCGTCGCCCTCTCCTTCCTCGTCCACGACATCCAGCTCTTCAAGTGAGCCTGCGTCGGACCTTGAGCCAGGGAGCTCTGCTGGGCGCTCCCAGCAGCTCGCCCGGGAGATTGAAGGGCTCCTAGGCGTTGAGACTGAGGGCCCGGCCACCTCCCCGACCAAGGCCGTGGCGGGGGGGAAGCTGGGTATGCCTACCTCGACGATATTGAGTCTTTTTTCCGCTTTCCAGGAGGTATGTGTCCACGATCCTTGTAAGTTGTTACAGAGCTTAGATGTTCTCTTAACACACCTAACTTGCTCTCTTTCTCTTTTGTAGACCCAGTGGAGTACGAGATGCCACGTACGGTGGAGCCCCCCATACCTGCTGTGCCTTCGGGGGCTCCAGCGGATAATGTGGCTACCCTATGCTCACCCATGCAAGCGGCGCCATCGCAGGTGGTGAGGCGGTTCCTCGGTGCCCTTCCCGCACGCCATACCTCATCGTTGGATGCGGAGGCGTCGAGGCGACTCGCCTCTTGGTGACGGAGCGGGTGCAAGGTATATGGCGGACTTGGTGCACGATGATCCGGGAGGTTCTTGGAGGTGTTGAAGGAGAAGCTAGCGACCACAGTGACCCTTCAGTACCAGGTACCATGACCCTTTATTTTTCAATGTATTTCCCTAAGCTCAGGATTCTCATGCATGGCTTGCCTGGATACTTCTTTCTTACACCCTTTTGCAAGCTACAGCGATGAGCAGTGTTCTCTTCGACAGAGTCCCGGGAATAGTCAGTGAGATGCTAGCAGCCACCCCACCGCGTCGTCCTGAGGACGACCCAAAGGCCCTCAAGCGGGCCTTGCTACAGGCCCAAGAGGGCCAGAGGGCAGCGGATGCTGACCTGGAGAAGTCCCGACAGCGAATCAAGGACTTGGAGGCTGACTTGGAGAGGTCTCATGTGGTTATACGGGCCGTGGGGGCAGACCGCGATGCCCATGAACAAAGGTATGAAGCGGACCGGAAGACTATGGCTATATCTCTCAAGAATCTTGCCGTGCTGGTCCAGGTCACTTTGAAGGAGCTCGGGGCCAGAGTGGAGGATCTCCCACCTCCCTCTGAGGATTGGGAGAAGTGGGCTGGCATCCTACGGGGCCGCATCAGTCTCCTTACCAGAGCGAGCGACGACAAGGGCAAGGCCTTTGCCAAAGTCGCCTTGGCCGCAGGAGTTGCGGCCATCTCCCGCCTCTCTGATACTGCGGGCAAGGAGACCATCCTCACTGCGCTTCGAGGGGTGTACACCCAGGAGGTGCGTCGGAGCGCCCGTGAGGGTAGTTCCGCCTGGGGATCCCTTGTGAGGGTCTTTGTGGACAGCCTCACAAGGGTTCCCTGCGGGACCAGACCCCGGGCGACAGGAGAGGGCCCGAGCTCAGAGCATGTATGACCTCCTCTGGAGTGTGCTTGGTGTATTTTGCTAAGTAGCTAGGTGACTCATGCTTACTATACTGGAATCCTCAATTTGCAAGGTGTAGCACTCCTTTAAGTGATAGACGTATTTTCGCTGGTAGTATTCACGATGGTCGGCTGGGACATGCTCCCTTCATTTTTTATGAACTTATTATGAGGTTATGATATGAATGACTTATGACTTTTGCCATGCTTTGTTTTAGGATGTGCCACGGAGGCGATCGGTATTGCTATAGCGAAGTGCACAAAGGGCTTGGGCGCCACGCCGATTATGCCCGCCAAAGAAGGTTTGCCGCAGGACCGGGCGACTTCATGGGGGCATGATCGTGCTTTGGGTCCCTGGAGGGATCCAAAGCGCGGGCGCCCCGCCGGAGGGTCATTTAGTTACTTCTCCCCAAGAGGGGGAAAGCAATTTCTGTTGTGCTATGTATGATGGGGGCGAGCCCCCCGCGCCATTAGACAGTGCGGGAGTGTTTCCCTCCTCACACAGCAGTGAGGGGGACTCGGTCCCCGCATCGCCCTTGGGCGACTTTAGTCTTGTCTTGGCCCTCAGGCCACTTAGAGGCACCGGTACACAAGGCCTTATTTAGGAGGCCAAGCATTCTAGCTTACGGCACAACCCCGTAGGAGCATCGCGAGTTGTTTAGGCATGTGCCCACCGGGAAGGGGATGTCTCCCGGACAACGCTCCTTGCAATAAGAAAGGCTTCTATTGCTTCCCATAGTGGGTACAAAACGGTGACCAGGGGGTCGTTTCGGCTTAGCGCCAGGGGTCCATGGAGGACTAAGCCATGGAGCGCCCAATGACTTAGGCAAGATGCCTCAAGTCGTCGCCCGCTCCCTGGGTCTAGCAGGGAGAGGGCCGCCCGAGGGGGATACGGAATGTCCAGGCCGCTCGGGGCTTTTTCAGGGGTAGGCCTCGGAAGCCATGCGCCCTGCAACTCGTCCCAATTGGGGCACGAGGTTCTAGCCTATCCCCCACAGCTACGTGAGGGGGATGGGTTCTTAAAGACTACCACCAAGCGATAGAAGGCATGCAAAACTTAACTTGAAACTTCATTGATGACCTTAGGAGGGTTTACATCAATATGAGTTAAGTGCCGATACGGCTTTACAAAAAAGCTTAAAAGTAAAACTTCTTGAGCTTGTCTGCATTCCACGCATGCTTGAGTGTCTTGTCTTCCATAGTAGAGAGGTGGTAAGCCCCTGAGCCCAAGACCGGCGAGGCAGCGGTAGGGTCCCTCCCACTTGGGGTGGAGCTTGCCTTGGGCTCCCGGGTCGGTGACCCTTTTAGCACCAAGTCCCCCAGGAGGAAGGTCCTCTCTCGCACCCGTTTGTTGTAGAAACGAGCGACTTCTCGTTCGTATGCGGCATGCTTGACGAGTGCGCGATCACGGATCTCGTCCACGAAATACACTTCCACCTTGTGATTGTCTTCGTTTACCATGAAGTTGATGGGTAGGGCTTCTGAGAGCATCTCTACTCGAAGGGAGCGGTGGCGGACTTTTGCGAGGAGGACGGCTTCCACTCCGTACACCAAAGAGAAGGGTGTTCGCCCCGTGGAGCGGCTAGGAGTAGTCGTATCCCCACGGGACACTAAGGAGTTCCTCCGCCATAGCCCGCAACAGAGTGCTCTTTTAAGTCGACGGCGGATGCCTTGGAGGATTAGGCCATTGGCCCTTTCGGCCGCCCATTGGATTTAGGGTGAGCCCAGGCGAAGCGGTATCGATTGAATCGCAAAGTCACGAAGGAGGAGTCATCGAGGCTGGGTTCCGTTGTCTGATGAGCTCCAACGGGACTCAAAGCGGCACACAATGTTCTTCCAAAAGAACTTTTGCACCACCCGGGATGTGATTGTTAGCAACGGCTCCGCTTCTACCCACTTGGTGAAGTAGTCCACCGCCACCACCGCATGCTTGTAGCCCCCCTTGGCCGGCGGGAATGGCCCGAGCAAGTCCATGCCCCACCGGGCAAAAGGCCAAGTTATCGGAATCTGATGCAGAGGTGCAGCGGGGGAGTGGTGAGCCGATGCCATCCTTTGGCAACCTTCGCAAGTTTTGAGGGTTTCCATGGCGTCTTGCACCATTGTAGGCCAATAGAAACCCTGCCTTAGTGCCTTCACTGCAGTTGCTCTAGGTGCAAGGTGTGAGCCACAGAGACCTTCATGCACCTCCCGCAGAAGTGAGATCCCCTCTTCTTTTGGGAGGCACCTGTGCAGTGCGGAAGCCCCTTTTTTGTATAGTATCCCATCGAGGAGTACATAGGATTTGGCTTTCGCGAAGAGTCTTGGTTTCGGTGCTACCTCCATTTCATTTTCCTTGGATGCATTCTCGATTAGGGTCATCCACGTTGTGGGTGGTGTTGAGATCTCACCGACCGTCGGGGAGTTGTTCGAGGACCTTCTTTCCCATTAGGGTCTTCCTTGATGGATGGTGTCAAGCACCTCGAGGAAGACCTCGGTGGAGTGGCTCTTGGGAGCTTCTTTGCTCGGGCCAAGCAGTCCGCCGGTGATTGTCTCCATGGGGAATGCGGCGAGCTTCCATCCCCAAGAAGTATCGTTCCATTCTGCGTACTTCGTTGAGGTAGCTGGCCATCTTGGAGTCAAGGCATTGATAGGACTTGTCCATCTGATTGACAACTAGTTGGGAATCTCCCAGGATTAGGAGGCGTCGGACCCCCATAGCCTTTGCGAGGCGAAGCCCTAAAAGGAGAGCCTCGTACTCCGCCATGTTGTTGGTGGGATTGAAATAGAGGCGCGTAGCGTATTCCAGTGCGTTCCCCTCAGGGCTCACGAGAACAACCCCGGCCCCTCCACTGTTTAGGCGTTTGGAGCCATCAAAGTAGAGGTCGGTGGGAAGTCGGCGGAGTGGTACGCTTTGCTACCTCATCTGAGACTTGGGGGTTTGTCCATTCCGGCACAAAGTCTGCGAGGACTTGGGACTTGATGGCGGTCCTTCCAACAAGCTTGAGGGAGAAAGGCGCTAGCTCGGTTGCCCACTTGGCTATTCTTCCGGTTGCCTCTTTGTTCCCATTACCTCGGCTAGTGGATAGCGGTAGGGACCATGATGGAGTGCAGGAAGTAGTGTCGAAGCTTAGTGACGCCATGAGGAGTGCGTAGCATATCTTCTCCATACGTGTACCTTGTCTTTGCTTTGTGAAGGCCTCGCGGCGTAGTACACGGTCGCTGGACCCGTCCCTCTCCTAATCGGGGTGCACTCGGCGGCGGGGTCGTGACAAGGTCTGATAGGAGTGGTTCCCAGTGGGGCTTGTCGGGAGTGGGGCGTAGCCAAGTATGACTTGAGATCCTCAAAGGCTTTTTGGGCCTCGGGGTCCAGCGGAAGCCTTCTAGCCGCGTAAATTTTGAAGAAAGGTAGCCCTTTCTCGGTCGGCCGCGACATAAGCGCCCAAGTGCGCTCTGCGACCCATAAGGCATTTGGACCTCCTTAATGGATCGTGGCGGCTCCATTTCGAGATAGCCGGATCTTCTGCAGGTTGGCCTCGATTCCCGATGAGAGCGAGGAAGCCGAGGAGCTTGCCTCCTTTGACCTGAAAAAGCATTTTTCATGGTTTAACTTGAGGCCGAACTTGCGGAGGTTCTCGAAGGTTTCACGAAGATCTTCCAGATGCGTTGAGGCCACAGAGCTTTTCACGACGGCGTCGTCGACATACACCTCCATGTTTCGACCCAGCTGGTCTTTCAGAACGAGGCATACAAGGTGTTGGAAAGTGGCCCCTGCATTCTTCAACCCGAAAGGCATGCGCAGGTAGCAATAAGTGCCCATCGTGGTGATGAAGCTCGTCTTCTCCTCATCTTCCACGGCCATGCGGACTTGGTGATAGCCCGAGTATGCATCCAGGAAGCTCATTAACTCGCACCAGGAGGTGGAATCAACTAATTGGTCGATGCGAGGGAGCGGGTAGTCGTCCTTCGGGCATGCTTTGTTAAGGTTAGTAAAGTCGACGCACATGCGCCACTTACCGTTGGACTTCTTGACCAAGACAGGATTGGCAAGCCACTCCGGGTGCCAAACCTCCCGGATGAGGCTAGCACTTAAGAGCTTTTCAATTTCCTCCTTGATAGCTTAACATCGCTCGAGAGAGCTTGCGGAGCTTTTGCCTCACCGGAAGACGCTCGGGCCTCACGCGGCGATCTTTGAATCACCTCGCGGGGGCGCCTTTCATGTCAAGCGGGACCCAAGCGAACATCCGTCTTTGGTCCTTAGTAACTCGAGGAACTCCTCTTCCACCCTTTCTGGGAGCCCAGCTTCGACCCGGACGAAGTGTTCGTCGCCCGGGCCAAAGAGCCTTATCACCTTTGGCTCCCCTTCAGGGCGAGGCTTCAGGGGGTAGTTTTCCAGCAGAGACTTGTCTTTGGCGATCTCCATCGGGGTGATAGGGGCGCGATCCTTCGAGCCCCCACCGAGCATGTGGACTTCGCCGGGTTGGTGGCGCCTTATGATAGAGGCGACGGGCCAAGTCTTGGTCGCCCCTTACGGAGATTGCTCCGTGAGGCCCCGGTATCTTGAGGCATAGGTAGTTTTGGTGGATTGCTGCACTGAAACGGTTGAGTGTTACCCTTCCCATGATGGCATTGAAAGGCGCCTCGACGTCAACAACGTCAAATCTAACTGCTTCCGTGCGATGGTTCTCTCGTGAACCAAATGTCATGAGGAGGTCAATCGTTCCTAGAGGTTGGATAGATTTGCCTAGGACAAAGCCCGTGAGAGGGCGGTCAGATGGGAGCAAGATGCCCTGGTGGTAGCCCCCCCGCGATTCCCATAGCTCCTTGAGTGTGCGAAGATAAAGTATGTCTGCGGAGCTGCCCCCATCAACAAGTATGCGGGAGACTTCACAGTTGGATATGGTGGCAGTTACCCAAAGGGCGTCGTCACGAGGGAACCTTAGGCGTCTAGAGTCCTCCTCAGTGAAGCTTAGTGGGATGTTTGCCCATTTGGGAGGAGCACTTCGAAGGTTCACCCCCACCACATTGACTTCCCGCACGTACTCCTTCCTTTGGCGCTTGGACTCATGCCCATAGGTGAGAACCCGATGATGACATTCACTGTTTATGTGGCACTTGGAAGGAGCTCTTGTTGGCGTGCGGAGGTTCCTTGGGAGAGGCCCACGGGAGGCGGTCGAGCCTTGGGTGGATTGCTTGGAGAGGCATGGCCTCGCGGCCTGAGGCGAGTGGGGACCCGGCGTGGCTCGGGACCCGCAGCGAGGATCTGGCCACCGGCGTATTGGCGGCACTCACTTGTGTCGTGCCCATTCATTTTGTGATACGCACACCAGCGGCCATCTCCTTGATCTTGGATACCCCTTTTTTCCCGGGGGCCTTCGTCACGAGCTCGAGGAGCCTTAGGCTTTGGACCCTTCTTTGGTCCTTTGGAAGCACCGTTCCCCTGGGGTGGCACGTCGGTCACAGCGAGAACTTTGGAGTCGCGACCTCCGCTAGTGCGGTCTCTCCGATCCTTGTTGTTTTTCCCGGAGGAGCCCTTTAGCCTTCTCCCGGGGGAGTCTCCCCCAGCTTGCGGGAGGAGCCCCCGTTTTACCAAGTCGTCCTCCTCCCCGCGGGCATACTTCTCAACAACCTCGAAGAGCTGTTGGGTGGTTTTTGGGGGATCTCTCCCCAGTGCCCGGTTTAGCTCTCCGGGGAGAAGCCCTTCTTTACACGCGTTAATGACCGTGGAGTCTGAGGCGTCCGCCACTTGGCTCCGCACCCGGGAGAAAGCTTGAGGAAATCTCGCGTGGACTCGTCCTTTTGTTGCTTGACCGTGAAGAGCTGATTGGGAAGCATGGGGCGTTTGTAGCGCCCCTGAAAGTTTGCACTGAACTCTTCACGTAGCTGGCCACAAGAGCGGATGGAGCCCCTCTTCTGGTTGAAGAACCAAGACCGAGCGGTTCCTGAGAGGAAGAGCGGGAGGCAGTTGCACATCTCCGTCTCCCCGCCTCCTCTCGCTCGGATAGCCGTGGCATAGACCTCCATGAACTGATTGGGATCAGAATCCCCATCGTATGGTGCGATGTTCGGTTGGCGAAACTTGGCCGAGGCAGTGTCTATGAGATACCTCGGCGAGAGGTTCCGGTCTGGGGCCATCTCCATCTTCATGCCGCGGGAAGGCGACCTCGAGCAGCGGCAGTGGCAGCGATGAGAGACCTTAGAACTGGAGGAGCTAGAAGCTCGGGGATGGCAGCGGCGCCGCGCTCGGGAGAGTCGGGCGCTCCGCCCGACGCGCCGATCTGGGGCCCGCAAGACCCGGACTCAGCCTCCTCTCCCGGCGGTGGTTACGACGGCCAGGGAGAGGCAAGAGGCCATACTGGGTGGCAGAGCGATGACTTCTCCCTTCGACTTGACTTATTTGGGCTAGATGATGATCACTTGAGCCTCGTGAGTGTGCGAGGTGGCGCGAATCGATTCCCTGTTCCCGGTGGCGTCCTTGGAGGAGCGAGTGCCTTGGTCTCGGAGGTTCTCCTCCGCCCGGGCCACGTCGCTCCTCGAGGTGAGAGTCGGCTCGGTCGGAGGAGTTGATCCACCATCTCTGGGGGCCGGCGCATCTGCCCGGGAGGAGGAGCTTGTGGGGGAGGTCCCGGGGCCCTCGCGAAGCAGCGCAAACCCGTGCCTCGGGGGTTGCGGTGGAAGTCAATTGCCACGGCCTTTGTAGGTGCTCTTCCAAAACACGAGCTCGGTGCGCCTGGTGGCAGGCGGAGCCCGCTAGTGACCACCGCATGAGTAAGGGGAAGGGATTGTAGAGATTACCTCCCTGCTCACTCCCGGTGGCGAAGGCTGGGCCCCCACGCGCCCTTGGATCGGTGGCGATTTGGACGGTAGGAGCGGCGAGAGGTGCGGGAGGACCCCTTGGGGAAGATAGGAGGCCATCATGTAATCCACTGTCTGCCTCGTAGCTGCCTCCACCAGAGCACGCCATCGGGACATGTCCAACGCCTCAGGGGTGAGGGCTGGCTCCAGGGGTCCCAACCCTGCGGCGACGGCGATGTCTCGAGATTGTTGCCCTTGGCCCGAGGTAGCCAGAGCGAGGGGGAGGAAGTGTTCTCAAGGCCCGGGGCTTGAAGGATGTTGTCTGCCCCGGGGTGGACGGCTCCGATTTCAGAGGGAGGCGCTCGCCTAGAGGTCTGGCGAGGAGGAGGATCGTCGACTTGCTCCTTGCTCTTCAGGGCTTGAGGAGGCTTGGTGTGCTTCTTGGTAGGAGCCATAGCCTTTGAAGTTAGCTACGAAGTCCCCACGGACGGCGCCAAATGTCGTATGTTTGCAAACGTGACACAAGAGAGGGAGTGGACACGGGCCGTCTTACGGGCCTACGTCCGAGAGAGAGAGAGTAGACACAAGGGTTTATACAGGTTCGGACGCTTAAACAAGTGCCCTACTCCTGTCGGTGTGTTTCTCGGGGGGAGTAGGGAGGAGGCTCCTGGTCCGGGCTCCCGCGAGACACACCAGTAGTTTCGTTTTTGTATTCCATCAGAGTCCTCCACAAGCGTGGGTTACAACGGGGTTTTATAGGCGCCCAGCCTGTTACACAAATTACCATCCTACCCCTACTACAATAACTTGAAGGACCGAGATGGCGAACAGAGGGGGGGTGAATGGTCGCAAATAAAAATTCCCCCAAAATACTCCAACAAAAACCTCGACAAGATCGCTCAAAGGAAATTGTGAAAAACCCGAAAAACTAGACAACTATGTGTACCCCAAGCTTGCATGGATAAGTACCATAAAATATGTGGGGATTTTTGAGTCACAATCCTGGTTGTCTAGTGTCCAAGATAAAGAGGAATCAATTCAAACTCTTGCTTTTAGAAAGGACATCAATTCAAATCACAAAAGTCACTTTCAGAAAAGCAAAAGCAGAATTTCCAGAACTTGTCCTCAATTTGCACAGGAGGTTGGTGGGTTTCTGCAGCTCACAAAATTCTGAGAATTTTTCTCCCTATGAGCATCAGAGTCGTGAAGAACTCCACCAAATTTCTCCTCAAAAATCCTTACAGAAAAAACAGGAAAAATCTAAGAACACAGTATGCTCAAGAACTTCGAGCAGAAAGTTTGGGGCTCGGTTTTCACCTCATGGCGCCCAAACTGTGCAACAAGTGAACTCCAAAATTTTTCTGCAGGTTTATATCAGAGTCCCGCACCTCCTCCAACAAGAATCACTCAAAAATGTTTTCTATATATTTTTACAAAAATCAAACACTGACTGCTGCGCGAAGAACAAGTTCTGAACAAAGTTGGAACTTGAAAGAAAAGATGTTCTCTACTCAATCCAAGAGTGCAAAAGAGATGTAAAACCATATGAACGCACTAAAAACATCCAAGATCAGCAGCATTTAGAAGGAGGGGAGGCAAATCCAAATTACTTGAAAGTAAATTGCGGGAATGTAATTGCGGGAAAGTAAATGCTGAATTTAAATTGCGTAAAGTAAAGACATAATGTAAATCATAAAATAAATTCAGAGGTGGATGGATAAAACTTTCATTTCTGGAAGGAGAGGTTACAAAGCCTCACATTCATGTGGGCAAAGCTCAAATGAGTATCAAAAACCTCAACACCTTCAAGGGAAGGAGGCTACCCCTCCACCCCTATTTATACTACTCTTGGGCCACCTACCACCCTTGGATGAGTCCCTCAACCTAGAGCACTCATCTAAGGGCTAGGATTAACCCACAACACAGCCATGCAAGGCTAACCCAAAACCCACACACATACCGGGTTTTCTTGCACGGTTTTCAAAGCATACTACCTAGACCCGCTAACCTATCAACTAGACCTCAATCCGGCGGCCCTCATTGATCCACGCGGCATCTAGCTAGCATCAACTCCTTTCCTTGTCTTCTTGACTTGCCGGACTCCGTCTCCGATCATCTTCGGCGATCTCCCAACCGTCGGACCTCAGCGCTCCTCGCCTAGTCCGGTCATCCTTCGCCTCACCATGACCTAGCACCGTCGCCTTGCAACCATCAAAGACAAGGAAACTCCTCACATAGCAATGCCCACAAAGATGTGCAATAAACCATCCAACTCATCACTACGCGTCCATACGATCAGTCTGCCACTCTGGCAGAGACAACTCAAATTGCTTCATTTTGAAAATCAATCCAAATCAAACTCAAACTTGAGCACACCTTGCTCAAATAAAGTCAAATACTCATCACAAACATGGATGGACCTCCACATGGTCCTTCAATCTCCCCTTGATGAGTATATTGACAAACCACACAAAAGGCATAAATTTGAGTTTGAAGAAAATGAAGAAGAAAGCAATTTTTAGTTGCAAAGTCAAACTTGGTCCAAAGATAGAAATTAGAACCATGACCAAGTTGTGAAGAGAAATTCAGTTTTAGAGTTAAATTTAAGAAAGAGCAAGTTTTCAACAAAACTCTAAAATCCAACTAAACATGTCAAATGTGATTATGAGATTATGATCCAACAGAAGTAGTAGCATAGTTTTACAAAGATCATAATAACCAAATAAGCATTCACATTTTATCATTTTAGTGATGCCTTTTCTACGTTTTCTCCCCTTTTGGCAATATAGGCATCAATTTTTTTATGTATGCATGAAATGCAATCGAAAGAGCTTTGAAGATTATCAATTGATCAAAATGGAAGGATATTACACCAAGCTTGTCAATTTTAGAAGATGACTAAACTAAGACATGTCCAAGTGCAAATCTGAGCTTAGTTTTGAATATTTCATTTTAGCAAGATTAGACAAGTGCAACACTTAGCTTTAGTTTCAAAAATAGAAGAATAGCCACTCTAAGGATCAAAAGAAAACCTAGAGTTCAACCTACTCAACACTTTGGGAATCTAGAAGAGCATACAAGGTCCTTGGGCTCATTTATCACTTAATGCAAATTTTGATTTATCATCATACAAGACATAGCGGGGTGCAAATGTTTGACATTATTTGCATTCTTTACCCACATATGTCTTTGTTTTTAATTTATTTGCATTTTCTTTTGACAACCAATTGACTCAAGCCGTATCGACCATCTCAAGATGAACTCTTAAGAGGATGGTCTAGGTCAAACACGATGTATTCAAGTTCATCCCAAGTGCAATGGGAAGCGGTCTTGTGAATACAAGGTGTTGAGTCATATGTGCACAAGAAGAGTCAATTTTGTTTAATTTTCATTTTTTTGCACAATGATTCATGAGCAATTGAAGGACTCTAGCATGGATCAAACTAGTTTCACCCAAGTTGCTATAGGGACTCTAGAGAACTCCTAAATTTCTCAAATTATGGCACAAACCTCTAGAGAAGAAACCTAGCAAGTAAAAGCAACAAGTTTCATCAAGTTTTTCATTTAAGGCTTATTTCATTTTTAAGCTTAGCAAGTTAAATGAACTTGGACATACCTAAGCTAGTGATTTTCTTCAAATGATGTAGCATGGTGTATAGCATGAAGAAGAAATCAATTGCATAATAGACAAAGCTCATAAAGCAGAAAATGCAGTCTAAATGCAATGCATGAACAGATTCCCAAACTCCCCTCAACAAATGAATCAATTTTAAGCTCAAATCTGGTTAAAGTTGAGTTATTATCAAGATTAGGCATAAAGAAAACCGAATGAACTCAATAACAACCAGAAAAAGCAGAATGAGGAGAAGAAGCCGAGAAAGCGCAAAACTGGATGGCTATTGAGCATAGATAAGATAGAAGAGACTCACTACGGCTTAGACTCGCTCTTATCTTCCCAGTGGTGACATAGGAAGCTGACTCTAGATCCCAACTAAGGAGTGCACAGGACCTGTCTACCGGAGGCCCAATACACTGCTAGACTTATAAAGCTGAGGAACTCAACCTAGAGAGAAGAGAGAACGACTAATCACGCATGATAGCAACCTAAAGCACAAGATAAGAGGTCCATGGAGGCATGCCAGAAGTCTAAGTGAGTGAACTCAACTCAAGAAAACAAGCCCAAAGTCACCCAGAAGAAGAAAGAAATCTTTGGAAGAAAATATATAGTACATAATATACAAACCGGCTCCCCTCAAGATAAGCCGTATGGGCTCACGACTCCAAGCTCAAATCCTCTGAACACACTCTACTCCCCTTGAGGCACACTCTAAAACTCTCACCTCACAAGAGATAGGTAGAAAGCTAGAGGAGAAGAGATAAGATCTAAAACCACATGGTCTCTAAGGAGCAAGGCGGCTCAAGGTAAGAAGCAACCTAACTATGCTAGAAGTCCAACCAAAGACTCTAGACAAACATGACACAAGCTCTACCTACAAAGAACCACAACCTCCTAAGAGACCCATCACTATCATCAACATTTTTAGAGGTACTTACCTATTGCAGTGTAGTGCAAGTAGTGGCAAATGACACTGAAGTGGATCCAAAAGCGAGAGGAAGAAGACTTAGAGATATTCCTAGGATGATGGTCTCCTCACGAAAGCCTACACATATGCATCCAACAAATCTATGCTTTGGCTGGGGTTAGGCGGATCCGGTTCCTAGGCACGAATGGACAAGATATAGGAAAAGTGTGGCAAATGATCATCTAGAGCATGAACATGATGCAGAAGGTAATGTAAGATCATGATCACAACTAAGCTAAAGATAGCATCAAGATCCATATATCCATAGACAACGGTGAAAATATATCCACATGATAAACAACGACAAGGTGCATCATAGCTTTGTCATCTTTGGCGAGAAGAAGCTAAGCAAGGTGCATCACAGCAACAAAATGCTAGCGAGGATCATGTGCAAGCCTAGAAATACACGGATCAAGATACTACCCTAAACATGGCAATGAGCATGTAAATGAAGAAATACCACAATGAAGCACAACAACATGCTACTAGATATAACATGAGCAAGATGAATGAAGACAACCAAAGAGGATCGTGCATAAAACAAACCAATTAGCAACATCAAGATCCATTTATCCAGTCTCAATAACAATATTTACATGCTGCGAAAAAGGCCCGTCAAAACAAGACCAAACAAAAGGTCATGAGGACACAGACAGCATGAAAGTAAATGGTGACCATGGACACAAAGATGAGAAGCTACTTATGGCAACACTCTATGCATGATGATGAATACATGCCATGAATGAAGAACACAAGCTCATGCAAAATAGGTATGAAGCATATAAGCATGAAGGACAATAAAAGGTGATCATGAACAATATAAGTCATACATCGGCAGCTAGATCATATGACCCTAATCTCATGAAAGGCACTCACATGTAGCACAAAGTCTAACAAACAAAGTCTAAACAAAGCTAATCATGGATGTAATAGAAAATCAGGGTCATATAACCTAGATACTACTCATGACAAAATAAAGTAAATGATATATAGCACGTGCCCATTGTTAATACAAATGCTCATACCAAAAGAACAATATCATGGACAGGATAAAAACAAGAGAATCACACATGGGAAAGAGCTCATGAATTTAGGATATAATACATGAAGCACAAAGATGGTTGGGGAAAACATGCTATGGCACAAAACAAGGCAGACAAAAACTAACAAGACCTAGCAAAGTACATATAATACACATGGGAGCAAGAGCAATCACAACATGTCATGGAAATGATGATCACAAGTATAACCGACATGAGGGTATGAGATAGCTCACCATGGAAGTGGAAGTCCCCAATGCTATTATCATGAAGCTCAACACTTGTGGAGAGAAACACGAGGCAAACAAAGTTGAAAGTACATGCAAGGTTAGCATGATGCTCATGATGGTCATGCGGGAAGATCCAATCCTCTAGAGACAAGCCGCAAAGGTCAACTCGAATTCACATCGAGTGCCAACATTGAAAAGCGACAAACCGATCCTAGATGAGATTAGTAAAGATCAACATGACCAACATACTTTCCTGCAACTCTTGCCGTGAGTGGGTACCTCGAGGAAAAACGAGGTCCACTACTTATGCACGGCGAAGATGATGCCTCAGGACAACTCATGGACTAAGAATCGAACTAAGAAAGGACAAGTCCACAAGATGACCCAAATCCACTCCACTAGGCAGTGATCACATCCTTAAGCTAGCCTCAAGCGACTCATGCCATGAGAAAGGCAAAAGGCACTCAAAAGCATCATCGCATAGACATGACACAAGGAATTGACACAAGAGGAAAGATGACTCGATCTTGGGATAGAGTGAAGACTTAGGAACCCAATCTTGAAGCATCGACACCTCAGTACCGACCACGAAGAAGAGCGGACTCGAATGTGTCTCTCGACGCTCAACTCTAACAAGATCGGTAGTAACTCTAGTAGATGATCTAGGAGTGGGCCAGGTTAGCACGACGTGGTGCAAAAGCGGACCATCCCGGTGAAGGCTGCGGATCTCCTACCGAAAACACCTCACACGGCGATATCTACCTCGATGGGAAAAGCGAGGAATATCAAGAGGACGGCGAAAAGGCGACTACGAACGACTCGGGACTAAAACTTGAAGAACTAGCATGAAAACCAAGTCACGGACGCTGCCCAAAAGCAGCGACTCTCTAACTTTGTCTAGAAGCGGTGTGTGCTTAGGAGCACTCAAAGTGCAGGGATGACCACGAATACCCTAAGAGCGACAACACGCTCACGCCGAGTGATCTTGGCGCGCCTGAAGCAGAAATCTACTAGGTGACCATCCTTCTTACAGAAGGTGCATGTGTACTTCGCCTTGCTAGAGGCAGAAGCAATAGGAGTAACACCCTTCTGATAAGAAGTCCTATGGACAACCCCAGTAGATCTAAACACGGTGGTACTCACTCAGGAGCTACCACAATCTCACCACTCTTGGAGCCGCGCACAATGGTGGGAGGATGCGCCCGGCGTGCTCAAGGGATCAAATCCTAGACCTTGATTGAATCTACTAATCTTGGATTGGTCTAGAATATGATTGAGCTTCTTCTTGCCTCCAACAAACTTCTCGAGAGTGCTCATAACATCGGCAATCTCGGAAGAAAGAAGCACAAGAAGAACAGGGGAAGGAGAGGAAGAAGAAGAACCGTAAAGAGAAGATCTCTCGTACGTGCTTTTTGTTCCCTTAGCACGGCTGCCTCAATCTTGAGGGCCTCACAAGAAACGCAAGGAGCATCTCTAATCCTAAGGGTTTGGTCTTTTAACTTCTTCTTAAGCTCGACATGGATTTGATCCACATCATCCTTAACCCCAACACACAGCAAGCAACCAGTTTGTGACTTAACTAGTAAATCCTTAGCAAGTTGATCACACTTGACATTCAAAGCATCATTGTCAAGTTTTAGTTGCTTCTGACCCTCACATGGTCGATTGGGTCCTTAGAAGCATGCAATTCAAGTTCATCATTTCTAGCAGAAAGCTTTCTAAGGTGTTCGCTCATGGCATAAATTTCGGCAAGCAATTTAGGTCGATTAGCACATGATGGAGTGGAGTGAGCATGAAGAAAACTAGCCTCAACAGGAATAGCATCAATAGAACTAATGCTAGCATTCTTCAACCTAAGACCATCAAGTTCAGCAAGCACACTATCATGTATGATGCTTAGGTTCTCCAACTCCACAAGAATAGCATCACACAAAGAGCAATCATCAGTGACTCGGGAGGGAGAAGATCTAAGTGAAGCTAACTCCCGAGTCAAGGTACCTACTTCCTTCTCAAGCTCCGTACACCTAGCTCTAGCTCTAGCATGAAATTTTCCTAATTTGCGAAAGCTTCGTTGAAGTGGTCATAGGAGGGTACCTCATCCGAGTCATTTGTAGAGCTCGGAGTCGCTGATGTCGTTGGTGTCGGCCATGAAGCACATGCGGAGAAGTCATCGCCGCCCTTCTTCTCTTGCGGATCATCCTCGCCTCGTCGCTCCATGTCTCCGTGTCGGAGAGGTTGATGTCGTCAAGCGCGGGAGGGCAGCGGTGGAAGAACTTCTTGTTCTTGGAGAAGTTACGGTACTTCTTCTCGTGGCGGTTCACAAACTGGAGGCTTCTTGTTGCGGTTCTTGTCGGTGTGGTCGTTCTTGCCCGAACCGCCAGCGTCGTTCTTGCCCTTCTCGGCTTGGGACAGTTCGCTGAATGTGGTTGGGGCCACCACACTCGAAGCGGTGATCATGCCACCTCTCTTCCTCTCTCTCACCCTCTTGTATGCATGAGAAAACTTGCGGCGAGAAGAGCAAGCTCATTTTCCGAAAATTTTCCAGTTGGTCATCGCTTAGCTCGCAAAGGCGGAAAGAGAGAAACCAATAGAAGGATCGGAAGAAGAAGATCCAATGGGATCGGTGACCAAAGCCATCGGCGAGATTTCGTCTTCCGAGAGGCGACATCGATCTCATGAGTCTTGAGGCGGGAATAAAGCCCGTCAAGAGTCGAGTCGATAAGTCGGTGGTGTCCTTGATGGTGGTCACCTTCATCTCCCAAACCCGAAGGTCGAGTGCGGTCAAGAAATGCCGAGCATTGTCCGAGTCGAGGTATATGCAACCAAGCTGCTCGGAGGTCGCTCAAAATCTTTGTAAACCGACCAAAACACTCGTCGAGACTCTCACGGTAGCGTTGATCAAACTTGTTGTACTCGCGCAGGCTGAATCTGCCTCACGGTCTTGATTTGAGTAGAGCCCTCATAGTAAGCATCGAGGTTACCCAAATCTCGTGGCGAACAAAGGTGAAAATCTATCATACTCACCACGGCTAAGACCACGTATGAGAATGTTCCTTGCCTTAGCATTCGCCTCAACGTTAACCATATTGATGGCGTGACATTTTCATCGCCAGGAATCTCATACGGAGTTTCACCTTACGCCATATCGGTAGCCACAGGCGATGATGTATGACTCCATCAGGGACTTCCAAAAGGAAAATTAACTCCATTAAAGATGGGAGGCTTGGTGGAATATTTGTCCGTCGCCATTGCTCTTGAGACCGGTCAAGATCTAGAAAAGAAGAGAACCGGCTCTGGTACCAATTGAAGGACCGAGATGGCGAGCAGAGGGGGTGAATGGTCGCAAATAAAATTCCCCAAAATACTCCAACAAAAACCTCGACAAGATCGCTCAAAGGAAATTGTGAAAAACCCGAAAAACTAGACAACTATGTGTACCCAAGCTTGCATGGATAAGTACCATAAAATATGTGGGGATTTTTGAGTCACAATCCTGGTTGTCTAGTGTCCAAGATAAAGAGGAATCAATTCAAACTCTTGCTTTTAGAAAGGACATCAATTCAAATCACAAAAGTCACTTTCAGAAAAGCAAAAGCAGAATTTCCAGAACTTGTCCTCAATTTGCACAGGAGGTTGGTGGGTTTCTGCAGCTCACAAAATTCTGAGAATTTTTCTCCCTATGAGCATAAGAGTCGTGAAGAACTCATGCGCAAAATAAATTCAGAGGTGGATGGATAAAACTTTCATTTCTGGAAGGGGAGGTTACAAGGCCTCACATTCATGTGGGCAAAGCTCAAATGAGTATCAAAAACCTCAACACCTTCAAGGGAAGGAGGCTACCCCTCCACCCCTATTTATACTACTCTTGGGCCACCTACCACCCTTGGATGAGTCCCTCAACCCTAGAGCACTCATCTAAGGGCTAGGATTAACCCACAACACAGCCATGCAAGGGCTAACCCAAAACCCACACACATACCGGGTTTTCTTGCACGGTTTTCAAAGCATACTACCTAGACCCGCTAACCTATCAACTAGACCTCAATCCGACAGCCCTCATTGATCCACGCGGCATCTAGCTAGTATCAACTCCTTTCCTTGTCTTCTTGACTTGCCCGGACTCCGTCTCCGATCATCTTCCGGCGATCTCCCAACCGTCTGGACCTCCGACGCTCCTCGCCTAGTCCCGGTCATCCTTCGCCTCACCATGACCTAGCACCGTCGCCTTGCAACCATCAAAAACAAGGAAACTCCTCACATAGCAATGCCCACAAAGATGTGCAATAAACCATCCAACTCATCACTACCGCGTCCATACGACCGGTACTACCACTGCTGGCAGAGACAACTCAAATTGCTTCATTTTGAAAATCAATCCAAATCAAACTCAAACTTGAGCACACCTTTCTCAAATAAAGTCAAATACTCATCACAAACATTGATGGATCTCCACATGGTCCTTCATAACTCAACCCGGGGCATCCTGGTCATTCCCGGGTGAAGGTAGTGGATCCCACGTCATAGCTTCGTAGGGGCAGGCCTCTGACTCCGGGACCCCACAGGGCGCCTCCCGTAGACGCCCGCGGAGTAGGAGGGTACCTCCCGTAGACGCCCGCGAGGTAGGAGAGTGCCTCCCGATACCCGCGGAGTAGGAGGGTACCTGCTGTAGACGCTCGCGGGGTAGGAGGGTACCTCTCACAGAAGCCCGCGGAGCATGAGGGTACCTCCCGTAGGCGCCCGCGAAGTACGAAGGTGTGTGATGTTCTCTTGCGTCGCTCGCCAAGTGCCCCGCGGCTGGGGCGCTCGCCAATCGCCCCGCGGTCGGGGGGCGAGGTGAGATCCCTTGGGGTTTAGATTCCCTGAGTACTTCCTCCAGGAAGCCTACGGGGGTATGAGGGAGCCTTCCGTAATACACCCGCAGAGGCATGAGGGAGCCTCCTGTAGACTCCCGCGGGGGTAGGAGGGAGCCTCCCGTATTACGCCCGCGGGATATGAGGTCTTCCTTTTGAGAGTTAGTGGGGTTTCCCCCAACATTGGAGTTGGCATAACCAAATGTGGTCATATCTATAGTAGTGATGTCCTCATCAAGTGCTGATTGTTACAGATCATTGCCAAAGAAAAAAGTTAGTCTTTACAAGCTGCACGGTTAGGCAGAGGAGCCTTGGGCGGTGCCGCTCTCATTGAGGGACAGCTCCAGTTCATCCACGAACGTCTTGGCCAGGCCAGCGAAGGACTCAATATAATTAGCTTCTGCGATCGGATCACCCGCGAATCCTTCTATCAGGACCGAGAGATCCAGGTTCGGGTGGTGGCTCTTCACCATGCCCAGCATGTGCAAGGTCGTGAGACGAGCTGAGGTGTTCATACGCTCGAGAGTCCTCAACTGCAGAGCGGCGAGCGCTGCGTTCGCTATAGCCTTTTTGACCTCGATCACTTTTTCACTCGCCTCCGCCTTGCATCGACTGGCCTGGGCCTCGACCAGTGCAGCCTCTGTCATAGCCTTCTCGGCCATTAGCTTTCTTTCCCGCTCATTAGCCTTCGCCTTAGTAGCCTTTAACTTGGTTTTAAATGCCTCTAGCTCGGCGTTATTACTCTTGAGTATTCGCTCTTGAGACGCCATGAGCTGCTCAACCTGCTGGCGCTTATGCGTTAAAAATGTTGCAGTATCGAGCAAGGAGCTGGTTGCACGCTACAATCCAAAATCAAAAAAGCATCAAGGAACTGGGCAAGAGGGAGAGCAAAAGTCAGAGTGAGGCGGTCCGCGTGTACGTACCTGATGCTAAGGTTTCAATGTGGAACAAGTTTCCTGAGGCGCTAGAGAAGCTGGAGGACTCTGGAGGGTTGCCACCGCGGATCCATCGGTATGACAAGCGGGATCCTCTAAGCAGGGGGTTACAGCTGTAGTGGCCATGCCTGTAGAGGTCGATGCCGTCACAGCTGCTAAATCAGCGGCATCACTGGACGCACCCTTCCTGCTGCAAGGCTAAAAAGCCTAAATACTCCAAAAAGGAGTTCACGAGAGGAAAAGTAGACCTACCCTACCATGCAGATTTTCGCCCGCATGGTCGGTGTTAGCGCCGATTCGACTAATGTAGTTGTTTCCTATGTCAGTTTGACTGGCAGAGGATGCAGCGCTGGCAAACCAGGGACCGGCGGTGGAGCCTATGAACAAATAATTGTTGTGAGGTAAAGTTCGCCGATAAGAGAGACGCGGCTCAATAGAAATGGTACCTGGCCAGTAGGTTTTAGTACAGGAAGTTCTTCTTGTGGAGATGCCTCTGGAGGAGCCATTGACCCCTGCGCGTCAATCCTCTAGGTGGTTCGCTGTTCATCCATCATTTGTTGGATTATACTCGGAGAAACTTCATAGCAACCAAGAGAGCGGTTGAAGGTCACCTGGTTTGGTAGCCCTGATGCTGAGGTCCAAGCCTACTTGGTTGGTCGACGAAGTGTTGCAGACACCGACCTCCTCTCTGTGGGAGGATCGATTGCCGTCTGCTCAGAGGTCTCTTCACCCTCGCCTAGCATACCAGCCTGAGGAGAGCTCGCCTCGGTAATGGTAGCGCCGGCCGCTTGATCGTCTTCCTGAATTGGCTCCTCGTCCTCCAAGTCAATCAATGCCCCGACTGGCCCACTTTTGTTCTAGAACTGGGCCTCCTGAAGAGTCGATAAGTCAAAAAGTGGACAGCAGATGTTCGAAACGAAGCATTGCGTGTTGCAACAAAACAACTAACCTTCAGTCGTGGGTTATCGAGTGAGTATGCTTTGATACCGCATAGACCTGTTCCGATCCTTGGAAAATCCTACTCAGACGAGAGGAGATCTCCGCTCTTGACAGGCCTGGCACGTAAGCAAATTGGTATATTATTCATCAAATAAAGAAATAAGTATAGCAAGCGGTACAAGTGTTTACCTCCAAGGTTGTCCCTTGTGGCGTCATCGGCACCCGAGTAGTCCCATGCGAAATGATCTCTGCATTTAAACGGACTTGATCGACGCGTGATGAAGTCCCTAGTGACATGCTACCCAATCAGTCCGGCCTTCCTTAGCTCCTTGATCTCTTGAGCATAGTAGGCGGTTCGAGTGGTCGCAGGACGAGCTTTCATCCAGAGGTCGATGGGAAAAAGGAATAGTGGTCGATAGCCGATGGGAAGGTTCACGGTGTCAGGAGAGGTGAAATAAAACCATATCTTCTTCCAATCCGATTACCAAGAGGAGGTGATATAAGGACATGCTGCTGTGGAGGTGGAACCCGGCACCCCCAATAGCGTCATTCTTAATTGCCCGCTTCAAGCTATAGAAGTGGCGAAACAAATTGAGGCTAGGACTAATCCCAAAATACGCCTCGCAAAGGTGGACGAACACGCTGAGCATGATGATTGAATTGGGGCTCAGATGAAAAGTTGGATTTGGTAAAATTCAAGAACTTGTTGAAGGAAACGAGGAGGAGGAAAATTAAGCCCGGAGCGAAAGAAAGCCTCAAAGACAATTGTCTCATCCTCATTCCCAGGAGTGGGGAATAGTTCACCTTGGAATGATCTCCAACGGAATAGCACTTGTGGAGGTAAAATTCAAGAACTTGTACGATTCAATATTGATTCAAGTCCGTTTTGATAGCTTGATTAAATCTACCATTGTTATGCGTGATATGTCCAACACATCCCTATCATCTATTATGATTGCCATTGATATACTACTTTGGCAGTTATATCAATAACGATCTAAATTCTTGATAGGTGCAACAATTGGATGGACATTTTGATTTAAAATTTTTAATTATAGGGATGAACAAAATCTACTATGAACATGGCATCACATGCAATGAGCATAAAGAAAATAGCAAAGATTAAACACACATCCACAGAAAAACAAAATAAGCTATGAAATAGCATGGCCCTTAGCATTAAGTTCTCCATCATCATGCTTGTTTGTTCACCTAGCCACCTTGCTTGATTGTTCACCTAATCATAATACTTGATACCATCGTCTTCATCATTATGGATGCAACGCCTTACAACTTTTGATAATGAATTTTACATGAGGGTTTGAAGCATCACAAGTCGACACGCAGGTCATTATACAATTTAAAAAGCCTTATGGCTTGACACGCCTTGAGCCATGTGGAAATTACATGCATCACATACACATAGGCCATACTATTTCACATAATTCCTGCAAAAGCGAGTTAAACAAAAGCAACCCTCGACTCCGGGGTCAAGGCGGCGCCCACGCGGATCAAGGCGGCTCTCGCGATAGTCCCATTGGCGGTCACGGCGCGGGTCGAGGAAGCGCCCTGGCGGGTCCAAGGGGCAGAGCCCCTGGCGGCGGTCAACCAGATTGACCCAATCCAATCTAATATGATCTTAAATTTTTAAGATTGACCATATCCGATCTTAAATTTTTAAGAGGCATGTCTTCTGTCATGGGAAAACACCCTCAAAATTTCCACGGATCAACTAGATTGACCCAATCCGATCTAATATGATTGGCTTGGTCCCATATGGTTACATTTCAAAAACCCTGATGGCGGTAACCCGACCGGTAAGGGCGACGTCATACCATGAATGGTCTCACCCAAATCAATATTGAATCGGTTTGCACTTACCATGGATCAACCAGATTGACCCAATCCAACTCAATCTGATTGGCTTGGTCCCATATAGATACGTTTCAGAAACCCTGATGGCGGTAACCCGACCGGTAAGGGTAACATCGTACCATGAACGGACTCACCCAAATCAAGGTTGAGTCGGTTTGCACTTTCCTCAAACCCTAAACCGATCGATCTCATCGATGGCTATTGTCACCAATTCATCATATGAACCGGCTGAACATGTAATAGATCCAATCTACTAACCTCACACATCATATGTGCAACGTCCAGATCACAAATCTATACGAGATGGCTCTGATACCACTGAAGAGGAACACGGTATGCTACACTAGCACAAAATAAATCTACCGCATAACCAAAAAGCTACTCGCAAGAAGGGGATCTCAGATTAGATTACCACTAGACACGCAGTTGCGGAATCCTTAGCGCGTCGATGTAGTGGATCGTCCTCGCCGCAGTCATTGCGTCGACGGAGTGGATCATCCTCGCCTCGTCGTGGATCGTCCTCTCACGCCACGGTCGCAGCAGCGTCACCGCAGTAGTCCACACGTCCAGGGATGGAACACCGTGCGTTGGTGTGCAAGCACCTGGTCGCTCGGCAGGGGCAGCGAGAGGAGGCTAGGGTTTCGGGTAAATCACTTCTAAACCGTGGAAAGCACACCCTGTGCCCACCCTCCTCCCCTCCTTATATAGCCACGAGATGAAACCCTAAACCAAGGCCCATCAGCGTGCTAAGCCCACGAGGTCCATTAATTATGGATCCAATCCAAATTAATGAGTCCCAGCCCATTAAGTGTGTGACCCTGCAGGTTCATGTACGTTTGGACATGGATTCGGAAAACTCCTTTTCAATCCAATAGTTGGTAGCGGCTCCTTGCAAAGTATGCCAACTCCCAAACATACTATGATCAAATCGGACAAAACCTATCAAAAGTACTCATGTAATAATCTCTTTGCCAAGTATATGAAGATTGAACTCAAGGCGAGAAGCATGTCATCCTTTGATGATTCAATCCATCTCTCGTATCCGTGATATATTAATAAGTTGTGATTGACTCTTCAATCACGGAATGGCCATGCATGCTTCCTTAATCATATCACATGAGTGGCCTTATCATATATCTCCATTTCATTGGAGTGGCAAATTCCATCTTGACTGCTCACTTCCCTCTGCACGTTTTATAGTAAACATGAAAGCTACCTTTATAACTATCCGGTTAGGAAGTAGTGTTTGATAGCCCCAAGGAAAACTATTACACATGTAGGGAATATGACAATCTCAGGTCTAAGGATAATATATCTACTATGTATGAGATACACTGATGACACATAAGAATGAAACATTCTCGCAGTGTCCTATGGCGGGTCTATCTAACCCATGTTCTTTAACATGCGCCACAATGTATAGATGATATCTCCATATCCCATGATCTATGAAGCATGATCATCGATCACTACATGTGCTGATCTATTCGTCGTTGTCCTATACGATGATATCCGATCAGAGATATTTATCGAATTATATCAATAAGTAAAGAGCTTCATAAGCAAGTCACATACTTGTTGATCAATACAATGATATACATTCATTGGACCAATAATCATATTATTATTCGTAAACATAGTCATGTTACAATCATCTAAATGATTGCCTCAAGGGCATAACACTAACAGGACATAGGGTATTACTTCGTCAGGAGGCCCAAACCTGTCGACATCATGTGCCTCTATTTGCGTGCTTGACTCTGCTATCTCGAAGGTACTCGAAGTATAAGTTTATTGTCCATCCCTAACCTTCGACAGTTGGGTATGCCGGGAGTCCCAGTGAAGGACACCAAAATCAGCTGTGGTTGATCATTCATGCTCTATATATAAAGCCTTGGGTTGAATACTACTGATGGGTAGTCGGAGTACAACTAGTACGATGAAGGTATGTGGGGAATAGTCAAGGACACTACTACTCATTGGCTATCAGGGTTGGAGATCTAATATTGGAGTAGTGATAAACATTCTTGGACCTCACAGGATGGGGTCACTATGGGTAAAGTGGTACAAAACTGTGCAGGGTTAAATCATGAATTCATACCTGTCTCCTGAATTGGAGGCTATGGAAGCTAAGTCTGCCTCGCCTCATATATGAGTGCTAGTAGCTATTTTCATACTAAAATACACAACCCTTAAAGAAAACCCAAAACCTAATTTCTATAAAAATGGATTTTAAGGGAAGGTGAATATTGGATGGATATGTAAGGAATTCGTCTATTGCATTTGCTATATATTAATGCTTGCTGAGTACTTCTGTACTCACTCTTGCTTAAATCCCCCTTTGCTTAGAGAATGGCTCCGGTGGTCAAGCGTATCGTTGGGACATGGATCCCAATGGATTCGCCTACGAGGCATGGGGTGAGGGGCAACCACAAGATCAGAACGACCAGGACTTGGGCTACCATGAGGGTTAGATTATTGGGTAGACCGTACATCGGCTTCATCAGTCTTTAGGGTAATTAGTACTTTGTATTATATTTTTATTGTACTTGGATCATATGTATAATTAATGTACTAGACTTGTAGCCCTGCATGATAATGGAATATAATAAGTTTCCATTTCAGTCTCTAATTGTTATTCTACTACAACACTCTGAATACGGTGTATGAACTGATAAAATGTCAGGTGCGCTCGATATTTTATTAGCTAATATGCCAAGATAAATATAATTAACTCAGAGTAATGGCAGTAGTACCGCTGTTACCCTGGGCAAATTATGCGAGTCGCCACAATGGAAGAATGTGTAGTCACTACCAGCGCCATGGGCTCCAAGTCGATGATGCTGTGGTGGTCGATGGGTGAATCGCATCTGAATAGAGTATATGACATGAGGGACTTATTGTTGGAGATATGCCCCAGAGGCAGTCATAGGGATGATTATATTTCCTTATGTTCACGATTAATTATTTTGTTTCTTGAATATTGTCATTATTATTTATTAGCATGTATGTGACTTGTTTGTGAAACACTATATATGACTTTGTGATGATTATTCTAAAGTGATCCCTCGTTGATAAACATATGAGGACACTTATGAATAGACAAGCATATGTATTGGTTGATAACCATGTTTCACGGGTCGTAGATATGGAGATATCAAACCAATAATACGGACACAAGTTAGAGCACATAGAGTTGGATCGACCCACCTTGAGACACTACGAGAACGTTGTAATCTTCTTGTCATCAGTTGGTCTCATATACAATGTGTATGCTATATCCTTAGACATGAGGTTGGAGCATGTACTCGAGATGTGTAATGATTTACTTAGGAGTTGCCAAATACCGTAACTGCGTAGTTATAAAGTTGGCTTTCGGGTTTGTCATGAAACATGCTACGAAGCATGGTCAATCAAGATAGGATTTGCCCCTCCATTCAACGGGAGAGATATCTCTCAGCCTCTCGAGTGATCGGATTTCAGAAATGCATGGCCATGCTACTCGCGGTTAAAGAGTTAACCCTAGTTAGGGATTCCAAGTCACGTGATCGAGAAAGAGTGGTCGAGCTAACTAAACAAGAATGGCATGTACTCGCTTTGAGTTTGACCGACATCATGAGGCAAAGGGAAATGCATTTATCTAAGCATTGTTTAGGTTCGTCTGATGTGATCTTTACATATACTCGGGAGTCGACATATCCTGCTAGGGACCGCTATCGATTAATGGCCGAGTAAGAGTACTCGAGCCATGTCTAGGTATATGTGAACCTATAGGGTCGCATGCTTAAAGGGTTAGGACTTAATTCGGATGGTGATCCGAATTCTAATGGGTTTTAAGCTCCAAATGGGCCTCTAATGTAGAGCCCATTATGGGGCATCTATTTAAGGGAGGGAGTGCTGGCTTTAGGGTTAAGAGACAATTGGGAATTTATAATTCTCAAAATCCTAGCATCCACCCATCCTTCGCCCAGAACCACGTAGCCGGCGCTAGCACTTCAGCGCGCGGTGTTCCTGCCCCATACGCGTGGATACCTTGGAGGCATTGCTGCGAAGCTTCAACGCTAGGACGATCCGCAACCTGCGATAGTCACAAGGAGCTGTTAGGGGAGGCACAAGGCTAGTACGACTACCTCTGCACCACCGCGCTACATCGACTATACTTCCGCTACAGGTCTGCGCATCTAGTGGTAATTCTGTGATCTATAACTTACTGGTTCATTGGTTACTCGGTAGAAAATTTTGATTTTTCACTAGAGTAGCCTACCTGTTCCCCAACAGTGGTATCAGAGCCTTTCTGCGTAGTTTTAGATTCGGAATAGATGCATATGATGATATGCGGTAGTAATAGATGTGATCTATTGCTGTTTTATTGGTCATTCTATTTGATAGATCGGATTTTGGCACTGGTTAATAAGATTAATTCATGTTCGGTGGTCCTAGATGGGTTCAAGGTCATTGTTCCATGGTCATGCTGTTGTGGTCGCGCCACTACTTACCCCTACCGGTGAGTTTCCGCCATCGGGGTAGATCGTGAAACGTAAACCCAGATGAAGCACGTGATGGGATCAAGATCATTACTGTGTGATCATGATGTTGTGATCGCGCCACTACTTACCCCTATCAGTCGATTTTCCGTATCGGGGTAGATCGTGAAACATAAACCCACAAGCAGCATGCAAAGATCAATAGGTTTGATCAACACGGATCTGTGGTCGGAAATAGGGTTATTATGATTAACCCGAAGAGGTTTTCCATTGTCGGATTCATGGATTTGATCTATATTTTCCGAAGAGGTTCACATCGTTCGATAGAATGCAGTTCTATGCATAACTTGTTTTTGCAGGATTGATGTGAATAGTATGGCCCCTTGTGTACATGATACATGTGTGTAATTTTCATGGCCTACGTGTCATGCTTGATTGCAGCCCAAGGCTGTCTATATCTGTATAAACAGACTGTGTGTGGACTTGTGATGTTTCTACACTCTTTGTAAGTTATTACTAGTGCTATTATGAGTAATAGCTTAGCGGTAGTACTTGGAGGACTCAAACACTAGGAGGCGTGATGAACAGGAAACGTGGCGATGGAGATATCACCATGTGAAGGGCCATACTATGTCATAGTTAATGTAACTATATGTGATTGCTTTTATGTTCCTATTTATTTATTTCTATGTGTGTTGTATAGTTATTCCGAATGCTTTTAACATGGTAGAAGTAAAATCTCTCACGTAATATTAAGCAAAATTGATGCCCTCCCAATTGGCTACGCCATTCAAAATCATGTAAATTAATGGTAGGTCTGCTAAAGTAGGGTACCATTAACTTTCCTTGATTAGATGGGTTTGTGTCGAACACTCACACGCATAAGCATTGATTACACTTGACAAGGTCATCATAATGGTTATGGATCTTGGGGCATAGGGTTGGGGCCGGGGCATAGAGCTGCCACCCAACAACAAGAGTCATATAGTAATATGATTAGCAAAGGGCTGCTTACCGAGTTCATTAGCCTTCTAGCAGTGATGCTAAAGCTCACTAGTAGACTAATTAATTGTGGGTCTTGAATCACTAAGAGGGATATCGAATTTAGTGGAGTATCCTTATTAAATTGTTTAATACAGTTACTTTTCATGAATGTTTGTCTCAGTTTTTGCATATATTTTCTATTTTAGATCATGGCACCACCTGCTACTGCACACACTTCTAGTTATGCTTTGTGTTCGATAATTGAAAAGGAAAAACTTAATAGAACGAACTTTGCGGATTGGTCCCGAAACCTGAGAATTGTTCTTAGGCAAGATAAAAAGGAACACATTCTAGAGGAACCAATTCCAGATGTGCCTGACGAGAATGCTTCCAATGCTGTTAAAGCTGCTTACAAAAAGGCGGTTGATGAGTCCCATGATGTTAGTTGTCTCATGTTTGCTGCTATGAACTCAGACCTTCAAAAGTAGTTTCAGAACATAGAGGCCTACGATATGATTGTAGCGCTTACGGGCATGTTTGAGACATAGGCTAGGATAGAGAGATATGAGATCTCAAAGTCCTTGTTTGGATGTAAGCTGGCCGAGGGCAGTCCAATGAGCCCTGATGTAATCAAGATGGTTGGTTACACACATAGCTTGGAAAAACTTGGTTTTCCACTTAGCCAAGAGTTGGCTACTGACTTGATTCTTGTTTCGCTCCCTTCGAGCTTTGGGCATTCATTATGACTTTTCATATAATGGCATGGACAAGAATCTCACCAAACTGCATATGATGCTCAAGACACTACAGGATAGCATTAAGAAAAAGCACTAGTCCTGTGATGATTGTGTAGGAAAGTACTAGCTTCAAGAAGAAGGCTAAGACTAAAGGAAAAGACAAGGCTAAAGCTTTGGATAAGATCCCCAGCAACAAGCCTAAGCCTAATTCCAAGTCTGGCCCTACATCAGAGAGTGAATGCTTCTACTACAAAAAGTTAGGCCATTAGAAGAGGAATTACAAAAAGTACCTGGCAGATCTGAATAAGAATGGTGGATCTAAGCCACCAAATTTAGGTATTAATTTTATACATGTATTTCTTGCCGATTCTTCTAATAACTCTTGGGTATTTGATACCGGATCGGTTGCTCATATTTGCAATTCGATGTAGGGGTTAATAGGAGTAGGAGCGTTGCAATAGGTGAGGTTGATCTCCACGTTGGGAATAAAGCAAGGGTTGCTGCATTAGCCGTCAGGACCTTACCACTACATTTACCTTAAGGATTTATTATGGAATTAAATAATTGTTATTATGTTCCAGCATTAAGTAGAAATATTATTTCCGCCACATGTTTGTTGGTAGAAGGTTATAATTTCAATATTGAGGATAATAATTGTTCTATAATTTTGAATAAGATGTTTTATGGCTATGCTCCCATTGTGAATGGGTTGTTTATTTTAAATCTTGATGATGCACCTGTCTATAATATTGATGCTAAGAGGCTTCGGCCAAATGATTTGAATCCCACTTACTTTTGGCATTTTCGCTTGGGTCATATTAGTCAAAAACGCATGATGAAGCTCCATAGAGATGGTCTTCTAAAATCATTTGATTTTGAATTATTTGAAACATGTGAGTTTTGTCTACTTGGTAAGATGACCAAGACACCTTTCACAGGGCATTGTGAGAGGGCATCTGACTTATTGGAACTCGTACATACTAATGTATGTGGACCAATGAGCACGACAGCTAGAGGTGGTTTTCAGTACTTCATTACTTTTACCGATGACTATAGTAGATACAGTTATGTCTAGTTAATGAGGTACAAGTTGGAAACTTTTGAAAAGTTCAAGGAATTCCATAATGAAGTACAAAATCAACGTGGCAAGAAAATTAAGTTTCTACGATCTGATCGTGGAGGCGAATATTTGAGTCATGAGTTTAATGATCATCTAAAGAGTTGCAAAATTGTTCCACAACTTACGCCTCCCAGCACACCTAAAAGGAATGGGTTGTCTGAGCGGTGTAATCGGACCTTGTTAGACATGGTTTGGTCAATGATGAGTCAGTCAGATTTACCACTATCTTTTTGGGGTTACACTCTAGAAACTGCAGTTTTCACACTAAACAGGGTACCATCTAAATCTGTAGATAAGACACCTGTGAAATATAAGAACCCAGGTGTCTTCATAACCGGCCCAGAAGTGCCTAGGGAAGAGACAGGGCTGAGTGGAAGGCTCAGAGGATAAGCTCCGCGCCAAGCCTTGCTGCCATGCGGAAGGGGATATATCCTAGAGATAGTTGAACAAATATTTAGATATAAGAGATATGATTGTAATCCGAGTTGTTAGCAGGATAGGATAAAGATGTAAACTCTATCCTGTAACCGATTAGAATCCAATAACCGATCGGAATCCCCTAAACGATCGGGACTCTGTAAACTGCCCCACCCCCATTATATAAGGGAGAGGGCGAGCAACAATAGGGATAGGAGTAATCTTAGATCCAAGAGATCCACATAATCCCAGCACACAGGACTAGGGTATTACCTCCTCCGTCGAGGGCCTGAACCTGTCTAAGCCTTTGTCTTGTGTGACCTTTGAGTTTTAGAATAGCGCCTGCCCCATAAATTCATTGCCGACCACAAAAGTCGACAGTTGGCGCCAGGTAGGGGGAGCGCTATAATCTTTTCATACAAACTCGATGGCAGCAATCAGCGGAATCATCACCACCTTCATCTCCGGTCAGGCTTTCCGCTTTGGAAACCTGGACTTCGTCGCAGATGCACACGGAGAACTTGTTTGCCTAGACCTAAACCAGATCCAATCTGGTAAAGATCAGTCTGACCCATCTCAGGTGTGCCACTCTGACTCGGTTAGCAAACCAGTCGGCGTCACGAGGAATTGCTACAATCTTCTTGGCATCATCGCAATAGAAGAGCAAAAGATCGATCTCCAACGCCAACAAGAGATTCAAGAAGCCACGGAGGAAGATCACCTTCTTCGTAATGCTAAGGAGGCACAGGCGCAATCGCTTCGATCTCGCGGCCGCAATGTCCACGAGGACATCCTACAATCAAAATTGGGAGACCAAGTTGTCTTCCACACGCCGCTGCAGAACGTTGTCGCCTCCAAGACGCTTCTCGACATGCTGGACCCGATGATTGCATCTGATAGCCCAGCGGCCCCGATCGTGGCCCAGATCAAGGCCATGGTGATGGCGGCACAATTCAACAAAATCAGGAAAAGCCAGTAGGAGAAGCGCACTCATGCTCCCACGCGGCTACTCGCGTCGCTAGCAGTCGGACTGCTACAAGTAAGAATACCGGCAGTCGGTGCCCCACACGACCAGTCGAAGACGCCCGCTGGAATCTTAACCGCGACCTCCGCCAAGACATCACCGCCATACGGCAAGAGCGGGACGAGGAAGAACGACACTGGCGCTATGACGACCACGAACGTTTCGGTACCGGCCACGATCGACGGAGTGATCAACGGTACGATAACTGCAACGACCATAGAGACCATCATCGCCGGGGTCGGAACAACAACGACGATCGCTGAGTCATGGGCTCGCTGCGCCGAAATCTACCCCGACGCGTTGATGACAATCGCCGAGCCAGAGGCTCGTCACGCCGAACTCCCCCTCATCATGACGACAAATCCATCGATGGAATCCGAGCGTTCACTTCTCGGTTACACCGAGTAATATGGCTCGAAGGTTTCAACCCCAAGGGCATCGTTAAGTTTGACGGGAATCGAGATCCGAAAGCTTGGCTGCAGGTCTATGCCCTGGCAGTTAAAGTGGCTGGGGCCAATCAAAACGTGATGGCAAATTATCTGCCAATCAATCTTACCCCTTCAACTCAGTCATTGCTCACAGGACTTCCTGCGAACTCGGTAGACTCCTGCAGCGATCTTTGCGATCAATTTATCGTGATCTTTCAGGAACCTATGAGGGGCCTGGCACCCCATGGGACCTATATCAACTTCACCAGAAGAAAGACGAAACACTAAGAGATTTCATCCGGCGTTTCATGCAGAAGAAAAACACCATCAGGGATGTATCTGATATAGTGGTGGTAGCAGCCTTTCAGAAAGGGGTCAGCGATCCTGATCTGATCAACAAAATGTCTAGAAAACCACTGGCCTACGTAAAGGAGATGTTTGCATTGGCCGACCGCTATGCCACGGCCTCAGACGCCCTGGCCGAGCGCCAAGAAGATCGCCCGCAACAGAAGAACAAAGGCGACAAGGCCGAGTCCTCTAGGTACAAAGACAAAAAACGGAAATGTGAGGAGCTAGTTGCGGTAGCAGAACGCAACCGGCCTCGAGCCACATGTAGGGAGGCGCCCGATTACAATACTATCATGGATGCGGTCTGTCCTTTCCACCCTAAGGGAAAGCACACCGCCAAAGACTGCTTTACCCTAAAGCGTTTTGCGCGTGAAAGCAACAAGCAACTGGCTCAAGCGAAGGATGAGGCTGCTAAGAAGAAAGACCCTCCCAGCGAGGACAATTACCAAGAACCCGAGCACGAGCTGAACTACATATACGGGGGCTCCACCAGATACGAGTCAAAGCAGAAGCAAAAGCTTATCGCTCGGGAGATCAATGCGGTGGAACCGGCAACCCCCCAGTATCTAAAGTAGTCTAAAGTCCCGATCACCTTCGACCGCTCGGATCACCCCAACCGAGTTCTACATCCGGGTAAGTATCCGCTAGTGCTCGACCCAGTTGTTCGCAATGTAAAGCTCAAGAAAGTCTTGATTGATGGAGGGAGTGGACTCAACGTCTTGTTCGCCAAAACCTTCGACGGCATGAACGTCCCCCGCTCCGAGCTAAGGCCGAGCTCACAGCCGTTCCACGGGGTGATCCCTGGGGCGTCTTCGTTTCCACTCGGGCAGATTGCTTTGCCCGTCACCTTCGGTATCAAAAACAACTATCGGACCAAGTATATAAATTTTGAGGTAGCAGATTTCGAGACAGCGTATCATGCTATCATGGGAAGGCCCGGTCTGGCTCGGTTCATGGCCGTCCCACACTACACCTATTTGGTGATGAAGATGCCGGGACCCAATAGCGTCATCACGGTTCGCAGTGACATCAAGCGATCTTTGGATTGCGACCGAGAGAACCATGAACATGTTGAGCTACAGGAGGAAACTGCCGAGGGGAAGAATTCAGGCAGAGGCTGCCATGTTGCAAGAAGGAGGCGACATCCCATCCAAGAAGCAGGCCACGTCAGGGATAAAGCCTGGCGAAGGAACCAAGAGAATTATTCTCGACTCAACTGACCCATCCAAAACGACTCTGATCGGGATAGGGATCGAAGATAAATAGGAAGGCATGCTCGTCACCTTCCTTCAGGCTAACAAGGACATCTTTGCCTGGAAACCATCCGAAATGTCGGGTGTTCCTAAGGAGGTGATCAAGCATTCTTTAAACGTTGATGAAAAGGCAAAGCCAATCAAGCAAAGACTCCGGCGGTTCACTCCAGATCATCGGAATGCCACCAAGCAGGAGATCACCAAGCTATTAGCTGTAGGTTTTATCAAAGAAGTGTATCATCCCGACTGGTTGGCGAAACCTGTACTAGTTCAAAAGAAGAATAAAACTTGGCGCATGTGCGTTGACTATACTGGTCTCAACAAGGCATGTCCAAAGGATCCATTCGGGCTACTTCGAATTGATTTGCTGGGTGCGAGATCCTGAGTTTCCTCGATGCTTACTCAGGGTACCACCAGATTCGCCTAAAGGCGGAAGATCATATCAAGACTTCATTCATCACGCCCTTTGGGGCCTTTTGCTATACCACGATGGCGTTCGGGTTGAAAAATACTGGTGCAATGTATCAACGCGCAATACATTAGTGTTTTCACGCCTAACATGGATGCAATGTGGAGGCATATGTGGACGACGTCGTGGTAAAGACTCGGGAGAGGAAGGACCTTATCGCCGACCTAACCGAAACGTTCGAGAGTCTAAGGATTTCAGCATGAAGCTTAATCCCGAGAAGTGTGTTTTCGGAGTATCTTTTAAAAACTGCTCTGGTTTATCGTATCCCAACGAGGCATTGAGGCCATCCCAGGAAAGATCAAGGCCATATCAAATATGGAACCACCGACTTGCCAAAAGGACGTCCAGAAGCTTACAGGGTGCATGGCCGTACTAGCAGGTTTATTTCCCGACTGGGTATGCGAGGTATGCCATTCTTTAAACTCTTCAAGAAGCAGGACAAATTCCAATGGACGCCTGAGGCACAGCTAGCGTTTGAAGATTTGAAGACCTTCTTAACGACACCCCCAGTCTTGGTTTCACCGATGCCAGGGGAACCTCTGTTACTTTACATCGCAGCAACGACTCGTGTAGTCAGCGTTGCAATCATCGTAGAAAGGGAGGAGCCGTGTCACGTGCAGAAGATCCAACATCCGGTCTACTTCGTCAGCGAGGTCTTGAGTGAATCTAAGGTGCGGTATCCACAAGTGCAAAAATTATTATACGCCGTACTTCTTACATCTCGCAAACTCAAGCACTACTTCCAAGAGCATACTGTTTCGGTGGTCACCTCCTTCCCAACCAGGAGGCCACTGGGAGAATTGCAAAGTGGGCAGTCGAGCTTGGAGCTTTTGATATCCTATTCAAGCCTCGCACAGCCATCAAGTCTCAAGCGCTCGCCGACTTTACTGCCGAGTGGACAGAACTTCAAAACCCAGCGGTTGTCAAGGAACTCGAGTATTGGACAATGTAATTCGATGGTTCCCTCATGCTCAGCGGCGCGGGGGCTAGTATAGTGCTCATATCACCAAGTGGAGAACGGTTGAGGTACGTTCATCAAATACTTTTTCCCGCGTCGAACAACGCCGCCGAGTACGAGGCACTCATCCATGGGCTCCGTATCACCATATCACTCGGTATCCGACGTTTGACGGTTCGCGGAGATTCAATGCTCATGGTCAATCAGGTGCAAAAAGAATGGTCCTGCATCGAAGACAGCATGGCTGCCTATTGCCAGGACGTACGCAAGCTAGAAGGCAACTTTGACGGCTTGGAACTTGTTCATGTGCTCCGTCGGGACAATGAAGCGGTCGACGAGCTAGCAAAAATGGGATCCAGCCGAACCACAGTGCCCGTGGGAGTATTCGTCGAAGAAATTCATAAGCCCACAACAAGCACTCGGCAAAAGTTGGACATCCCAGTGGAGAAGAACGTAGAGGCAAAAGTCCTGATCATTACCCCCGATTGGACAGCTCCTAATGTGCACTAGGGTTGTCCCGACATTCTGATGAGAATGATACGATGAACCACAAGATCAGCAACCAAACAATCACAACGTCACCACACGAGGCGATCAACCGAATCAAAGACCCGATCGATCCTTCAACCTGCTGCAACCAAGAACATGCAAGAACAAGGTGATAGCAAATTCGATCCAATAATGTCATAGAGAAACAAGGTGAGGTTCTGTTTCTCAACTCGGGTGGTCTAGTCGACACACGCAAGGTTGAGGAGGGACGCACACGGGCTCTACCAAAACACAACAAAACCTAAAAAATGAAGAACAGGGGTGAGAACCCAATATAAAGGGGTACCCACACAAGGGGGGCACCCAAGAGGGGTGCGGCAGCCAGGAGAGGGGCGTCGGCCAAAGGAGGGGTGGAACCCTAAGAGTACATGGGCCTTGGGCCCAAAAGAAAGGTGGCGCAGCACTTGGAATTTCTGTCCCGTGAGATTGTTCTGTGATTTCCCTTTGATCAAGAGGAATTTGGCCCCAGGATCAGATCCATTGGAAAGTTTATCTCGATACCTTTCAAACGAGTTGTCGAACATCGAAAACGGAGTTCGGATGTGGCTGTGGCGTCCGTTTGAAGTACTGCTGCTCCTGGATGGCCGAACCGGACTCGGCGACGAATTGGGCTTTATCTTGGGCCTTCCTTGGCGCGTGGGCTGTCCTCGGTGGATGTTCTTGATGTGCTGGTCTAGCAAAGGTGGATGGAAAGGACTTGCTTCCGGATTAAGCCCTCCAAACGTCGTAGACGAAGTAGCGGGCGAAACAGCGACGGTCGGGAATGAAGTAGCGGTCGTAGAGGAAGAAGGGGCAGCGGTTGTATCCTTGGTTGGGATGTCCTCATCAACTCCGTATCTGGACTATTTGACAAAGGATGAGCTAGCCAAGGACCGCATGAAGGCCGAACGAATAATGCGTTGAAGCAAGAGCTATGTGGTAATCAGGGGAGAACTCTATCGCAAGAGCTCCTCTGGTGTACTACGACGGTGCATATCAGAACAAGAAGGAAGAGATCTTCTCAAAGAAATCGACTCGGGAATTTGTGGGAATCACGTGGCATCCACAACCTTAGTCGGCAAGGCTTATCGCCAGGGATTTTTCAGGCTAACTGCTATCACTGATGCAGAGGACATAGTTCGGACATGCGAAAGATGTAAATTCTTTGGGCGACAGGTGAACAAACCGGCACAGGAACTACAGACCATCCCAATCACCTAGCCGTTTGCGGTCTGGGCGCTTGACATAGTGGGACCTTTGAAGAAGGCTCAAGGTGGTTATACTCATCTCTTCATGGCCGTCGATAAATTCACCAAATGGATTGAGGCTAAGCCAGTCGCCACAATCACAACCGCAAAGGCCAAAGAATTCTTCCATGAAATCGTGGTTAGATTCGGCGTACCAAACCGAATCATCACGGATAACGGCACCCAATCCAGAGGTGGCATATTTCAAGACTGGTGCGGTGAACTCAGCATAAAAATTTGCTTCGCATCAGTAGCACACCCCCAAAGTAATGGGCAGGTCGAACGAGCCAACGGCATGGTGCTACAAGGACTAAAGGCAAGGATTTTTGATCGTCTCAAACAATACACCATTCGGTGGGTCAAAGAATTGCCTTCGGTACTCTGGGGGCTGCGAACCACCCCCAGCAGAGCAACTGGGCAGTCGCCTTTCTTCCTGGTGTATGGCTCAGAGGCAGTCTTCCCCACCAAGTTTTTTCCTGCAGGTTCGGAGCTATGAGGAGGTCGCTTCGGGAGAAAACCGGCTAGAAGACCTCGACCTACTGGAAGAAGCCAGGGACGTTGCAACAATTCAGTCGGAAAAGAACCTTCAGGGCTTATGTCACTATCATGGTTGCAATGTAAGGAGCCACGCATTCTCCAAAGGAGATCTGGTCCTTAGAAAGAATCAGAAATGTGAGCATAAGCTCTCCCCAAGCCGGGAGGGCCCTTACATCATCGATGAGGTGATACTTCCTGGGGCTTATAAGCTCAAGCGTAAAGACGGCACAATTGTCAACAACACCTGGAACATAGAACAGCTACGTCGTTTTTTCACTTGAACTCTTAATTCGATTGCTTCTTTATGCATGAATGTTCACTCTTAAGTTGTTCTCGTATAATCTTCTCGAAAATTATGCGTCTGAGTGCTTCGCTCCTACGAATTTTAAGACTCTGAGACATGCGTCATGAACCATACCCCAAAGCCTGGGGGCTGAACTAGTCGGACATGATATTCAAGATGTCAAAACTACACGGATGGCCTCATCGAGCATAGCAGCATATTTAAAGAAAACTTGCAAGATCAAGGAAACACTTTTATATATTTGATTCATAGGTCCAAAGTTTCCGCTATAGCTGAAGAAGCATCCTTGACTTCATCCCAGAATTCGGCGGCCCGGTCTTCATCCATATTGCAGGCATAGCCATCTTTAATGGCTTCAAGATCCACTCGGGGATAAAGCAACTTGGTGATCGCCAGAGCCTGGCTAGCACCGTTGGTCGCCGTTTCCTTCAAGAGTCTCTTAAGCTCCTTGGGGGCTTCCTCCAGTTGGGAGATAACGTTGTCCCTATTGAGCGGCCTCTCGCCTCTGGGATGAAGCAACCTCAACAATGGCTCAGAGGCCTCGCGAAGCTTAGCACAAGACGTTTCAAGGGCCTCGACTTTCTCGTTATAAGCGGCGTATTGAGCCCGCGTCTTAAACTTGTAGTCTGCAAGCAAAATAGATTATTAAGAAATACCAAGAAGACAATGAAGACAAGGGAGGGCCAAGGTGCTGAGCGTACCTTCTAGCTCCTTCTCCGATTTCAAGTTGGAGGCCTCCAAGGCCTTAACTTGCTCTTGGAGCATTGCAATAGTAGATGATGCGATGCACGGGTGCCCGATCTTCCGGTGAGGGGATAATTTTGATTAGGCAGAGGATGAGTTTGACGATTCGGCTACGAACCACACAAGGATAAGCGCCCGCAATCGCTAAACCACACTCCTAGTTGTTATCAACCGTGCCGAAGCCCGGATGACCTAACCACGAAGGTCTATTCTTGCAAACAATCGAAGAACCAGCAAGAACAAGGATAAAGCAAACACACAGGCGAGGTTATGAACTTGTTTCTTCTTTGCTCTAGCAGTCGGGAGAAAAGGTTAAAGTTCCACACATGGGGCAACTAAACTTAACAAAACCTAAGGAGATAGATAGGGGGCTTGTCCAATATATATAGCCAAGGATGGCTGCTAGGAGTTGGTCTCACGCCACTTTAATTACATGGGAACTCAGCCCAAAATTATGGTGGCATAACACCCTAAAAGACTGAGACCGTCGCACCGTTTTGACTGTTGTGGCCAGCTAGAGTGGAATTTGATGATGTGGCCAGATCGGTTGGAAAGAGAACGAATTTATCTTTTAATCAAGTACTCACTCATCCCAAACAGGCTCCGTATGCAAAAGTTATGGCCAGTTGAAGGTGGACTGCTCCTGGGTGGACGTTTTGGCTTCCTTCTCGGGAATACCTTGTACTCTAGCTTGTAGTGATGAGGAATAACGTCCTTGCAGCTCTAAGCCATGATTCCTAAGCACAAGCACATTATTATGTAGTGGTCTATCCTCTAAAATATAATTATGCCACCCGAGAAACGAGTTCACCTGTTGATTTAACTGCCGTGCGTGTGCCCTTGTGATAGGACCTTGCATAGGAGGTGGTGGAGGTGAGGTCATGGGTGTATCCGACATAGTGATGTCCTCATCATCCTCCCCTTCTTGCATTTGAGTCGTCCTCGACTCAAGCTCATCGTTCTCTCCAAAATATGGCTTCAAATCTAAAATGTTAAAAGTGGGACTAACCCCAAAATCTGCAGGTACTCAAGTTTATAAGCATTATCATTAATTCGTTCAAGCATTTTGAAAGGACCATCAGCTCTAGGCATTAATTTAGACTTTCGCAAGTTAGGAAATCTTTCTTTCTGCAAATGCAACCAAACAAGATCACCAGGTTCAAATGTCAATTCCTTTCTAGCATGGTTACCAGCAACCCTATATTTCTCAGTCATGCGCTCTATATTTTCTTTTGTGGTCTTATGCAATTTAAGAACAAATTCAGCACGTCTCTTTGCATCAAAGTTTACCTTCTCCGAAGATGGAAAAAGCAATAGATCAATTGGAGCACAAGGGTTAAAGCCATACACAACCTGAAATGGAGTCATTTTTGTGGTAGAGTGCATTGTACGATTATAAGCAAACTCCACATGAGGTAGGCACTCTTCCCACATTTTCAAATTCTTCTTTAGAACAGCCCTCAACATGGTTGACAAGGTTCGATTCACCACTTCAGTTTGGCCATCGGTTTGAGGGTGACATGTGGTAGAGAACACTAGCTTTGTCCCTAATTTGCTCCATAAATTTCTCCAAAAATGGCTCAAGAACTTGGCATCATGATCTGAAACAATAGTACAAGGCATACCATGCAAGAGAACAATTTCTTTGAAGAATAAATCAGCAATATGAGTGGCATCATCGCTCTTGTGGCATGGAATGAAATGTGCCATTTTAGAGAATCGGTCAACAACAACAAAAATACTATCACTCCCCTTCTTTGTTCTAGGCAACCCTAAAACAAAGTCCATAGATATATCTTCCCAAGGAACACTAGGAACAGGAAGCGGCATATACAAGCCATGTGGGTTTAGATGAGACTTAGCTTTTGGGCATGTAGTGCAGCGTGAAACAAAGCGATTGACATCACGTCTCAGCTTTGGCCAAAAGAAATGTTCAGGCAGTACATCCTCCGTCTTTTTAGCTCCAAAGTGTCCCATCAATCCTCCTCCATGTGCCTCTTGTAACAACAAAAGACGAACGGAGCTAGCTGGGATGCATAGCTTGTTAGCTCTAAACAAGAATACATCATTGTTAACAAATTTGTGCCAACTTTTTCCATTTTTACAATTCAGCAGGATTTCTTCGAAATCATTATCCTGAGCATAGAGATCTTTTATGGTTTGCAAGCCAAAAATTCTACAATCAAGTTGAGACATCAAGTCAATTTGATGTTCAATTCCCCTCAAAGGTGGCAGTCCCGGGGGTATCTCATTCGGAAACACATCTTCATATTCCTGCAAAAGGTTAGCAATAGCAAGAGGCAAAGAAGCAGGCATATTCTCTAATGAAAACAAAGTCTCTTTGCAAATCAAAGCATAGCATCCAGCATTGCATTCTTTTATGTCAATTAAATCAGATTTTGTATCTAGCATGACAGCACCCTTTAACTTGATTTCAGCTTTCTTAGAATTGGATTCTGTCTTCTTTGGTTGTGCTAACTCTTTTGTTCTATCTTGATTTTCAATTTTAGCACTCTCTTTCTCTCTTTCAGCTTTCTCTAAGTCATCTTTCAGAATTGCAGCAGGGGACATGGGAAGCAAAACATGTATTGGTTAGTTCTACCATCATGAGAAGCATCTTTATCATATTGCCAAGGTCTACCTAACAGCAAAGAGCATGCTTGCATAGGTACAACATCGCAATCAGCATGATCATGATAAGAACCAAGAGAAAAGTGCAATCTCACCATTCTTGTTACCTTCAATTTTCCACTTGAGTTGAACCATTGAATGTGGTAGGGATGTGGGTGTTGTGTTGTGGTCAAGCCAAGCTTCTCAACCATCTCCATGCTTGCAAGATTATTGCAACTCCCTCCATCAATGATAACTTCGTGACTGAGCGCTCATTGATGACAAATTTTGTTTGGAACAAATTATGGCGTTGATTCATTGGCACTCTCTATTTGCACACTAAGGACACGCTTCACAATGATGCTCATGTATCTTTCTGAAATTTCAGCACCCAAATGCTCCTCCTCATGTTCACCCCCTTGATCTTCACCATCTTCCCGAACAATTAAAGCACGCTGACTTGGACAATCACGCATCATGTGTCCAAATCCTTTGCATCGATGGCATTGCACATCGCATGTACGACCTGTGAATGCAATTGAAGAAGAACTCTTTGTGGAAGCTTGTACCGTGGTTGTTTTTGTGTCGGAGACATGTGATGGAGTGGAAGTAGAGGCAACAGGGCGCCCACGGTTGGAGGGTGGAAGTGCTCGTCCCGATGTAGTGGATGGAGCCTTTACTTGCACTTGGCTTGGTCGTGACGAAGAAGAGCCTCCAAAGTTCCCTCTCAACTTAGAAGGTCGTCCCTGTACTTCCGTTTCAGCTTTGCAAGCAAGATGAAATAAACGAGTGACAGAGTTGTATTCTTTATAATCAAGTATGTCCTGAATTTCACAGTTAAGTTCACCTAGAAATCTAGCCATCTTAGCATCTTCATTATCTTCCAAACCACACCGCAACTCACAAATTTGCATTTCTTGATAATACTCCTCTACATATTTATTTCCTTGATTTAAACGTTGTAATTTATTAAGCAAGTCACGAGCATAGTAAGAAGGAACAAACCTAGCTCTCATCATTCTTTTAAAGGCATTCCATGTTCTTGGTGCATTTCCATGATTCCTACAAGTCTCACTCCACCAAATGGAGGCTAAAGCAGTGAACTCACTAGTGGCAGCCCTAACTTTTATATCTTTAGGAAAGTTATAGCATGCAAATTTTTGTTCTACCGCTAGCTCCCAATCAAGATAAGCATCAGGGTTATATTTTCCATCAAATGAAGGTATTGTAAACTTAACCTTTCTCATGGGATCATTACGTACCTCTCGTGGTTCTCGCTGATTCCTACCCATACCTTGCCGATTATGTCGAAGTCGTCGATGATCTCGTTCATTGTTGGAGTTAAAACCGTCATCATCCTCGGTGTTAGCAATATAATTGTTCTCTTCCTCTTCCACCTCATTTGCCCAAGCACGGGCAGCATGCCGCGGTTGGCGTCCATGTGCGCCATTTTGTTCTTGTCCATTGTTGGCCACATTTTCAACAAGTGGTGGTTGTTGTCCCTCAAGGCGATCTACTCGGTCACGGAGGGCTGCGATGTTGTTGTTGATTTCAGCCAAGACCTCATCATGGTTGGTAGCATGCACGTTCAACAAATGTGTGAAGTGTTGTATGATTCCTCTTGAGCGAGGTGTGAGAATTTCAGCTTGGTTTTCTTCATTGCTTCCATTGTCATCTGCCATGGTTAGCAATAAACAAGAAAACACACAAAGGTATGTAATTCCCTATCACTACTACTTGCTGAAATGATTGGGTGTCACTCTCTCTTGCTCTTACCAAGCTCTTACAAAGTCTTACGAATGCAGCAAGTGGTGCAACCGGTTGGTGGCTGGTTCGTGATAAACCAAACTCAAATGTGAATAAAGCCAAGACTTATCACCTGTATGGTTTAGTAGAAAGTGGAGCTCGGAAAGGCTTTATAATGAGTAGCAAAGAAAACAATCAGCCAATTTCAGAATTTGTATAGAATTGAATAAGTGTTCGAAACTAGCAATTAGCCTATGTTGCTGATCAAACAAAGATGGATATTAGGCTAAACAAATGATATGGCAGTGGATACAAGTGGTAAACACAACAAAATTCAAGCATATGCAATTTGCAACTTGGGAGCACAAGATGGATCCAACTTTGTATTTTGCTGATTTCTGTCCACCAGACAGCAGGTCGGTATTTTGGCCGTATCTTTTAGTCAAGTTCCTTTTTTTCAATGATTCTTTTTTTTTTGGTTTTCTTCCTGACGGCTTTTGTAACAACTTTTCTATTGGACAAACTTTCTGAAAATCAACCGAGAATTTTGCACGAATTTTACAATAGCACACAGATGCAGATTTCAGGACAGCAATTAGGTCTTATTGAAACATTCAAAGATTTCTCGTGCTTGCAAGTATGGATGTGAAAATTGGCATCAACATAGAATACTAAGTCACGGATCTACTCCTTTTGGTTTTACTCAAGAAAGATAAGGGAATTGAGTTTTATGGTGTTTTTGGTGGCGACTGCAGAAAGGTGATCTTTCAGGCCGAGATGGGGTTGTTTGTTTTTGGGTTTTAGGGATGGATTTTGACGTGGGGAGATGAACAGGAAGATGAACAACAACAAAAAAATACTAGAACAGATGCAAACTCAATTTAGCAAAAACAAAATTAACTAATTGAAAGTCACAACGGGGTTTGGACAGCGGACAAACAAACTTTTTGAGGGGCAAATTTTCTAGGAAGAACACAATCAAACAACTAAACAAGATATAAGAACTCACCGGTCAACCATTGCTCTGATACCAAATGATGCGACGCACGGGTGCCCGATCTTCTGATGAGGGGATAATTTCGATTAGGCAGAGGATGACTTTGACGATCCGGCTACGAACTACAAAAGGATAAGCGCCCGCAATCGCCAAACCACACTCCTAGTTGTTATCAACCGTGCCGAAGCCCGGATGACCTAACCACGAAGGTCTATTCTTGCAAGCAATCGAAGAACCAGCCAGAACAAGGATAAAGCAAACACACGAACTGAGGTTATGAACTTGTTTCTTGCTGCTCTAGCAGTCGGAGAACAAGGTTAAAGTTCCACACATGGGGCAACTAAACTTAACAAAACCTAAGGAGATAGATAGGGGGCTTGTCCAATATATATAGCCAAGGATGGCTGCTAGGAGTTGGTCTCACGCCACTTTAATTACATGGGAACTTAGCCCAAAATTATGGTGGCACAGCACCCTAAAAGACTGAGACCATTGCACCGTTTTGACTGCTGTGGCCAGCTCCAGTGGAGTTTGATGATGAGGCCGGATCCGTTGGAAAGAGCACGAATTTATCTTTTAATCATGTACTCACTAATCTCGAACATACTCCGTATACAAAATTTATGGCCATTTGAATGTGGACTGCTCCTAGGTGGACGTTTTGGCTTCCTTCTCGGGAATACCTTGTACTCTAGCTTGTAGTGATGAGGAATGACGTCCTTGCAGCTCTAAGCCATGATTCCTAAGCACAAGCACATTATTATGCAGTGGTCTATCCTCTAAAATATAATTATGCCACCCGAGAAACGAGTTCACCTGTTGATTTAACTGTCGTGCGCGTGCCCTTGTGGTAGGACCTTGCATAGGAGGTGGTGGAGGTGAGGTCATGGGTGTATCCGACATAATGATGTCCTCATCAGTAGAATCCCAGACTAACACAGAGATAAGGAAATCAAAAGACCAGACGATTAATCGAGAGCACGGGATGGTCCAGGAAATATCTACCTCGAAGGGAGCCAACAACATCTAGCTCTCCCGCCACAGGATTTTCTTTTCTTCCCGCAAGGCCTGGGCTTCCGACCGAAGATCTTGCAGCTCGGCTGCATGTCTAGCTTTGATCTACTCCAAGTCGGCCAGATATTCCTGGCGCGTCCTGACCTCCGGGAGCATCTTTTGGAGGTATTCGGACTTTTTCGCAGAGCGTTCTCCCAATTTCTGTAACCATCATAGGGAAAGGTAAAAACATGCTAAACAGCACAAGCAAGAAGGTGACAAGAGTAGTGAAAATATTACTCGGGCCAGGCGAGCACAAGCGGCAGCGTGACTATAAAAGGCATTCCTTTCTTTCTCCTCCGCCGGGTCATCGAGGGACTTCAAGCCGTCTTCCTCATCAACCCACGTGGTTTGCATTATGAGTTGGGGGCGAGCAAGAGTCGGCGGATCTCGGAGGATCTCTTCTATCTCGAGGGATGGACGGGAGACAGGCTCTCAATCAACGGGACCCGATGCCGAAGCACGAGATGTCGATGAAGGCGGTTGTGGTTCGTAGGGCGCCCCTGTGTCTCCAGGCGAGGCAGATTGTGGGGCCTCCTCAACCAGCTCAGGTACGTCCTGGGACTCAGTTCCCTCAGGGGCCCAGATGGTGTCTAGACGGGAATATCATAAGAAGGATTTCTATAAGAAGAACGATCGGTGAATAAGCCAGCAAAACGCGTCGAATAAGAGTCGATGGGACATCCAACCTGTCGGACTTCTTTATCCTCATTGGGGGTTTCTTTTGAGTGGCAGAACCACTTCCGGAGGGACCAGTCGGGGCGCTATGATCTGGAGCCCTGGGCTACCCCCGAATGCTCGAGTCACTCGTAGTTAGACTTGGCTGTACCACAGGCTTATGTGGAAGGGGAACTGAAGGCACCGGGGCTTGTGCTGGCGGTTCTTGGATTTTGGGACCACCAGTCGGGCGTCGAGGCTTCGGAGGGTCCTTGATAATCATTTTCTTCCCCTTCTTGGCGCCAGGTCTCTGGCTTGGGAGCTTGCTGGTCGCTTCCAGTGGGCGCTCTTATGTACAGTCATTTCTGGGAGAGGCGCTTCACTAAAGAAAGCCAATCGATCCTGAAAAGGAGTATCAAAACTATTAAAAGTCATTCGAAGATGAATGTGGAAGTCTATCAGCTAAACTTTCTCACCTCAGGAGGAGGATTTGATGTAGTAAAGGACTTTGGGCATCTGGCGGTGGACATCTCTACACTTGGGATGAAAAAGTCGCCTACCCGAGCATATACCTGCTCCTTCGACGCCGCTTCGGGCAGTTCCCGGGTTGGATCGTCCCTTTCTTCAAATTCATATCCCAGACGGACTCGCTCCTTTAGAGGTTATATCCGGCGAGCAACAAAATGGAGGGCCAGACCAGCTCCCATGAGACCGTCTTCTTTTAATTTGTCAATCAACACCAAGAGATCCTGCACCTGATCCATGTCGCCAGTATTGGGAACAGATGACCAAGAAAGGGACACCTTAGGCCGGCGCCCAACAAAAGAAGGAAGAGCAGGATTAGGATTGGCACAATAGAACCATTCCTGGTGCCGGCCTTTATTTGAAGATTTGAAGGGAATGGCAAAGTAGGTTTTCTTTAATCCATCCCGCAATTGAAATCCGGCTCCCCCAATTACCTTTGGGTCGCTTTTTGAGGGATAAGGTTTTAAAAGGTAAAAGTGGCGAAAGAGATTGAAATGAGGGCGGATGCCCAAGAATGCCTCGCAGAGGTGAACAAAGATGGAGATTTGTAGGATAGAATTGGGATTCAAGTTCACTAATTCAATACCATAGAAAAATAGAAGACCGCGAAGAAAAGTGCAGGCAGGAAGGCCTAGCCCGCGTTGGAAGAAAGATTCAAAAACCAAAATTTCTTCAGAACGAGGGGTAGGGATGGATTCACCTACGCCCGGTCGTGCGGAAATTAAAGTCAGGGCTGGAAGAACCCCGTCGTCCGTCATGGACTTCAACCGCTCTTCCGTCATTATCGAGGTGGTCCAATCTTGGGGCAAAGGCAGCAAGGAGGTGTCTTTGGAAGAAGGAGAAGGCATTTTCGGAGGAAAGATCAACGACAGCGCAAGAATGTGGGCGCAGCAATAGTTAACCCTAGCGGCGGAGAAGTCAGAGAGATAGGGAAGCAGAAGGGGCAGGAGTGTGCGGTGGAAAAAATGAACCATCGATCAATGCACAGCTTAGTCTTAAAAGGAGGGAAAAATCATGTTTTCGTCGAGTCGGCGGGAAAAAAATTGCAGAACACCTAACCCTGCTCTATGCTTCGTAATGATTCGCTAGCTCGGCGTCCTGACATACGGAGGAAGTCATGGTTTGACCAAGTCATATTTGGGGCACGTTGTTCCCCACGATGGGATGTTTAACCACTTATCGAATTAAGCGGGACGTGGGTATCCTCCAGTTTGGATTGACAATATCTTCTTGTGATATACCCCACGTTGGGTCACTAGTTGGTTACCGCATGGCGGAATCATATATCACAGGTTGAGCCTGATAAGGCACGGTTCCAATGGTATGCCCCAAGATGGGTCGATAAGCTGTGCATCGTAATAAATGAGTACAGATACCGTTCGGATAAACCTTGATATGTCCCAAGACGGACCAGAGCTATATCCTACAGCAGTCGGATATGGGTATCACTCGGCCATGAGCCAAGAAAATCTTGATACGCTCCAAGTCGAGCCTAAGCTATATCCTACAGCAGTCGGATATGAGTATCACTCGGCCAAGAGCCACGTAAATATGATACGCTCCAAGTCGAGCCTAAGCTATATCCTATAGCAGTCGGATATGGGTATCATTCGGCCAAGAGCCATGTAAATATGATACGCTCCAAGTCGAGCCTAAGCTATATCCTACAACAGTTGGATATGGGTATCACTCGGCCAAGAGCCACGTGAATATGATATGTCCCAAGTCGGCCAGAGCTATATCCTACAGCAGTCGATTATAGGTATCACTCGGCCAAGAGCCGCGCAAATCTTAATAAGTCCCAAGTCGGACCTAAGATGTATCCTACGACAGTCGGATATGGATATCACCCGACCAAAGAGCCATGCAAGCTTTGATATACCCCAATTTGGGTCTAAGCTATGTCTAACGATAGTCATAGGTGTCACTCGGAAAAGTTTTTCTTTATTATATAAATTCCCCAGGCACTATGCCTGGGAAAAACTCTCTTACATTTACAGGGGAATTATACTTCTCCGCGTCACACATGACCAAGCGCCTCCACGAGAGCTTCCCTAGACCTATAAAGGGTAGGGACAATCTCGAGGAAGGCGTCGACGGCGGCGCGGTCGAGGACAACGGCCTCTTCTTCAGCCCATTCGGCCATGGCGGCGTCGAATTGCACCCACTCCTCGGCAAGTTCTGGATCCCGGTTGTCCATGAAATCCCTCAGGAAGAAGGTGGAGCTTGGTGTAGGAAAATGGAGGACTAAGCACAAGAGAATGAATTCTAGAAGCACTAGTTCGCCTTTTATAGCTGATACGGTAAGGTTGAAGTAAATGCGAAGATGTAATGACATAAGAAGCCGAGGAGACTTGGAGTTAAGATAGTTTCAGAAGCCGAAGAGGTTTTTGAAAAATGAATTGGCACAGGAAGTCAAAACAACTTCGAAGACTGTCCGGTATTGATCCTTGAAGAGGAAGGATATTAGGGTTTCGCCTTGAGCGGGAAGAAATATCTAACCTTCATATGAGATATGGGTCAGATCCACGAAGCTACCCTATTAAACCTGTCAGACGAGAGATTATAATCAGTTGGAACAAGAAGACGGGGGTTATATTCGAGTCCTTCATAATCCCCTTACTGCAAGGAGAAGCATTCAAATCAAAGAAGAAACTAGTCAGAGGTTTATGCTGGAAGCTGAGAATGTTGATTCAATGTTGAGACCCAGATAAAGATATAGCAATCGGATCATGAATCACTCGGGGGCTACTGTGGAATATAAGAACCCAGGTGTCTTCATAACCGGCCCAGAAGTGCCTAAGGAAGAGACAGGGCCGAGTGGAAGGCCCAGAGGATAAGCTCCGCGCTAAGCCTTGCTGCCGTGCGGAAGGGGATATATCCTAGAGATAGTTGAACAAATATTTAGATATAAGAGATATGATTGTAATCCGAGTTGTTAGAAGGATAGGATAAAGATGTAAACTCTATCCTGTAACCGATTAGAATCCAATAACCGTTCGGAATCCCCTAACCGATCGGGACTCTGTAAAGCGCCCCACCCCCATTATATAAGGGAGAGGGTGGGCAACAACAAGGACAGGAGCAATCTTAGATCCAAGAGATCCACATAATCCCAGCACACAGGACTAGGGTATTACCTCCTCCATCGAGGGACTAAACCTGTCTAAGCCTTTGTCTTGTGTGACCTTCGAGTTTTAGATATAGCGCCTGCCCCATAAATTCATTGCCAACCACAAAAGTCGACAACACCATATGAGATGTGGACTGGGAAGAGTCCCAGTTTGTCTTTTCTAAAAATTTGGGGTTGTGACGTTTTTGTTAAATGTCAGACGTCCGACAAACTCACACCCAAATTGGATAAATGCTTTTTCGTGGGATATCCTAGGGAGACGTTAGGATATTACTTCTACAACCGACAAGAGGGCAAAGTGTTTGTCGCTCGGAATGGTATCTTTCTAGAGAAAGAGTTTCTCTCATGAAAGGCAAGTTGAAGAATAGTGCAACTCGAAGAAATTCGAGTTACTCCACTAAGGGAGGACATGGTCGGAGACGCCCCTAACGGGGAAAATCTGATTGAGGAACCGTGGTTGAGAAAACTCAAGCTGGAGGGACCCCGATCGAGGAGGCACTAATGCCATGTAGGTCAGATAGGTTGCGCAAAGTACCTGCTCGGTATTCGCGTAGTATATTGTTGTTGGACAGCGATGAACCTACGACTTATAAGGAAGCGATGATGGTCCTAGACTCTGAGAAATGGCTTGGAGCCATGAGATTCGAGATAGAATCCATGGGAGACAATCAGGTTTGGAACCTAGTCAATCCGCCTGATGGTGTAAAAACCATTGAATGCAAATGGGTCTATAACAAGAAGATTGATATGGATGAAAATGTTCACATCTATAAAGCTAGACTTGTCGCAAAGGGTTTTCGACAAGTTCAAGGAGTTGACTATGATGAGACTATCTCACCGGTAGCAATGCTTAAATCTTTATGGATCAGTCTAGCTATTGCTGCATATTTCGATTATGAAATATGGCAAATGGATGTCAAAATAGCTTTCCTTAATAGAAACCTGATTGAGGATGTGTACATGACACAACCTGAGGGTTTTGTCGATCCAAAGAATGCTAGTAAAATATGCAAACTTCAAAAATCCATTTATGGGTTGAAGCAAGCATCTCGGAGTTGGAATATTCATTTTGATGAGGTTTGGCTTCATCAATAACGTAGAAGAACCTTTTGTTTACAAGAAGGTTAGTGGGAGCGTAATTGTAATTTTAATCTTGTATGTGGATGACATATTATTTATTGGGAATGACATTCCTATGCTGGAATCTGTTAAGACCTCACTGAAAAATAGTTTTTCTATGAAGGACTTAGGAGAAGCAACATATATCTTGGGCATAAAGATCTATAGAGATAGAGAGAAAAGGCTAATTGGATTAAGCCAGAGTACTTACATCGACATGGTGTTGAATCGGTTCAACATGTAGGATGCCAAGAAGGGGTTTTTACCTATGTCGCATGGAATAAGTCTTAGCAAGACTCTGTGTCCTTCAACTATTGATGAGCAAGATAGTATGAGTAAAATTCCATATGCTTCGGCCATTTAATCATGTATGCCATGTTATGTACTCGACCAGATGTATCATATGCTATAAGTGTTACGAGTAGATACCAGTCTGATCCAGGTGAATGTCACTGGACAGCGGTTAAAAACATTCTTAAGTACTTGAGAAGGACTAAGGATGTGTTCCTAGTTTATGGAGGTGACGAAGAGCTCCTTGTAAATGGTTACACCGATGCAAGCTTCCAAACTGACAAGGATGATTGTCGTTCGTAATCTGGATTTGTATACATTTTAAATGGAGGGGCAGTGAGTTGGAAAAGTTCCAAACAAAACACGATTGATGATTCTACAACGGAGGCTGAGTACATTGTGGCTTCTGAAGCTGCAAAGGAGTGTGTTTCGATAAAAAAATTCATTTCTGAATTGGGTGTGGTCCCTAGTGCCTCCAACCCAATGAATCTCTATTGTGATAATAGTGAAGCCATTGCGCAGGCTAAGGAGCCAAGGTCCCATGAAAAGTCCAAACACATACAAAGACGATATCATCTTATTCGCGAGATTGTGGATAGAGGAGATGTAAAGATATGAAAAGTACACACGGATGCAAATGTTGCTAATCCATTGACAAAGCCTCTCACACAGCCAAAACATGAGGTGCACACAAGAGCTATGGGTATTAGATACTTAAATAATTGACTCTAGTGCAAGTGGGAGACTGTTGGAAAGTACCCCAAAGGAAATCATAGAGATGATTATATTTCCTTATGTTCATGATTAATTATTTTGTTCCTTGAATATTGTCATTATTATTTATTAGCAAGTATGTCACTTGTTTGTGAAACTCTATATATGACTTTGTGATGATTATTTTAAAGTGGTCTCTAGTCGATAAACATATGAGGACACACATGAATAGACTATCATATATATTGGTTGATGACCATGTTTCACAGGTCATAAATATGGAGAACATTTTTTTTAAATAATATATTTTTAATAAACAATTACAGAAATAATAAATCAAAAAAATAATAGATTTACACACCTGTCACACTTCCAAATTGCGAGAAACACTCTGTCGCAATTCCAAATTGCGACAGAGTGTGTTGCAATTTGGAATTGCGACAGAGAGTCTGTCGCAACTTTGGCCTCTCTGTTGCAATTCCAAATTGCGACAGACGATGTAAAAAATGGGTGCCCCACAGCCTTCAGCCTCATTTTCACCGAGGCAAGCAGCCGAGCGAGTTCGCCAGAGAAAAGAGAGGAGAAAAGAGAGGAGAGGGGAGAGGAGGAGGAGGAGGAGGGGAGGAAGAGGAAGAGGAGGAGGAAGAACAGGAAGAAGAGGAGGAAGAGAAAAGATTCGTCGAGGGTTGAGGTAAAAAATTTCGTTGTTTTAATTTATAATTTAGTGACCAAATGAAATAGATTGGTAAGTACTTAGTTTTGTAGAGCAATAAATATTTAGAAAGAGGATATATTGATTAATTAGATGTGTAGACTCACAATAGTTTATTTAAATTGACGATTTAGTAATCGGATTATATAGGCTTTTAATTATTTAGTTGTATGGAGTTATAATAGCCATGGATATAGAAAACTGCAAGAATTATGAGAGATATAATGTGTGCAAGAATTTGAGATATAGTTTGATACAAAAAATTAATTTTTTTAGGGTTGTAGCAGTTGTTTGAGTTAGTGTAGAGTATGTCATCTTATGGGTAGATTAAGACTTGAAAAGTGGTAGCGTTATGTCGTGCGATCATGAAAAAATTCATGAAATGTTTTGATAGGTATGGACGAACGAGTAGAATTTAAAATACACTACGGAGAAGGGGTTCCGCAGATAGGTGCAGAAGGGGTGGAACTTAGTCATTTTCCAAGTGTCATGGCTAACCTGTCACGTGCTAGTGAGCGTTCATGGGGCACGGTTAACAGATGGTTGTACCATATCTTCTCGCTAGATAGTAAATTGCCTGACCTCAAGCTGCACGGAGTATGGTCTCGGAGAAGGGATTGACGTACTGGGAGTTAGTAGAACTGAAGGGGCTGAAGTCCTGAAGCTTGTACGTAAGATTGGCAACTGAGAATGGTTGGCCATTAGTGTTGTTGGCGCGAGCATTTGAGAAAACTAATACTGGCCACACGACGTAGGAGGAGGTTGTTGGTGATGAATCAGAGGAAATTCGGGAGAGTAGATGAACCGAAGAATGCTTAGTGAGGCCGGATGTAGCTCGAGTCATGTGGGTGTGCGAGGCGAGGAGTTGATGTTCCAATGCAAGATGTTCAGGTACCTTCGGGTGTGGCAGATGAGGGAGAAAATATTGAATCGTTGGTTGAAGCGATGGAGGCGGAGAGTCAGGAATATGAGGATTTGAGTAACGATGAAGAGCATTTCCCTGCAGAGTGGGATAAATGTCAGTTCGATAGATTGGTGGTCAATGAGGGTGAATACTTCGCATGGCAGTCAAATCAGAATGAAGTGAGGCAAGGTGCTATTTACAAGAATAAGTTTGAGGTTCAGGAAGCAGTGACAACATGGGCAGTGTCGCTTCGTAAAACCTTTAAGGTTGCGAATTCAGACCAGTGGGTGTATGATGTCAGATGCCAGATGGAGGGTTGCCCATGGCGTGTGCATGCGTACTAGCCTAAGTAGGATAATATTTGGAAGTGTTCTATAGTCGTCCCACACAAATGCGAGCTGACAGAGTCTGCCCAATCGCATAGAAACATATCTTCGGGTTTTGTTGCAAATGCAGTGTATAGGCAGATTGTGGGCAACTTGGATTTAGAGCCACATGTCATCATACTTGCAATAGAGCAGAGATTTCAGTACACCATAAGCTATGCGAAAGCATGGAGAGCGAAGCAGAAGGCATTGAAAACTAGATTTGGTACGTACGAAGACTCATATCAGAACCTACCAGGTGTGCTTGAGGTGATCAAGGAAAGAAATCCTGGAACTTATATTGATATTTGTGAGCAGCCCTCGCAGCGCTTCCCTAGGAAGATGGTACTGAAGCGGGCATTCTTTGCTTTCGGTGCATGTGTCAACGCGTTTAGATATTGTCGTCCGTTGTTATGTGTGGATGGAACATTCTTGACTGGAAAGTATAAAGGCCAGATATTGACTGCCATAGGAGTAGATGGCAATAATCAGGTTGTTTCAGTAGCGCTCGCATTCGTGGAGGGTGAGAACACAGAAAGCTGGCTCTGGTTTCTAAGGAACGTGAAAGCCGGTGTTGTGGATTAGTGGCCTGGAGTGTGTGTTATACATGATCGGCATCCCAGGCTGTTGAAAGTGGTCATGTAGTTGCGAAAAGGTGCAAAAGAAACATATCCACAACTTGATCTGCGAAGTAGGTGGTGCAAGCGGCACATGGGTGCTAACTTCTACAAGTAGTTCAAGAATAAGGACCTTACGAAGCTTTTTAAGAGGTTGTGCGACTAGACCCAACAGAGAAGGTTTGATGCACTGTGGAAGAAGTTAGACGAGTTGACATCAAGGTATACAGCGGAGGCAGCGAAGAGGCAAATGCCCGGCACAGAGGAGGCCCCAGTAGCGCTGGAAAGTTTACCCACAGACCCTTCGCATTTGGTCCGGAGGAATGGAAGATCCACGAAATGCTTCTCCGAATGGATAGATCATGAGCCTAGGGAGAAATGGGCATTGCTTTGTGACACCGATGGTGCCCGGTATGGGGTTATGACGACAAACTTGGCTGAGGTTTACAATTGGGTCATGCGAGGCCTGAGACCCTTCCTCTTGTTGCTATAGTGGAGGGTGTTCTTCATGGTATTGCGAAGTTACTTTGTGGATCGCCATGCTAGAGCATTAGTTCGTATGAGTAACCCTGATGTGAAATACTCAGAGGTCATCTGTACGTACATGGAGGGGAAAGGCAAAAAGGGGGAGATGCATAGAGTATTGAAGATGGGCACGAGGGAGCTTCGTTTCGATGTACTGTGTAAAGAGAAAGGAGGTCGTGGGACAAACCGGTGTAAAGTTGCTCACGAATGCATTCTACTTCGGCAAACATGTGTCTGCAGCTGCAACAAGCCTCATCTCTTACACAAGCCATGCTTGCACATAATGGCTTCCTACTCAACAATCCGTATGGATCTAGGTATATTCTTGTCACAATTCTTCAATAAAGAAGCGGTGACGGCAACTTGGAGCGGAGAAATTTACGGTTCTTGAGTGGTTTTTTCATGGAGCATCAAAGATGGGAGGATACACGGTGGGTTCCTGATGTCAGCAGGCTGAAGAGCGTAGGGCGATGACAAGCAAGACATATAAGGAACGACATGGACGCTGCAGAAAGCGGGCATCGTGTGAAGAAATGCTCAGTTTGTAAGGAGACAGGACACTCTTTCGAGTATTGCCCGACAGTTCAGAGGCCGTGACAATGTTGTATGGGTTTTGCATATGAAATTGAACTAGTTTACTCGCATGTCAATGTGATATGTCAAATTCTTATATGTAATGCATGTATGGACATTTGATGTGTAATGCATGTATGGACATAGGATGTGTAATGCATGTATAGATGTTGGATGTGTTATTATTGCATTCTTTTTTGTTCGAATTTGTATGTGTGATGCATGTATGGATTTCAAAGGTGTTAGCGTTTGTGGATTTTAATGTATAATCACTTTATTGTATTGAAATTCTATTTCTAATCATTGCATTTAGTTTTATTGTGCATTTGATTTCGTACTAACATTGTTTTATTTAATTGCAGGTATGGCAAACATCAGGGAGTACGAGTTGCTGGACCAAGTGATCGACGTGACTCATCGGAGTCGCTTGGCCACCTTGCCACCTCTAGACGGAGAGCCACCGTTCGAGCTTAGCGCCCTTCACTTGCGGACCCCGATGAGAGCATGGCGGTTCGACCTGCGATGGATTCCCAAGTTCGTGCACTTTCCCATACTTCCCTTACTATATATTGTATGTGTGAACCAATAGTTGGTACAATGTTTTCTGCATCTTTGAGGCGGCGGGGTTCACGCCTCTGACACGGATGGTAGAGATTGCCGTCGATCCTTGAGATAGGCGTGGTGCCTGTAGGAGGTTCCCGTATGACAGGAGCTTGCTTAGCGCTTTGGTAGATCGCTGGTGATCGGAGACGCACACGTTTCGCCTCTAGTGCGGGGAGATGGTGCCGACACTGGAGGATGTGAACTACCTTTTGGGCTTACCTTGCACTGGGGATGCGGTAGTGCCTCACGATGTCCACCCGGAGTGGCAGATAGAGCTCCTAGCCCGGTTCGCAGATGTGCTACCCGCTGACCGTGGCTACACACCTTCCAGTTCTGCGCACGGTCCGACGCAGAAGTGGCTGATATAGTTCTATGTAAGTGATACTAACTTTGTCTACATTTTATTTTTGTATCTCTTACAGTTGTGAAACTGACCATTACTTTGTGCAGCCCGAGAGAATGGCAGATGGAGCAGGGGAGTACGTTGTTAGTCACCACTTTGAGGCGTTCCTGTTGTGGCTCTTCAGATGGGTCTTGTTCTCCTCCTCTCACGGGGACACCGTCGATAGGCATATGATCCAATACACCAGGTCGATCGCAGACACCGACATTGAGGAGATCCCGCAACTAGAGTGGGGACCGGTTGTACTGGCTGCCACGTAACGGGGTCTTTGTTACGATTGTCATCGCGTGGGGGATTGGTCCATTTTCGCGAGGTGTCCTCTACTACTTCTGCTTTGGTCTTTCGAGAGGATCCAGATCGGTTGGCCACAGATGGATTTGGGACCCTATGGAGCAGGCTTCTACGGCGCCCCCGGGGATGACATCGACCATCCTACCATGGGGCGTTGTGGTGTCACTGACGGGTTAATAAAATGACCTTTACCTTAAATTCTACAATAATTTTGAAATTTTTCGTCTAACTTTGGACTATTCCTTTTTTTGCAGCGACTTTCATGCCTGTCATGTCACACGCTTCGTACCCCAAGTACATAGCGATGTTCGACCAGCTAATGGATGATCGTGTTATCTGGCGTCCTTACCTCCCGGAGCTGGTAGGCGCTCGAGCACCTCATGGCCTCTCCTTGTAGTGCACCCATGATGCCGACATCTGGTTGACACGGCGCCACCTGGTGTTCAATGTCTACGTGGAGATGTACGCCGTGCACCGTGTCATGAGGCAGTTCGACCTCCATTAGGTCTTCCTTGTCCCACACTGGTGAGATTGTCTCATCGAGTGTGCACACGTGAGTGCTCTTCTACGTCAATTCCAATTGCATTATTTTTTGCGATGTTCTTGTTCTCATGCAGGCTTGCACGGAAGGGTTTCATTGGTAGCGCGAGCTGGGTGGCACGTATGTTGCCTCATGCTCAACAGTGGGCGCAGGCGTTGGCAGACGTTCATGAGGAGGCTGCCCAGTATGACCCCGGCACGTCCGATGAGTACATCCGGTGGTTCAGTCCGCGCACACGCGTTCGCGTTGTGCGTGTCGTTGACTCACCTCTGAGGCATGTTCCCTCCACAGTGGACACCTACCCCACACAGCCGAACTCAGCGTTTCGTCGCTCGATTAGTACTTCTTTGACATACCATGTAATGTGTCGTTACTGCAATTGTATGAACTAACTAGCCTTTCAATGCGTGCGCAAAGCGACCTTGGCAGGGAGATCTTTGAGGAGGCGGACGTACTACTGGCAAGAGTAGGCCAAACGGACAGGCTCGAGGTCACGACGGACTTCTTGAGAGGGGCGTTGCAGCGTGTACGCCAGAGGGCCGCTCGCATCGTCCAGCTTACATCATGCAAAAGGCTTAGAGACGAAGACATCTTGCAGGTTCACGGATGTGCCTCAGCTGTACGAGGCCGACACGCGCCCCAGGCCACAGTTGAGACATCACGCATGTAGATGGCCCCCCTCCGGACTTGCCAAGAGGATCTAGTTGGCAGCGTTCCGCGCCGTACGTCCCTATGACTACAGGTACACCACGTGGTCCCCTTTTATCTATTATGTTCTTCATATTATGTGATGTACTAACATGAAAACTTTGTCAACAACGGTCAATCCAGCACCTGACCAGAGTGCGAGCACCTCTGCTGACTTCTCTCCTCTCGACGACACCGACTTGGACTTCTTAGTAGATCCTTACCAGCAGTCCACGGGTGTGGTCCTTGGTCCCTCTCAACTCGTCGACGCGCCCAGCCCAACTCAACCGTCACAGGACACCTTCACTACTCCGATAGCACCAGTACGGCCTACTAGGAGTACTCGTGGGTAGGCCCCTGACCAGTTGATGTATCCCTCTGGGCATGTGAAACACCGTAGGAAGCCTAGGACCACATGAGGAGTAGCACCGCGCAGGGGCCCCAGTTAGTTTTTTCCTTTCATATATGATGTACTAAACACAATATGATGCTTTACTTCCTCACATTATGTAACATCCCAAAATTTGAGTTTTCAAAAATCTTTTGTTTAGTTCATCTTTCCACAAATCCCCGCTGATTTTCTCGCTTTAATAAAGCTTAATCTGAAATTTTCTAATGCTAAAATAATTTAATTTGACTAATATAAACTTCAATTAAAATAAATTTGGTTTTATTTGAGTTCATTGTGCTTCAATGAATTTTCTGTAATTTTTTAAATTTTTCAGAGTTCGTTTGCTATTCATTTGGAAATTAATTTAAATTAAGCCTCTTGTTAAATATAATTAAATACTGTAAAATTTTAAATAAATTTTGGTTAAAAATATTTTATTCAAGCTCCAAATGTCTCAAAATATTTTCTAGAATTTTTTTAGAATTTTTCTGGTATTTTTATTGCTCTAAACGAATTATTTTAATTTCTGTAATTATTTTAATTCGGAAATTGGGCTAAATCGACGTGTCATCTTCTGAGCCGGCCACGTCATCGCCCAGCTGCAGCCCTCCGATCCAGATAAGACGCACCACAATGAGCCACGACACCCGGTACTGTTCATTGTGCGCCAGGTGTTCGATCCGATCCGTTTTCAATCCAAATCCGGCTTTTCTACGTGTTTCCTTGTATGGCACGATTCCCCAGCCTATATAAGTTCCCTAAGACCCCTCCCACGCAGCCCTAATGCCCAGAGCACCTCCCAAACCCTAAAATCCACCGCCATGTCTTTCCGGTGCGCCGCCATCATCGGCCGATCTTGGCATCGCGTTCCCTATCGTTTCGGTGAGTTTTTCTGAAATCCGCTTGTGTCATCTCGTGCCTTATGGTCAGATCTATCTCTCCACCAAATTTGGTGCAGTTCCATCTGCGGAATCAAAAGTTACGGCCGTTCTAATCTCAAATCTTGCTGCTGCCCGTTCTATTCGATTTTTGCTAGTTTAACCGTGAAATTTTTTCTGTAGACTCGTCTTGATGTCCTCTACATGGTGCTCACCCTAACTCAAGGTTTGGCCCGCGGGATTTGTGCAGAAAAATTAATCCTCCCCGATCAGACTGCGTTGCAACGGCAGAAAACTTCGTCGCGCGTTCCCTGTTGATCCATAAGGTAAAACTCAGATCCGTTCATGTCATATTGTGCCAAATGATCCTAGATAGCTCTCTGTATAATTTGGTTAGGTTCCATCTATTTTTTTAATAGTTATGATCGTTCGATCTATTAGCTCCGGCAGCCGTTCGTCGACAGTTTGTGATCTGTCCGTTGGGTTGCTTCCAAATCCGGATATACCGTTGAGTTCGTGTCGCTGCGTTCTACGTGGTGCTTACTTTCCCTTTGCTCTTTCATCCTCCGAAAAGTTTAATATTCGTTACCGTCGCCTTTTTGCCGCCTTGCGTCGTCTTGTCTTTGCCAACCATTTTGGTTTATCGTGGCCATGTCATTGTGTCGAAGATCATTATCCCCTGTTTTGCCCACCGTTGAACTTCATTGATCCCGGTTGCCGTCAAAGCCATATTCTAGAATCTACCCGGCGTCTTTTGGCCTAGTCGCCGTGTCGGTGCGCATTTCGGTTCGCCATCTTTGGTAACCTTTAATCGCAGAGCCAACCCTACCATCCTACCCTATGCCAAGTGTTTTCATCCTTGAATCGTTTCGCTCAAACCCGGACATAACCCTTGGACCAATTTGTCGTTGCGTCACGATATGTGTACCCCGCAGATCTCAAACCAAATTTGAGCCATGTCATGACCTCGCTGCCCTATCTTTCAACTGAGGGTTGCCACCTTATAATCTCATAAGTGTTCCGTTAACGCTTCACCTTCATCGTTAACATTCCGTCATTAACATCCCGTCGTTAACGTCCCGCCGTTAACGTTCCATCGTTAATGTTCCGCTGCTAACGTTTCTTCATTAACGTTCCATTGTTAACACTTTGATCTCGCTTCGCCATCATCGCATACGCGCATTCCAGCAAGAGCGTAGCGCGATATCATTATCCTTTCTATCGTCCTATCGTGATCTAATCCCATTCCTTGTGAGTCTGGATTTATCTTTCTATCATCTGCAAAGCCGGACCAAAACCTAACTTAAGACCGGTTCGATGGACTGAGTTCATCGTGAGCCGCGCTGCCGGTATTGCGGTGTTCCTCGTTGTGTCCACCGTAGTAAGATATTTGTACTGTCTTACTACATATCGTCATCATACGTTATCGTCAAGTCTCTTCTTTGATGTATGGCTGAACCCCAGATCGGATCGCACTGAATGTCGATTCCATTCGTCCTCGTCTTATCCCTGAAAATCTAATCTGCCATTAACCCATAATTCATTCGTGAACTTGGTCGATAGACCATTGGCCATATGTCATATCCTGGTGCCATATCTATTCTATTAGTCTATCTTTCTTTTGTTTGACTGTGTATTTATTTAGTCAACAAAAGTCAACATTGAACATCGTTTAGTTCATCATGAACTAACATATCTTTATGGACCCGATCAATAGATCAAGAGCCCATATGTCAATATCTGTCCAATCGAGTTAATTAATCTCGAAGGATATCTCTGGAATATACTCCGTCTTTCCTAATTATCGATCGTAACCTTCTCGATAAATCTTACGAAAGCTTTGTTCTCTTTCATCCGATCTTGATCAAATCTAAGTTCCTAAATTCAATCCCTTAGTTCGGTACCAATCTAATATTAAATTGGAGTTTATTTGAATTGCTTTTGAGTTTTGTTGTATTTGTGCTTCTTTGTCGTTAGGCGTGTCGTCGAAGTTACGAAGTAGGTGAAGGGCGAGGAAGTCAAGCATTCGATTGAAGAGCGAAGGTTGAGGAAGCGAAGATCAATTAAAAAGAGTAAAGAGCAGTTTATAGCAAGTGCCGGGCAAGTTGTGCTTTGATCATGTTGAACCTCGATCACAAAAACTGCTATATTGTTTTACTTTATTGCATATTATTTGACACGTACAAATGTCTTCAATTAAATTTGGGACTTAGCTATTATACCCAATTGATCTATACCCTACCTTGCCATTTGTATACCACGATATATTGTCACCCTAGATTGGTTCATTATAGTTGGTTAGTAATAATAATCAACATGGGATGGTTAGACCGTATTAGTTGCTTAGCCATGCCACGTCATCACATGTACTTTAGTCTTTGATAAATAATCTTGACTAATGGAATATGGAACGATGTTATAAACTTGTGTGTCATGTGTGGTCACACGATGAGATTAAGTTGTGGTGGCGAGAGGATGTCACGCAACAAGGTTAAATTGCTGATGGCACGTGGTGCTTGGTAATCAACTGGGGTAGTTATGATTTAGGTTGGGGCAAGTGGCAAGGGGCGAGAATGCCAAGGTGGGCCCGATGGGCAGGGGGTATGTGGAAGTCTTGCCTCGATCATCTTAAGGACTTAACCTTGCAAGCCTTTGACTTGAGTCAATCATGCGACCACATGTCTGGTATGGGACAGACCTAATTGATTAGGGTTCTGATATCTTTCCTCTGATACCTCGGGGTGACAGTACACGGAAGTGTATCTGTGTGGGGAGCGTACCTATGATACGGCTTGGTGCCCATCCAACGGTGTTGGCTTGTCCTATACTTCGGCTCCGCGTGAGAGGAGTAATAGTGAAGGCAATACCGGAGAGGTTCTTTGGATAAGGTAGAGGTTCCTGAAAGGCTCTGTCGTGATTTCTCTGCCGGCACACCAAAGGAAGTGTGCTAATGGCCAGGCACAAAGAGAATAACACGTCGTGTGGGTAAAGTGCACAACCTCTGCAGAGTGTAAACCTATTCGAATAGCCGTGCTCACGGTATTGAGCAAAGCTCGGGAATTACAGTCAAGGGTTAGACTTTTGTTAAACAAAACTCATTGGGATGGCAGGATGCCATGGAAAGTGGAATTTGACTTAGGATTGGAAACTTGGTTTACTTGTCAAATGTTGAATCTATCTATTATTATTATTTGTTTTACTGCAATTTCAATCTATTTACTGTATTCTTTTATAAATGCTGCTTTACTGCAAAATAGCCATGATAACCATACCTTTGTACTAAGCCATGCATATAGAATACTAGACTTGCATTCTGTGCACAACTTGTTGAGTGCTTTATGTACTTACCCCTTGCAACACACAAAATCATCGATTGAGGAGAAGACCACAACTTGAAGGAGGAGAAGTTCCACGAGGAGGCGATTATCTAGGAGTTGAACCTTGTCGGTTACTGTGGTATATTGATGGGATTAAATCGGCGTTCTTCATTCATTCTTTGTTTATTTATTTTGAGTTGAAGCCACCAAGGCCTCACTAGTGTAAGTTTGACCTTAAGGTCGTTCAATAGTTCTATACTAATAGATGAAGTCTTTATTTATTATTCCTTGTGTATGATTGTGATATTTCATCTATGTTGAGGCTGTGTGCACTAGCGTGATCTGGACTAGTCTTTGAATACACGAGAGGTCGAATTTGTATATTCGGGTCTGACAGAGGTGGTATCGAGCCATCTTGACTTTAGGCCTTGACCTTAGATAGTGCAGTCGTCTCTATAGGACCTTCAAAATTATTTTCTAAAGGAAAGAACTAACCGGGAAGAATAACATGTTCTTGACTTATCTCATTCTTCTATTCTTTTCCTTTGTGAGAATTCTTTCTCTTACCTTCTTTGAAACAAGTTAAAATCTTACAGTTATGCTGTAATAGAAAGTGATGTGCCACACCTTAGGAGAAGGCAACAAGTGTTGTTGTTAACCCCGAAGATCATGAAAGAAGAAATCGTCGAGATCAAGGAAGGAGCAAATCTACTAAGTGTTTCTGAAGCTAGAAGACCCAGTGCTTCGGGTAGCCAGTTGAGACTCATGTGTGGGAGTCGCGTCTCTTAAGCTAGAATGTCGCCCTTATAGACGGTAGTTTTGTGTGTATAGGTTGATTTGGTTGTTCCTTGATTGCTGAGTGTGCAGTATGTGTTGCATAGCTCTTAGGCTTATATAAGCAACCATACCAAGTTATCAATATTTATTTGCTTAAGATGTTGGGTTAAACCTATCTCCCCTGTCTTAGGATTCCTGCTTCTTACCTATGCTATTTCTCTTTTCCTAACCCATGTGAAGCAATCAAGCGGATGGTTGGTGGTGGAAGCAGCGAGTCAACGAAAGTGATAATCAACTCGATAAGAACCCCAATGATGGGCGATTTTTCAACCGTTAGCGCAGATGGATATGCGAGAATTTCACGAGTTTTTAGCTATTCATACTCGGTTGATGCATCCAATGATGAAGCAAATGCGAACATGACTAATCAAGCCAGCGCCCGACAATACATCTCGGTGTCATCAATGATCCTTGTTCTTACTCAAGGTTATCAAAATTCATAAGGACTCGTCCGCCGACTTTTCTCGGAAATGTTTCACCATCGGAGTGATAATTGGATCAATACTATTGAGAGGAAGCTGCTCATTGCTCGATGTAAAGATGATGAGAGGTCTTGTACACTTCTTATCGATTACAAGGAATTCTTCTTGAATGGTGGAAGGAATATTGTGCTAACCATGAAGCCCCGCAGAATATCACTTGGAGTGAGTTTGTCGCTATTTTTCGTTATCTCTTTGTTTCACCAGAGGACAGTGTGGTCATAATGAATTCAGGAAAGAATGCTATCCCCGCACCTCGTTCGAAATCCAGACGATGTTCTCTGAAGTGTTACTAGCCAGACAAGTCACAAGATCGTGCATGCATTCGCTGTGGAGAAATAGGCCATACCGCTGATGAGCATGCGATCAATTGCTCCAGTTGTGAAGGAAATCATCCTTTCGGAGAGTGTCCTATGAGCAACATCACATGTTACCTATGTGAAGATCGAGATCATTGCCCAGCTCGATGTCCCTTGGATCCAATAGTTACTGCAGCGACTCGGCGTCGTGAAGAATCTTGAGCTGCGATTACTCGGAATTGTCAAAAGAGGTGTAATTGATTTATGCGGAGGCGCCACTTGAAAAACTAAAGATGCAGCCTCTTGATCATGGCTGTCTTCATCAAGAAAGTAGTAAGTGGCAATCGCCAACAGCATGTTTCTTATGTGATGAAGAAGGTCATTGGTCTAGAGAATGCCCTCTGAAACAACCATACTGAATTACGGAAGAACAATAATGAGCATACATTTATACCCAACAAGGCTGCTTGATGCAAGCGTGTGTGCTACTACTGTCAGAAGGAAGGTCATTATGCTAACCGATGTCCACAGAGAAGACAATTATTTTCTGCAACCGTGGTTATTCCAGAAGTTACTTCAGTTAAGTACATAACGCCAAGAGTGATGAGTGGTGACACCGTAAGAAAAGTTTGCCTAGAGAACCAGTTGAAGAAAAGACGTCCGAGCGAAGACACTACCCCAGTCAGCGAATGCCCAAGGAAGAAAAATTTCCATAAACTCTGTTATACCTGCCGCAAGCCCGGACATTTTGCCAACAATTGCCCTCAGAAGAAAGCAATCACGCCGCTTCAAGCCAATCTCAACTCTACCACAGTCAAAACCTCAATGTCAACGCCAATCAAGGAAGTTCAGATCAACGATTTCACCCTGAGCGAGTGTCATAACTCATTTGTAAAGTGAGGAGATTAGTAATGAATTCGATGTAAAGATTTCCTTGCAAAAGAAATAAAGTAGAGATGAATGTTATGTTGGTACGAGAAGTTTGAAATAAAAGCATTAATAGTAAATGAAGATATTGTCTGCAATGGAGGTTCACTTGAAAGTGATATGTGTGCTATAATGGTCAATTCAGTACCATTTAGCGTGAAGCTTATCTGCGGAAGATTTGTCATTATTAGAAGGTATTCGGTTATGCTCGATCTAACCCAGAATTCAAAATCAAAAGTATTAATGGCAATAAAGGATTTGATATGTCTTTGAGCATTCACTTTACCAGATAATGTTCATATGTATGTTGGCCATAGAGCCTGAATTCTCAGTAATGTGATGTAGAGACAAAATTTGTTGATTTAGCATATCGAAGATCAATACCTTTACTTCAGTGGTAATTGAAGCATTAATTCGTTATGGAAAGAATATCTAGCAGATATAGAATTTCCAGTCGCTACATGAGAACCAAATCGACAAAGATAGTATCAGACCAACAGATCAACAGAGCTAGTATTTTTTTATCCATGCATTTGACAAGTCCAATAAGATAAAACTAATTCAGAATCTTCAGAATTCCATGACTCAGTCGTGATGTTAAGAGTTGTGTCAAGGCCCCGAATTCGAGTTCGACTCATGCGGCTAGCAAATTAACTCTAACCAATCTTTAGCCACATTTGAAATCGATTAATAACTCCCGAGCATATCCTAAGCTGCCGCTTAGCAATATCCAAGCTTAACCAAAGATTTTGAGCTAGAAACTTCACCCTGAAAAATGTGGTTCCATCAAAGTTTGGAGCCTCATAATTGGAGATCCATAATGAATTAGGATGTGCATGGGTTTTAGGCCCAATCCAAAAGCAAACACTAATTTTAAATATGGCTCAAAGATTGAATCCGTGCTGAAATTCTGGGACTTAGCCAACCAAAGCAACCTCATTATTTTTTTCTTTCTCACCAAGCCAATAGAACTCATTTTACTCCTCCCAACCGAATGCTCTCTTCGGCTCACTCCCCAAGCAGGCACCTCCCTTCTCTCCTCCTCCATGGCTGCAGCCCCCAAGCTCCTTCACGCCTCCACCTAGAGCTAGGGCAGCAGCAACTCTTCTTCCCCAAGCTCCTCCACGCCTCCACCTAGAGCAAGCTGCAGCAGCTCCTCCCTCCTCTCCACTAAACTCTCCTCTCCTCCATTCCTAGGGTTCCAACATGGGGTGTTGAGGTAAGGATTCCTTGGCCTTGTTGGAGTATTTCCCATGTCTAGGAAGTGTTCTTGCAACTTGGGAGCCTTTGGATTTGGAGATTTTGATGGAAAAGTTCAGACCTAGGGTTTGGTGTGTTTGCTGAATTTCGAGCTGGGTATAGAGCTTTGGTTTCCTGCATGTTTGAGCTAGTTAGAGGCCCCATATGCTCGGCCGCCTGTAGAAGTAATTGTAAACAATGGAGTTATCTTTCATTTCTTCCGTTAATCTAACTGAAAGTTATGACGATTTTGGTGCGTGCTGCTCTGAAATGCTGAAAGTGTGGAGTTGAAACTTGAGCTGTGGGTTAAAAATAGTTAGAGGCCGAATTAATTAAATTTTTCCAGAGAAGTTGTAGGAAATTTCGTGTAGATTGTAAAACTGTTATCATTTACTCAATTCCATTAAGTATAGCATTTTTTGTGATGAAATTGGTGCATGCTGTTCGGAAACCCTGAATTTTCTGAACACTGAAATTGCTCCCTGTTCGTGGGCAAACTGGTCGTTCCTCGTGCAGTGAATGAGAAATCGGCCAAAACTAAGTTGTAGATATGTCTCTTAAGTTTCATTAGATCTTGGAATCACTCAATTTGGTTAAATGGTTAGGAAGTTGTGAGCAAATTAGTGTAGTTCTGTCCTGGAATGTTGCAAGTGTTTAGAGTACTGTTTTTGTGTTTTTTTGGGCAAGTTAATTCTTTGGAAAATCAGTGAGGGGTAGAGGTATGTGTAGGTATTGTTCTTATTCTTAATTAGAAGCTGGAATCACTCCATTTGGTTAGATAGATAAAAAGATATACTCTTTTGAATTCATACAATTTCTGAAATTTCAGAGTGAAGTTCAGTCTGAAACTGAAAAGTTCAGATTTAGGATTTCAAACCAAAAAGGGGTAGTGTTTATACTATTTTCAGATTTCGTAATGTGTTGCAAAGGTTAGGATTTGAGGGTTTTGGTGGAGAGCAGTTTAGAAGGATTGCTTGTCTATAAATGTGGAGTGTATTTTTACTGTGGTTGATGAATGCTTGCATTTTTCTTCTCTTTGAACTATCATGAGTCTTCGTTTTTATTCCATCATCATGTGCATAGCATGCATCTCATTTGCATTCATTATAATCGTGTAGAGAGCGATCCGCGGAGATTGATGTGGCCGTGGGGATTGAGGAGCAAGTGGTAACGAAAATTGACGAAGCACAAGGCAAGCACCTAAGCATATTCAACCTTATTCATAATTGTATTTTAGCGAATCAATTGGCTTATTGGATGGTTAAGCTATGCATTAGGAATTGAAATGTGGGAAGAGTATTAGAACCTAATTGTTGCACATACACTCATTTTTAATTGTCGAACATCTTCCTTGGAGCTAGTATATGGGTAATTATCGTGTCCATGCTTAGTTTGCTTAGATGTCGGGTATGGGCCAAGTGTTGGATGGTTCCTTCACTTGAGATTAATTACTTCACACTATTGGGTTGCAATGAATATGGTTATGTTCTGAAATGTAAACTTGAGACCGGGCGAGAGGGTTGGATCATTTGGGTGTGGAGACTCAAATGTTGTAGTCTCGCTTGTGTCGGTTAAGGACCGCTCCGTTGTTTGCCATGTTGATCGAGCACACCTTGTTGATCGCATGCCCGATATAATGGTACGGTAAGCCACCCTTTCATGGCATATTACTCGATGGGTCATGCCCTCATGCGATTGGGCGTGGTTGAGGCGAGGCCTAGGCCGACTCGAGGCGAAGCGAGGCTTGGGCCGCTCGGCGAGAGGTTGCTAGGTGCTCGGGCCGCATGAGGATGGTCCAACGAGTAGATATGGATGGGAGGAGGGTTGACATGAGGTTCCTTGTGGCGCATGTCGTGCGATTGATGATCCCCTGCAGGGTGAATAAGCGATTCGAATTGCCGCGCTCTCGGATATGAGCACGCTTGTATCATCCGACATTTCAACGTAGTAATAACTTAAATTGAAACTAGTTGGTAAACTCGATGTGGTTTCTTGTTTATGATTCTATTTGCTCTCTTAAATGTTTAAAATTCAGCTCTCACTTTAGAAATAGGTGCTGTTTATAAATGCTATAAAATTTGTAAATTGAGTAGTTGAATGTGAATCTGAATCAAAGTTAAGCTTTTATGCACTTGTTACCTTAAGCTTTTTCCTTGCTGCATCCAAAAGCATATGCCTTCAAGTCGGTCATATATGGACCACGGGTAATCTTGCAGTACCTTACGTACTCATGCTACCTTTGTGGTTTTGGTGAGGATCGGGGTGGATGCGAGTTCTGTCCTTATTGCCTCTCGGTGGTCGGGCGGGGCACCGAATATAGGCTATGTTTAACGATGCAAACGCCCGGAAGCGTTCAGGGGCAGGACACTCCCGGAGATATCATACTTTTGGTTTAATTTGGTGGTTGTGCTTTCATTTTGTTGTATAGTTATCCTTAAGCTATGTCATGTCTAGGATTCAAAACCTGGCTACTTCTAATGTTGAACTTTGTTGTAGTATGGTGCTCATCCCATGCCTTGTATGTTGCTCCTATCCATGTCGATCTTTTGCTATGTGGTTGTTGTTGTGTCATTTGTGTATGTTAATTGTTTCTCCTGTCTGCTGGGTGGATGTCCTCTCTTCTAGAGGCTTCATGCCGAATTTTTGTAGAAATTGTGAGTCTAGGTAGTCTCTCTCTTTTTTTACTTGGTTTGTCTTTGTGCCTTGGTTTTTAGTCGTTTTGTTGTGCTTCCGCGGTTGCGTGTCTGGATGTGGGGTTTTGAGTTCGTTGCCCCCTTTATGCAAATTGAGTTGATATGGCATTGGAAACCAGTATGCGGGGCGATCCTGGGCAAGCTTTGGGTCGCATACTGGGGGAATACCGGGATTGTTGTCGATTATTTGAGTGGCCTCACTGTTGTCTCATTTGGGCTTGGGTGCTAGCATTGCGAGCGCCAGCGGCGATCCGTTGCTAGCCTCCAAATCCGATGAGGACGACAGAACATTCTAATAGCCGAGGACGGTCTGGGCGGCTCCTCTCAAGGCTGGTATCAGAGCAAGGTGCATAAAGACGAACCCTAAACTTGACAACCACTTAGGTGATTTGGTGTGGTTTACTTAACCTCCTAGTAGTAATTAGTGCTATATTACCCGCCCTATTTCTATAGTTTGGGTTGTGTAGGCTGAATGGTGAGTGTGGCAGAAACGATCACGTTGGAATCGTGCATTTCATGCCATGCATGTAAGATCTCTGTCATACCATGCACGCATATGTCTTGCCGTGTCATATTGCATCATGATCTATGCTTTTATGTATGTAGGATTTGTAGAAATTTCTTTGTTTTGTGTTGTTGTCTAGATCATGTTTTGGTTTGATTTTTTTTTTCTTTTAGCCAAGTCTAAGAACCTATCCTTTCTTTGTGGAGTCCAATTCTTGTCGTTTGACCTTGGTTGGCAACAGGATGAGGACCCGCGGGAGGTGATGATGGTGTGGGGAGATCACAGCCCCACGATGGCGACCCGCCTCCTCCACCCAACCTCTTGGATGTGCTGCTGAGGTCTGAGCAGAATCAGCTGGCAACCAACCGGATCCTTGAGATGCTTGTTCAGAATCGGGCTCCTCGAGGTGGCGCGAAGGCGAGACCGACCCAACGGTTATCTGGATTTCTTGCATACACGACCACCTACCTTCTCTCGCGCCAATGAGCCACTAGAGGCCGACGATTGGTTGCGGACTATTGAGCGGTTTGCTCGTTCGCTGCGAAGACCATGAGAAGGCACTCTTTGTCGCTCAACAACCAGCGTCTACGGTGCTTGAGTGGGCCAACTTTACAGTCATGCGACTGCCGGTCACCGGTGTCATGGGCGAGTTTCGTGAGCCTTTCGGGCCTATCATATCGAAGGGCTCATGGACATCAAGAGGCAGGAGTTCCTCTCCCTTAAGCAGTTGAACAAGCCAGTGATGGACTACTCTCGCGAGTTCAACTACTTGGCTCAGTATGCACCGGAAGAGGTGAACACTGACCAGAAGAAGCAAGATCGCTTCATGAATGGGCTGACAGCCAAGATGCAAGATAAGCTATCCGTGTGCGACTTCCTTGATTTTAATACCTTGGTGAGTCGGGCAATCACAGTGGAGCACAAGATGAAGAACCACCAGGAAGAAAAGAAGCGGAAGCGGGGTGCAAGTTTTCAGCAAGTGGCAGTTCACAACGTGTTCGAGCTGTCCTCCTTCCTCCACATAGGGCACCTGCTCCTGCACCTCCCCTACCAGCTGGGATGGCCCGGCCTCCTACTGTTGCTCCCCGGCCCCCACAGCCACCGCCGGGAGTGAGAGTAGAGGCGAACTCCGGTCCAGGCCCATGCTACAATTGTGGGCGCGCGGGACTTCATCAGGGATTGCCCTTTTACAAAGCGGGGCAACAACTTTAATGCTCCAAGGCCTCAAGGCGCTACCGCACCGCCTCCACGTCCCAGCGGGAAGGCACCTCAAGTGTCGAAGCATGGCCGAGTCAACACAGCAACGCTGAGGAGATTCCGGAGGGTGACCAAGTGTTGACGGGTATGTTATGCATTGATGGGCATGCTGCTAGGGTTTTATTTGACTCAGGGGCTTCTCATTCTTTTATTCGCAAGGATTTTGCTATGCATCATCAAATGAGAGTGAGTTGTAGCAACACCTCTTTCCTCATTGAAGCACCGGGTTCAAAAATTGTCGCTAATCAAGTAGTTCGAGAAGCATCTGTGCTAATCCAAGGGGTTCTATTCCTTGTCAACTTGTTGCTCCTCGATCTTCTTGGGATGGATGTTATCTTGGGCATGAATTGGCTAACACGGCAGCGGGCCATTCTAGATTGTTCCCGTCGCTCCATCTCACTCAAGGAACCGAAGGGCGGCCGGTTAGCTCTACTTCTCGATGATGGCAAGGCCACTCTTTGCTCCTTGAATGGTGCTGAAATTGGGGAGTTAGAGTCCATTCCCGTGGTTTCTGAATACCCGGATGTGTTCCCAGCGGAATTGCCAGGGATGCCACCCGATCGGGATATTGAGTTCGTAGTTGAGCTTCAGCCCGGGACTGCTCCAGTTTCCAAGCAGCCGTATCAAATGCCGCCAAATGAATTGGCCGAGTTGAAGAAGCAATTAAAGGAGTTGACGGACAAGGGATTCATTCGCCCGAGCTCCTCACCTTGGGGCTGCTCGGCTCTCTTTGTGACCAAGAAGGACGGTTCTCTTCGTCTGTGTGTTGACTATCGTCCTTTAAATACAGTCACCATAAAGAACAAGTACCCTCTCCCTCGGATCAACATCCTCTTTGATCAGCTTGCTGGTGCACAGTTGTTCTTGAAGATTGATTTGAGGCTCGGATATCATCAAATCAAGATTCGAGCAGAAGATATCCCGAAGACAGCATTCTCCACTTGTTATGGTTTATATGAGTATACCGTCATGTCATTCGGATTGACGAATGCACCAGCATACTTCATACCTTATGAATTCCATCTTCATGGAGGAACTTGACTCTTTCGCGGTCGTCTTCATTGACGACATCCTCATCTACTCAGCAAATGAAGAAGAGCATGCAAAGCATCTTCGCATCATTCTCGGAAGACTCCGGGAGCATCGTCTATATGCCAAATTTAGTAAGTGCGAGTTTTGGCTGAAGGAGGTATCTTTCTTGGGGCATGTCCTCTCCGAGCAAGGTGTTGCTGTCGACCCAAGTAAAGTACAAGATGTCCTCAAGTGGGAACAGCCCAAAACTGTCACCGAGATCCGTAGTTTTCTTGGGCTTGTAGGCTATTATCGCCGATTCATTCAAGATTTCTCAAAGGTTGCCAAACCTATGACCGAGCTACTGAAGAAGGGTGCTGAATTCAAATGGTCAGCGGGCTGTGAGCAAGCATTTCGGACCTTGAAACAACGCCTTACTACCGCTCCTGTCCTCACGCAACTTTGATATTCACAAGCCATTCGATGTCTATTGCGATGCATCAGGTATCGGCCTTGGCTGTGTACTTATGCAAGAAAGCCGAGTTGTCGCCTGTGCATCTCGGCAATTAAAACGCCATGAAGAGCACTACCCAACTCATGATTTAGAGCTTGCTGCGGTGGTCCATGCTTTAAAAATTTGGCGCCACTATCTTCTTGGGAACAAGTGCAACATCTATACCGATCACAAGAGTCTCAAGTACATCTTCACTCAGGCAGATTTGAATATGAGGCAAAGAAGGTGGCTTGAACTGATCAAAGATTACAGTTTGGAAGTGCATTACCACCCGGGAAAAGCCAATGTGGTGGCTGATGCATTGAGTCGCAAGGCCCGATGAAATTGCCTCACTCTTCAACCCCGAAGTGCCACTCTTTGTGCTGAGTTACAGAAGCTCAGCATAGAGATGGTTGAAGAAGGTTCCTTGGCTAATCTAGAGTTGAATTCCACGCTGCTGGACCAGATTAGAGAGGCCCAAAAGAGGGACAAAGGCGTTGCCCGAATTTGCGGCAAACTAAATGCCGGCCAAGCTACTAGCTTCCATCTTGGTGACCGTGGAACTTTATGGTTTGGCGAGCGCCTAGTCGTCCCTAAGGACCAAGAATTGAGAAGAAAGATTCTCGATGAAGCCCACAACTCTTTGCTCACAATCCATCCTAGCAGCAACAAAATGTATCAAGACTTGAAGCAATGGTTTTGGTGGACTCGCATGAAGCGTGAGATTGCTCGCTATGTGTCCGAATGTGATGTTTGCAAAAGGGTAAAGGCCAAACACCTCAGGCCGGCTGGCACTCTTCAACCGCTGCCCATTCCAAGTTGGAAGTGGGAAGACATTGGCATGGATTTCATCACTGGCCTGCCAACGACTTCTTCGGGTCACGACTCGATATGAGTTATAGTCGATCGGTTGACGAAGTCTGCACATTTCCTAGCCATTCGCACCACTTATCAAGCCAAGAGGTATGCGGAGCTGTACATATCTCGAATTGTATGTCTTCATGGAGTGCCAAAGCGAATAGTTTCAGATCGAGGCTCTCAGTTTGTCTCTCGATTCTGGAAGAGTTTGCATGAGGCGTTAGGCACTAAGCTACTTCACAGCTCAGCATATCATCCGCAAACGGACGGCCAAACCGAGAGGGTCAATCAGATCCTTGAGGATATGTTGAGGGCTTGTGTTCTATCTTATGGGATGAATGTCTTCCATATGCTGAGTTTGCTTACAACAACAGTTACCAATCCAGCATCAAAATGTCTCCTTTCGAAGCACTCTATGGTCGTAGCTGTCGGACACCCCTGAACTGGTCCGAAAGTGGAGAACGACCATTCTTTGGGCCGAAATTGGTCATAAAGGCAGAAGAGAAAGTGAAGACCATTCAAGAAAATCTTCGGGTAGCACAATCACGACAAAAGAGCTATGCTGATCGTCGTAGAAGACCTCTCTCTTTCAACGTTGGTGATTACGTCTATCTGAAGGTATCTCCCCTTCGGGGAACCCATCGTTTTGGGGTTAAGGGAAAGTTGGCACCTTGATACATAGGACCTTTCCAAATCCTTGCAAGACGTGGTCAAGTGGCATATCAATTGGAGCTTCCTCCCTCTCTAGAGATGGTCCACAATGTCTTCCATATATCACAATTGAAGAAGTGCCTCCGTATCCCGTTTGAACAACTCGATGTGGATGAACTCGAAGTTCTGCCAAATCTATCTTACCAAGAAGATCCTATTCGAGTTTTGGATGAAGCTGAACGCAAGACCCGTCGGAGAACTCTAAAATTCTATAAAGTTCAGTGGAGCAATCACACTGAAGACGAAGCCACATGGGAGCGGAAAGACCGTTTGAAAACCGAGTATCCTGAATTCTTTCAAAACATGTAAGTACTACTATTCAATCTCTTCGCAATTAAGGTCATGTCAATTGTATGTGGCTGCGTTGTCCATATAAGTTCTATCTATCTATGCTCTCATTTTCGAATCTCGGGGCGAGATTCTTTTATGGGGGGAGGATTTGTCAAGGCCCCGAATTCGAGTTCGACTCATGCGGCTAGCAAATTAACTCTAACCAATCTTTAGCCACATTTGAAATCGATTAATAACTCCCGAGCATATCCTAAGCTGCCGCTTAGCAATATCCAAGCTTAACCAAAGATTTTGAGCTAGAAACTTCACCCTGAAAAATGTGGTTTCCATCAAAGTTTGGAGCCTCGTAATTGGAGATCCATAATGAATTAGGATGTACATGTTAGTTGGTTACAAACTAGGAACTTTCCTCTACAGTATGGTTGAGTTTTAGGCCCAATCCAAAAGCAAACACTAATTTTAAATATGGCTCAAAGATTAAATCCGTGCTGAAATTCTGGGACTTAGCCAACCAAAGCAACCTCATTATTTTTTTCTTTCTCACCAAGCCAATAGAACTCATTTTACTCCTCCCAACCGAATGCTCTCTTCGGCTCACTCCCCAAGCAGGCACCTCCCTTCTCTCCTCCTCCATGGCTGCAGCCCCCAAGCTCCTCCACGCCTCCACCTAGAGCAAGCTGCAGCAGCTCCTCCCTCCTCTCCACTAAGCTCTCCTCTCCTCCATTCCTAGGGTTCCAACATGGGGTGTTGAGGTAAGGATTCCTTGGCCTTGTTGGAGTATTTCCCATGTCTAGGAAGTGTTCTTGCAACTTGGGAGCCTTTGGATTTGGAGATTTTGATGGAAAAGTTCAGACCTAGGGTTTGGTGTGTTTGCTGAATTTTGAGCTGGGTACAGAGCTTTGGTTTCCTGCATGTTTGAGCTAGTTAGAGCCCCATATGCTTGGCCGCCTGTAGAAGTAATTGTAAACAATGGAGTTATCTTTCATTTCCAACCGAAATCACTTGATTCCGTCAATCTAACTGGAAGTTATGACGATTTTGGTGCGTGCTGCTCTGAAATGCTGAAAGTGTGGAGTTGAAACTTGAGCTGTGGGTTAAAAATAGTTAGAGGCCGAATTAATTAAATTTTTCCTGAGAAGTTGAAGGAAATTTCGTGTAGATTGTAAAACTGTTATCATTTACTCAATTCCATTAAGTATAACATTTTTTGTGATGAAATTGGTGCATGCTGTTCGGAAACCCTGAATTTTCTGAACACTGAAATTGCTCCCTGTTCGTGGGCAAACTGGGAGTTGCTCGTGCAGTGAATGAGAAATCGGCCAAAACTAAGTTGTAGATATGTCTCTTAAGTTTCATTAGATCTTGGAATCACTCAATTTGGTTAAGTGGTTAGGAAGTTGTGAGCAAATTAGTGCAGTTCTGTCCTGGAATGTTGCAAGTGTTTAGATTACTGTTTTTGTGTGTTTTTGGGCAAGTTAATTCTTTGGGAAATCAGTGAGGGGTAGAGGTATGTGTAGGTATTGTTCTTATTCTTAATTAGAAGCTGGAATCACTCCATTTGGTTAGATAGATAAAAAGATATACTCTTTTGAATTCATACAAGTTCTGAAATTTCAGAGTGAAGTTCAGTCTGAAACTGAAAAGTTCAGATTTAGGATTTCAAACCAAAAAGGGGTAGTGTTTATACTATTTTCAGATTTCGTAATGTGTTGCAAAGGTTAGGATTTGTGGGTTTTGGTGGAGAGCAGTTTAGAAGGATTGCTTGTCTATAAATGTAGAGTGTATTTTTACTGTGGTTGATGAATGCTTGCATTTTTCTTCTCTTTGAACTATCATGAGTCTTCGTTTTTATTCCATCATCATGTGCATAGCATGCATCTCATTTGCATTCATTATAATCGTGTAGAGAGCGATCCCGCGGAGATTGATGTGGCCGTGGGGATTGACGAGCAAGTGGTAACCGAAAATTCGACAGAAGCACAAGGCAAGCACCTAAGCATATTCAACCTTATTCATAATTGTATTTTAGCGAATCAATTGGCTTATTGGATGGTTAAGCTATGCATTAGGAATTGAAATGTGGGAAGAGTATTAGAACCTAATTGTTGCACATACACTCATTTTTAATTGTCGAACATCTTCCTTGGAGCTAGTATATGGGTAATTATACTGTGTCCATGCTTAGTTTGCTTAGATGTCGGGATGCGCCAAGTGTTGGATGGTTCCTTCACTTGAGATTAATTACTTCACACTATTGGGTTGCAATGAATATGGTTATGTTCTGAAATGTAAACTTGAGACCGGGCGAGAGGGTTGGATCATTTGGGTGTGGAGACTCAAATGTTGTAGTCTCGCCTGTGTCGATTAAGGACCGCTCCGTTGTTTGCCATGTTGATCGAGCACACCTTGTTGATCGTATGCCCGATATAATGGTACGGTAAGCCACCCTTTCATGGCATACTACTCGATGGGTCATACCCTCATGCGATTGGACGTGGTTGAGGGCGAGGCCTAGGCCGACTCTCGAGGTCGAAGCGAGGCTTGGGCCGCTCGAGAGAGGTTGCTAGGTGCTTGGGCCGCATGAGGATGGTCCAACGAGTAGATATGGATGGGAGGAGGGTTGACATGAGGTTCCTTGTGGCGCATGTTGTGCGATTGATGATCCCCTGCAGAGTGAATAAGCGATTCGAATTGCCGCGCTCTCGGATATGAGCACGCTTGTATCATCCGACATTTCAACGTAGTAATAACTTAAATTGAAACTAGTTGGTATACTCGATGTGGTTTCTTGTTCATGATTCTATTTGCTCTCTTAAATGTTTAAAATTCAGCTCTCACTTTAGAAATAGGTGCTGTTTATAAATGCTATAAAATTTGTAAATTGAGTAGTTGAATGTGAATCTGAATCAAAGTTAAGCTTTTATGCAATTATTACCTTAAGCTTTTTCCTTGCTACATCCAAAAGCATATGCCTTCAAGTCGGTCATATATGGACCACGGGTAAGTCTTGCGAGTACCTTGTGTACTCATGCTTCTTCTTTGTGGTTTTCAGGTGAGGATCAGGGTGGATGCGAGTTCTGTCCTTATTGCCTCTCGGTGGTCGGGCGGGGCACCGAATAGAGTCTATGTTTAACGATGCAAACGCCCGGAAGCGTTCAGGGGCAGGACACTCCCGGAGATATCATACTTTTGGTTTAATTTGGTGGTTGTGCTTTCATTTTGTTGTATAGTTATCCTTAAGCTATGTCATGTCTAGGATTCAAAACCTGGCTACTTCTAATATTGAACCTTGTTGTAGTATGGTGCTCATTCCATGCCTTGTATGTTGCTCCTATCCATGTCGATCTTTTGCTATGTGGTTGTTGTTGTGTCATTTGTGTATGTTAATTGTTTCTCCTGTCTGCTGGGTGGATGTCCTCTCTTCTAGAGGCTTCATGCCGAATTTTTGTAGAAATTGTGAGTCTAGGTAGTCTCTATTTTTTTTACCTGGTTTGTCTTTGTGCCTTGGTTTTTAGTCGTTTTGTTGTGCTTCCGCGGTTGCGTGTCTGGATGTGGGGTTTTGAGTTCGTTGCCCCCTTTATGCAAATTGAGTTGATATGGCATTGGAAACCAGTATATGGGCGATCTGGCGAGCTTCGGTCGCATATCTTGGGGAATCTGGGATTGTTGTCGATTATTTGAGTGGCCTCACTGTTGTCTCATTTGGGCTTGGGTGCTAGCATTGCGAGCGCCAGCGGCGATCCGTTGCTAGCCTCCAAATCCGATGAGGACGACAGAACATTCAAATAGCTGAGGACGGTCTGGGCGGCTCCTCTCTAGTTGCCAGATTCATTTCGGTCAATGTCCCTTACTCCGAAGGTCATTGGTAGAGAATTTGCAAGGATCAAGGAATCGTTCAAGACTTTGAATTGCAGTGAAACAATTATCAATCAGCTTGAGTTCCTCAGATCAAGAGCTGTTCTCAAGAACCAGCTCAATAGAAATGATGTTCAATCTTCGACCAAGACCGCAGAATAGCAAGTTACTTTCGCCGTCATGTGCAGTTGTCTGCAAGTGCAGAAAGCTTCGAAGGTCGAGTCTCCCGAACCAATTCTATAGCCAGCCTAAATCTCGGGGACGAGATTCTGTTAAGGGGGGGAGGTTTGTAACATCCCAAAATTTGAGTTTTCAAAAATCTTTTGTTTAGTTCATCTTTCCAAAAATCCCCGCTGATTTTCTCGCTTTAATAAAGCTTAATCTGAAATTTTCTAATGCTAAAATAATTTAATTTGACTAATATAAACTTCAATTAAAATAAATTTAGTTTTATTTGAGTTCATTGTGCTTCAATGAATTTTCTGTAATTTTTTGATATTTTTCGGAGTTCGTTTGCTATTCATTTGGTAATTAATTTAAATTAAGCCTCTTGTTAAATATAATTAAATACTGTAAATTTTAAACAAAGTTTGGTTAAAAATATTTTATTCAAGCTCCAAATGTCTCAAAATATTTTCTAGAATTTTCTTATAACTTTTCTGGTATTTTTATTGCTCTAAACGAATTATTTTAATTTCTGGAATTATTTTAATTCGGAAATTGGGCTAAATCGACATGTCATCTTCTGAGCCGGCCACGTCATCGCCCAGCTGCAGCCCTCCGATCCATATCCGATGCACCACAATGAGCCACGTCACCCGGTACTGTTCATTGTGCGCCAGGTGTTCGATCCGATCCGTTTTCAATCCAAATCCGGTTTTTCTTCATGTTTCCTTGTATGACATGACTCCCCAGCCTATATAAGTGTCCTAAGATCCCTCCCACGCAGCCCTAATGCCCAGAGCACCTCCTAAACCCTAAAATCTGCCGTCATGTCTTTCCGGTGCGCCGCCATCGTCGGCCGATTTTGGCGTCGCATTCCCCGTTGTTCTGGTGAGTTTTTCTAAAATCTGCTCACGTCATCTCGTGCCTTATGGTTAGATCTATCTCTCCACCAAATTTGGTGCAGTTCCATCTGCGGAATCAAAAGTTGCGGCCGTTCTAATCTCAAATCTTGCTACTGCCCGTTCTCCTCGATTTTTGTGAGTTTGACAGTGAAATTTTTTCTGTAGACTCCTCTTGATGTCCTCTACACAGTGCTCACCCTAACTCAAGGTTTGGCCCGCGGGATTTGTGCAGAGAAATCAATCTTCCCCGATCAGGCTGCGTTCCAACGGCAGAAAACTTCGTCGCGCGTTCCCCGTTGATCCAGAAGGTAAAACTCAGATCCGTTCACGTCATATTGTGCCAAATGATCCCAGATAGCTCTCTATATAATTTGGTTAGGTTCCATATATTATTTTAATAGTTATGATCGTTTGATCTATTGGCTCGTATTAGTTAAATCGACAGTTTGTGATCTGTCCGTTAGGTTGCTTCCAAATCCGGATATACCGTTGAGTTCGTATCACCGCGTTCTACATGGTGCTTACTTTCCCTTTGCTGTTTCATCCTTCAAAAAGTTTAATATTCGTTACCGTCGCCTTTTTGCCACCGCCGCGCGTCGTCTTGTGCCGCCAACCATTTTGGTTTGTCGTGGCCATGTTATTGTGTCCAGAAGATCATTATCCCCTGTTTTGCCCACCGTTGAAGTTCATTGATCCCCGGTTACCGTCAAAGCCATATTCTAGAATCTACCCGACGTCTTTTCGCCTAGTCCTTCGTGTCGGTGCGCATTTCGGTTCGCCATCATTGGTAACCTTTAATCGCGGAGCCAACCCTACCATCCTACCCTATGCCAAGTGTTTTCATCCTTGAATCGTTTTGCTCAAACCCGGACTTAACCCTTGGTCCAATTTGTCGTTGCGTCACGATATGTGTACCCCGCAGATCTCAAACCAAATTTGAGCCATGTCATGACCTCGCTGCCCTATCTTTCAACTGAGGGTTGCCACCTTATAATCTCATAAGTGTTCCGTTAACGCTTCACCTTCATCGTTAACATTCCGTCGTTAACGTCCCGTCGTTAACGTCCCGCCGCTAACGTCCCGTCTTTAACATTCTGTCGTTAACGTCCCGCCGTTAACGTTTCATCGTTAACGTTCCGCTACTAACGTTTCTTCGTTAACGTTCCACCGTTAACACTTTGATCTCACTTCGCTATCATCGCATACGCGCATTCCAGCAAGAGCGTAGCGCGATGTCATTATCCTTTCTATCGTCCTATCGTGATCAAATCCCATTCCTTGTGAGTCTGGATTTATCTTTCTATCATCTGCAAAGCCGGACCAAAACCTAACTTAAGACCGGTTCGATGGACTGAGTTCATCGTGAGCCGCGCTGCCGGTATTGCGGTGTTCCTCGTTGTGTCCACCGTAGTAAGATATTTGTACTGTCTTACTATATATCGTCATCGCCCTGTTATCGTCAAGTCTCTTCTTTGATGTATGGCTGAACCCCAGATCGGATCGCACTGAATGTCGATTCCATTCGTCCTCGTCTTATCCCTGAAAATCTAATCTGCCATTAACCCAGAATTCATTCGTGAACTTGGTCGATAGACCATTGGCCATATGTCATATCCTGGTGCCATATCTATTCTATTAGTCTATCTTTCTTTTGTTTGACTGTGTATTTGTTTAGTCAACAAAAGTCAACATTGAGCATCAGTTTAGTTCATCATGAACTAACATATCTTTATGGACCCGATCAATAGATCAAGAGCCCATATGTTAATATCTGTCCAATCGAGTTAATTAATCTCGAAGGATATCTCCTGGAATATACTCCGTCTTTCCCTAATTATCAGTCGTAACCTTCTCGATAAATCTTACAAAGCTCGTTCTCTTTCATCCGATCTTGATCAAATCTAAGTTCCTAAATTCAATCCTTCCGTTCAGTACCAATCTAATATTAAATTGGAGTTTATTTGAATTGCTTTTGAGTTTTGTTGTATTTGTGCTTCTTTGTCGTTAGGCGTGTCGCCCGAGTTACCCAAGTAGTGAAGGACGAGGAAGTCAAGCATTCGATTGAAGAGCCGAAGGTTGAGGAAGCCGAAGATCAATTAAAAAGAGTAAAGAGCAGTTTATAGCAAGTGCCAGGCAAGTTGTGCTTTGATCATGTTGAACCTACGATCACAAAAACTGCTATATTGTTTTACTTTATTGCATATTATTTGACACGTACAAATGTCTTCAATTAAATTTGGGACTTAGCTATTATACCCAATTGATCTATACCCTACCTTGTCATTTGTATACCACGATATATTGTCACCCTAGATTGGTTCATTATAGTTGGTTAGTAATAATAATCAACATGGGATGGTTAGACCGTATTAGTTGCTTAGCCATGCCACGTCATCACATGTACTTTAGTCTTTGATAAATAATCTTAACTAATGGAATATGGAACGATGTTATAAACTTGTGTGTCATGTGTGGTCACACGATGAGATTGAGTTGTGGTGGCGAGAGGATGTCACGCAACAAGGTTAAATTGTTGATGGCACGTGGTGCTTGGTAATCAACTGGGGTAGTTATGATTTAGGTTGGGGCAAGTGGCAAGGGGCGAGAATGCCAAGGTGGGCCCGATGGGCAGGGGGTATGTGGAAGTCTTGCCTTGATCATCTTAAGGACTTAACCTTGCAAGCCTTTGACCTGAGTCAATCATGCGACCACATGTCTGGTATGGGACAGACCTAGTTGATTAGGGTTTTGATATCTTTCCTCTGATACCTCGGGGTGACAGTACACGGAAGTGTATCTGTGTGGGGGAGCGTACCTGTGCTACGGCTTGGTGCCCATCCAACGGTGTTGGCCTGTCCTATACTTCGGCTCCGCGTGAGAGGAGTAATAGTGAAGGCAATACCGGAGAGGTTCTTTGGATAAGGTAGAGGTTCCTGAAAGGCTCTGTCGTGATTTCTCTGTCGGCACACCAAAGGAAGTGTGCTAATGGCCAGGCACAAAGAGAATATCACGTCGTGTGGGTAAAGTGCACAACCTCTACATAGTGTAAACCTATTCGAATAGCCGTGCTCACAGTATTGAGCAAAGCTCGGGAATTATAGTCAAGAGTTAGACTTTTGTTAAACAAAACTCATTGGGATGGCAGGATGCCATGGAAAGTGGAATTTGACTTAGGATTGGAAACTTGGTTTACTTGTCAAATGTTGAATCTATCTATTATTATTATTCGTTTTACTGCAATTTCAATCTATTTACTGTATTCTTTTATAAATCTTTGCTTTCTTCGCAAAATAGCCATGATAACCATACCTTTGTACTAAGCCATGCGTATAGAATACTAGACTTGCATTCTGTGCACAACTTGTTGAGTGCTTTATGTACTCACCCCTTGCAACACACAAAATCATCAGTTGAGGAGAAGACCACAACTTCGAAGGAAGAGAAGTTCCACGAGGAGGCGATTATCTAGGAGTTGAACCTTGTCGGTTACTGTGGTATATTGATGGGATTAAATCGACGTTCTTCATTCATTCTTGTTTATTTATTTTGAGTTGAAGCCACCAAGGCCTCACAAGTGTAAGTTTGACCTTAAGGTCATTCAATAGTTCTATACTAATAGATGAAGTCTTTATTTATTATTCCGCTATGTATGATTGTGATATTTCATCTATGTTGAGACTGTGTGCACTAGCGTGATCCTGGACTAGTGCTGAATACACAGAGGGTCCGGATTTGTATATTCGGGTCCCGACACATTATGTAACATTCAGGTATGGTATTTTGTTTTCATAAGTTATCTTCTATTACGGTATGATCACTTAAGCCTTTTTAATAGCCCATAAAATAACATGTTTAGATGAAAAATTACAGAGTAATAGCCCCGAAACTCCCGAAACACCCTTTGATATATGTACTACCATAATATGCAAAAAGATCGTATTTAAAACTTGTTTTGCATCTCAATCCTGCCAAAGCAAACACCCTAAACAATCACTACAGGCGCAAATTCCAAAACACTTAAACCTTTGATGGAGCTGACGATCGTGCAGCAGCTTTTTCAGCGTGATTGGCCAACTCACGGGCCCAATGCTTTAAACTTTTTCAGGTCAATTTGACAACACTCTACATGTAGCTTTGTCAGGCCGATTTGACCACACGTTGTCAGACCTCTACGCTTTCTCATGCAAGCTTACACGAAAGGGTTTTCCAAATGTGCTTCGACGTGACTACTCACTGCACGGTACGAAGTCTCTTCGGTACACTCAATACACATCAACTGCACACTGCACAGTCCAAAGTGACCACTCACTGCCTACTATTAACTCTGAATTGACCACTTATTGTACAGTACATTTTGTCAGTGCTGACACCTTGCGTGCATGACTGCCTTTTCAGCCCGACTTGACTACACACTCTGGCATTTTGCTATCCGTCTGTATGTTTGAATTTTACCTTCCAACACTTAGTCCATACACCACCCCTTTGAGTCTATAAAAGGCCAAACCGCAGACACACATCCACAGCTCCTACTCACACTTCACCATGGCTGCATCCTCTAGCAAAGCATTATCGTGGACACCAGATATCAGCATCGTAGCCCTTCATTACATGTTGAAGGTTATGCGTAGTGGGAAGGACGATCCATTCAAGGAGGAGAACCTAAGTAATGTGTTGTCCAAATTGCAAGAGTGGCGTCCAACATTACCGAGGCATAACATAACAACCTCTGGCCTGAACCTTGTGATCTCCGACGACCTCAAGGCGCACTTGCAACGGTGGCGTCAAAGGTATTTAAGGATGTGCAAACTAGCCAACCACCCTCTGCTACAGGTTTCTGTAGAAGATCTTACAGGGTACTAGTGCTGCTCGATAAGTATGCAGAGCATATTAAGGTTTGTTATTTCATATTTGTTCACCTTACTAATCTTTTTAGCTTATACGTAAGTTCACTACTTCGTATGCTCGTCTTGTGTTTTAGTCATTCCTAGAGGATGAAAAGTTGTTGAACAAAGATATCCCAGAATTCTTAGCGATATTTATGCTCCTCGGCGGGGGTGTGATGCCTGGTTCGCGCAGAACATGCAAAAGAGAATCTAACTAGAGGGGTAGAGGTCGACACAGACTACTACAGCAGCAAGTTCAAGAGGATGTTTAACCACCACCGGATGGGGGCTTGCTCCTAACTATGCAAATGACGATGACAATGATGCTGACAATTTCGTGTCACCGAGACGTTCAAGTACTACCACAACAGGCCATTCAAGCACTACTACAGCAGGCCATTTAAGAAACAATGCAAGAGGACGTTCAACTAGCACTAGAGGCGGGTTAGCTTCTAACTATACAAATGACGATGATGATTTCATGACACCTAGGCTAGGAACCTTGCGTCCTCGGAGTCCTCCCAATTCTGACGATGGTATTACATTAAGTCCTATCAGTAATCCAAGCGTAATACCCCGTCAGCCACCAATAGATATGTTATTTTTTTGGCATACTATTTCTGTAATTGTTTATTTAAAATATATTATTTTTTTTATAAAAATCTAGATATGGAGATATCAAACCAATAATACGGACACATGTTAGAGAACATAGAGTTGGATTGACCCACCTTGAGACACTACGAGAACGTTGTAATCTTCTTATCATCAGTTGGTCTCATATACAATGTGTATGCTATATCATTAGACATGAGGTTGGAGCATATACTCGAGATGTGTAATGACTTACTTAGGAGTTGCCAAACGCTACTCCGTAACTGGGTAGTTATAAAGGTGACTTTCGGGTTTGTCATGAAGCATGCTGCGAAGCATGGTCAATCAAGATAGGATTTGTCCCTCCATTCAACAGGAGAGATATCTCTAGGCCTCTCGAGTGATCGGATTCCGGAAATGCATGATCATACTACTCACGGTTAAAGAGTTAACCCTAGTTAGGGATTCCGAGTCACGTGATCGAGAAAGAGTGATCGAGCTAACTAAACAAGGATGGCGTGCACTCGCCTTGAGTTTGATCGATATCATGAGGCAAAGGGAAATGCATTTATCTAAGCATTGTTTAGGTTCGTCCGATGTGATCTTTACATATACTCGGGAGTCGGCATGTCCTGCTAGGGACCGCTTTTGATTAATGGTGGAGTAAGAGTACTCGAGCCATGGCTAGGTATACATGAACCTATAAGGTCACACGCTTAAAGGATTAGGACTTAATTTGGATGGTGATCCGAATACTGATGGGTTTTAAGCTCCTAATGGGCCTCTAATGTAGAGCCCATTATGGGGCATCTATTTAAAACGAGGGTGTGTTGGCTTTAGGGTGAAGAGACACAGTAGGAATTTGGAATTCTCGAAACCCTAGCTGCCACCCCTCCTCCACCCAGAACTGCGCAGCCGACGCTAGTACTTTGGCGCGTGGTGTTCCTGTCCTGTATGTGTGGATACCTTGAAAGCGTTGCTGTGAAGCTTCAACGCTAGGACGATCCGCAACCTGTGACAGTCACAAGGAGCTGTTGCGGGAGGCGTGAGGCTAGTACAACTACATCTGCACCACCGCGCTACATCGACTCTACTTCCGCTACGGGTCTGCGCATCTAGTGGTAATTATGTGATCTATAACTTACAGTGGTTCATTGGTTACGTAGTAGAAAATTTAGATTTTCGCTAGAGTAGCGTACTTGTTCCCCAAGACTGACCCGGTGTCCCTGCTGGATGCTGGCTTATACAATAGTGGCCTAGGAATAAGTTTTAGTCTTTTAATTCATGAGTGTAAGGCTATTTTGTGTGTAGACATGAGGTACTGAATGCTCTACATTAATGTCTAGAGCTATCAATAATCATTGAATGCCTTTGATGTAAACTCCCTAGCATTGTCCATTCAAATAGATTTATTCCTTTCATGTGGAAAGGAGGCTCTTAATTTAATAATTTCGGTAATTAATTTAGTAAAAGCATGGTTCCGAGTTGATAAGAGGTATACATGGGACCATCTAGCATAAGCATATATTTGTACCATAAAGTATCTAAAAGGGCCTGACAGGGGCTAGATAGGTTCACAAATACCACCTTGAATTCTCTCGAGGGAACTCGGTGATTCTTCCCTAACGTTTAGATAAGAGGGCCCAGATGTGAGCATCCCTTTAGTATAAGCAAGGCATAAGAAATCTTCAAATCTAAGGAAGTCTATAGTTTTATATGGCGAGCAGAATTATTGATAATTTTTTCATCATATTCAATCCAAGATGATCCAAACAATCATGTCAAATCTTAAATATTTCTAGGTTTTTATGTATTGTTTTCATCGCAACATAAACTTCAGGTTTTATATATGTATAGTATAATTATGAGAAGAAAGAAAGAAGTTTTTCAATCACACGTTATTGGCACCTCTTAAACTTAGTCATGAGTAGGCATCCTATACTATTCTCATTTTTTATCTCCATGTGGAAACCATTAAGATGGATGTCTTTAAAATTTAATAGAGTATAACTGGACTCAAGGTATAACAGAGCATCTTCTATTATATGAGTACTCATAGGGGAACTATGATGGCTCTTCCAGTGTCAATAATAAGGGCATCACTTTCGACGATGGTCAAAGTATTTCCAATTTTCTTAGTTAAAGTCTGAAAATATTTAGTTTTCCTAAGAATCAAATTTGTGGTGCAACTGTCTACAAAACATATTTCCTCCAACACCATTGGATTATACATTGTTTTATATTAGAACTATGATCTCGCAATAAAACAGTTGTTATATCATGAACATATTATAAAATATAGAACACACATCACATAATAAATGAATCAAATGTCCTAGAAAATAACAATTTATTCAACTTTAAATGATAATCGCTCAACAAGAACATAGACTAATGTTCATTTAGAAACGAAAACTAAATTGATGAAGATACTTTTAAGAAGACTCATAAGGAACATGTGACATCGACTGACAAAGCTAAGGAATATTTAAGAGACTAGTTTAGGTCTCCATATAAGAGTGGGTGTCCTTCTGGGATTCCTCCAAATTAGTCCCAAGAAGGTCATCTTAACCCATGTGAGTATTTCCATATCTGAGAAGGTCCTCTTGGCACTTCTCCATAGGATTAAGAATCATATCATCACTCTTTTTGGCATCCATGTCAACAACAGGTTGAGCAGTAAAGTATGCCTCAACATTGTTCCATTGGGTCTTTTTTATTTTTTCACTAGATCGCATGTAAAGGTCCACTAGATGCTTGGGGATACGACAGTTGCGCGACTAATGGCCAATGCATCCACACATAAAGAAGGGTTGTACAAAGTAAGCAGCCTTATTGGCTGAGTCTTGCTTCTAGAAACTCACTAGCCTTTTACCTTTACTTCTCCACTAGGGCTTGCCTCTCCCCTTCTATATTCTACCATTCTTCTATTTCCCCTTGATGTCTTTGGCTTTTTCTATAGCCATAGATATTGCTAGCCTACTGAGCATTGGCATACACTTTAGGTATTGCTTGTGTCCTATTGAGAAAAATATGATGATTTTTCATTAGAAATTCATCATGCTTCTCAGCATCTAGTAGAGTGTAGTGTAGATAAGCTCATAGTACTTTTGGTATTTAGCATAACGGTACTATTTCTATAGTATCCTCATATTGGGGTGGAAGGTGCACAAGATCTTGTCTATCTTATCAGCATCAGTAACTTTTTTGTTACAAAAACGCAGTTTGGAGACAAACTTGTGCATGACAGAATTGTATGCTGCCACTGTTTTATAGTCTAGAAGAGTACGAGGGTCCATTCGCATTGTGCTTCTTGCAGTAGGATGGATCTTTGCTAGTCATAGAGTTCCTTTACGGAATTCCATACTACCAGCAGATCCTCCTCTATCAAATACTCGACCTTCAATTCTGCATGGAGATAGTGCCTTAGGAAGTGTAGAGCCGCACACTTGGCGGCTTTCAAAAGAGCAGGGGCACTAGCCTTAGGCTGGGTAAAAGCAGCTCCAAGAGATCAAGATGTCAGGTTAATTTTAGCATCCATTATCCAGGTCAGGTAATTGCTACTATTTAGGGCAAGCTCAGCAAATTCTCTTTTGCAATGTCCCACATGTCCTATGTTATATTCATGAAAGATGAATTTTACTGCTGGTAAAATTAATATATTGCATGCTCACTCTTGAATCAGTAAAGATTGGTCTATATCTATTTAGTAGATAATTATATATAATTTCCCAAAAATTTTCCTGCATTTTTCATAATATTCTCCTAATTATCGATCAATTTTCAAAATTACCAAAATAATAGAAAAATAAATTCAACATACATGTAAACATGGAATTATGCAACGATAGTAAACCCAGTGATATAAAGCTTCCAATATATTCTTGGTCTAAGTTTCATCCATTTATGGAAGCTCATATGCCTAGAAATTCATTTTCTAGGATTTAATATAATTTTTTAGAATTTATTAACATTTTTATAGGATTTTTGGAAACTTCAATATCCAGAATGTAAATTTTTGTTTATCCCAATAATTTTCTGTAATTATGTGAAACTTTAAGGCCTTTTTCACATACTTTACCGCATACGTAAGAATACCTAAAAACTGAGGGTTAAATCGCAAAAATAACTTGGCCCAAAAGAATGTTCTCTTCAGGCCAAATTGCCGATGGGCCGTGCAACACGTTTAAGTATATGGGCCGAATCAGGTCTGGCCACGCCATATTGGGCCGGATCTAATCCGGCCCATTTAACTCCCTAGCGCTATGGTTTCCAAACCCTAGCACCCGAGAGTGGACGCGACACTGGCACGCGAGGTAGAGGTGGCAGTTGTGGTAGCAGGCCCATGATGGGCATGGACGTGGAGTGAGGGCATTGTGCGGTGGGAGCAGGCATGCTGTGTGGGCGTCTCGCACGATGCGACTCAAGGTAGCGGCGCTCGTAGTTACAAGTAAAGTTTAAGGCATGTGAAAGACTGAGATGGCGATCAGAGGGGGGTGAATGATCCCAAATAAAATTTTCCCTCGCTCAAAGTACTCCAAACAATCTCCAATAAAAATCTGAAACACCCAAAGATTTTCGTTCAAACTGGTGCTTCTCAGATTCACACACCCTCCAAAACCCGAACAACTAGACAACTATTTGTAGCCCTAGCTTATATGGTTCAGAACCATGAACCATATTAGGGATGCTTTAATTACAATCCTGGTTGTCAAGTGTCCAAATAAAAAGGAATCAATTCAAGGACTTCTTTTCTAAAAGAGATAAAGCTAAAAACAACAAAGTTTCTTTTCAGAAAAGTAAAAGCAGATTTTCCAAGAATTGTCCTCACTTGGAGCAGGTGGTTAGTGAGTTTCTGTTGCTCTAAAATTTTTGGAAATTCTTTTTTCTATGAGCAGTTGAGTCGTAAAACAGTCCACCAAAAATAATGTTAAAAAGCTTTGTATAATAGACATGAAAAACCAAGTATTACAGATAGTCAGGAACTTCGACCAAAAAGTTTGAGGCTCATTTTTCACTTCATAGCGCTCAAACGGTGCAACCAGTGGACTCACAAATTTTACTAGAGATGGATATATGAGTCACGCACCTTCTCCAATAAGAATTACTCAAAAAGTATTTTCCTAGAATTTTCTAAAAATCAAAGACTAACTGCTACGCGAAGAACAAGTTCTAGACAGAATTACAACTTGATAGAAAACTTGATCTTTAGTCTACCCTAGAGCATCCATCAAGGGATAGGATTAACCCACTCAACCAGCCATGCAAGGGCTAACCCAAAACCCACACACATAACAGGTTTTCTTGCACGATTCTCAAAGCACACTAACTACGATAACCTATCAACTAGACGAAGATCCAATGGTCCTCATTGATCCACACAGCTCCTAGCTAGCATCTCATCCGTTCCTTGTCTTCATGGCTTGCCACGACTTCGTCTCCGATCATCTTCCGGCGATCATCATGATCTAGCATCATCGACCTGCAACCATCAAAAACAAGGAAACTCCTCACATAGCAATGCTCACAAAAATATGCAAGAAATTCATCAAAATCCACACATTGAAATTCATCTTTGTTCGTTCTGGCCGGTGCTACCGCCCTCAGGCCAGTAGCACCGCCCATGGTGGACCGGTGCTACTGCACTCATGCTGGTAGCACCCCACTTCACAAACACCAGAGAACACCCCTCTCTGGATTTTTCACACCGCTCCAAAGTCCGGTGCTACCGCTAACCCAGTAGCACCGGGCTTCCATGGTCGGTAGCACTGCCTGGCCAAAAACCCGAAAAACACCCTCTCTGGAAATATTGCACCGGCCATTTGGTTCAGTGCTACCGCTCGCCCGGTAGCACCGCGCTACCATGGCCAGTAGCACCTAGAAAACAGAGAAGACTTCAAATTGCTTCTATTTTGAAAATGCATTTCAAATCAAACTCAAAAAAGAGCAAACCAAGCTCAAAATTAGTCAAATACTCATCACAAATCTGGGTGGACCTCCACATAGTCCTTCAATCTCCCCCTTGATGAGTATATTGACAAACACAACGAAAGGCATAAATTTTGAGTTTGAAGAAGAAGAAGAAGAAAGCAATTTTTAGTTGCAAAGTCAAACTTGGTCCAAAGATAAGAATTGAGATCATGACCAAGTTGACAAAAGGGATTTTAGAGCTAAAATCTAGAAGGTTTAGATTTTGGAGTCAAATTTAAGAAAGAGCAAGTTTTCCACAAAAACTCTAAAATCCAAACCATACATGTCAAATGTGATTATGAGATTATGATCCAAAAGAAGTAGCAAAGATTTACAAAGAACATAATAACCAAATAAGCATTCACATTTTTATCTTTTTAATGATTCCTTTCCTACATTTTCTCCCCCTTTTTGACAATATAGGCATCGATTTTTTTTATGTATACATGAAATGCAATCTAAAGAGCTTTGAAGATTATCCAATTGATCATAATGGAAAGATATTACACCAAGCTTGTCAATTTCAGAATATGACTAAACTAAGACATGTCCAAGACCAATATATTTTGTGAAAAAACTTAGTTTACAATATTTCATTTTAGCAAGATTTGACAAGTGCTAAACTTAGCAAAGTTTCAAAGCTAGAAGCAAAACCACTCAAGGATCAAATGGAAAACCTAGAGTTCAACCTACTCAACATTTTGGGAAATTTTGAAGTGCATATTAGGTCCTTCAAGCTCATTTTTCAATTTATGCAAATTTTCTTTAAGATGTTGAAAAACATAGTGGGTTGCAAATGTTTGACATTATTTGCATTCTTTACCCACTTATGTGTTTGATATTTGCATTTTGTTATTTTATTGATTGGCTCAAGCCATTTTCGATCATCTCAAGAGTAACTCTTAAGAGAATGATTTTGGTCATACATAATATATTCTAAGTTCATCCCAAATGCAATGGGAAGCAGTCTCGTGAATATAAAGTGTTGAGATCAATTTTGCACAAAAGAGTCAAATATTTTTTTTTAATTTTTAATTTAGCATATATGAGCAATTCTGAAGGACTCAAATATGGATCAAACAAATTTCACCCAAGTTGCTATAGGGACTCTAGAGAAATCCAAAATTTCACAATTCATGGTAAAAACCCTTAGAGAAGAAACTTAGTAAGTAAAAGCAACATGTTTCATCAAGTTTTCATTTAAGGCTTTCAAATTTTTCAGATTTTAATAAGCTTAGCATGAGAAATGAACTTGGACATATCTAAGCTAGTGATTTTCTTCAAAAGATATAGCATGATGTATTTCATGAAGATTGAGTCAATTGCATAATAGACAAAGCTCATAAAACAGAAAATACAGTTTAAATGCAATGCATGAACAGATTCCCAAACTCCCCCTCAACAAATGAATCAATTTTAAGCTCAAATCTGGTTAAAGTTGAGTTATTATCAAGATTAGGCATAAAGAAAACCGAAATGAACTCAATAACAACCAGAAAAAAACAAAGTGAGGAGAAGAAGTCGAGAAACTACAAACTTGATGGCTATAGAGCATAGAAAAGAAAGAAGAGACTCACTACAGCTCAGACTCGCTCTTATCTTCCCTAGTGACTGACATAGGGAAACTGACTCTAGATCCCAACTAAGAAGTGCACACAGACCCTGTCTACCCAGGAGGCCAAACACCTACTAGACTTACAAGACTGTGACGGGACTCAACCTAGAGAGAAGAAAGAACAGCTAATCACGCATGATAGCAACCTAAAACACAAGATAAAAGGTCCATGCAAAGCATGCCAGAAATCTAAGTGAGTGAACTCAACTCAAGAAAAAATAAACCCAAAGTCATCCAGAAGAAAACACAAAGAGAAAAGAAAAGCTGGAAGGGAACAATATTTTACATAATATACAAACCAGATCCCCCTCACAAAAGGCCGTAAGGGCTCACGACTCCAAGCTCGCTCCTCAAGACAACAAATCTGGAGCTATCCAAAGGCTTGGTAAAGATATCGGCTAACTGGAGGTCACTCTCTACAAACTGAAGCGCGATATCCCCTTCTCCACATGGTCTCTAAGGACGTGATATCTAATATCAATGTGCTTGGTCCGAGAATGTTGCATTGGGTTTTTAGCAACGCAAATAGCAGAAGTGTTGTTACTAAAAAGTGGCACACTCTCTATCTCTAACCCAAAGTCCCGCAAGGTCGATCTCATCTAGAGAACCTGGCTACAGTAACTGGCTGTAGCAACATACTCGGCCTCAGCGGTGGACTGTACAACTCTGGACTATTTCCTAGACGACCAAGAAACAAGAGAAGTGCCAATGAATTGGCAAGAGCCAGAAGTGCTCTTCCTCTCTATCCTACATCCAGCAAAGTCAGCATCTGAAAAGGCTCGAAGGGACAGACAAGAAGAAGAAGAGTACCAAATACCATAATCAGTGGTAGCACGAAGGTACCTGAAGATGCGCTTGACCGCCTAGCGGTGAGAGGCGCAAGGAGAGGCCTGAAATCGAGCGCACAGACACACAGTGAAATTTATATCCGGCCTCGAAGCAGTGAGGTACAAGAGGGAGCCGATCATGCTCCGAAACTCCTTTTGATCAGCAGGCTCACCATCCTCATCCGGCTCGAGGACAGCAGTGGTGACTATAGGAGTCATCACCGGCTTCCCATCAGACATATCGAAATTCCTCAGGAGGTCACGAGTATACTTGCCTTGATGCAAGAAAGTACCCTCCAGAGTCTGCTTGATTTGGAAGCCAAGAAAGTAGCTCAACTCGCCTATCATACTCATCTCAAACTATCTGCTCATTACCTCAGAAAACTGAGACACAAGCGAATGAGATGAGCCACCAAAAATGATATTGTCCACATAAATCTAGACGAGAAGAAAATACGAATCATGGTGTCTGATGAACAGAGTCTTATCTACTACACCCATTTTGAAGTCATGGCTGAGAAGATAAGACTTGAGCCTCTCATACCGCTCTAGGGGCCTGCTTGAGTCCATATAGAGCTTTGGAAAGCTTGTATACATGACTCGGAAACTTGGGATCCTCAATATAGCCATTGAGGAATGCACTCTTGACATCCATTTGATAGAGCTTGAAGCCCGGGGAAGCAGAGAATGCAAGCAGGATCCTGATAGCCTCTAGTCTAGCTACAGGGGCAAAGATCTCCTCATAGTCAAGACTCTCAACATGAGAAAAGCCCTGTGCAACTAGCCTAGCCTTGTTGCGAATGACAACCCCATTCTCACTCTGCTTGTTTTTGAACACCCACTTGGTCCCAATGACATTATGACCAGATGGCCGTTCTACAAGCTGCCAGACTTTGTTCCCCTCGAAGTTTTCAAGTTCCTCATGCATAGCATTAGTCCAAGACTCGTTAGATAATGTATGAGTCACATCCTTCAGCTCAAACGAGGCAACAAAGGCAGAGTGAAGGTAGAAACTGAACAAACTTGATTTTGAGCAAGTGACTCGCTCAAACAGATCTCTGATGATCTGATTAGGTGGATGAGAATGCTGAATATGACGAGGAGGTCCAGAAGCAGAAGTGGCCTCTACCTCATGCACAGAAGAGGTAGGAGCAGAGCCACTAGCTTTATGAGAGTGAGAAGGCAAGGGTTGACCTTCCTGAGGTGCAGAAATGGAAACAGGAGGCACCTCAAGTGTAGAGGGGACTGGATCAGGTGGAACACTATCATCTCCATCATCCTCATCCTCTACAAATATGGTCTCAGAGGAAGAAGAAGAGCCTGAAATGTCAGGTCTAGCTCTTGGGCTAGCCTCATCAAAGGTCACTTCATAGGTCTCTATGATCCTATGCGCATCGCAACTTCAGACCCTATAGCTACGAGAAGAAGTCGAATAACCCAGAAAGGTACCATCAGAAGAACAAGACTCAAACTTATCCAGGTTACCAGAATTCAAAATAAAACGCTTGCAACCAAACACACGAAAACGAGAAACTCTAGGCTATCGCCCATACCTCAACTCGTAAGAAGTGCGGTGCAAATGTGCTCTCAAGAATACACGATTAGAAACATGGCAAGCAGTAGCTATAGCCTCAGCCCAAAAGTTCCTAAGAGTACTATACTCGTCTAGCATCGTGTTGGCCATCTCTACTAGGGTCCTGTTCTTCCTTTCCACTATGCCATTTTGCTGAGGGATGTAGGGAGAGGAGAACTGATGCTCTAAACCAGACTCCACACAGAAACTCTCAAAATAGGAGTTCTTGAACTCCGTGCCATTATCACTGCGTATAGCTCATAGGGCACTAGGGAGCTCAAAAGATAACCTATGAACTAAACCCCTAAAATGGGTAAAAGTATCATTCTTCGAGGACATGATAAACACCAAAAAGTACCTCGAAAAATCATCATCAATGACAAGAACATACCACTTCCCACCCACTGACTGCACTCTAGCTGGACCAACAGTGTCCATATGTAAAAGTTGTCCTGGTGCATCAGCCATCACCACAGTGACTGGGAGATGAGAAGCAGCAACCATCTTGCCATGTCGGCAAGGAGAGCAAACTAAGTTTTTGACCAATTTGAGTTTGGGCAAACCACGAATGAGATCATGGCTGCTAACTCGGGTCAAATGATCAAAACCAATGTGACCAAGTCTCCTATGCCAAAAGGAGAGATCATGGGACTCCGAAGCAATCAAACAATGAAGAGAGTCTTCAAAAGAAGCAGAAAAATCAGCACGAAAGACTCTCTCATATCTAGAAATCACGCAAACTAACCTTTCTGAAGAATCGAAGATTCTATAGGCGCTACTCTTGAAACTCACCTCGAAAGAGTCATCAATAAGCTGAGAAATAGAAAGTAAATTGTATTGCAGCTTACTCACTAAGGCAACATCTTTAAGAATGAAATTGTCATTAATGCAGATGGTACCTTTAGCAATAACTCTACCTGAAGAAGCATCCCCGAAAGTGATCAACTCATCACCGGGGGCTCGGACTAGGGAAGAGAACTATCGAGAATCTCCGGTCATATGACGAGAACAACCGGAGTTGACAATCCAAACATCTCCCTTCCCTATCCGACGAACATGATCAAGACACAAGAGAGAAAGATGACTCAGTACTGGAATAGAGTGAAGACTTGGGAACCCAATACTGAACCACACGACGCCTCAGAGTACCAGCCATAGAAGAAGACTGGACTCGAGTGTCTCTCTGACATTTAACCCTAACAAGATCAGTAGCAACTCTAGTAGATGATCTAGAAGCTGAAACTGGGTTGGCCCGTCATGATGCAAAGGCTGGACCACCCTAGTGAGGCTGCCTAAAACTCTTACTAGAAAACACCTCACGCCGCTGATATCTACCTCGATGAGAAAAACGAGGGATATCAAGAGGACGGCGAAAAGACTGACCACGAGCAGCTCCAGGACTAAAACTTGAAGAAATAGCATGAAAACCGAGTCATGGACGCTGTCCAAAAATAGGCGACTCTCTAACCTGTCTAGAAGCAGTGTGTGCCTTAGGAGCACTCAGAGTCTGCGGATGACCCTGAATACCCCTAAGAGCAGCAACACGCTCATGCCGAGTGTTCTTGGCGCGCCTGAGGTAAAAATCTACTAGGTGACCATCCTTCTTACAGAAGGTGCATGTGTACTTCGCCTTGCTAGAGGTAGAAGCAACAGGAGTAACACCCTTCTGGTCAGAAGTCCTATGGACAACCCCAGCAAACCTAAACACGGTGATACTCACTCTGTGAGCTACCACAATCTCACCACTCTTGGAGCCGCGCACAATGGTGGGAGGATGCGCCCGAGAGTGCTCCAAGGGATCAAATCCTATACCTTGATTAAATCTACTAATCTTGGATTTGTCTAGAATACGATTGAGCTTCTTTTTGCCTCCAACAAACTTCTCGAGAGTGCTCATGAGATACTAGCAATCTCGGAAGAAAGAGGCACAAGAAGAACAGGGGGAAGAAGAGGAAGAAGAACCAGAAAGATGAGCTCTCTCAGCATGTGCATTTTTCTCCCTCAGCACGGCTGCCTCAATCTTGAGGGCCTCACAAGAAACACAAGACACATTTCTAATCATATGGGCTTGGTCTTCTAATTTCTTCCTAAGTTTGACTTGGATTTTATCCAAGTCCCCCTCAATCACATTACATTGCAAGCAACTTTCTTATGACTTAGCTAGTAAGTCATTAGCAAGATTAGCACACTTAGTTGCCTACAGCCCTCACATGAGCTGACTTGGTCTTTAGGATCATGTATTTCAAGTTCATCGTTTCTAGAAGAAAGCTTCTAAGGTGATCACTAATGACATCAATTTCAGCAAGCAATTTAGGGCAATTAGAGCATGATGGAGTAGAGTGAGTATGAAGAAAACTAACATCTAGTGGAATAGCATCAATAGAATCATCGCTAGCATTCTTCAACCTAAGATGATGAGGACATCACTATGTCGGATACACCCATAACCTCACCTCCACCACCTCCTATGCAAGGTCCTATCACAAGGGCACGCGTACGGCAGCTAAATCAACAGGTGAACTCGTTTCTCGGGTGGCATAATTATATTTCAGAGGATAGACCACTGCATAATAATGTGCTTGTGCTTAGGAGTCATGGCTTAGAGCTGCAAGAACGTCATTCCTCATCACTACAAGCTAGAATACAAGGTATTCCCGAGAAGGAAGCCAAAACGTCCACCCAGGAGCAGTCCACATTCAACTAGCCATAACTTTTGCATACGGAGTCCGTTCGGGATGAGTGAGTACTTGATTAAAAGATAAATTCGTGCTCTTTCCAACGGATCCAGCCTCATCATCAAATTCCAATCGAGCTGACCACAGCAGTCAAAACAGTGCGATGGTCTCAGTCTTTTAGGGTGCTGTGCCACCATAATTTTGGGCTGAGTTCCCATGTAATTAAAGTGACGTGAGACCAACTCCTAGCAGCCATCCTTGGCTATATATATTGGACAAACCCCCTATCTATCTCCTTAGGTTTTGATTTGAGAATAGTTACCCATGTGTGGAACTTTATCCTTGTTCTCCTGACTCGGCTAGAGCAGCAGTAAACAAGTTTCGAAACCTCAACTTGAGTGTGTGCTTCATCCTTGTTCTTGCTAGTTCTTCGATTGCTCGCAAGAATAGACCTTCGTGGTCAGGTCATCCGTGTTCTTGCACGGTTGATAACGACGAGGAGTGTGGTTTAGCGATTGCGGCGCTTATCCTTGTGTGGTTAAGAATCGGATCGTCAAAGTCATCCTCCGCCAAATCGAAGTTATCCCTCACCGGAAGATCGGGCCGTCTTGTGCGCATCATTTGGTATCGAGCAACGGTTGACCGGTGAGTTCTTGTATCTAGTTTAGTTGTTTCATTTCGTTTCTCCTAGAGTCCGAAAATTTGCCCGCAAAAAAATTATTCTCATTGTCCAAACCCCTTTGTGCCTTTCAATCGCTTAATTTTGGTTTGCTAAATTGTGTTTGTGTCCATTCTAGTTGCCTAGTTGCTGTTCATCTTGTTCATCTCCCCACATCAAAATCCATTCCTAAATTCAAAAAAAAAATCCATCTCGGGCAGAATCTGTCCATCTCTGCAACCACCACCAAAAACACCATAAATCACACTTCCCTTATCCTTTTTGAGTGAAACCAAAAGGAGCATATCCATGACTTAGTGCTCTATGTTTATGCCAATTTTCACACCCATATTTGAAAGCACAAGAAATCTGTGAACGTTTCAATAAGACCTAATTGCTGTCCTGAAATCTGCATCTGTGTGCATTTGTAAAATTCGTGCAAAATTCTCGGTTGAATTTCAGAAAGTTCGTCCAAAAGAAAAGTTGTTGCAAAAGCCGTCTTTGAAAAAAGGGCACATGACTAAAAGATATGGCCAAAATACCGACCTCTTTGTCGGTGGATGTAAATCAACAAAATACAAAGTTGGATCCATCTTGTGCTCCCAAGTTGCAAATTGCATATGCTTGAATTTTGTTGTATTTACCACTTGTATCCACTGCCATATCTTTTGTTTTAGCCTAATATCCATCTTTGCTTGATCAGCAACATAGGCTAATTGCTAGTTTCGAACACTTATTCAATTCTATGCAAATTTGAAATTGGTGATTGTTTTCCTTTGCTACACATTATAAAGCCTTTCCGAGCTCCATTTTGTACTAACCATACAGTGTTAAGTCTTGCAATCGCTTTACTCACACTTGAGATCGGTTTATCACGAACCGACCACCGGATTGCACCCTTGCTGCATTTGTAAGAATTGGTAAGAGCTTGGTAAATGCAAGAGAGAGTGACACTTGATCATTTCAGCAAGTAGTAGTGATAGGGAACTTCATATCTTTGTGTGTCTTCCTGTTTATTACTAACCATGGCGGATGACAATGGAAGCATTGAGGAAAACCAAGCTGAAATTCTCACACCCGCACGAGAGGAATCATACAACACTTTACACGCTTGCTCAACACGCATGCCGAGAATCATGACAATGCTATGGTGATATCAACAACAACCTTGCGACACTTCGTGATCGTGTTGATCATCTTGAAGGACGACAACCACCACGTCGCCAATCAGGTCAATCATGAACCAAGACAAAATGGAGCACCAGACACCGAACCCGCTTGTCGACCACTCTTGGGCAAATGGGGTAGAAGAAGAGAACAACTACATTGCGTCGATACAGAGGACGATGATGGTTTCAACTCACACAATGATCATGATCATCGGCGCCTTCGACACAATCGACAAGGTATGGGTAGAAATCAGCGTGAACAACGGAGGTACGTGATGATCCATTAGGAAAGATTAAATTTACAATGCCTCCATTTGCTGGAAAGTATGCCCGGATACTTATCTTGATTGGGAATTAGCGAGAGAACAAAAATTTGCTTGCTATGAATTTCCGAAAATAGAAGAGTTAGGTCGCTACTAGTGAATTTCTTGATTTTGCTTCCATTTGGTGGAATGATACATGTAGAAATCATAACAACATACCTAGAACATGGAATGCTTTGAAAAGAATGATGAGGGCCAGATTTGTTCCTTCTTATTATGCTCGTGATTTACTCAATAAATTACAACGCTTGAACCAAGGAGTTAAAGCGTAGAAGAGTATTATCAAGAAATACAAATTGCAGTATTGAGATGTGGATTGGAAGAGAATGAGGATGCTAAGATGGCCAGATTTTTAGGTGGACTTAATCGTGAAATTCAGGATATACTTGATTATAAAGAATACAACTCTATCACTCGTTTGTTTCATCTTGCTTGCAAAAGTGAAAGGAAGTACAGAGGACGACATTCCAAGTTGAGAGGAAACTTTGGAGGCTCTTCTTCGTCACGACCAAGCCAAGTGCAAGTAAAGCCTCCATTCACCACTTCAGGACGAGCACTTCCATCCTCCAACCGTGGGCGCCCTGCTGCCTCTACTTCCACTCCATCACATGTCTCCGACACGAAAACAGCCACGGTACAAACTCCCACAAAGAGTTCTTCCTCAATTGCATCCACAGGTCATACACGTGACGTGCAATGCCATCGATGCAAAGGATTTGGACACATGATGCGTGATTGTCCAAGTCAGTGCTTTAATTGTTCGAGAAGATGGTGAGTACACTTCGCTAGTGATGTTGAAGAAGATTTTGCTTTAGTTGTTCTTGACCTCGCGGTGAAGATCAAGGGGTGAACATGAGGAGGAGCATTTGGGTCTTGAAATTGAGTAAAGATATATGAGCATCATTGTGAAGCGTGTCCTTAGTGTGCAAATAGAGAGTGCTAAATGTAATCAACGCCATAACTTGTTCCAAACAAAATTTGTCATCAATAAGCATTGGTCATGAGTTATTATTGATGGAGGAGTTGCAATGATCTTGCAAGCATGGAGATGGTTGAGAAGCTTGGCTTGACCATAACACAAGATCCACATCCCTACCACATTCAATGGTTCAACTCAAGTGGAAAATAAAGGTAACAAGAATGGTGAGATCACACTTTTCTCTTGGTTCTTATCATGATCATGCTTGATTGCGATATTGTACCTATGCAAGCATGCTCTTTGCTGTTAGGTAGACCTTGGCAATATGATAAAGATGCTTCCCATCATGGTAGAACTAACCAATACACTTTCATGCATAAAGGAAAGAAAATTATTTTGCTTCCCATGTCCCCACTGCAATTCGAAAGATGACTTAGAGAAAGTGAAAGAGAGAAAGAGAGTGCTAAAATTGAAAATCAAGATAGAACAAAAGAGTTAGCACAACCAAAGAAAGCAGAATCCAATTCTAAGAAAGTGAAATCAAGTTAAAGGGTCTGTCATGCTAGCTACAAAATCTGATTTAATTGACATAAAAGAATGCAATGTGAATGCTATGCTTTGATTTGCAAAGAGACTTTGTTTTCATTGGAGAATATGCTCGCTTCTTTGCCTCCTGCTATTGCTAACCTTTGCGGGAATATGAAGATGTGTTTCGAATGAGATACCCCGGGACTGCCACCTTTGAGGGGAATTGAACATCAAATTGACTTGATTCCGGTGCAACATTACCAAACCGAGCAGCATATAGGACCAATCCGAGGAGGCTAAGGAGATACAACGTCAAGTGCAGGACTTGCTCGACAAGGGTACGTTCGTGAAAGCCTTAGTCCTTGTCTTTGTTCTGTGTTTTTAGTACCTAAGAAAGATGGATCATGGCGAATGTGTGTAGATTGTAGAGCTATCAATAATATAATCTGTTAGGTATCGTCACCCTATTCCTAGGTTGGATGATATGCTAGACTTAACCGAGTGGCTCTATTATGTTCTCGAAAGTTGACTTGAGAAGTGGATACCACCAGATTAGAATGAAACTTGGGGATGAATGGAAAACAACATTCAAAACTAAATTTGGCTTGTATGAGTGGTTAGTTATGCCTTTCGGTTTGACTAATGCACCTAGCACGTTTATGCGATTGATGAATGAAGTTTTACGTGCTTTATTGGAAAATTTGTGGTGGTCTACTTTGATGACATTTTGATCTATAGCAAGTCTCTTTCTGAACATATTGAACACTTACATGATGTTTTTAATGCTTTGAGAGATGCACATTTGTTTGGCAACCTTGAGAAGTGCTCCTTTGCACCGATCGAGTCTCGTTTCGGGCTATGTTGTGACACCACAGGAATTGAGGTTGATGAAGCCAAGATTGAAGCAATCAAGAGTTGGCCAACTCTAACACGGTCACACAAGTGTGGAGCTTTCATGGACTTGCTGGATTCTATCGACGCTTTGTGAAGGATTTGGCACCATCACGCACCATTGAATGAATTGACAAAGAAAGGTGTTCCTTCCATTGGGGCAAGCACAAGAAGCTGCCTTCAATCTTTTAAAAGAAAAGCTCACAAATGCACCATTACTCCAACTTCCAGATTTTGGTAAAACCTTTGAACTTGAATGTGATGCAAGTGGTATTGGAATTGGTGGTGTATTGATACAAGAAGGTAAACCTGTCGCTTATTTTAGTGAAAAATTATGTGGGCCTATTCTAAATTATTCCACGTATGATAAAGAATTGTATGCTCTTGTGCGATCTTTAGAGACGTGGCAACATTATTTATGGCCCAAAGAATTTGTCATACATTCTGATCATGAGGCACTTAAGCATATTCGTAGTCAAAGCAAACTGAACCGTAGACATGCTAAATGGGTAGAATTTATTGAATCATTTCCTTATGTCATCAAACACAAGAAAGGGAAGGATAATGTGATTGCTGATGCATTGTCTAGAAGATATGTAATGATGTGTCAACTTGATTGTAGAATTTTTGGCTTGCAAAGCATAAAAGATCTCTATGCTCAGGATAATGATTTCAAAGAAGTCATACTGAATTGTAAAAATGGAAAAAGTTGGCACAAATTTGTTAACAATGATGGATTCTTGTTTAGAGCTAACAAGCTATGCATCCCAGCTAGCTCCGTTCGTCTTTTGTTAATACAGGAGGCACATGGAGGAGGATTGATGGGACACTTTGGAGCTAAAAAGACGGAGGATGTCTTGGTGAACATTTCTTTTGGCCAAAGTTGAGACGTGATGTCAATCGCTTTGTTGCCCGCCGCACTACATGCCAAAAGCTAAGTCTCATCTAAACCCACATGGTTTGTACATGCCGCTTCTGTTCCTAGTTTTCCTTGGGAAGATATATCTATGGACTTTGTCTTAGGATTGCCTAGAACAAAGAAGGGGAGGGATAGTATTTTTGTTGTTGTGGACCGATTCTCTAAAATGGCACATTTCATTCCATGCCACAAGAGCGATGATGCCACTCATATTGCTGATTTATTCTTCAAAGAAATTGTTCGCTTGCATGGTATACCTTGTACTATTGTTTCAGATCGTGATGCCAAGTTCTTGAGCCATTTTTGGAGAACTTTATGGAGCAAATTAGGGACAAAGCTAGTGTTCTCTACCACATGTCACCCTCAAACCGATGGCCAAACTGAAGTGGTGAATTGAACCTTGTCAACCATGTTGAGGGCTGTTCTAAAGAAGAATTTGAAGATATGGGAAGAGTGCCTACCTCATGTGGAGTTTGCTTATAATCGTACATTGCACTCTACCACAAAAATGACTCCATTTCAGGTTGTTTATGGCTTTAACCCTCGTGCTCCAATTGATCTATTGCTTTTGCCATCTTCGGAGAAAGTAAACTTTGATGCAAAGAGACGTGCTGAATTTATTCTTAAATTGCATAAGACCACAAAAGAAAATATAGAGCGCATGGTGAGAAATATAGAGTTCTTTGGTAACCATGGTAGAAAGGAATTGACATTTGAACCTGGTGATCTTGTTTGGTTGCATTTGCGAAAAGAAAGATTTCTAACTTGCGAAAGTCTAAATTAATGCCAAGAGCGATGGTCCTTTCAAAGTGCTTGAACGAATTAATGATAATGCTTATAAACTTGAGTTACTGCAGATTTTGGGGTTAGTCCCACTTTTAACATTTCAGATTTGAAGCCATATTTTGGAGAGAACGATGAGCTTGAGTCGAGGACGACTCAAATGCAAGAAGGGGAGGATGATGAGGACATCACTATGTCGGATACACCCATAACCTCACCTCCACCACCTCCTATGCAAGGTCCTATCACAAGGGCACGCAGACGGCAGACTAAATCAACAGTGAACTCGTTTCTCGGGTGGCATAATTATATTTCAGAGGATAGACCACTGCATAATAATGTGCTTGTGCTTAGGAATCATGGCTTAGAGCTGCAAGAACGTCATTCCTCATCACTACAAGCTAGAGTACAAGGTATTCCCGAGAAGGAAGCCAAAACGTCCACCCAGGAGCAGTCCACATTCAACTGGCCATAACTTCTGCATACGGAGTCCATTCGGGATTAGTGAGTACTTGATTAAAAGATAAATTCGTGCTCTTTCCAACGGATCCAGCCTCATCATCAAATTCCAGTCGAGCTGGCCACAGCAGTCAAAACAGTGCAACGGTCTCAGTCTTTTAGGGTGCTGTGCCACCATAATTTTGGGCTGAGTTCCCATGTAATTAAAGTGACGTGAGACCAACTCCTAGCAGCCATCCTTGGCTATATATATTGGACAAACCCCCTATCTATCTCCTTAGGTTTTGATTTGAGAATAGTTACCCATGTGTGGAACTTTATCCTTGTTCTCCGACTCGGCTAGAGTAAAGATAAACAAGTTTCAAACCTCAACTTGAGTGTGTGCTTCATCCTTGTTCTTGCTAGTTCTTCGATTGCTCGCAAGAATAGACCTTCGTGGTCAGGTCATCCGTGTTCTTGGCACGGTTGATAACGACGAGGAGTGTGGTTTAGCGATTGCAGGCGCTTATCCTTGTGTGGTTCGTAACCGGATCGTCAAAGTCATCCTCCGCCAAATCGAAGTTATCCCCTCACCGGAAGATCGGGCCGTCTTGTGCGCATCATAAGACTATCTAATTTAGACAACACACTATCATGCATAGTCCTTAGGTTCTCTAACTCCACAAGAAGGGCATCACACAAAGAACAGTCATCAGTGACTCAAGTGGGAGAAGATCTAAGAGAAGCTAACTCCCGAGTCAAGGTACCTACTTTCTTCTCTAGCTCCATACACCTAGCTCTAGCTTTAGCATGAAATTTCCCTAATTTGTAGAAAGCTTCATTGAGCTGGTCATAGGAGGGTACCTCTTCCGAGTCGCTATAGAGCTCGGAGTTGTTGATGCCGTTGGCGTCGGCCATGAAGCACATGCTGGAGAAGTCGTCGCCGTTCTTCTTCACTTGCAGTTCCTCCTCGCCCTCGTCGCTCCATGTCTCCGTGTCGGAGAGGTTGATGTCGTCAAGTGCGGCGAGGACGCGGTGGAATTGCTTCTTGTTCTTGGAGAAGTTACGGTACTTCTTCTCACGCACCGGCTCACGAACTGGAGGCTTCTTGTTGCGGTTCTTGTCGATATAGTCATTTTTTGCCGAACCGCTGGTGTCGTTCTTTGCCTTCTACAGTTTGGGGCAATTAGCCCGAATGTGGTTGTGGCCACCACACTCGAAACATGTGATCATGCCACCTCTCTTTCTCTCTCTCACCCTCTTGTATGCATGTGAAAATTTGCGAGCAAGAAGAGCAAGCTCATTTTCTAGAAATTTTTTCAGTTGGTCATCGCTTAGCTCGCAAAGAGCGGAAAGAGAGAAACCAGCAAAAAAATCAAGGGAAGATCTAGTGGGATCAGTGACTAAGGCCATCGACTATAATTTCGTCTTGCGAGAGACGACATCGATCTCATGAGTCTTGAGACGGGAGTAAAGCCCATGAAGAGTCAAGGTCGACAAGTCAGTAGTGTCCTTGATGGTGGTCATTTTCATTTTCCAAACTTGAAGATCGAGTGCGATCAAGAAATATCAAGTATTATCCGAGTCAGGGTATATGAAACCGACTGCTCGGAGGTCACTCAAAATCTTCGTAAACCGACCAAAGCACTCGTCAATACTCTCACCAGCGTGTTGTTCAAACTTGTTGAACTCACGCTTGAACTGGTCCTGCCTCACGGTCTTGATTTGAGTTGTGCCCTCATGGTAAGCATCGAGGGTCACCCAAATCTCGTGAGCGGAACGGAGGTGAGAAATCCTATCATACTCACTGCGGCTAAGACCCTATATGAGTATTTTCCTTGCCTTAGCGTTCGCCTCAACGTCAACCATATTTCCGACCGTAACGTTTTCATCAACAGGAACCTCATACAGGAGTTTCACCTTCTACCATAACAGGAAGCCATAGGCAGTGATGTATGACTCCATCCGCGATTTCCAAAACGAAAAATCAACTCCAGTAAAAATAGGAGGCTTGGTGGAATACTTGTCCATCGCCATGGCTCTTTAGACCGGTCAAGATCTATGACAAGAGCAAAACCGGCTCTGATACAATTTGAAAGACCGAGATGGCGATCGGAGGGGGGGTGAATGATCCCAAATAAAATTTTCCTCCACTCAAAGTACTCCAAACAATCTCACAATAAAAATCTGAAACACTCAAAGATTTTCGTTCAAACTGGTGCTTCTCATATTCGCACACCCTCCAAAACCCGAACAACTAGACAACTATGTGTACCCCTAGCTTACATGGTTGAGAACTATGAACCAAGTTAGGGATGTTTTAATCACAATCCTGGCTGTCAAGTGTCCAAACAAAAAGGAATCAATTCAAAGACTTCTTTTTTAAAAGAGATAAAGCTAAAAACAACAAAGTCTCTTTTCAGAAAAGTAAAAGCAGATTTTTCAAGAATTGTCCTCACTTGGAGCAGGTGGTTGGTTAGTTTCTGTTGCTCTAAAATTTTTGGGAATTTATTTTCATATGAGAAGTTCAGTCGTGAAACAGTCCACCAAAAATCAAGTTAAAAATCTTTGTATAATAGACATGAAAAATCAAGTATTACAGACAGTCAGGAACTTCGACCAAAAAGTTTGAGGCTCGGTTTTCACTTCATAGAGCTCAAACGGTACAACCAGTGGACTCACAAATTTTTCTAGAGAAGGATATATGAGTCACGCACCTTCTCCAATAAGAATCACTCAAAAAATATTTTTTTATATTTTTATAAAAATAAAAGACTGACTACTGCGCGAGAAGTGTAAGAGAAGTATAAGAATCACTCAAAGAATGACAACTTGATAAAAAACTTGATCTTTAGTCTATACTAGAGTGCAAAAGAAGTGTAAAACCATATAAACACCCTCAAGACATCTTAGAACAACAACATTTAGAAGGAGGGGATGCAAATCCAAATTGCGAGAAAGTAAATTGCGAGAATGTAAATGCAGGAAAGTAAATGCTGAATTTAAATTGCGTAAAGTAAAGACATAGTAAATGCGCAATTTAAATTTACAATAAGGTAAAAAAAAAATTTATTTTCTGGATAGAAGGTTTACAAAGCCACACTTGATGTAGGCAAAGCTCAAAGGAACAACTCAAACCTTCAAGGGGGAAAGGCTACCCCTCCACCCTCTTGGGCCACCTACCACCCTTGGATGAGCCTCTAAACCCTAGAGCATCTATCAAGGGCTAGGATTAACCCACTCAACCAGCCATGCAAGGGCTAACCCAAAACTCACACACATAACAGGTTTTCTTGTATGGTTTTCAAAGCACACTAACTAGACCCGCTAACCTATCAACTAGACCAAGATCCAATGATCCTCATTGATCCACGCAGCGCCTAGCTAGCATCTTATCCGTTCCTTGTCTTCATACCTTGCCACGACTCCGTCTTCGATCATCTTCCGGCGATCACCAACTGTTTGGACCTCCGACGCTCCTCGCCTAGTCCCGGTCATGCTTCGCCTCACTATGATCTAGCATCGTCGACCTGCAACCATAAAAAACAAAGAAACTCCTCACATAGCAATGCCCACAAAAATATACAATAAATTCATCAAAGTCCACACTTTGAAATTCATCTTTGTTCGTTCTGGCCGGTGCTACCGCCCTCAGGCCTGTAGCACTGCCCATGGTGGACCGGTGCTACCGCACTCATGCCGGTAGCACCCCACTGCACAAACACCAGAGAACACCCCTCTCTGGAATTTTCACACCGCTCCAAAGTTCGGTGCTACCGCTCACCCAGTAGCACCGGTCTTCCATGGCCGGTAGCACTTCCCGGCCTAAAACCTGAAAAATACCCTCTCTGGAAATATTGCACCGGCCATTTGGTCTGGTGCTACCGCTCGCCCGATAGCACCGCGCTATCATGGCGGTAGCACTTGGAAAACAGAGAAGACTTCAAATTGCTTCTATTTTGAAAATTCATTTCAAATCAAACTCAAACAAGAGCAAACCAAGCTCAAAATTAGTCAAATACTCATCACAAATCTAGGTAGACCTCCACATGGTCCTTCAGCATGAACAATAAATCGATCAGAACCCTAATTAGCAAGAAACCATTGAGGGTCTAGCAAACAAGAATTAATCTACAAGACTAATCTAATACTATAGGGATTGACAGCATACCATTCGACCTTGAAGAGACTCGTGCTGACAACATATTAAATAATAAATTGATCGCTGTAGATCAATTTGAATACCAATCAAGAATACTCGGAGAACAATCATAGAATAAATGGACATCGGATATAGGGGATATCAACTATTTTCTCTTTATTGATTGTAGATTGATTCTATTGTACAATAGAGTGCTATATTTATGCCTCAACCCCTCAGGGGTAGTTTCAGAATTTCACCCATCAAAACTAAGAGTCTAGTTATATCTCAACAAAGGACACCATACACAAATATGTAAATAGGAACCAAGTTTGAGCAAAACCGGAGGAATAATGGAATAATGGGTTCTGAAGACATTAATCCAAGTTTTGGACAAAGTTTTGGAGTCTTGTGAGTACTTGAATGGGAAAATCAAGATCACAACTCACAAGGTTGGAGTTGAAATTGTAAATCGGACGAATACATTAAGGTCTTCGGAAGACGATGTATCAACGTAACCAAACCCTTTCAAATTCAAGTTAGACCTGATTGAATAACATTAAGTATAATGGCAATTCACGTGATCCTGCTCTTGTTATACTCGCTTCATCCCCTTTTACTTATCATTTTAGAATGTGTTTAGTCAACTTTTAAAACTCTGACCACTTATATATATATATATATATATATATATATATATATATATATATATATATATATATATATGAAAAAACAATATCTATCAAAATAAAAATGTACTAGTATACCCAATCATCTTAAACCAGTGTTTGCGTGGGAAGTTCTTTATTCAAAAGCAACAGCTGCATGATAGTCGTGGCAAATAAAGTAACTAAACTGGTTATTTTCCCAGCCCAGATCTTAGCTACCGCGGGACCTATCTCAGGTCGGTTCCCTCCTTTTCCTGATTCGTGTCTAGCTCTAGCAGTAGCAGCACATGCTGCCTCTTCCACTCCACCCGTCGCAAAATTCCGAGAGTCCCGCGGCCGCAGCTAACCTTCATACTGATCCCGATCGGGAAATCTCCGAGACCCGTCTGCATCCATCCATCCACTCACCCACCCCCATCTCTTTTCCGGTGAGAGCGGCGTGCGGCCCTCCCAGGAAACCTCCGCCACGAGTTGATCGCCCATGGGGTCGCTCACGAAGGCGGCGGAAGAGGAGACGGCGGCGGAGGAGGGCTGGTCCGACGAGGCGGTCATCTACATCAACGGGGTCCGCCGTGTGCTCCCCGACGGCCTCGCCCACCTCACCCTCCTTCAGTACCTCAGAGGTCGCTCTCTCTCTCTCTCTCTGCCCCCCTCTCCCTCTCCCTCGACACATGTATCTAAGCATGTTGTACGATATGTTGATTGTGTTGTCTACTACGGAATCGAACAACTGGTGTGTGGTCGTTACGGGAGTGACAGTAGAAGGATGGCCTTGGTGCTCGTGCTGAGTGAACGGGTAGGGGTTGGTTGTGCTAGATTAGTGGTGGGGAGTTTTTTTTGGTGCAGCATAAGGGCACTGCTTACATGTGATGATTGTAACAATAGAAAATTGGCTGTGGTAATCATTAATTGAAATTGACGTTCTTTTTATGCAATTCCACAGTGGTGAATGACGTACTGTTTGCTAGAGTGGTTATGGAAGGTACAAAAAAAGCACAGTGGGGCACGGAATGAGAAATTCTCTTTTTCTCTACGAAAGTTATTTATGCTTTCAACTTCATTAAGATCTTGCCTCCACGCCATTCTATGTCATCTCAATAGACGGTGGAAGAGTTTGCTCTTACTGGAAAACAATCTGAAGCAACAAACAGAGATATATATAGTTAATCTACCATAGTTTTGCCACATTATTTTTCTGGCTGATAATCTGCAGTATACAGGTCGGGTGACATTAAAATGAAAATCTGCAGATGCTGGTAATCTGCAGTAAACAAGACTAATCTGGTAGCAACATCTTAAAGCCTTGTAAACCCTCCTTAGGGCACATTAAAATGAAAATGAATAACCCTTAATAGAGGAAAACAATAGAAGTGGGAATTTCTGTCCTCCTAAATGTTCGAAATGACAACTTGCACCACAACATGGAATAATTTTTCTTGCTCCTGAGCCACTAATTTCTCTAGGTTAGTATTCTTTGATGGTGACACTAGAATTTATACAAAATGGGAGCTCCTTCCAAACCTGTGTAGCAATGTTCCTTAAAATGTGCATTAAGGCTTTCACTTCACTGATGAAGAATTTGCACATTAGATGAGCCCAAGTTCTAATTGCTCAATAGTCGATAGCATCCAATGCTGCAACACATTGGGCCCAAAATTCGCTCAAAGCCCAGCCCCACATGGGACGGACCACCGCATACATAGCACCCCGCTTACGCTTTCGGCCTCGCTTTACATTAAAGGGTTAGCTTAGCAGATTTTCATCACATAGCTTGCAATTGTAGTCTTATAGGTGAAAATTCTTCCTTAGAAGGGTTTTTTTTGTAGTTAGCAAGTATTTTAATAGTACAAAAGAAAACATTTTGCTTGGATTGCAGGGAAAAAAAATCCAATTCCATAACTAATTGAAAACCACTGGAGGCCTAGCATCTCCCATCATGATCTTCTAAGCTCGGGAAGAAGAGCAAATACCATATCTTCAGAGGTTAATTGTACTTGGGACAACGATGCTTAGTATTAATTATACTGATCAAAAGCTTGGACCGGAAGAGGAAGGTTGAAAAGCTCATGAAAATCCACTGTTGTCATTTTCCTTGAACCAAGCAGCCTCCTGAGATTTACCCCCTGACCCCAACTCTTCTTCTACCGTTGATCTTAGCTCATTACATGGTACCTACATTTAAGATTGCATTTTCAGTTTCTTTTTCCAATTTGTATCTATCTTTGAAACCTGATTTCAATAATAGGTACCCTACCAACTTTTCAGAAGGGCTGTTGCAGCTACCAGCTTCAACATATAGACAACATAACACAACTTGCATCATTTACATATGGTGGTTTGCAATGTACTTACTAATTTTCTCTCGTTATACGATGTAGATATCGGCCTTCGAGGGACAAAGCTTGGATGTGGTGAAGGTGGTTGTGGAGCCTGCACTGTCATGGTCTCGTTCTATGATCAAACTACAAAAAAATCACAGTGAGAACCATTCCTTCAGCAAGTCATGGCATGCTCACTATATCTAAGAACAACTTATGTGTCCTGTAGCAATGAAAGGAGATTGTAGCACAGTGACCCTTCTTCAGTTTTTTTTTCCTTTCAAAACTGGCCTTGCCCTAGCTGAGATGAAGCATACATTTGTTAACCACAGCTTGCTTGCATTTCTTAACCTGCAGTGTCTAACTGGTGTGCTTTGCTAGTAATTTTAAGCCATTATTATGTGTGGTTATCAAGCCATTTTGTACTTGTTATGTGTGATGCTTACTTACACCTTTTTGGTTATTTTTCTGGCTCTAGAATTTGAGCTTCATTTTGTAAAATAAATGACTTACTTTATTCAGGCATTTTGCAATCAATGCATGCTTGGCTCCACTTTATTCTTTGGAGGGAATGCACATAATCACAGTTGAGGGGATTGGAGATCGCCAGCAAGGTCTGCACCCAGTCCAGGTGATGCATTGTTCTTGTATAACTTGTAGATATCCATGTGGCAGCTACTTCTATTACCTATACGAATATAACTAAGCTAGAAGACAATTGATTTTGTTGTTCTCATTGATGGTTGATGAAATGGTGAGTATGGAAGATATTAAAGTCTGTATAGAGCCACTGATGGGGTAATATGGCTGTTGGTTAAAAACTTGTTGAAAAAGGTTAAGATTCTTGAACAGAAAAGCTGAGCATGAAGCCTATTCCTATATACTCCAGTAGGTTGGGGTGGGTTTCGTGTCAGGTCTGATTCTGACATTAATCCATTTAGTTCGACACGAACACAACAAGACTATTAAATGGTGTCATGAACCTTAGTTCATAGGGGTAAACACCGCCAGGAGGAAGGCTGGGCGGTGTCAGCTTGGTGGGATGAGAGATTGGACTATAGATGCGGGTGAAGAACCTTGGGAGAGAGACTAGATTAATTCATCTTCATTGCTTGATTGATAATGGATTAATGGGTACATGCTCTCCCTTTTATAGGGAGGACTACTCTTGACCCCTAAGAAATAATCTCTATGGAAATCTATTTGTAACAATCCAATCTAATAATAGCTTGCCTACTAATAGATAAAATACCAAACATCTAATAGATAGATTCCTTAGATAAACCTTCCTAATACGCGCGGGATGTTACTGTTCATGCATGAAAGCACGGTTACTGAACAGTAATTCCAGCATGTGACAAATGGATTGTCACAACAGTACATGATTAACACGACCAATATTAGTTGTTATTATAAGAGTAGTAAACAGGTCAAATATGACGGACAGAAGTAACACAACTTGACTGGCACGACTAAAGCGTGACCCAATTGACATGGTATCAATATTAAATAGGTCAAATGGTCACATTTGCTAACTATAGGAAAGTGTATCTAAAGTGTATAAAAATATTATTTTGACAGATTATACTTGTTTGTCTTTCCTAATCATGTCAACCATCTCAAAAGTTAAGTAGATCAACGAAAAATCCAACCCATGTCTGTTTTGTGTATTTTTTTTTATAGCTATACTGTGTAGTAGTAAATGATAAATGAAAATTTGAGGAACAATGCTGTCACCAGTTTCGAATGGTTCTTGTCCTGTACCTACTTCATCCCTTTCCTAGTCTTCCTTTCTCCTTTCATGATGTCCTACTTCCCTTACAGGAATGTTTAGCTAACGCACATGGTTCGCAATGTGGGTTTTGCACCCCTGGTTTTGTGGTGTCCATGTATGCACTGCTGAGATCGAACAAACAGTCTCCTACTGAAGAGCAGATTGAAGACAGCCTTGCAGGAAATTTATGTCGCTGTACTGGCTACAGACCAATAATAGATGCCTTCCGTGTTTTTGCGAAAACAGATGATTCCTTGTACACCTATTCATCTTCAAAATATGCAAATGGCCAAGCTATCTGTCCTTCAACTGGGAAGCCATGTTCCTGCAGAAATGAGTCAGATGTCAATGTTAATGAATCTTCATTATTGTCGTCTGTGGAAAGCTACTCACCTTGTTCATATAATGAAATTGATGGAAATGCGTACAGTGAGAAAGAACTCATTTTCCCCCCAGAACTTCAGTTGAGAAAAGTTATGCCACTGAAGTTGAATGGTTTTAATGGGATCAGGTGGTATAGACCTCTTAAACTAAAGCAAGTACTGCATTTGAAATCTTGCTACCCAGATGCGAAACTTATCATTGGTAACTCTGAAGTGGGAGTTGAAACAAAGTTCAAGAATGCCCAATATAAGGTCTTGATTTCAGTTACTAATGTTCCAGAGCTTCAAACACTCAAAATGAAAGAAGACGGTGTACAAATTGGTTCTTCTGTAAGGCTTGCACAGCTCCAGAATTTCCTTAAAAGGGTCATTGCAGAACGTGATTCGCACGAAACTTCATCTTGCCAAGCAATACTGCGGCAGTTAAAATGGTTTGCGGGAACACAAATCAGGAATGTTGCTTCTGTTGGTGGTAACATTTGTACTGCTAGCCCAATATCAGATCTAAATCCACTTTGGATGGCTACAGGTGCAAAATTCCAGATAATTGATGCAAACAACAATGTTAGGACTACCCTTGCAAAAGATTTTTTTCTTGGTTACCGTAAAGTTGACCTAAAACCTGATGAAATATTGCTCTCTATTATACTACCATGGACAAGGCCTTATGAATATGTCAAGGAATTTAAACAGGCACATAGAAGGGAGGATGACATTGCTTTGGTGAATGCTGGAATGCGTGTTTATATAAGAGAAGCTGAAAGAAATTGGAGAATATCTGATGTTTCAATTATCTATGGAGGGGTAGCTGCAGTTCCACTTAGTGCTTCAAAAACTGAAAACTTTCTTATTGGAAAAAAGTGGGACTCTGGATTGTTGGATGAGACCTTCAATTTATTGAAAGAGGACATCCCTCTAGCGGAAAATGCACCTGGTGGAATGGTTGAATTTCGCAGTTCACTTACTTTGAGTTTCTTTTTCAAATTTTTCATTTTTGTTACTCATGAAATGAACATAAAAGGATTGTTGAAGGAGGGATTGCATGCAGCTAATCTATCAGCTATTCAGTCTTACACGAGGCCTGTCACTGTTGGAACTCAAGGTTATGAATTGGTGAGGCAAGGAACTGCTGTGGGCCAACCAATGGTTCATATGTCAGCTATGCTTCAGGTATATTAATCTATTAGCATTTTACAGAATCTAAATTTTGAGTTGCGCCATTCCGTTCTGCTTCACAAACAATACATGCAACCATTCTTGACCAAAACCACTTCCATGAGGAGTATCGGTAATTACGCACATCTTGTATTCTCTGGTGGCAGAGGTCCAGTATGTCTACCATTTGAGACCTCATAAGAAAAGTACTAGTGGATGCTAATGTATGTAAGTTGCGACACAAAACTTCAAGATGTACTACTACAGATATAGAGCATACCAGTAAACATCAAGATCAAATTAATCTGTACTTTAGAGAACCATGATGTTCTGTTTTTGCATTTTGTTTGCATACCTCCGGATTTTTTGTCCTCTTGCTCTGTGAGGTCGCTCACCTCTATGGCGGTTATTGGCTGGTATCCGCCAATTTTTGTGTTCCTAGAACATTTTAAATTATGTTTCCCATATAGTGTCTGTGTTGTCTCCTTTCATTTGATTTTCTTCACTTGCAATATTTTCCAATATGCTAGGTCACTGGTGAAGCTGAATACACTGATGACACACCGACACCCCCAAATACGTTGCATGCTGCTCTTGTGCTGAGTAAGAAGGCTCATGCTCGCATATTGTCTGTTGATGATTCACTTGCAAAATCTTCCCCTGGGTTTGCTGGTCTCTTCCTTTCGAAAGATGTGCCTGGTGCTAACCATACTGGACCAATTATCCATGATGAGGAAGTTTTTGCATCTGATGTTGTTACTTGTGTTGGCCAGGTCTCTGCTCGATCTGATATTTTAGGCATACAGGTTTTGTTATGACTTAGGAGTTGGGAATTCTCACATCTTTGTTAATTTGTCAATCACATACTTCTCTTCTCATTGGCAGATCATTGGAATTGTTGTGGCAGATACCCATGATAATGCAAAAGCTGCTGCAAATAAAGTAAATATTGAGTATTCAGAGCTGCCAGCAATTTTATCAATAAAGGAAGCTGTCAAAGCTGGTAGCTTTCATCCAAATACCAAGAAATGCCTTGTAAAAGGGGATGTTGAACAATGTTTTCTTTCCAGTGCATGCGATAGAATTATAGAAGGAGAAATTCGAGTCGGTGGTCAAGAGCACTTCTACATGGAACCTCAAGGCACTCTTGTCTGGCCAGTTGATTGTGGAAATGAAATTCATATGATCTCATCTACCCAAGTATGCTCTGTTCTTTAGAGTTTTAAATCTATAATGTGAAACATTGGTGCCGATAATTGGCTGCATACCCCAACTTTTTTTACAAATAACCGAGAAAAAAGGAATATCACAACCAGTCCCACCTGGAGGTATTTCATAATAATCCCTACTGGTCTGCGGCAGGTTGCGCAAGTGATGTGTACATAGACATGTTAGCTGCTGCTGTTCAAAACGTGGCAGGTTAAGTGGCTGGGGCGGCAACTGCCGAAGGTGTTGGGATCCACGGCAACAGGTGCTTCTGGTTGTGGCAGTCTGTGGTCCAGCACCTGCTGCAGTCCATTTTCATGGGGGACCGCCCGGTGGTGGGTGGGGTCCCGGGAGGGTTGGGCTTGGCTTCACTTCTATGAAATTTGTATATTGCAGAGTCCCTAATCATCTAATGGGTCTACTCAATCCCAATACATTTTTTAAGTATAAATTGAGCTATATCATGTGTGTTACATCTACCCAAGATATCTCTCCGACTTCCACTGCATTCTTTTATCTATCTATCTTTAACCAAAGAGAAGTGTGTCAATCACATTGAGTAAAATAAGGCTGGGGTGCCTGCCTTGGTACCCAAACTTGGCAGGTTCAGCCTGATTTTTCTACCAGTGTGGCCAACGACCTACCATGCTACTGGTGGATGCCATGCCATGGTGGGTCTCGAAAGTCGAAAGTGCCACCTGCAATTGTTCTAGACCACAGTAAGTGCCACATGGAAGCTGGCTAGCCCATAATAGTGGTGATGAGAGTTTTATTTTTTGCAAATTTTCCAGGAAGGAGTATGTTTTTGCAATTTTCTTTTTTCTTTTTGTTTACCTGTTAATTTTCAGGGTTAGCAAAATAAATGCAAAAGACAAGTGTCACATTGTTTATGTAAGTGTAGATATAAATGTAGTCCCATTAGCCTAGAGTCGGCCCATGTAAGACTTGTATATATGTCCTAAAAAAATGAATAAGATGCACAGTTGTGAATGGCATATTGCCCTTTTTTTTCTCCTAACAGTTTGCACTAACAAAACTATATCATACTAAATGCATCATCTATTTTGCTTCTTGTGAGGTCTTGCTACCAGTCTCTTGTGCCAAATTTATTCTATTATGCTACATGTACAATCAGTCTTATTTGGTTAAATATTCTTATCTGAAGGCTCCCCAGAAGCATCAGAAGTATGTCGCTAATGTTCTTGGTCTTCCACTATCAAAAGTTGTTTGCAAGACTAAGCGCATTGGTGGTGGATTTGGTGGAAAAGAAACCAGATCGGCAATATTTGCATCTGCGGCATCTGTAGCTGCTTATTGTCTAAGAAGGCCAGTAAAGATTGTTTTGGACAGGGACATTGACATGATGACAACTGGACAGAGGCACAGTTTCCTAGGGAAATATAAGGTATGGAGCTTAAACAGTACTTGTCTTTCAGTCTCTAGTATGCTATGGTGGTTTGCTGTGTTCAGATTAATAATTTCAGTAACTTGGTCAATATGCACCATGCCGAGGAATGTAAAGATAAATGTGAATGCTAAGTGTTAACCAGTCATTACTTTGCACCACTGTTGTGTAATGTTAAAGTCAGATTTAGACGATAACTGGTGGATACTTAGCTCATATGTGCCCAATACTGAACTTTGTTCTGTCCATTTGCTTTTGTATTTACTTAACATGATATTGAATTTTTAGGTGGGATTTACCAATGCTGGGAAGATATTGGCCTTGGACCTTCAAATTTATAATAATGGTGGGAATTCACTCGATTTATCCCTTTCAGTCCTGGAGCGTGCTATGTTTCATTCAGACAATGTCTATGATATACCAAACATCAGAGTCAATGGGCAAGTATGCTTTACAAATTTCCCAAGCAATACTGCTTTCAGAGGTTTTGGTGGTCCACAAGGCATGCTGATTGCAGAGAATTGGATTCAGCACATGGCTACAGAACTCAATCGAAGTCCTGAGGAGATAAAAGTAAGTGTACACATTCATTGTGGATGGTGCTAGCATGGTCATACTACTGTGCGATTAACTGATTGAGTGTTTATAGGAACTTAATTTTCATAGTGAGGGGATTGTGCTTCATTATGGCCAGTTGCTCCAGAATTGTACAATACATTCAGTGTGGGATGAACTAAAGGCATCTTGTGATTTTGTGGAAGCTCGCAAAGCTGTAAGTGGTTTTAACAATAATAATCGTTGGAGGAAGCGGGGAATTGCTATGGTTCCCACAAAATTTGGCATATCCTTCACTGCAAAATTCATGAATCAGGTGAGTTGCATCCCCTCCCTAACTCCACCCAGAAAGTTCTGCTAGTTTTGCTTTACTCAATGGAGTTTGTCAGACCAGTGAATTTTTTGTAGTTTTGGATATTTCATGTTTGGGAATTCCATACGCGAGCCATCCTACAAGTTATTCAAGTTAGGTTAAATTATAGATTCCACATGTTTTGTTTTTTGGTTGCAAATGTCGTATACATATGATGGCTGTTATAAAAACATATTTGCATGTTTTTCTGGTTAAATGTTTCTTGGAATTATTTGAATGTAGTTACTGTGTTATCTTTTTTGTGGTGAATGTTTGGACTATAGTTACCGTATTCACCATAAACCCCCCGCAAATTGCGAACCAGATTCGTCAGACCCGAACCGGTTTAGGGTGCGGGGTTCGTGTTCCCCGTGGAAATTGGAAGAAAGAGTGTTGAACTGCGAATCCGAATCCCGTACCGCGACTCAGACGAACCGTGTTTTTGGTAACTATGGTTTGTATGTATTGCCAGAACATATGTATTTGATAGTTTCACTGGTATGAGTTTGAATAATTTTCTAGCTTTTATACCTTGATCAGTGTGGATTTGGCATTGGTATGACATTTTATTAATATATTGTATTTTCTCACACCTAAAGATCTTATAGGGTAATCGTGGGTGATGGGAGGCTTTGGTCCCGGCTTCTTCCTAGGAGCCGTGATTTGAGCTTGGTGGTGGTCGGGCATGGACGAGCAATGCGCAGGGGGAAGGGCGCAAAAGGGGGCTGGAGAGAGTGATAGTTGGGGGAGACAATTAGAGATAGATTCTTTCTTGATCTCTCAATAATTGTTGTCGACTCCTTTCAAAGGGATGGAGTGGCCCTAACAAACCAAATCTTAGAGATAGATTCTTTCTTGATCTCTCAATAATTGCTGCTGACTCCTCTCAAAGGGGATGGAGTGGCCCTAGCAAACCAAATGTATCTCTACTGAAGGAACAACTAATCTTTTATCTAGATGGCTTAACGCCAAAGTAAAGTACTTATCTCCTAATTGGTGCCAAATGCCCTTATCTCCTAAACTGGTGCCGAAGGCCCTGCTGCTGGCCCACCTTTCCCTTTGTTGCGCCTACTGTAGGTGATCCTCCACATTGCATATTCGGTGCCATTTCCTGCCAGATTATACTCCAGTACCATGACAGTATTTTGAGCCCTTGTTTAAATTATAGAAGTTCCATTCGAAATTATCAAACAAGTAACGAACTTAGTCATGGCTTAGATTATTTAGTTTTGTTACATCATTATTCTAATATAAGTTTTGATGGATGAATCGTAGGCTGGTGCTCTTGTGCAAGTTTACACTGATGGTACTGTCCTGATAACACATGGTGGGGTTGAGATGGGACAGGGTTTACACACAAAGGTAGCCCAAGTTGCTGCTTCGTCGTTCAATATCCCTCTAAGCTCTGTATTTATCTCAGAGACAAGTACTGATAAGGTGAGGTTTGGCATATGGACCTAGTCCATTTGCTCTACATCTATTCACAAACTTTATTCAGTCTGGATTATTTGTATACTGTACCATTTTTTACCAACGATGGGATGATCACACACATCTCATGTAGGTTCCAAATGCATCACCAACAGCAGCCTCTGCCAGTTCAGATTTGTATGGTGCTGCAGTTTTGGATGCCTGTCAACAAATTAAGGCTCGGATGGAACCCGTTGCTAGTAGAGGGAACCACATGTCCTTTGCTGAGGTAATGTTATCGAAATCTATTATCTGTCTTGAGAAGTTAGATCGCATTATTGATTCTAATTTGAAGCATCGGTGAACTGTAGAAATCGATAATTTTGTTTTCAAGACATCTACATATGATCCAAAATAGGTTATATTGATACTTTATAGTAGCTGCTTGTGCTATTTCAGCCATCTTTTTAGGTTACGGACTTAGTGTTATGGCCAACAGCAGGGTAACCAGTACAGTTACTGGACCTTCGACTAGTAAACTATTCAGTATAATGGAGCATAAGCACATATAGTATTTTGAAACTTTGAATACTTGTTGATTATCTTCTCTGGTGTAACATGAAAAAGTTTGATGTCCCATGGAGGATCTTGAAATGTTGGTACCAAATTGGATACCAAAAGTGGCCAATGCTGATCTTCCACAGTTTATCACTTGTCGATAATCAGTGTCATGGGTCTGGAAGGCTCACAATGGCCAAAAATATGAATTAGAATTAACAAGAAGCTGGTGGTAAATGGCATTAATCAGTTTTCCAAAGTTCGTGGATGAACTCACATTTGTCTTGACCTCTGTTGATTTTTAACTTTGTAAAGAATATTGTAAATGTGTGTTATTCTCACCATATTTAAAGGTATGGTGGGTCCTTGATAGATAAGGTTGCGTGCTTCCCTAGCGTACTACACCTGCTTTTGGTGAAGAGCACTTCTTGGTACAAAGTTACCATTTCAAAATTGCAGTGTGCAATCCATTTATTTACCTCCGGTACTGAATTACTCGGTCATCTGGAAAAGTGGCAATGATGTCATCTTCCCCTCTACTGATATTTTACAAAGCCTTCATCATTGTATATGGTCTCTCCATCTTTCCTCCATCCAGTCACTTCTCCCCAGGCAGTAGTGGGCAAATAATGATGTACTTTCTATTGCATCGTCTGGTTTGATTCCTACAGCTGGCTTGATAATGTTTCCTGCTCCACACCTCAATACCTGTGTGTATGTGCCACTGTATTATATAAAATTAAATAAAGAAAATTATCCTATTCCACAATGCTGATGCCATAAAATTGTTATTAGTTCAATTAATTCTAGTGTGGCCTTTTATTTTGCCAGTTGGCTCAAGCATGTTATATGGAACGGGTAGATCTCTCAGCTCATGGGTTTTATATCACCCCTGATATTGGTTTTGACTGGATGTCTGGCAAGGGAACTCCGTTCCATTATTTCACCTATGGAGCCGCATTTGCTGAAGTTGAGATTGACACCCTAACTGGGGATTTCCACACTAGGACAGCTGATGTTGTTATGGATCTCGGCTATTCAATTAATCCAGCCATTGATATTGGCCAGGTTTGTTTACAAATTACAATAGGAAATTACAGCAGGGGAAATATTCCAAATCCCCAAATAAGATGGAACAGTCATGCTTTTTCACATATATTTCCTTTTGGACGCCTTCTGTAATTCTGATGGCTTATTTCAGATTGAAGGTGCTTTCATACAAGGTTTGGGTTGGGCAGCCATGGAAGAGCTAAAATGGGGGGACGATAACCACAAGTGGATACCTCCTGGACACCTTTTCACCTGTGGTCCTGGCTCTTACAAGATACCCTCTGTAAATGATATACCTCTAAACTTCAAGGTTTCACTGTTGAAGGTAAATTTTATAGTTTGCTATTTTTTTTCTCAAAAATGCTATGGGTTAGACATCCTTTTTTCGGAAAAGAAAAATTTAGACCTTGTTGAAGAAGTTGATTCAAAATATTGCAATGTAAAGTTTGTTGTTTTGTACTGTGACATTTTTGTATGACCTTTGCAAAATTATAAGTGATGAGCTGCTACTAGATTACGAGGGTAGTTTGACAGGATGTTGATGCTTGTTGCTGCAAGGCAATTTGAAATGCTGTAGTAGATTCAAATTGTTGCCTGCAAAAATTTTACACAAATATTGTAACATTCTCACTGAACTAGTGCAAAAAATTCCATTTTAAAATGAAATCGGATATCCAGGCCTTAGTCCATCCATTTTTTATTCTGTTAATTGGTTATATTATATTAACCTTCACTGTTTACTGTTGCCATTCCTCTTTGTGTTGCCTGCTCTGTTTAAATGGAATTCTGCTAGAGAACTAACTTGTCAATGAAACATGTTATCTAGAATTTGATAGGAAATAATATTTTGTGAAGAAAAGCAATTCGTACCTAGGAAGATGGTTTTTCTACGACTAGTGGCCATAGGTATATGGAAGAAATGATGATTAAGTACAGATGTTGTTATCCATAGTTGATGCTTGACTTCTAGAATAAGAACCAAAATGGAGGACAGTAATTTCAAATACATTCTTACACAAAATCAACAAAGTGGCAACATGGAATCCTCATGTTGGCTTCAATACAGAGAGAAGATCAGATACAAATAAACTGTGCACGTTATCTTCATTTGCTCCTGAATTGTATTGTTTTTCAATGGCCTGCATTTATCTTCCTTTGCTCGTGTCCTTTGATTAACTGCACGTTATTTTCTTCATTGCAGGGCGTTCCAAATCCAAAGTCCATCCACTCATCCAAGGCTGTAGGAGAACCACCGTTTTTCTTAGCCTCCGCTGTCTTGTTTGCGATAAAAGACGCAATCTCTGCTGCAAGGGCTGAGGAGGGTCATCTCGACTGGTTCCCGCTCGACAACCCAGCAACACCTGAAAGAATAAGAATGGCGTGTGTCGATTCCATAACAAAGAAATTTGCGAGTGTATATTACCGTCCCAAGCTTAGTGTATAGTGGTAACGGTTAGAAATATGCCCAATAGGTCAATCATGAAGATGATTATTATGTATTTATGCTTATGTTGTTCTTTTAATAGTGTCATATTATAGATCATCAAGTATATGATTTGATCGTGAAACTCTGTAATTTAATTATAACATTATTATAAATTATCTCTTGTTTATATATTGGGTGGATTGATTTCATGGATTATAAGTATGTGATACCATTCAGTTATGTAAATACATGTAAGTGTACATGCTATTGGACTGCTCTGCTTATGAAATACTTTTTGAGGATTTGATTAGTCTTTTTGAGGATTTGATTAGTGTCATAAGTTGTTTCATACAATGATATTGATCCTTAAACCTAAGATCAACATAGTTTCCTATATGATGATGGTATGCTTTGATGTTATCTAATGTTATCTATAATTGGCTAATCATAAGGACAACACTCGGGTATACCTTGAATCATACAGAGGGAAGTGTATCATCAAGATGGAATTTATCCTCCTTATACTGAGGGAATGATATCAATAGACCACTCGATAAAAGAGACTAAAGAATGTGCATGATGTCTGAACGATTAAAGTTGTTAATTGATTGATCTTGTTAGTCTATTTCAGATAATCGAGAAAATCGGTTTAAAAGTGCAAGGATGGTAGACCTCAACCTTAAGTTAAATCATGATATCAAAGTGACAAAGGGACCGACATGTATTCATTGAAGGTTTGCCGGATAAATGACATTCATACAATTTGGGTAGTCGTTATGTTCTGCTAGCAGCCACTTGCAACTAATAAATTCGAAAAGGAGTTTTTCGATTTATTGCCAACATATCATGAATCTAAAGGGTCACACACAAGAATAGGCTTAAGATAGATTTACGAAATCTTCTCTCGTGACATACATGTCAATACGATTGAACATGATATCTGCTTATTTACAAAAGGGCTGCGAATCTGCGTAAAAATATGATTTTTATGCTGAAATCACTATAGCAAAGGCTAAAACACTATAGCATGTCGGCGGCAGTGTATCAAACCGACCTGCTACAGTGACAGCTATCCTGGCACTGTAGCAAACGCATTTGCTACAGTGCCACGTGGTGGTAATGTATCATCGCCTTGCTACAACCCCCCTGCGCTATAGGTATGGCCTCCTGGGTTCAAAAAATTAGAGAGAAAAAGTGTGAAAAATGTAGAGAAAAATTGAGGAAGATGAAAAGTTTCACCTAAACCAGAAAAAGTCACAAGAGTCATATCGCATAGTACTAGCATATCGGCATACGGTGTCGTTCGCCTGTTCGTGTGGATACCTGAAGGTTGTAGCTGCTACTACAATGAAGATCCGACGTATCCATTTTCGCTGCTACGTCCAGACGTTGAAACTGTGAGCTTCGCGGAGGGCTTCTACAAAAGCGTTGTATTTGCGCTCTTAGGACCACGGTACACATTTATTGCGTTTGGTATTTTCTAAATCTCGGTTCTAATGCATGCGATCTGTGCGAGAAAGGGAATATATTTTTGAAATTTACTAGGTCCTTCCACCCCGATTCCCCAACAGTGGTATCAGAGCAGATCGTATTGCATTAGTTCTGGATTTGCTTCACGTGTATGTGATATACGTGTTTTATGTTATATGTTGATGTGATCAACATCTTTCCAATAACTTAAAATCTTTGGTTAGCTTGATCTGATCATGCTGATTCATTGATTTAATCATTTTGGCTTCTCTAGATGTATAAGATGTTATAAATGCTTACTTTTGTTCATGTTTTATGATGTTCATTTGAGAATTGCCATGGTTGCTATATTGATAGCATATGCTTTGGTTAGTAATGTACCAATCATATTGATCCCTAATTAAAACTGAGTTGTGATGATGTCGTACTAACTCTGTCCACTATCAAGATTTCGATCGTTAATTGATGGGCTTGCCAAAGCAAGGTATCACTAACTATCTTAATAAGACTGACGTAAGTGTTGGACACTTACGGGCTTGAGAGTTGGTTTAACTCCGCAGGGCTATCACAATGGTTTTGAGCGCTGGACATCAAGTTGATAGATTTATCATGAGATGCAATTAACGAAGTGTATGCTTACCTAAATAAATAACCTTGTCCCAAGCAGTGATGCCAAAGCTCACTCGGGCATTATGAAATATGGATCTTGGACATGCTATACGCTTTTGGGACACTTTAAAATGTATAACAATTTTTACTTTCATATGATGAATATTATAAGCATAAATATGTTTCTTACATACTTTTGCATATTTTATCTGTTGTAGATAATGGCGAATAGTTCGTCATCCAGTTTCACATTGTGATCTGTCCTTGAGAAGGAAAAATTGAATAGAATAAATTTTCTTGATTGGATCCGCAATTTGAGAATTGTTCTCAAACTGGAACAAAAGTAATATGTTTTAGAGAATCCTGTTCCTGCTGTACCAACTCTTGGTGCTTCTCGTGCTGAAAAGGATGCTTATAAGAAGCATGCCGATGATGCACTTGATGCCACATGTCTCATGCTAGCCACTATGAGCTCAGAGCTTCAGAAGCAATTTGAGAACATGGGGGCATACGACATGGTCATGCACCTGAAAAATTTGTTTCAGGTACAGGCACGTGTTGAAAGATATGAGACAACAAAAGCATTGCATGAATGCAAAATGGCTGAGGGGACCTCGGTTAGTGCTCATGTGATCAAGATGATTGGTTACATTGACAACCTGGAAATGTTAGGTTTTCCATTGAACCGAGACTTGGCTACAGATATAATTCTCCAGTCTTTGCCATCATGTTACGATCAGTTCATCATGAACTATAATATGAATGGCTTGGAGAAGTCGATCACTGAATTGCATGGGATACTAAAAACAGCTGAGCAAAATATCCAAAAAAAGACATCTGATGTCTTTATGGTACAAAAAGGAAAAAACTTCAAAAGGAAGGAAAAGAGAAAGGCTAAAGGCAATGGTTTTACTAAAACTGAGAGTTCTAGTAGTAATCATAAGCCTAAAAAGTCCAAACCTAGCCCTACTTCTGAAGCAACCTGCTTCCATTGCCAAGAGGTTGGCCACTGGAAGAGAAACTGCAAGAAATACCTAAAAGATCTAAAAAAGAAGGGAAGTTCGACTTCTACTTCACGTATTGATGTTATAGAAGTTAACATGACCAATTCTCGTTCAAATGCATGGGGGTATTAGATACTGGTGCAGAAGCTCATATTTGTACAAATATGCAAGTGCTCCAAAGGAGTAGAAAGTTGGCAAATGGTGAAGTTCAACTTCGTGTCGGCAATGGGGCAAGAGTTGCTGCTGTAGTCGTACGAACTTATATGTTAACTTTGCCTTCTGGTTTGGTTCTAGAGTTAAGTAATTGTCACTTTGTACCTGCAATAAATAAAAATATTATCTCAATTTCATGTTTGGACATGGAAAACTATGAGTTCAGAGTAAAGGATAAGTGTTGTTCGTTTTATGTGAATAATGTATTTTATGGCAGAGCTTCATTATTGAATGGGTTGTACTATCCAGACCTTCAAATACCGATCTATAACATACCTACCAAGAAAATAAGAGTTATAATGATTTGAATCCTACCTTTATTTGGCACTGTCGCTTGGGTCATATAAATGAGAAATGCATTTTGAAGCTCCATAAAGATGGACTTCTTGATTCATTTGATTTTGAATCATATGATACATGCAAATCTTCTCTATTGGGAAAAATGACCAAAGCGCCTTTTACCGGTATAGGTAAAAGAGCAAATGACTTATTGGCACTCGTGCATACAGATGTATGTCGACCAATGAGTACAGTGGCTAGAGGTGGCTTTTAGTACTTCGTTACATTTACTGATGACTTTAGTAGATATGGTTATATCTATTTGATGAGCATAAGGCTGAAACCTTTGAAAAGTTTAAAGAATTTCAAAACGAAGTACAAAATTAAATTGGCAAGAAGATTAAATATTTATAATCAGATCTTGGAGGAGAATATCTAAGCCATGAGTTTGGTAATCATCTCAAAGATTGTGGAATTGTTCCACAAATGACTCTGCTAGGAACGCCATAACATAATGGTGTTTCTGAACGAAGAAATTGAACTCTATTAGACATGGTTCGATCAATGATGAGCTAAGCGGATCTTCCAATAAATTTCTAGGGATATGCTCTAGAAACAGCTGCGTTTACCCTAAACAGGGCTCCATCAAAATAAGATAAGAAAACGCCAAACGAGATATGGACTGGGAAACGTCCTAGTTTGCCTTGTCTCAAAATATGGGGCTGTGAGGCTTATGTAAAACATTTGACGTCAGATAAGCTTGTTCCAAAATCTAATAAGTGCTTCTTCTTGGGCTACCCTAAGAAAACTAAAGGGTATTACTTTTATAATAGGGCTGAAAATAAAGTATTTATTGCCCGTAATGGTGTTTTCTTAGAGAAAGAGTTTCTTTCCAAAGGAGTTAGTGGGAGTTCATTGGATCTTTAAGAAGTTCAAGATATACCTCAAACTTCCACTGCCTCTGAGGATCTACAGGAAGATCTACAGACTATTTAGAACCTGTAGAAGAGACACCAGTCCCACGAAGATCGAATAGGATACGTCATGTACCAGACAGGTATATACCTGATACGTACATGTTCCTTGTGAAGAAACAAAGTGACACACCATTGTTAGACAATGATGATCCTACTACTTATTAGGAAGCGATGGTAGGCCCGCACTCCAATAAATGGCATGAAGCCATGAAATCCGAATTGCAATCCATGAGTGATAATCAAGTTTGGAACTTGGTTGATCTGCCCGATGGTGTAAAAACCATAGGGTGTAAATGGGTATTTAAAAGAAAAGTTGTCATGGATGGAAGAGTTCACATCCATAAAGCTCGATTGGTGGCAAAAGGGTTTAGGCAAGTTCATGTTATTGACTATGATGAAACCTTTTCACTAGTTGCTATGATTATGTCAATTCGGATTATCCTGGCAATAGAGGCATATTTCGATTATGAAATATCGCAAATGGACGCCAAAACATCTTTTCGTAGTGGAAACCTCAATGAGGATGTGTACATGACACAACCTGAGGGTTTTGTTGATCCAAACAATGCTGAGAAGGTATGCAAACTTCATAAATCTATTTATGGACCGAAGCAAGCATCTCAGAGTTGGAATCTTCATTTTGATAAAGTTGTCAAAGATTTTGGATTCATCAAAAATGAAGAACCCTGTCTTTACAATAATACTATTAGGAGCGCACTTGTTTTTCTCATTCTGTATGTAGATGATATACTGTTAATTGGAAATGATATTCCTATGCTTAAATCTGTTAAGTCATCATTGAAAAATAGTTTTTCAATGCAAGACTTGGGCGAAGCAGCCTATATATTAGGCATTAAGATCTATAGAGATAGATCGAAAATGCTAATTGGATTAAGCCAAAGTACATATATTGACAAAGTGTTGAATAGGTTCAACATGCAAGATTCTAACAAAAGTTTCTTACCCATGTCACATGGCATTAGTCTTTGCAAGAATCAGTGTCCTTCGACACAAGATGAGCGAGACCAGATGAATAAAGTTTCATATGCTTCAGCAATCGGATATATCATGTATGCCATGCTATGTACACACCCAGATGTCTCTTACGCCTTAAGCGTTATGAGTCGGTATCAAGCAGACCCCGGTGAAAGTCAATGGGACAGCAGTTAAAAACATCCTTAAGTACTTAAGAAGAACTAAGGATGTATTCTTTGTTTTCGGTGGTGAAGAAGAGCTCGTTGTAACTAGTCACACCGATGCAAGCTTCCAAACCAACAAGGATGATTCAAGATTGCAATCTAGATTTATCTTCTGCCTCCACTGCCTTAATGGAGGAGCGGTTTGCTGGAAGAGTTCAAAGTAATCAACCGTTGCTGATTCTACAACCAAAGTCAAATATATTGCTGCTACTGAAGCAACAAAAGAGGCTGTTTGGATAAGAAAGTTCATTATTGAACTTGTAGTTCCAAGTGCTATAAACCATTTCGACCTCTATTGCGACAACAATGGGGCCATTGCACAAGCAAAGGAACCTAGAGCACATCAAAAATCCAAACACATACTGCGGCATTATCATCTTATTCGAGAAATCTTGAATCGAGGTGATGTCAAAATATGCAAAGTAGCAACGGATGCCAATGTGGCAGATCCATTGACAAATCCTCTCCCACAAGCAAAGCATGAGGCACATACTAGAGCAATGGGTATTAGATACATGAATGATTGGCTCTAGTGCAAGTGGGAGATTGTTGCAAATATGCCCAAGAGGCCAATTATGAAGATGGTTATCATGTATTTATGCTTATGTTGTTCCTTTAATAGTGTCATATTATAGATCATCAAGTATGTGACTTGATCGTGAAACTATGTAATTTAATTATAACATTATTATAAATTGTCCCTTGTTTATTTATTGGGTGGGAGATCAATAAATTGTATTCAAAATAAGCACATGAATTGATTGATAAGCACGTTTTATGGATTATAGGTATGTGATACCATTCAGAATATATGTAAGTGTACATGCTATTGGACTGACCCACTTACAAAACACCTTTTGAGGATTTGATTAGTGTCATAAGTGTTTCATGCAATGTTATTGATCCTTAGACCTGAGATCAACACAGTTTCCTACATGAGGATGGTATGCTTTGATGTTATCTAACGTTGTCCGTAACTAGATAATCATAAGGACAACATTCAGGCATACCTTGAATCAAGTAGAGGGAAGTGTATAATCAAGATTGAATTTGTCATCCTCATACTGAGGGAATGATATCAATAGGCCACTCGATGAAAGAGATTAAAGAATTTGCATGGCCATGCCTGAACGATTAAAGTTGTTAATCGATCGATCTTGTTAGTCTATTTCCGATAATCGAGAAAATCAGTTTAACAGTGCAAGGATGACAGACATCAACTTTGAGTTAAACCATTCAAAGTGACAATGGGACTGACATGTATTCATTGAAGGTTTGTCGGATAAATGACATTCATGCAATTTGGGTAGTCGTTATGTTCTGCTAGGAGCCACTTGTGATTAATAAACCTGAAAAGGAGTTTTTTAATTTATTGCCAACATAGCATGAACCTAAAGTGTCACACACAAGAATAGGCTTAAGACAGATTTATGAAATCTTCTCTCGTGACATAAATATCAATACGATTGAACATGATATCTGGTTATTTACAAAAGGGTTGCAAATCTGCGTAAAAATATGATTATTATGCTGAAATCACTGTAGCTGTGTTGAATTAATTGTAGCAAAGGCTGCAACACTGTAGCATGTCAGCAAACTTTAGCAAACTGACCTGCTACAATGGCAGCTGTTCTGCTACTGTAGTAACCGCCTTTGCTACAATGCCACGTAGTGGTTACTGTAGCACCACCTTGCTATAGTACCCCCGTTTTATGTATGGCCTCCTGGGTTCAAAAAATTAGAGAGAAAAAGTGTGAAAAATTTGGAGAAAAATTGAGGAAGGTGAAAAAGTTTCACCTGAACCAGAAAAAGCCACGAGAGTCGTATCGCGTAGTACTAACATACCGTGTATGCGGTGTCGTCCTTTGCTTGTGTGGATATTCAAGGTCGTGGCTGCTATCGCCATTTAAGATCCGACGATCCATTTCCACTGCTACGTCCAGGCGGTGAAGATGTGAGCTTCGAAAGGGTTTCTGCAAAAGCGTTGTATTTGTGCTTTCAGGACCACGGTACGCATTTATTGTGTTTTGTATTTTCTAAATCTTAGTTCTAATGCATGCGATCAGTCTGAGAAAGAGAATAAAATTTTAAAATTTACTGAGACCTTCCACCCCGATTTCCCAATAGTAACCCCAAAAGTAGGAGCATTTATACTTGTTATTAGGAACACGCAAAAGACTTACAGGCCTTGCATTAAGATAGAAGAACAATTATACCTATTGTTCCTACTATGTGTAAAATAAAAATATAAATAAAGTGTCGATTTGTGAATAAGGAGTATTGAATATTTTTTGTCACCTAGAAACAACTGTTAGAATTGCATGGGCTAGGCCCAAATAATTCAGAAATAATTCATGGAAAATCCTAATAGCCCATTAGGTGGAAGAGAGGTGAAAATGCAATAGTCCCATATTGCTAGTGGAGATAGATGGAGACCACCTTATAAGGGAAGCTTCCTCCACCATACTTGAGCATGAGAAGGAGAAAGGAGAGAACACACACGCGTGCTCGCTCGCCTCGCCACGCCACGCCACGCCTCGCCTCGTCACGCGCGTACGCGACATGCGCGTGAATGGTGCAGCGAAATCGAGTCCGATGGCTTACACAGGCGCAGTTCTCTTTTGCAGTTTTTGCAGCGTAGGACTAAGTGGTCAACACGTTTACGTTGTGCGAAATTAACTGCATGTAGAATCTGTAACCGACACAAATCATGGAACGGATTTAATGCGGTATCCGTAACCGACTCGTAACGTGCTCCACGATCCTCTCTCTGTTATATATACGCAGAATTGAGATCAGATCAATACATCTCGAACCTTTTGCCTTTCTGAAGTACTGCGCTGCCATCCCTCCACCGGCGTGCACCAACTGTTGGGAGAGTAGGTCTCCGAAACATCCGCCCTTGAGATCCTGCACCGGGAGAGGGCGAATCACGTTTTTGGGAAGCGTCTTCACGCGACTGCTCGCTGGTTTCTTCACCGACGGTCAGCTTCGCCTACATCGCCTTTTGATCTTCATCAGCATCTGCTATCGGGTTCCGCCACGTCTTCGTGTCATCTCCGTAACGCAGACGAACCTCATCTATATTCTGTTTATCTAATAATATGGATGAAATAGACATTGCAATTGGTATGTTGCTTCTGTCTAGTTTGTTTGTTTTATCTGTTCTAGCTTCAATTATTATCATATCTTATTTTCGGAATAGATTCATCATTAATATGCCTAATTATCCAACAATCCAAAAACGTGATAGGCTTTTCATGGTGAATATGATAAAGCAGCTGGTTTTGCTGAGGCAATGAAATCGGATAGATTTGCCGGTGTTCACTTTAAGAGATGGCAGACGCGAGCTACTTTATGGCTCACGGTTATGAACGTCTACTGGGTTGCGGCTGACAAACCTGATGGAACCCTTACTACTGAGCAGGAAAAGGAGTTCAAGGATGCCACCACAATTTGTGTAGGATGATTTCTTAGCATTCTTTCAGACCGCCTTTGCGACGTGTATATGCACATATCAGATGCAAAGGAGCTGTGGGAGGCACTTGAAAATAAATTCAGTGCCTCTGATGCTGGCAGTAAACTGTATGTTATGTAGCAATATCATGACTACAAAATGGTTGATGGCTGTTTTGTAGTTGAACAGGCTCACGAGATACAGTTCATTGCGAGGGAACTTGATCACCTCAAGTGCACGTTACCCGACAAGTTTGTGGCTGGTGGCATCATTGCCAAATTACCTCCCTCGTGGAGGAATTTTGCCACATCTCTAAAACACAAGAGGCAAGAAATCTCTATTGAGAGTCTGATTGTGTCTCTTGAAGTTGAGGAGAAAGCTCGAGCGAAGGATGTGCATCCAAAGGTGGTTGAGGGACAAACCAGTGCTAATTTTGTACAGTGTTCTGGTTTTGAAAGTTCAAGTCAAAGGGAAAAGCTGTTCAGACTACCAACTTTAAGAAGAAGAAACAACAGAATGACAAGCCTTGCTTCGTGTGTGGTGAGATTGGACATTGGGCAAAGAAATGTCCAAGTCGCAAACGAGGAAAGGATTAGCAGGGATAGAACTCCAAATCTGTCAATGGGACTATTGGCAATGCCGAGAAGGAGACACCTGGGTATGGTAATTTACTCACTGTTCTTTTGGCTATTCAATCTACTGATTGGTGGATTGATATTGGGGCTAATATTCATGTATGTGCTGATGTCTCATTATTTTCTTCTTACCAGGTTGCTCGGGGTTCCTCCGTGTTGATGGGGAATGGGTCACATGCTTCTGTTCTTGGTGTTGGCACGGTAGATCTGAAGCTTACTTTGGGAAAGATCGTGCGACTAAAGAACGTGCAGCATGTCCCTTCAATCAACAAGAATCTCGTTAGTGGTTCTATTCTTTGCAGAGAAGGGTATAAGTTGGTGTTTGAGTCGAATAAAGTAGTCATATCAAAATATGGACTATTTATTGGTAAAGACTATGACAGCGGAGGCTTGTTCCGCTTTTCCCTTGAGAATGTCTGTAATAAATTTGTGAATCATCTTTGTCACAATGTTATTGGTAGTGAGGCAAGTGTTTGGCACTCACGACTATGTCATCTTAATTTTGGTTCTATGTCTCAGCTTTCCAGTATGAAATTAATTCTGAAATTTTCCATTGTCAAAGGTTCTAAGTGCCAAAGTTGTGTGCAGTCTAAGCAACCTCGCAAGCCTCACAAGGAAGCCGAGGAAAGAAACTTGGCACCATTAGAACTCATACATTCAGATCTCTGAGATGAATGGTGTGTTGACGAAGGGTGGAAAAAGATACTTCATGACTTTAATTGATGCTGCGACTAGTTTTTGCTATGTGTATCTCTTAAAAACAAAAGATGAGGCTTTAGACTACTTCAAAATCTATAAGGCAGAAGTTGAGAATCAACGGGAAAGAAAAATCAAAAGAGTTAGGTCGGATCGTGGTGGAGAGTATTTCTCCAATGATTTCTCCCAATACTGTGCAGAGCATGGTATCATCCATGAGAAGACGCCTCCCTATTCGCCCTAATCCAACGGGGTTGCCAAAAGAAAGAACCGCATCCTGACTGACTTGGTTAATGCCATGTTGGACACTGCGGGATTATCTAAGGCATGGTGGGGGGAGGCCTTGTTGACCTCGAGTCATGTCCTAAATAGAGTTCCCACTAAGAATAGTGAGGTAACTCCATATGAGAGATGGGAAGGAAGAAAACTATCACTATCCTACTTGCGCACTTGGGGGTGCTTGGCGAAAGTCAATGTGCCAATAATAAAGAAGCGCAAACTTGGACCTAAAACTATTGATTGTGTCTTTCTGGGATATACTCATTGCAGCATTGCCTATAGGTTTCTAGTAGTTAAATCTGAGGTATCTGACATGCACGTCGGTATGATAATAGAGTCTCGAGATGCAACGTTTTTTGAGAATATATTTCCTATGAAGGATATGCATAGCATTCCGAGTTAGGCTTGTGATACAACTCCTGAACCTGCCATACCAGTTGAGCTTTTTGAACAAACACATGAACAAACTACTGAGGAGGATGACAGTGATGCTCCTAGAAGGGGCAAGAGATAAAGGACCGCAAAATCCTTTGGTGATGATTTCACTGTGTACCTTGTGCATGACGTTCCCAAAACCATTTTAGAAGCATATGCATCTCCTGATACAGACCACTGGAAGGATGCAATCCGTAGTGAAATGGATTCCATTCTCGCTAACGGAACATGGGAAATCACAGATTGTCCTTGTGGTTGTAAACCAGTTGGATGCAAATGGGTATTCAAAAAGAAGCTTAGGCCTGATGGTACTATTGGAAAGTACAAGGCCTGGCTTGTGTCCAAGGGTTACACCAAAAAATAAGGCGAGGATTTCTTTGATACTTATTCACCCGTTGCTAGATTGACCACAATACGTGTACTACTGTCCTTGGCTGCCTCTAATGGTCTTCTCGTTCATCAAATGGATGTTAAGACAGCTTTCATTAATGGAGAGTTAGATGAGGAAATTTATATGGAACAACCCGATGGATTTGTAGTAAATGGTCAAGAGAACAAAATGTGTAAGTTGTTGAAATCTTTGTATAGCCTTAAGCAAGCACCCAAACAATGGCATGAGAAGTTCGATAGAACTTTAACATCTGAAGGCTTTACTGTAAACAAAGCTGATAGATGTGTATACTACTGCTATGGTGGGGGTGAAAGAGTTATTCTATGCTTGTATGTTGATGATATTCTAATATTTGGAACAAATCTTGATGTGATTAATGAGGTTAAGATGTTTTTATCCCAAAGCTTTGATATGAAGGATCTGGGAGAAGCTGATGTAATTCTGAACATCAAGTTGATCAAAGGTGGGGATGGGATTACACTTGTGCAATCTCATTATGTGGAAAAGGTCTTAAGCCGTTTTGGCTATATGGACAGTAAGCCTTCTCCAACACCTTATGATGCTAGTCTAATACTTCGGAAGAACCGAATAATTACTGGGGATCAACTGAAATACTCTCAGATTATTGGTTCACTAATGTATCTAGCTAGCGCTACAAGGCCTGATATCTCTTTTGCTGTAAGCAAATTGAGCCGGTTTGTGTCCAATCCGGGTGATGATCATTGGCGTGCTCTTGAGAGAGTAATGCGTTATCTGAGAGGTTCTATAAGTTATGGAATTCACTATACTGGGTATCCTGGTGTACTTGAGGGATATAGTGATTCTAATTGGATATCTGATGCTGATGAGCTCAAGGCCACGAGTGGATATGTATTTACTCTTAGTGGTGGTGCTGTCTCATGGAGGTCTTGTAAACAGACCATATTGACGAGGTCAACCATGGAAGCAGAACTCACAACATTGGATACAGCAACAGTTGAAGCAGAATGGCTTCATGAGCTCTTGATGGACTTATCGGTAGTTGAAAAACCGATACCGGCTATCCTTATGAACTGTGATAATCAAACGGTTATCGTGAAGGTGAACAGAAGGATAACATGAAGTCCTCAAGACACGTAAAAAGACGGTTGAAATTGTCAAAAAATTGTGAAACTCCAGAGTGATAGCTTTGGATTACATCCAAACCGCTAAGAATCTGGCAGATCCGTTTACAAAGGGTCTATCACGAAATGTGGTAGATAGTGCATCGAGGGAGATGGGAATGAGACCTACCAAGTAGTTAATCACAGTGGTAACCCAAGCTATGTGATCGGAGATCCCGTGAATTAGTATCTAGGTAATAACAAGCTGTTGGATTAATTGAAGAAGAGTGCATTCTATATCCCACTCCGTGAAAAGATGTTGTACTCTTAAGAACTATGTGGCAGGTTGACTACGATCTTAATGTGTTATGTTGGTTTTTACATAAACAAAGATGTTGTCCCACAGAGCATTCTTGAAAGAACACACCTATATGAGTCCGACTGTTGGTCGCAGTCCGTGAGACGTGGGTACTCTCTAACAAACTCATGAAGAGGCCAAGGAGTATGACTTATACGCTCCATCCGAGGGGTAGACTATTGGCAGCCCAGTATCAGTGAGGGCTTTAAGTGAAACTTGTCTGCACAAAATTTGCAATTCAAGGCATAGTCCATTGTTCAACTTGTAGACAAATGTAGCATGAAGTCCAGGTACAATTCAAGGCATAGTCCATTGTCACCGAAAGCTGGTACAAAAACAGTACTTTGGAATAGGCAAAGACCTATGGGACCTCTGGGATCTGGTGAGGGATTGTTAGAATTGCATAGGCTAGGCCCAAATAATTCATTGAAAATCCCAAAAGCCCATTAAGTAGAAGAGATGTGAAAATGCAATAGTCCCATATTGCTAGTGGAGGTCGATGAAGACCACCTTATAAGGGAAGCTTCCTCCACCATGCTTGAGCATAAGAAGGAGAAAGGAGAGAACACACACGAGCGCTCGCTCGCCTCGCCTCGCCATGCCACGCCTCGCCTCGCCACGCGCGTATGTGACATGCGCGTGAATGGTGCAGCGAAATCGAGTCCGATGGCTTGCACAGCGCGATTTTCTTTGCGCTTTTGCGCGTGGGACTAAGTGGTCAACACGCAGCGGAATTAATCGCATGCGTAATCAGAATCGACTCAAATCGTGGAACGGATTTAACGCGGTATCCGTAACCGACTCGTAACGTGCTCCACGATCCTCTCTCTGTTATATATACGCAGAATAGAGATCAGATCAATACCTCTCGAACCTTTTGCCTTTCCGAAGTACTGCGCTGCTTCCGTCTTCCCCATCCCTCCACCGGCGTGCACCGACTGTTGGGAGAGCAGGTCTCCAGAACGTCCGCCCTTGAGATCCTGCACCGGGAGAGGGCGAATCACGTTTTTGGGAAGCGTCTTCACGCGACTGCTCGCTGGTTTCTTCACCGACGGTCAGCTTCGCCTACATCGCCTTCTGATCTTCATCGGCATCTGCTACCGATTTCCGCCACGTCTTCGTGTCATCTCGGTAACGCAGGCGAACCTCATCTATATTCTGTTTATCTAATAATATGGATGAGATAGACATTGCAATTGGCATGTTGCTTCTGTCTAGTTTGTTTGTTTTATCTGTTCTAGCTTCAATTATTGTTATATCTTATTTTTAGAATAGATTTATCATTAATATGCCTAATTATCAAACAAGAACAAGGGGTGTTTGGATTAGAGACATTTCATTACAATGTTTTAGGATCTAATTATAATTTGAACTAAATTCCTAAACCTATCAAGGAATTATCACTTATCTAAACAGGGCCTAAGGAGTAAAAACAACACAATGTAGCATTCTTTCTTATAATTGCTATACAACATCGATTTTTTTTTGCATGCCATTCGGATTTCTTACTTTGCGATTTGTTCAGATATTCGTATTCTGTACTCTGTAGCGCCATCTTTTTCGTCTTCGCTGTCCACCGCCGTCAAATACCCCTACGGCTAATGCACACTCTATCTAACGCCCCCTTTCCCCCTATTTTTCTTAAATTAAGAAGGTGTCGAACGCACGGCCACCGGTCGCTAGAATTGACAGCAAGGATCGCTAGAGCTGAGCCATCGGAGGCGAGGAAGAAATCATCAGTGGGGAGGAGGCGGCAAAAATGTAATGATATGCGTAGAAAATCAAGGGTATGATGTATAGACACTTTATTTGCACCAGATTTTGGCAATGTATGGTCAAAATTGTCATGCTAAAGATTGATTTATTATAGTCGATATCCAGCATGAAAAGGTGTCTGATATTTTTGATAAAAATTGATATTTTAGAAAGAGCCGTTCAAATTAAGGCTGATACGGATCAAGCTTTCGCAATGTGTTGGGATAGGATACGATCAGCCGGTAGCTATAAAAGATGATCAAAGGCAGGTAGAAAAAACAACTCAATCAAACAACACATTACTTTTACTTACTTTTTCTGTCGACTAAGAGTAGTTTCTGTAATTTAGATTTCTTCTCTGTAATCGATTTTGATCCTTAAAGTTACGCATCACCGATTATTGATCTCCATCAATTACGCCAATCAGGTTTGATTTTCTCTAATTTTATTGCGCATCGTCTTCTTCGGAAAGATCTACCTTTACCATCTAATTAGCTCTAATCAAGCTAATCAGACTTATCGTTACCTTTCGATCTAATCGGCTTCTTGGTTATTTTAGATCTTAGCCGATCGTTTCACTAGATCGGCTTCGAACGTATTTCACGACTATCTTACCGATTGCAGAATCAAATCGACTGGTACACCTCGAACCTCTGAACCCAGCGTTCGTCCGATATATTACGGCCGATTAACCCTCTTCACGTTTTTTAACGCCAACACACTTCCAAAGCGGAACACAATGTAACATTTGGGTTTGCTTCATATGTACGCGGCAACAAACAGATCAGCGAAACAGACTTATAGGCTCAGGCGCTCAGTAGCATGTTTCTCACGTATTACTATATTTTCTTCGTGGGTTTTATCGTCTGTTTATCAAAAAAAAAAAGTTTAGTATGCGTGACAAATAAAAAATTTTAAACTCAAAATTGGATGTAAATACTTAGTTTTTCGCTTTAATTGTGGAGTGTAAGAGTTACGAGCGGAACATTTGTCAGTACATATTAGAATGATGATTTAAACCAACAGATCGCTTCTGTTTTAAACATATTTTTGTTAATTTAGTCCTATACTACGTATTCCATAAAGAGGATATACGTAACATCCCAATTTTGTTTGCATTTCTTGAATTTATTATGTATTTTCTAATTTTGTGAATCTTCTGGAATTTATTGAAATTATTTTGAATTTATTCGAATTAAGCCTTTTGTTATAGTATTTTTTAAAATCTAAAAAAAATTAAATAATTTTTTATTGAGAATATTTTATTTGAGTTCCAAATGCTCTAAAATATTTTTCAGAATTTTTCTGGAATGTTTGCTATTTATTTAGGCCTTGTTTATTTTTTGGATTTATTTTAAATCGAAAATGCTTTAAAAAAGCCATATGAACAGTTCTGGGCCGAACCCGTGCGGGCCCGGCCCAAAATCCTTGCCGCCAACCTGTCGCAGCCTAACCCCGCGAACCCTAGAAACTCAACCGTTGGATCTTGATCTAACGGATGAACGTTTGCCACATTGCACTTGTGCGAGAACCGTGAGATCATGTCCACAAGGACAGCCGTGATCTTTCCGCGTCGCCTTCATCGTATCCCTACCGGACTCTACCGCCGCCTCTGAATCCGCCGCATATTCTAGGCCGTTCATGCCTCCCTAGAGCCCTATTTAATGCACCGCTGGTCCCATTGTGTCCGCCGTCTCGAGCCGCACCCTACGCCCTAGATAACTTCGCCCGAGCCGCTATCTTCACTGTGCAAGAGCTCGCAGGAGTGTCGTGCGTTCGCGCCATTGGGTTTTGCGCCATTTCGCCGCCGTCTCGCCCTCTCCGTTGTGTTCGAGGCCAGCTGTGTGTTCCTCGTGTCAAGCCCGTTCGGATCCGACCAGTCTTATCGCCAAAGAAGCTATGAAGCGCCACATTCATTGTCTTCGTCCTCAAAGCTGGTAAGCTACCACCGCCGTGCCATTGTCGCTGTCGTCGAGCTCCGCAACCATTGGATACCGCGTGAATGAGTAGGATTGAGCCACGTGTCTAGTCGCTAAAGCCAACCATCGTCAAGCCTGGGCCGTTCAATCTAATATTGAACAGATGCGATCAATCCACGTGTTTCAACCACGGTAACCCTAGAGTCGCCGCCCTTCCGGTAATCTCTGCCATTCGATTCGATGTGTAAGGTCATGATGATGACGCGTGTTGTGCACTGGGCTAGCCACGTCTATGCGTCGCTTCGTTTCCGCCCGCGTAGCCACAGCCGTCCAATCCGTAGCCAATGCACTAGATATCGCCACGTATGCGTGGTGTTAGTTCGCCGCGTGTCGCTGCTTGTGTCATCGCCTGCGTCAGTTGGTTCACAGCATAGTGGATTGGGTACACGGTGGACCAGAGCCGGTCGTGGACCAAGTCCACGCACCAGTGACACGCGTCGGACTGTGATTAGTCCACGTGTTCGTTGACGTCAGCATGATGTCATAATTTGATTTTTCAGGAGAAAAATAATTCATTTAATTCGGATTTTCTATTTTTCTGATTACTTATTTATTTAAATCTTTAGAAAGCTCATTCTACCTATACGAACTCCGATTGAGGTGATTCTAGTTTCTAAAAATTTATAAAATTGAGCTCTATTTAATAGTGAATTTTATTTGCTCTATTTTTTTTAATGTTATTGCATTTCTTATTTGTTCGCGTAGATGTTGAAGTACCCAAAGTGTTCATGAGCGAGGAGCCAACTCAAGAACAAGGTATAGAGCAGGATCAAGAACTTTTTGAAGGCAAGTTGTGCTTTGAACATATTGAGCCCATGTTTTAAAAGTTATATTGTTTTAAACTATTGCATGCTAATTCATTTTATAATGGTTTCAATTAATTTGGGATTAGCTATTCAACCAATTTGAGTTATGTCTACATTGTCATTTGTATGTCATGATTCATCTGCCAGCCTAGTATGGTTCTTTATTAGTTGGTAACTATTAATTGCCAATGTGAGTTAGTTAGAACGCGAATAGTTGATTAGTCATGCAACGAGTTATTGATATCATTTTATGTGAACAAATTAAATCTGCTTAATATGGAATATGTTTATGAAAATGTGTGTCATGTGTTGTCACACAATGTTGTTGATGGCACGTGGTGCATGGTAAACAACTGGGGTGATAAAATGATTTAGATTAAAGCAAGTGGGAAGGGTTATGATTTTATGGTGGGCCAATGTGGCACTTGGGCGGTCGCATTGTTATTTTTGCTAAATGAAAGTTGATGGTATGAATAATTGTAATTGTGAATTTTCGGTAAGTCTTGCCTTGGTCAATTAAGGACTTAACCTTGCAAGCATTCGAACTAAGTCAATCATACAACCACATGTCTAGTATGGGACAGACCTAGCTGATTAATTTGTAATATGTAGATTTTGATACTGCCATGGTGGTGTGGGTTCCGGGTGCACGGGTAGACTCACATGGTGTAAGAGGGGGAAAAAGATAGTGGTAACCAGTCCCTTCAGTGTTTAAAACTTATCGGGTAGTACTGGGTTTAGACAGTGCATTATAAAGGTTTTGTTATAATCACTCGCCTTTGTGGTGTTATGATTGTTAAATCACTCGCCTCTGTGGTGTTATGATTGTATCTTGTGAGTAAAATGTATAACCTCTGTAGAGTGTTAAACCTATTCAAATAGCCATACTCGCAGTATTGAGTAATGCACGGGAATTATAGTCAAAGGTTATATTTAACAAAATGAACATGGAATGGAGGCAGTATGCCTATGGAAGTAATGAAAATTGATTTAAGGTTTTGAGTCTAGAATATTTGAGAAACAACTGAGAAATTTATTGTTGTTAATATTTGTTTTACTGTCATTTCAATCTATTTATGATATTCTTTATAAATGTTGCTTTATTGCAAAATAACCAATTTATCCATTCACTTGGAATAAGCCATGCATATAGTATTATATACTTGCATTCTGTGCACAACTTGTTGAGTGCTTTATGTACTCACCCCTTGCGACAACAAATGGTGGCGGGAAGTCTACACCTGCTTACGAGGAGAAGTTCTAGGAGATGATCAACTAGGGTGCGAACCTTGTTAGATGTCTATGGCAAATTGAAGGGTTGCTAGGAATACATTATTTCAGCTACAGTTTTATTTATTTCTTAGTCTTATCCTTATGTGGCATATTCATGTAAGGTGGACCATAAGGTCGTTCAACAATTATGATTAAATTGATGAAGTCTTTATTTATGTTTTCGTTGTGTATGACTGTGATATTCATCTATGTTGACGCTGTGTGCAATAGCGTGATCCTGCACTAGTGCAGAACACATAGAGGGTCCGGATTTGCATATTCGGGTCTCGACAAAGGTGGTCAATGGCAAAGGACGTGAAACGATATAAAAGGTCATAATCTATGCTTGTGAAAACACTATCGCAAGCCGTCCTATCCACATCACTGTGATGAGGTCTTCTTTTGAGCGAGGATCCAGGAGTCGTCACGTCTTGCACTTCAACGCATCGCCTAGGACTATGTCGATGAGTTGGAGGACACCGTGTTCAGATATCACCCTCATGGAGGAGCCAGCACCAACGCCACGATCAGAGATAAGGAGGATGCCACTATTGTCCATCTTGCTCACTTCGCCACCGCCTAGGAGAACATGATGAAGACTACTGCTTAGGAGTTTGAAGAAGTCTATGAAGCCCTGGAGAAGGCCGAGTCACATTTTCGTGAGACCAGGATGATGGCATCTGAGAGGATTGCAGAGTTGGAGGAGGCCCTCTACCTCAAAGAAGAAGAAGCTGAGCTGGAGCAGGAGGACGAGGAGTCAGAGGAGGACCCAGAGGAGGTGGAGCCCAAGGAGCAAGAATCTGCATCTTCAAATGAGATTCCTGGTCATCAGAACCAGTTTGCACCGATGCCGCTACACCCACCACACTACTCCTCAGGAGGACCACAGCCCAGATGGATTAGTGATTAGATAATGTCCTAGTCTAGTAGTAGCGACTCGAGTTTGTGAGTCATATCAGTCTAAGTTAGGAGTGTTGCCCTTTAGACGTTAGAAATGTGTGATTAGGTTAATAAGAGTATGTTTTGCATGGCCCTTAGGCACTGGTGATTTGGAGTTTGGATTTAAAACTTTTCCCCCGCATTAGTTTCTTTATTAATTGTCTATGCTTTTCTCTCTTTTCTCTAAACCTTGGAGTGATCAACAGATGGTTCAAACTTGAGGAAACAACGGAGCTAGTGGAAGTGAATCTCGACCCAGTGAGAACCCGAATGGGACTCCAATACCTCAACCAGCACCCCAAGTTGACATGCAGAATATTGGAGCTTTTCTTGCCACTCAGACCCAGTTGATGCAAACCATGATGCAGCAAGTGCAGAACTTCGCAAACCAAGCAACTGTCAATAATGCAAATCAAGCTGCTAACAATGGAAGTCGCCCATACTCTAAGTTGTCATATTTTATGAGGACTCGTCCACCCACTTTTTCTGGAAATGCTAACCCAATAGACATAGATGATTGGCTTATAACATTTGAAAGGAAGATGCACATCACTTAGTGTGCTAGAAATAAGAAGGTGCTTTATGCTTCTCATTAGTTGGAAGGTACAACTGCTGAATGGTAGAAGAACTATTACGCTTCACAGAAGATCACTTGGGAAGAATTCACCACTGCTTTTCGCCGGTGTCGTGTACCTGAAGGTGTCATGGATTTGAAGAAAGAAGAGTTCAGAGCTATCAAGCAAGGAAGCCAATCAGTGGCTAATTATTTGAACAAGTTCACACAGCTTGCACGTTATGCACATGAAGATGTTGCAACAGACAAGGCAAGGCAGTCTCGCTTCATGAAGGGACTGAACTCAAGACGCAAGTTGGGTTGATTACCCATAATTTTCTTGATTTTCAACATCTGGTCAACAAGGCCCTTATTCTAGAAGATAAGCGCAAAGAGCTTGATGATAACCGTAAGCGCAGAATGACACAATAGGGAGCTCATCAAGGATAGCAGATGGTGAGAGTTGCACCTCATCAGTTTGTCAGGTTTCAACTAAAAGCTATGTTCAAGATGCCATCCCCAGCACCACGTCCAGTTGGTTAGAATTTCCATACACCTACTCAGGCAAATGGCATGCCAGGAGGAACTCTACAGACAACAATCAAGTGTTGTTTCAGTTGCAATGAGCCAAAACACTTTGTTAATAGTTGTCCTAAGAGAGGAGGTGTTACACCTGTCCGTTTCAATCTTGGCCCTACACCTACTATGACACCTGCACCAGAAGCGAACCATGGAGCTGTTCAAGCTGGAGCTACACCCCAAGCCACGGTGAGAGGTCGTGTCAACCACATCACGATTGATGAAGCCTAGGAAGCATCAGACGTCGTATTAGGTAAGTTCCTAGTTAACTCAATACCTGCAACTGTTTTATTTGATTCTGGAGCTTCACATTCCTTTATTTCTCAAGATTTTGCTTTTAGGAATTGGTTGGATGTTGTAAATCTTAAGTGTATGCTACTAGTCCAATCGTTTGGATCAGAACTTCGATCTAACCTAGGATGTTTGGGAGTTAAGTTGCTCATTAACGGAATAGAGTTCCTAGCGAACCTTATTATTTTGGATACCCAGACATTAGATGCTATCCTTGAAATGGATTGGTTATCCAAACACAAGGATGTATTGGATTGTGGTCGAAGTGTTGTATCAATTGAAAGCCCAAGAGGCGAGAGAGTGGAGTTTCAAGCAACCATAGTTCACGATGGTAAGTTGATGGTTAACAGTTTTAAAGCTATCAGTTTAGAAGAAGTATTAATTGTAGTGAATACCCGAATATTTTTCCTGAGGAATTGCCTGGAATTGCACCAGACCAAGATATCGAGTTTGTGATTGAATTGGTGCCCAATACATCCCCAATAGCCAAGAGACAATATCGGATGCCTATCGATGAGCTGGTAGAAATGAAGGGCAGATTGAGGAGTTGTTAGAAATTTTTTTTGTAAGACCAAGTTCATCGCCATGGGGAGCACTTGTTTTGTTTGTGAGAAAGAAAGATGGAAGTTTAAGGATGTGTATTTATTATCGTGCTCTTAACGAAGCGAAAAAGAACAAGTATCCGTTACCTAGGATCGATGATTTATTTGATCAGTTAAGAAGAGCTAGAATTTTCTCATAGATTGATCTTCGATCAGGATATCATCAGTTGAAGATTTGCGCAGAAGATGTGCCAAAGATTGTATTTTCAACACGATATGGACATTATGAGTTCACAATCATGTCATTTGGATTGAGTAATGCCCCTACTTATTCCATGAATATGATGAATAAGGTTTCCATGAAATACTTGGATAAGTTTGTTGTGTATTCATAGATGACATTCTTGTCTACTCCAAGATAGAAGAAGGTCAGGCAAAACACCTGAGGCTTGTTCTTGAAAAGCTTCCAGAGCAGCAATTGTATGCAAAGTTCAGTAAGTGTGAGACTTTTGGAAAAAGAAAGTGGAATTTGTTGGTCATGTGATGGCTGCTAAAGGAGTTGCTTATGATCCAAGTAAAGTGAAAGTATTGTTGCATGGGGAACAACCGAAATCAGTAACCTAGATTCGTAGTTTCCTTAGAATGGCGAGATATTACTGTCGGTTCATTGAAGAATTCTCGACAATTGTTAGGCCTCTTACGCAGTTGTTAAAAAAGGAAAAGAAATTTGCATGGACGCTAGAGTGCGATAAGAGTTTTCAAGAGTTAAAGAAAAGGTAAACAACATCACTAGTGCAAGTATTGCCAGATATTCAGAGCAGTTTTGATATCTACTGTGATGCTTCGCATCAAGGATTTGGATGTGTGTTAATGAAGAATGGCAAAATAGTTTCATATGCTTCAAGACAATTAGACCTCATGAAAAGAATTATCCGACACATGATTTGGAATTAGCTGTCGTAGTACATACTTTAAAGCTACGACATCACTATCTCATTAGAAATAGATGTGAGATATACACGGATCATAAGAGTTTAAATTATATATTTACTTAGTCAGATTTTAATATGAGATAGAGAAGATGGCTAGAGTTAATCAAGAATTATAATGTGGGAATTCATTATCTCCCTAAAAAGCTAATGTGGTAGTTGATGCCTTGAACCGAAAAAGCCACAATGTTAACATGTTAATTCAAGAGAGTCAGTTTGGATTATGTAAGAAATTTCAAAAGCTAAAATTAGAAGTGGCAGTTAAATGATTTTTAGCTACCTTAGAGGTAAAGCCAACTTTGGAAGATCAAATCACTGAAGGTCAGAAAGATTATGCTAAAATCGAGAGAATTAAGTTGTAGGATCGATATACACTAATATAGCAATCAGAAGGGGGTGAATGATTGTGCGGAAGCTAAAGCCAATTTTTATTCTCAAAACACCCTTAAACGAATTATGAAAGATTGCTTCGGTTCCACGAAAACAGACTGATATGAGTTCACTAAAACAGTAATTCCATACGATCCCACCGTTGGATTGATGTGAAATTAGTACCGTAGAACCTAGATTCAATTTAGAAACTAACCCAACACGAATCAGCTCAATCGGATCTACGGATCTAGAGTTATGACCTTCGCAAGTTGACTCTACCAAATAATAACGAAAATTGATCAAACCTTAATTACGACATTAATCTGGATCTACGAGAAATTAACCGATCAAACTTTTCAGATCAATCACTTGATGCCCTGGAAATTTTTTGAATGGATCAAATCAAACTTACCATGATGAAACAAGGAATCAATCTAAAAAAACAAAACAGGCACACAAACGAAGAACATCAACTTACAAATCCTTATCTTTATTGACTGGATGTGTTCACGAGATGGCTCCAAAACATCCTTAAATAATCTACAATTTTTTCTTCTAATTTTCTTCTCTTTTCTTCCGATCTGTCTTTTCTCTCTGCGCACTGTTCGCTGGCACTTCCTGCGCTACGCACTGTAACTCGAGATCCTGCCGCGATAAACACTGTAGCAACAAGGAACGCTGTAGCATCGCGAATCACTGTACTGCCGTGGTCCTTTCTTCGTTCGTGCGCTGCGTGCCGACTTGGAACGCCTTTTCTTTTTTTTACACGCAACACCAAAGCCTAATTTCTTATCTCCCATTAAATACATGCATGTGTATCTACCTGACTCAATTATACATAGTCTAATACATGCATACAGTCCAAAATTCACACATGCACGCGTACAACCCACCTGTCGCTCTCACATGACTCACTCGCCTCCACGTGCACTGTTCGTTAGTCCGAACGTCTCGTATGAAATCCTTGACCACTAGGACCATGATTCCTTCCTTACCTAGTCCCGAACCTCGGTACTCCCATGAACCTAGTTTTATTATCACTTCTAATAGCTCTAAGAGCTCTTGAGTGATAAATAGATAATCTAAGAATAAGACTTCTAAAATGACTAAAAGACTTATCTTTAAATGCCATAAAATAGATCCAAAAGTATCTACAATAATCATCAACAATAACAAGTACATACCATTTGTCCCCAAAAGATTGAACTTGAGAAGGTCCAACCGTGTCAAGGTGTAGCAACTATCCCGGTGCATTTGTCATCACCATGGAAAGATGTGGATGTGAACCTATAATCATCTTACCATGTCTACAAGAAGAGCACACTAAATCACTATCACCCTTAAGCTCAGTCAAACCACGTATGAGGTCTAAACCACTAACACGAGTAAGATAATCAAAACCAATGTGACCAAGTCTACGGTGCCAAAAGAATAAATCTTTAGAAACATTAGCAACTAGACACCTATGTTTAGAAGAAGGTGATGCATCGAAATTAGCTCTAAATACTCTTCCAAAACGTGAAATCTTGAAAACAAGATCACCCGAAGCATCTAAAACTTTGCATTCATTTTTCTTAAAACACACTTCAAGATCTTCATCAATCATTTGTGAGACACAAAGCAAGTTATATTTTAAGTTTTCAACGAGAGCCACATCTTTAAACATAAACTTGTCATTTACCTTCACTGTACCTTTTGCCACAACAGAAGTGGAACAAGCATCTCCAAAAGTAACACTTTCAGCATGAGATGCACGAGTGAGGGAGGAGAACCAATTCTTATCACCAAACATGTGGCGTGAGCGTTCGGAATCCACTAGCCATATATTCTCCTTCCTCGCGCGAGAAGCCTACATAGAAGCAGAAAATGTCAAGGCCTTAGTACTAGGGTTAGAAATAAGATGTTTAGGAATCCAGTACTGAGACACACAACGCATAACAGTAGGCACGACACGAGTATTCTTATGCACAAAATCAGATTTGCCATTTCCCGTGTTTCTAGCAACAAAAGGTGTTTGCTTCACTTTAGGCACATAATGAGAAACAAAGCATGTCTGTCTGAAATTAGACCTAGCCTTAGCCTTTTCTTTTTTTTGTTTATCTAGTCTAAAGCAAAAATCTACTAGATATCCATCTCTACCATAGTGAGTGCAAGTGTACTTAACATGATGTTTAGCTTTAGAAGTATAAGTATCATTCACATTCATCATAGTAGAAAATAAAATTCCAGCAGACTTAAAAGAATGTTTCTTGTGACCCTCATCAAGAATCTCAAACTTGCCATTTCAGAGAGCCTTAACAACAGTGGGAGCTTGAGTTTTTTTATATGAAGCATAAGGATCAAAACCTAAACCTCTCTTGTTTGTGCTAACTTTAGATTGGTCCAAAATCATGTTTACATTTTTCTTCCCTTGAGTGAAATGTTCTAAAGACTCTTGCAAGTAATCAACCTTTTCAGAATGAATAGACCAATTATCGCAAGTAACATCCACTTTTCCTTTTTGGTTACGACAATTAGAGCATGAAAGGACCTCATGTGTGAGCAAAGCATTGGTCATTTGAGAAACTCTAGCATTATCATCATGCAACTTCAATTGTAGTATAGAACATTTAGAACATGGAGTTGGATCATGCAAATCAATAGTAGAACAACTAACATTTTAACAAGTTTCTCACTTTTCTTATGTTCAGCTTTAACTTGCTCTATCAAGGAAGCATGTTCTTTTCTAAGTGAAGTAAGCTCATCATAAATTAAATCACATGATTTGTAAGCATCATTATTAGGAATCAAAGTTTTAAGTCTAGCAATTTTAGTATTCAATGATTCAACAACAAAATCATGTTTCTTAATTTTCTTATCACGTTTATCAAGCAATTTTCCAATACGAGCAACAACAATAGCTAATTCATCATATGAAAGTTCTACCTCATTAAAGTCACTGTCAAAATTAACCTTAGTGAAGCTATCCTTGCTGCTTGCTATGAGACACAACCCCGTCAAATCACGCTTGATTGGAGTTGCATCATCCTCGTTGCTCTCAGAATCTACATCGCTCAAACCAGTTTGCCCAAGTGCGGAGAGAACACGATGCACTGTCTTGCGATTCACAAAGCTCCTCTTCTTGCTATCACTTGGAGAGAACTTCTTCTTCTCTTTCCTTTTGTCCTTGTCTTTCTTCTACTTTGATACTTTACCTGCAAGTTTAGGACAATTTGGACGAATATGGTTGATATCACCACACTCATAGCATCTTGGAGGATCACCACCAACTCTCTTCCTCATTCTCACATTCTGCAAAGCTTTGTTAAAGTGAGAAGAGAGTAATGTCAAGTCTTCTTCTGGGAATTGCTCAAGCTGGTCATAAGTTACTGAAGACAAGGAAGACAAAGCAAAACTTGACGAAGAAGAGTAATTGTGAGACATGCTAGGTTGAGAGATCAAAGCAATTGACTTAAAATCATTCTTCCTATCAAGAACATCTAGTTCATGAGTTTTCAGCTTAGAATAAAGAATATCTAATGTAAGTGTACTCATGAAAGTTGATTCTCTAATAGATGTTACTTTCAACTCCCAAATTGACATGTTTAAATCACCAAGTAATTGTACAACATTTGAAGCATCAGTGAAGCTAACTCCAACAGCACGTAGACTACTAAGAATTTTATTAAAGCGTGCAAAGAAATCATCTAATGATTCACCGGACTTCATCTCAAAGCGCATGTATTCTTTCATACAAATGTCTTGACGTACCTCTTTTACCGTGTATGAACCTTCATAGTAATCATAGAGAGATTTCCATACCTCATATGCGGACTTGAGATGAGTCACACGGTCGAAGTCGCTCCTTCCTAATCTTTGGATGATCAGATTTCTTGCCTTGCTATTTGCCTCCACATGTGTTCGATTTGTGTCGTCAACTTCATTATTCTCAGGTACTTGATAAGGTTTGTACACCTTCTCCCAAATTGCAAAGCCCTGAGCTTGAATGTATGCCTCCATCTTCGCTTTCCAAAACTGAAAATCAACATTATCGAAAACACAAGGTTTTGTCGAATACCTATCCATCACTACGATTTCTAATCACCGGTTAAGAATAAATAGAGAAACTTAGCTCTGATACCACTTGTAGGATCGATATACACTAATATAGCAATCAGAGGGGGTGAATGATTGCGCAGAAGCTAAAACTAATTTTTAGTGATTCTTAAAACACCCCTAAATGAATTATGAAAGATTGTTTCGGTTTCCACGAAAACAGATTGATATGCGTTCACTAAAATAGTAATTCCTGAATATCCCACCATTAGATTGATGTGATATTTTAACTGTAGATACTAGATACAATTGTGAAACTAACACAATAAGCGTGAGCTCAATCGGATCTACGGATCTAGAGTTATGACCTTTGCAATTTGACTGTACCAAATAATAAAGAAAATTGATCAAACCCTAATTACGAGATTAATCAAGATCTACGAGGAATTAACAAATGAAACTTTTCAGATCAATCACTTGTTGCCCTAGAAAGGTTTTGAATGGATCAAATCAAACTTATCATAGTGAAACAATGAATAAATCTAAAAAAACAGGCATGCAAACGAAGAACGAAAAAGAAGAACGAGATTACCAACACATCAACTTGCAAATCTTAATCTTTATTGCCTAGATGTGTTCACAAGATGCCTCCAAAATATCCTCAAATAATCTCCAATTTTTTCTTCTAATTTTCTTCTGATCTCTCTTTTCTCTCTACGCACTGCTCGCTGGCCAAGTATTCAAATTTTGTTTTCGGATAAAATATCGCCTGGGACCAGAATCCGAAATTCCGGTATTTTGGACAAATCTTGTTCGAAATTCAAATCCGGTTCATTTTCAACCGAAAAAATGAAATTTCGCCGAAAAATCCCAAAATTTTGGTATATTTGCACTGGTTGAAAAGTGGGTCAAAGAACGACAAAAAATTTTGAAATTTGTTTTGACGGTTCCTCACCTATCATTGATTTTCCCATAAACATTTCATATGATTATCACATTTGAGGAATTTTTAAAAATTCAAACATTGCTACTATCCTGATAAAACACTAACTAGGAAGTTTGATCTGAATGAAAAATAGTACAAACAACGTGAAAATTTTGCAATTTTTTGTGCATGGTTATGATTTATAACTAATGTTCTTATAAAATTTTTAGATGATTAACGACCATAATGAATTTTTAATAATTCAGACAGTGCATTTGAAGGCTGACAAATAAATTTCAACCGAATGAAAAGTGATCCAAACCGTGTTATAAATATTGAAACTTTTTATGAATAGTCTTTATGAATCATTAATATTACCATAAAATTTTAAAATAATGATCAAACATGAAACAATTTATAAATTCCTACACTGTTACTACCTCGTTTATGCTAATTCTGTCTTTTATTTTTAAAATATAACAAATGAAGTTAAAATATTTTAAACATTTTCTTGTATGATCTTAGACATCTTAATATGGTACCATAAATTTTTTCATAGCATTACAAAGCTTCTTCAATTTTATAAAATTCCAACAGTGTTTCTACCAAAATTTTAAAATATCTCAAAAATAATTTATTTGACAAATTATCATCAAAGATCACTTTCTTATGGGTTATTGATGTAATTGAAGTCAAATTTTACCATAAAACTTCAAAATCCGCATTTGTTTCATGAAATTTCGCCAAAAAAATGAAGTTACTGTAGCAATTTTGAATTTTTTTATCCGACTAGTAATTTGGATCTCGCGAGATGCCAAAATCCGAAATTTTGGGGAAGAAAATCGTCAAAATTGGGAGCCTTATCGCTGGCACTTCCTGCGCTACGCAATGTAGCTCGTGATCCTGTAGCTATAATCACTGCAGCCCCCGAATTAACACTGTAGCACCGCGACTCTCGGTAGTGCTGTGGTCCTCTCTTCGTTCATGCGCTACATGCCAACTCTCGTCGAATTTTGGCAAAATTTTGAATTTCGGACCACCCCGAAATCTAAAGTACCGGCCGGAAATTTTTTTTAAATTTTTTGAAATTGCTACAGTACCGAAAATTCGGTTTTTCTTAGCGAAATTTCGCTGAAATTTCATGTTTTTTGGCCGGTTCTGAAACTTTTAGGGCCGGATTTGGTCCAATAACCCTTAGGAAAGTCATCTCCGATGAAAATTTGTTGAAAGATCGAATTTTTTAGACATTTTAAATTTCTAGGAGAATCACTTTCAGATTTTTATATAATTTTAAAGCTTGATAATAAGCTAAAAATTTTATGGTACTATCCTTTGTAGTTTAGGATCTGAAGGACCATGGGGAGGTCCATCCATGTTTGTGATGAGTATTTGACTTTATTTGAGCAAGGTGTGCTCAAGTTTGAGTTTGATTTGGATTGATTTTCAAAATGAAGCATTTTGAGTTGTCTCTGCCAGGAGTGGCAGTACCGGTCATATGGACGCAGTAGTGATGAGTTGGATGGTTTATTGCACATCATTGTGGGCATTGCTATGTGAGGAGTTTCCTTATTTTTGATGGTTGCAGGACGACGGTGCTAGGTCATAGTGAGGCGAAGGATGACCGGGACTAGGCGAGGAGCGTCAGAGGTCCAGACGGTTGGGAGATCGCCGGAAGATGATCGGAGACGGAGTCCGGGCAAGTCAAGAAGACAAGGAAAGGAGTTGATGCTAGCTAGATGCCGCGTGGATCAATGAGGGCAGTCGGATTGAGGTCTAGTTGATAGGTTAGCGGGTCTAGGTAGTATGCTTTGAAAACCATGCAAGAAAACTCGGTATGTGTGTGGGTTTTGGGTTAGCCCTTGTATGGCTGTGTGTGTGGGTTAATCCTAGCCCTTAGATGAGTGCTCTAGGGTTGAGGGACTCATCCAAGGGTGGTAGGTGGCCCAAGAGTAGTATAAATAGGGGTGGAGGGGTAGCCTCCTTCCCTTTAAGGTTTTGAGGTTTTTGAATGCTCCTTTGAGCTTTGCCCACATGAAATTGAGGCTTTGTAACCTCTCCTTCCAGAAATGAAAGTTTTATCCATCCACCTCTGAATTTATTTTGCGCATTTACATTATGTCTTTACTTTACGCAATTTAAATTCAGCATTTACTTTCCCGCAATTACATTCTCGCAATTTACTTTCACGCAATTTGGATTTGCCTCCCCTCCTTCTAAATGCTGTTTATCTTGCATGTTTTGAGTGTGTTCATATGGTTTTAAATCTCTTTTGCACTCTTGGATTGAGTAGAGAACATCTTTTCTTTCAAGTTCCAACTTTGTTCAGAACTTGTTCTTTGCGCAGCATTTAGTATTTGATTTTTTTAAAAATATAGAAAAATAGATTTTAAGTTATTCTTGCTGGAGGAGGTGCGGGACTCTGATATCCATCTGTGAAAAAGTTTTGGAGTTCACTTGTTGCACCGTTTGGGCGCCATGAGGTGAAAACCGAGCCCCAAACTTTCTGCTCGAAGTTTTTGACTGACTGTGTTCTTCGATTTCTCCTGTTTTTTCTGTAAGGCTTTTTGAGGAGAAATTTGGTGGAGTTCTTCACAACTCTTCTGCTCATAGGGAGAAAAATTCTCAAAATTTTTTAAGCTGCAGAAACCCACCAACCTCCTGTTCAAATTGAGGACAAGTTCTGGAAATTCTGCTTTCGCTTTTCTGAAAGTGACTTTTGTGATTTGAATTGATGTTCTTTCTAAAAGCAAGAGTTGGATTGATTCCTCTTTATCTTGGACACTAGACAACCAGGATTGTGACTCAAAAATCCCCACATATTTTATGGTACTTATCCATGCAAGCTTGGGGTACACATAGTTGTCCAGTTTTTCGGGTTTTTCACGATTTCCTTTGAGCGATCTTGTCGAGGTTTTTGTTGGAGTATTTTGGGGGAAAATTTATTTGCGACCATTCACCCCCCCCCCCTCTGTTCGCCATCTCGGTCCTTCAATTGGTATTAGAGCCAGTTTTGCTCTTCCATAGATCTTGACCGGTCTCAAGAGCCATGGCGATGGACAAGTATTCCACCAAGCCTCCCATTTTTTCTGGAGTCAATTTTTCATTTTGGAAGTCGCGCATGGAGTCATACATCACTGCTCAGGGCTTCCTGATATGGCAGAAGGTGAAACTCCCATATGAGGTTCCTGCCGATGAAAACGCCACGGCGGCAATATGGTCGACGTTGAGGCGAATGCTAAGGCAAGGAACATCCTCATATGTGGTCTTAGCCGCAGTGAGTATGACAGATTTCTCACCTTCGTTTCGCTCATGAGATTTGGGTGACCTCGATGCTTACCATGAGGGCACTACCCAAATCAAGACGGTTCGACAGACTAATTCAAGCGTGAGTTCAACAAGTTTGAACAAAGACGACGGTGAGAGTCTTGATGAGTGCTTCGGTCGTTTTACCAAGATCTTGAGCGATCTTCGAGCAGTTGGTTGCATATACCCTGACTTGGATAATGCTCGACATTTCTTGACCGCACTCGATTTGCGTGTTTGGGAGATGAAGGTGACCACCATCAAGGACACCACTGACTTGTCGACTCTGACTCTTGACGGGCTTTATTCCTGCCTCAAGACTCATGAGATCGATGTCGTCTCACGGAAGACGAAATCTCAATCGATGGCCTTGGTCACCGATCCCATTGGATCTTCTTCTTCTGATCCTTCTATTGGTTTCTCTCTTTCCGCCCTTTGTGAGCTAAGCGATGACCAACTGAAAAAATTTCTAGAAAATGATCTTGCTCTTCTCGCTCGCAAGTTTTCTCATGCATACAAGAGGGTGAGAAAGGGGAAGAGAGGTGGCATGATCACCTGCTTCGAGTGTGGTGGCCCAAACCACATTCGGGCGAACTATCCCAAGCTGGAGAAGGGCAAGAACGACGTTGGCGGTTCGGGCAAGAACGACTACACCGACAAGAACTGCAATAAGAAGCCTCCAGTTCGTGAGCCGACGCGTGAGAAGAAGTACCGCAACTTCTCCAAGAACAAGAAGCTCTCCGACACGGAGACATGGAGCGACGAGGGCGAGGATGATCCGCAAGAGAAGAAAGGCGGCGATGACTTCTCCGGCATGTGCTTCATGGCCGACGCCAACGGCATCAGCGACTCCGAGCTGTACAGCGACACGGATGAGGTACCCACCTACGACGAGTTAAATGTCGCTTCAGAATTAGGCAAGTTTCATGCTAAGGCTAGGTCGAGGTGTTCGAGTTAGAGAAGGAAGTAGGTACCTTGACTCGGAGTTAGCTTCACTTAGATCTTCTCCTCCCGAGTCACCGATGACGTGTTCTCTCGTGATGTCGTTTTGTGGAGTTGGAGAACCTAAGGACCATACATGATAGTGTGCTTGCTGAACTTGATGGTCTTAGGTTGAAGAATGCTAGCACTAGTTCTGTTGATGCTATTCCTGTTGAGGCTAGTTTTCTTCATGCTCACTCCACTCCATCATGCTCTAATTGCCCTAAATTGCTTGTTGAAATTGATGCCATGAGTTCACATCTTAAGAAGCTTTCTGCTAGAAATGATGAATTTGAATTGCATGCTTCTAAGGACCCAGTCAGCTCATGTGAGGGTTGTAGGCAACTAAAACTTGACAATGATGCTTTGAATGTCAAGTGTGATGAACTTGCTAAGGACTTACTAGTTAAGTCAAAATCTGTTGCTGTTGTGTGTCAAGTTAAGGATGATGTGGATCAAATCCATGTCGAGCTTAAGAAGAAGTTAAAAGACCAAACCCTTAGGATTAGAGATGCTCCTTATGTTTCTTGTGAGGCCCTCAAGATTGAGGCAACTGTGTTAAGGGAACAAAAAGCACGTACGAGAGATCTTCTCTTCTCGGTTCTTCTTCTTCCTCTCCTTCCCCTGCTCTTCTTGTGCTTCTTTCTTCCGAGATTGCCAATATCTTATGAGCACTCTCGAGAAGTTTGTTGGAGGCAAGAAGAAGCTCAATCTTATTCTAGACCAATCCAAGATTAGTAGATTCAATCAAGGTCTAGAATTTGATCCCTTGGAGCACGCCGGCGCATCCTCCCACCATTGTGCGCGGCTCCAAGAGTGGTGAGATTGTGGTAACTCCTGCAGTGAGTACCACCGTGTTTAGGTCCACTGGGTTGTCCATAGGACTTCACCGTAAGGGTGTTACTCTTATTGCTTCGCCTCTAGCAAGGCGAAGCACACATGCACCTTCTGTAAGAAGGATGGTCACCTAGTAGATTTCGCTCAGCGAGCCAAGATCACTCGGCGTGAGTGTGTTGTCGCCTTAGGGTATTCAGATCATCCCTGCACTTTGAGTGCTCCTAAGACACACACCGCTTCAAGACAAAGTTAGAGAGTCGCTGCTTTTAGGCAGCGCCCGTGACTTGGTTTTCATGCTAGTTCTTCGAGTTTTAGTCATGGAGCTGTCAGTAGTCGGCCTTTGCGCCGCCCTCTTGATATTCCTCGCTTTTTCCCATCGAGGTAGATATCGGCGTGAGGCGTTTCCGGTAGGAGATCCAGCACCTTATCGGGATGGTCCGCTTTTGCACCACGGCGTGCCAACCCGCTTTGACTCCTAGATTATCTACCGAGTTGCTCCCGATCGTGAGAGTTGAGCGTCAGAGAGACACTCGAGTCCGATGCGTCTTCGTGGTCGGTACTGAGGTGTCGATGGTTCAAGATTGGGTTCCTAAGTCTTCACTCTATCCCAAGATCGAGTCATCTTTCTCTCTTGTGTCTTGATCAGTTCGCTTGATGGGGAAGGGCGATGTTTGGATTGTTGACTCGGTTGTTCTCGTCATATGACCGAGATTCTCGTTGGTTCTCTTCCTAGTCCGAGCCCCGGTGATGAGTTAATCACTTTGGGGATGCATCTTCAGTGAGTCATTGCTAAAGGTACCATCCGCATTAACCAAAATTTCATTCTTAAAGATGTTGCCTTAGTAAGTAAGTCGCAATACAATCGCTCTCTGCTTCTCACTTTTCGATGACTCTTTCGAGGTAAGCTTCAAGAGTAATGCTTGTAGAATTCTTGATTCATCAGAGGGTTAGTTTATGGATTCTAGATTTGGGAGAGTCTTTCGTGCTGATTTTTCCGCTTCTTCCGAGACTCTCTTCGATGTTTGATTGCTTCGAGTCCCGTGATCTCTCCTTCCGCATAGGAGACTTGGTCGATTGGTTTTGATCATTTGACTCGAGTTAGCAGCCACGATCTCATTCGGGGTTTGCCCAAACTCAAGATGGTCAAAGACTTAGTTTGCTCTCCTTGCCGACATGGCAAGATGGTTACTACTTCTCATCCTCCAGTCACCGTCGTGATGACTGATGGACCAGGATAGCTTTTACATATGGACACTGTTGGTCCAGCTAGAGTGCAGTCAGCAAGAGGGAAGTGGTATGTTCTTGTCATCGTTGATGATTTTTCTAGATACTCTTGGGTATTCTTCATGGCCTCGAAGGATGAGACTTTTTCTCACTTCAGGGATTTGATCAGTAGGTTGTCTATTGAGCTCCCAGGTGCATTACGAGCTATACGCAGTGATAATAGCACGGAGTTCAAGAATTCCTACTTTGAGAGTTTCTGTGTGGAGTCTGGTTTAGAGCATCAGTTCTCTTCTCCCTACGCCTCTCAGCAGAATGGCGTAGTGGAAAGGAAGAATAGGACCTTGGTTGAGATGGCTAGGATGATGCTAGACGAGTACAGTACTCCTAGGGAATTTTGGGCTGAGGACGATGCACTAGGACAGCTTTTAAATTTCAAAATAATTTAACTTCATTTGTTATCTTTAAAAAATCAAAAACAGAATGAACATAATTGGGACAATTACATTCTCAGAATTTTATAAAGTTTCTTGAGTGTGATTATGATCTAAATTTTTTGTGAGATATTAATAATTGACTCAGTACTATTATATAAATTTTTCAAAAAATTTCAACTTTGTTTGTTTGGTCAATAAAATCTATGTAAGCGTTGAACTTTGTTTGTTATATTATATTTCAAAAATCAAAAAGAAAAGAACATAAATGGTACTGTGCCTTGTAAGAATTTTATAAATTTACTGGAGTGTTATCATGATTCAAAATTTTTATGAGATATTAAGAACTTCCTTATCACCATTTTGTAAAATTTTCAAAAAATTTAAACTTTTTTTATTGCTAAAGCAAATCTATGTATTGATCATGAGACTTTTATCAAGACGTAGCACTGTCTGAATTTTTAAACATTATTTGAGAATGATCATCATCTAAACATTTTAAAGAAACATTAATTTTACATCAGGACCATCCACAAAAAATTTCAAAAGTTTTTAATGTGGTTTATATAATTTTTCATTTTGTTCAAGTTTGCCGGTAAGCCTTTTAACAGGGCAGTAGTACTGTTCGAATTTTTAAAAATTCATAAGTTTGATAATCATCTGAAAATTTTATGAGAGCATTAGAGATACCTCATAACCATGAAATTGTTTTTCCAAATGTTTATAACATGTTTTGAACCATTTTGCATTCGGTTCAAAATTGCTGGTTAGTGTTTTATCGGGACAGTAGCAATGTTTGAATTGTTAAAAATTCCACAGTCTTCAGAATAATCTGAAATTTTTATGAAAAAATCATCAATGTGTCAGAACTGTCCAAAAACAATTTCAAAATTTTTTGACATTGTTTGTCCCAATTGTTTTCCGTTGCAAAAAGACCGAAATTTCGGGTATTTGACACAAAATTTCGTTATTTTTCGGCGAATTTCGTTTTTTCTCGGTACAAAACAAACCGGATTTGAATTTTTTTTTGAATTTCGGACGAGATTTGTTTGAAATACCCGAATTTCACCAAAATTTCAGAATCTGGTCAGGGGCGGTATTTTATCCGAAAACGAAATTTGAATCCTTGCTTGGAACGCCGTCGGAGCTCCTTTTCTTTTTTTTGCACCACACCAAACCCTAACTTCATATCTCTAATTAAATATATGCATGCATATTCACCTGGCCTAATTATACATGGTCCAATACATTCAAACAACCCAAAATTCACACATGCACGCGTACGCCCACCTGCCGCTCTCGCGTGACTCGCCTCCATGTGTACTTTTCTCTAGTCCGAACATCTCGCATGACATCCTTGACCACTAGGACCTCGGTTCCTCTATTAACCTTGTCCCGAACCTTAGTTCCTCCATGAATCTAGTTCTGATCCCATCACCGACCACGTTCACCCTTAAGCAACACCTGCACATGAATAAACACGAAACCGTGTACGAGCATAAATCCACAACTTGAACCAAGATCAATCCATGCAACCACTCACACGATCGTATTGCATCAAGCAAAACCATTACTATGCTATCACAACATATCAAGTAATCATCTAAAACAGCATATGCGCAAGCACCACACATGCTATGAGCACAACCACTTGCAATGCCAATTTCATACTAAGCCAATTTTTCAGTACATGATTTCACAATCTCCCCCTTGATGAAAACATTGGCAACACCACATAGAATTGAACATTGGCATTCACCTCACAAGAAAAATTTTAAAACCAAAAAGCAAAGTGAAAAAAAATCTCCCCCTAAAAGGAAGAAAATGCGTGTGTGAATGTGCAATATATGTCCAAAAATTCTCTCCCTTTGATAATAGATTCATCAAGAATACAAAAGAGAGAACAAAATCTTTTTATTTGTTTTTAGTTTGTCATTTTTTGTATTGAGCATTATAAGTCATCCACAAATGTAACAATTTCATCTTTAAGTCATGCTATCAAAAATACTTATACCTTCAAATCTACATATAGACATTTCACAAAAGTACTATTAACGATATTTGCATACCATGATGTCCCTTCCTCAACTACCTCAAAACCTGAAAATAATGAATTTTTGTGCACTTCATTGGTGCTTGAAAAACTGACTTATTGATTGATTGCAACAAAATATAAAAATTGCAAGGAATTATGCACCATCAGCCTTATTTTCCAATCATGCCTAGCCTAAGTAAGCAATTAGACAATCACAAACTTAAGGATTCTTGGTTTCGGTCACACACAATCTCTTCCAAGCTCATATCAAAGTACAATGATAAGCAATCTTGTAAAGAAGAAGTGCGATAGTACATACTTCCTTGATCTTGCATCTAACAACTATCACTTCTTGCTCTTAACTTTGATAACTTTCACATTTAGCATGCTATCACAGGCATATCAAGTAATCATCTGAAATAGCATAAGCACAAGCACCACACATGCCATGAACACAACCACTTTGCAATGCCAATTTCATCACTAAGCCAATTTTTCAGCACACGATTTCACAAAGTTCAAGATGGATGAAGGCAAAGCTAAGGATTTTGAATTGGATGATCAAGGTACTATGTGGATCAAAAGTCGAATTTGTCTCCAAATAAGGAGCTAAAGTAGTTGATTCTTGAAGAAGCTTATGATTCAAAGTTTTCTATTCACCTAGGGAGTGCAAAGATATATCAAGATCTGAAAGAAAGATTTTGGTGGCCTAATATGAAACGTGAAGTTGCCGAGCATGTTGCTTTGTGTGATATATGCCAAAGAGTGAAGACAATGCATCAGAGGCCAGCAGGATTGCTCTAACAGCCCGAAAAATTCAAAAATAGGAAAAGTGAAAATTTTGAAATTTAAAAATGGAATAGAATAAAAATTTCTATTGGAATCAAGATTTTGATTTAAACAATATATTTTCCTCATTCCCTTGCATTTTAATCTTAAGAAAAGAAAGATTTCAACATTAAAACTATTTCTTCCAAAACAAAAAAACTATAAAATGAAATTGAAATATATTCTTAATTTTAATTTTAATTTTTCTAAATTTTCTATAATTATTCATTTTTCTTGAGTTTTGCTTTAAAAGAAAAGTCATATATATTGAAATGGTAAAATGGTAAAAGTAAAAAGGTGAAAACACAATAGCAATAAAAATCTGCAAAAAATAGTATTAAAATATTAGAAACCGCCAGAGCCGCTGTGTTACTGTCAAAGATAATCTGAACATTTAATGAAGATAGGATTTTGAAAATTTTGAGTCTTGACATCAATCAAGTGCATGTCAGATTTGTGTAAACATCTATATATCTTATCTTGAGCTCATATTTTTACTATGCTGACATAAGATCCTTATCTACCTCTGAAAAAAAGATCAAAAGATCAAAAATTATATATAATTATTTTAACAATTCAAAAATAGAAAGTAACTAACTCTGAAAATAGTAATGTCAGAATTTTTATAATTTAAATATAAAATATAAAAATCTGAAATTTTACAGAAGATAAAGTTTGTCATTTAACATCTTTACAAAAATCCATAGAAAATAATAACCTCATTTTGGTCATCAATTAAATAGAAAACAGAACAGACAGAAATGATAAAAGTCTCATTGTCAGAATTTTAATAAAAGTTTTACCAGGAGTTTTTACCTCAAAATTTTACAGGATGCTTATCTTTACCTTACCGACCTAGGTAAAAATTTTATGAAATAACCAAGGTGAAATGGTGGCTTTAGCTAGTGAAATCTATCTTGGCCTGTCCAGAACTCTTATTTGGACTACCACTTCTTTTCGCTGGCAAGTGGACCCGGTCAACCTCTCTCTCCCTTGCCGACTTCCTCCCTACCAGGTTGCCACCACACGTCAGCCTATTCCCCAATCTTCTCCAGCCTTCTTCCCCTCTCCTCTCTTCTCTAGCTAGCAGAGAGCAGCTGACCACCGCCTCCCCTGATTGTCATCTTCCCGCCGCAATGCTCGCTACCCAAGGCCAAAGCTGGCGTCATCCTGACATGTCGCTACAGCCTCGGTCAGTGTACCCACACCCGCGCCAAAGAATGCTCGAGAAATCTCTGCCGTTTCTGCTGATTCGCTGTCACGGCAGGATGTCGCTGGTGATTACCCTGCCACGGCAAGATTCGGGCAGCAACTTGCGATGCACTCAGTCGACCTGCTAACATTGTCGAGAGGATGCCACGGCAGCCATTTCTCCAGAGATTTGCCGCCATGGCAGAAAAGCCTCACGTATGTTCTCAGCCGCCAAATTGCCTTGCTTTCACATCCTGTTAATCACCGACTCACTCGGCTATAAAAGCCATCCCAGCGCAGTGCAATAGCCATCTCCTGCCAAGAACCCTGACCAATTGCGCCCGAGCTCACCCGTACTCTCATTTTGACCAAATTCGACCGAACACCAGTGAAAAAGGGAAAAATCCCAATAGGCCTTCTCCAGTGCACCACTATCCAATTCACTTGGCCAAAACCTTCTCCATAACATCTAGAACCCAACACCACCCACAATCGAAGCTCATCTTCACCAAAGGCCCACTGCACCAGGCATCTTCTTCCGCCGCCATGACGCACGGTGAGGACTCGATTCATCCATTATTTTTATTGAATAAGTAGAAAAATGGAATCAGTAGCACCCACTGATACTCATCTAGACTTTGCTTTCCATGAATCGCTGTAAAAACTCGAGCTTTGCTCACCGGCCATGGCGGCCACCCCCCACATGGTGGCAGGCCGAACTCGGCCACCTCCAACCACACCGATACCACCCTTATGTGCGCATCGACACCCTAGTGCTTGCTGTGGAACCCCTCCGCCGGCTCCGGCCTCCCTTCGCCGACGACAAGCACCAGTTGCTCCTCCCCTATCCTGGGACACAGACAAGTGGGGCCCCTCGGTAGTCTCTCATGCACAGTAAGAGTATTTGCCCGGTCGGCCCCATTGGCCAGTCGCCAAGACCGAACAGGCTCACTGTCCTCGCGGGCCCACACATCAGCTAGAGCGCACAGTCACCCCACCGCGCCTCAGGCCTGGCCTGTCAGCACCTCAGCCCAAGCCTAGTCCAAAAAGGGAAAGCATAACCTCATTTCAAAGGCGTACTTTCCTATTATAGCAATTTTCTAAATTTTTAGTATTTTCCAAACCCTAGTGTTTTCAAATGTGTATAACTTTTGAACCATAAATCCAAATGAACTGAAATAAATTTATAAATTCATTATAAATCATTTAGATTCAGAATATATGAAAATAATTTTAAAATAAACTGTGTTTAAATTTTGAATTCGAATTTAAAGAAAGAAGTTAAAATATGCCATACATAGAATTTGTGCAAATGAACTCCAAATTGAGTAAAATAATTTTTTTAGAAACCTTAACTCCTCAGGAACCTGAATATACAAAATTATTTATATTTTGACTTGATTTACATCATTTTCTAAAGTAAGTTGTTTCCAATGTATTGAATATTCAAATATGAATACCTTTTGCAAAAATGATTCAGATCATGTAAAACTAGTTTTTATGTGTTTAAAAGTTAGTAATATACCTATAAATGCAAAAATATTTAGAATTGAATCTAGTTTGAATTAAATTTGAAAATAGATTATTTTTCAATGCATAGAAATTAAAATAAATGTAACTTAAAGCATACAAATTCAAATAATGGTAAACTGATTCTTAGGTCTTTAATAAAACCATAATACCCCTATTTATGCAAGAATATCTCATGTTTGTGCAAATTTGAATTAAGTGCATATTAGATCTTAATGTTTATTTATATGAAAAACATCCCGGATAAAAGCAAAATATTGCGGAACCAACTCTAAAACACTCTTAGGGTCATCCTCTGCAAATGCTAGAAAAATGGTTAAATAATCTTATAAGGTGCAGTCGCAAAGTAAAAACTAAAACTGAACCCTTATCACGTAAACTTTAGAAACACTTAAGCCTTTTCAGTAGCCTGTAAAATATCTCGTCTAAATGCAAGTATTGTCCAGATTAGCCTAGTAATGTATTTAAAAAATATATACTACCATAATCCGAAAAAATATTCTTATTACAACTTGCTTTGCATCTGAATCATACTAGCCCAATACCCTTAAGTGTCATGGTCATCAGAAACCTTAATGCCATATAAGCTATTTCAGCAATGAATATAATGTCTCATCCAAATCCTAAAATTTATGAAGTTAGCTTATAAGCGCTTCATAAAGTATAGACTACCCTATTATGAAGAAATAATCTCGTCTCGTTATGTTTTGCATATAAATCCTGTTAGCAAAATAACCTTAAGTAGTATGATTTCTAGACTTTATAATATGAATAAGCAAACTTAGTAGTACTAAAAAAATCTTAGTTAAGATATTTGTATCATCAGATCTTCTTAAAAACCACAAATATATATAACCAGTAACCTAACTTAACAGATCTAATATATTTGAAACTACTTCTCGTGCAAAATCAATTAAGGATTAGTGCTAATCATTCATAGCATGCAACTTAATGATCTAATGTGATTAATTCTATTAATCCAAATAATTTTAGCATCTAGAATTCAAAAATAAGGAATAGATAGTCTATAAAAGAAACCGTGCATTGCTCAACCTAAAAGCTGTTAACGATATGAATGCATATTCGACTATAATGCAAGAACGTGAAATCATTCAACACAAACCCTAAGTCCCACCTGTTTCCTATAGTTGATTTTATTTGATTTTTCTATCTGTCTCCTTTTTGCCCTTATTGAACTTGTTATTTGTTGTGTTGTGTTCTTCGTTCGCCACGTGTAGAACCCGACGTCATTGATTCCATCATCGACAACATCAACTGCGACCTTGACTTCGTCGTAAGCAATAAATAAGCAAGGCAAGCACCCCTTTGATCATATTGATCCCAGTTTTATAAATGTTTTCATTAAATGTTTTACTGCATGCGTTACTTTTATTAAAGTCTGCCATTTCATAGGTAATGGTAGTTGTACCTGTAGTTTCATAGAACTTCCTTGATAAGTATGGATTTGTGAACTTTGATAACCCCAGAATAAGATAGACAATACATAATGTCATCATGGAATTACTCCACTTAGCTATCATGCTTAGCCATGCTTAAAGGACCATTAAAATTTCAATATGGTTAAAAATATTGGATATGACAAAAGGATGGGGAATGACCTTTCTTTATGGTTGGTATTTTGGATGAAAATAAAAATAAAACTATGGTTTAGATACGGGCAATTATTGGCAATAGCCGAAAGTGCAGGTCTTTGCACGTAGTGTAGGGTCAAGTATTTGCCCATGTCAGATTAAGAACGGAACTATGGGTTATTTTCAGGCCAAGAAACACGTACAACCACAAGTGATGATATGGGTCAGCCTTAAACCGATTAAGTTATCTTGATTAACTTTGCACTTTGGAAGGCTGGAGTAGTACGAGCTGTTTCTTAATGGATTGCTCAAAGGGACGTCCACACCGAGGTGATCATGGATCAAATGTTTACCGATACACTGGTGTACGTCATGCTATGGGGAGTTCCATCATTTCTATGCTTTGAGTTCTTCTACCATAGTATGGTTTTAACATCCTGGGCTGGTGCAAAGTTAACCTAGGTAATGTAAAGGTTTTCGTCATGAACATTCTGGCCACATCGCCAAAGGTGCGTGAAACATGCAGCAAAAAGAAAAGGTCATGACTTGTGGGTAAAGATGTACACCTCTGTAGAGTGTAAAACTAATCGATTAGCTGCGCCCGCGGTTATGGGCACTTGGTAAAGTCATCACATAGTTAGCTGTTTTTGTTTTCATAAAATTTGGTTTCTACCGTGTGTCGGTGATTTCTTCCATATGTTGGTGGAAAATGGTTTGTGGATATGGTCATGATACCCAGGTTCGTGATTTCACTTATTCGTATTTACATACTGTTATTCTACATATTAAATTGCTTTTACTTAACATTCCTTTTGCAATCTACTGTTCTGTATTTACATTTCAAATTGGCTTTATGCAAATTAACCGTAGTAGCGTCCTTTGAAATGGCTTGTATATATTATAGGTTTTGCAAAAGCCTTGCGGAGTATGTAATGTACTCACCCTTGCTTATTTTTTGTTTTTAGGTGAAGAATCAGATTAGTACGATGAAACTTATTTGACGCAGGATTCGAGAATGTTAACGATGAAGCTCTTCTAGGGATTATGCCTTGTCAGTTGTCTGAGGGTTGGATGGGCACACTACAAGACTCTTGAATCTCTCTGCTGCATTACTTTGTATTGTAAGATCTTATCATATAAATTACCATTATTATTTGTAATAAAAGAGTATGGATGTGATATCAATTGTTGTAAATGTGCGTGCTAGCCACTGATCATGGGACTAGTACTGTATGCACATGAGATTTCTATTTTTGCATTTATGTGAAAATGGGGGTCGTTACAATTGCTACGGCGGTTGAAAGTACCTAAATGGAAGTGGGAGATCGGTATGGATTTTATTACCAGTTTGCCCAGAACTCAGAATGAATATGATTCAATATGGGTCATAGTTGATCACTTGAGCAAAGTCACCCCTTTTATACCAGTTAAGACCACTTATTCAAGAGATTGTTTGGCAGAGTTATATATGTCAAGGATTGTGTGTTTACATGGAGTGCCAAAGAAGATAGTATCAGATAGAGGTACTCAATTTACCTCAAGGTTTTGGAATAAATTGCATGAAGCAATGCAAACACGTCTGAATTTCAGTACAGCTTATTATCCGCAAACAGATGGTCAGACTGAGAGAGTCAATCAGATTTTGGAATATATGTTGAGAGCTTGTGCCTTAGCTTATGTTACTTCGTGGGATAAATGTTTACCATATGATGAGTTTAGCTACAATAATAGTTATCAAGCAAGTTTGCAAATATCACCATTTGAAGCCTGTATGGTCATTCCTATCGTACTCTGTTAAATTGGAATGAGACAGGAGAGCGTCTTGTCTTTGGACCAGATATTCTTAAACAAAACGAAGAGTAGATTGCTATGATCAGAGAGAGATTAAATATTGCCCAGTCAAGGCAGAAAAGTTATGCTGATAATCGTCGATGTGAATTAAGTTTGGAGCCTAATGATTTTGTGCATCTCAGAGTTACCCCGCTCAAAGGAGTTAAAAGGTTCCATGCCAAAGGAAAGCTCGCACCGAGATATATTGGTCCATTTAAAATTGTGAGCCGCAGAGGAGAGGTGGTTGCTTATCAGTTAGAATTGTCGCAATCATTGGCAGGAGTAAATGATGTGTTTCATGTGTCTCATTTGAACAAGTGTCTTCGAGTACCCACAGAGCAGACACCATTGGAGTGAATTGAACTGCAACAGGATCTGACTTACAATGAACAGTCAATCAAGATCTTGTATGTAGCTGATCGTAGAACCATAAATAACTCAGTGCGTTTCTGCAGAGTGCAGTGGAGCAATCATGCAGAGAGCGAAGCTACATGGGAACGTGAAGAGGATCTGAAGTTGGAATTTCCAAACCTATTCCATAGTCAGCCATGAATCTCGGGGACGAGATTCTGTTAGGGGAGGGGGAGATTTGTAACATCCCAATTTTTTTGCATTTCTTGATTTTATTATGCATTTTATAATTTTGTGAACAATCTAGAATTTATTTAAATTATTTTGAATTTAATTGAATTAAGCCTTTTGTTAAAGTCTTTTTGAAAATATGAAAAGTTAAAAAAAGTTTCGTTGAAAATATTTTATTTGAGTTCCAAATGCCCTAAAATATTTCATAGAATTTTTGTAGAAATTTTTGGGTATTTTTACTCTTTATTTTGGCCTTTTTTATTTATGGATTTATTTTAAATGGAAAATGCTTTAAAAAGCCATATGAACAGTTCTGTGCCATACCTGTTTGGGCCTGACCGAAAATCCCCGCCGCAGCCCGCCTCGTGTTAACCCTAGCCGCAATGAATCTGGGCTGTCGGATCCAAATCCAATGCGCGGGAGATGACTGTGTCATGCTTGAATGTGCGCTGTCAGATCATGCCCACGCGGATGCCTGCGATGTTGCCACATCGCCAAGCCGTGTCGCCGCTGGATTTCACCGCCGCCTCCAAATCCACTACAAATCTTCGGCCGTTCACATCTCCCTTGGGCCCTATTTAAGCCATCGTCGCCCGTGTTGGAAAGCCCGTCCTGCACCGCACGTTTTTCCTCAGAGCACGCTCGTCGAGGAGCCCTAGTGCTGCCGTTCGAGCTCGCCGAAGTTGTTCGGTGCACCGCCGTTCTTTTGCACAAGGTTCCGCCATCGTCAAGCTGTCTCCGCTGTCGCCATTGGTGTTGCTGAGTTCACCATCTCAAGATCTCTTGGATCCGCCAATTAACATCGCCTGAGAAGCCCGCAATATCGTGCCATACGTCTTCGTCTTCCTTGCCATTGAGAGCTCTGCCTCCGTCGCCATGATTCTGGGCCTAGCTCTGTGACAGTTCGATCTGTAGCCAAAGCTCTAGATGCAGCCACGCCAGCGCCATCGTTTCATCTGCTCATGTTCAACAGTAGCCATTTGGTCTAGTCTCGATGGTCTAGATGTTGCCGCATGTCGCAACTGTAGCAACTGTGAGTCATAACATCATTTGCAGACCTTAGCCATCCGATCTGATGCGGGTGGTTGCGATGCTGCCACGTCGTAGTTGGACTTCACTTTATATCCTAGCCATTGGATTGAGTGCAGACGGTCTGGAACATGCTGCTGTAGTGAGCAATCTGTGTCTACTGCGTGTCACACCCGGGTTGCGCCGCTTGTGCGTGCTGACGCCAGCGCTTGCGTCGGTCGGTCCACCGCACAGTAATGCAAGTCCACCGTGGACCAGAGTCGCGCCTGTGGACCGAGTCCATGCACCGGTGACATGTGTCGGGCTCTAGTTGGTCCGAGTGGATGCTGACGCAATAAACCTATTTTCCAGTATAGATTTAATTTAGAAATTTATTTATTTAATATTTTCTCATTTATTCAAATCTTAAGAAAACTCGTTCTGCCTCATACAAACTCCGATTGAGGTGATTTTAGTTTCTAAAAATTTGTAAAATTGAGCTCTATTGAATGGTGAATTTTATTTAATTATATGAGTTGACTTTGCTCTCTGTTTTTTGTATTTATTGCTTATTTGATCGTTTCGCATAGACGTCAAAGTACTAGAGGTGTTCGTAAGCGAGGAGCCAACTCAAGAACAAGGTCCAGAGCAGGATCAAGGACTTTTTAAAGGCCAGTTGTGCTTTCGTCATATTGAGCCCATGTTTTAAAAGATATATTGTTTTAAACTATTGCATGCTAATTCAATATATACTTATTTCAATTAAATTGGGATTAGCTATTCAACCAATTTGAGTTATATCTACCCTGTGATTTGTATGCCATGATTCATATGTCACCCTAGTATGGTTCTTTATTAGTTGGAAACTATTAATTGCCAATGGGGTTAGTCAGGACGCCAATAGTTTGGTTAGCCACGCAACAAGTTATTGATATCACTTTATGTGAGAAATTTAATCTTGCTTAATGAAATATGAAACATGTTTATGCAAATGTGTGTCAGGTGTTATCACACAATGTTGTTGATGGCACCTTGTGCATGGTAATCAACTCGGGTGATAAAATGATTTAGACTGAGGCAAGTGGTAAGGGTTGTGATTTTATGGTGGGCCAATGTGGCACTTGGGTGGTCGCATTGTTATTTTTTATTAATGAAAGCTGATGGTATGGATAATGGTAATTATGAATTTTTGGTAAGTCTTGCCTTGGTCAATTAAGGACTTAACCTTGCAAGTATTTGAATTGAGTTAATCATACAACCACATATCTGTGATGGGACAGACCTAGCTGATTAATTTGTAATGTCTAGATTTTGATACTCTCTTGGCGGTGTGGGTTCCGGGTGCATGGGTAGACTCACATGGCGCAAGAGAGGGGCCCTGATAGTGGTAACCATTCCCTTCAGTGTTGAAACCTCAGCGGACAGTACTGGGTTTAGACAAAGCATTGTAAAGGTTTTGTTATAATCACTCGCCTTTGTGGTGTTATGATTGTATTTTGTGGGTAAAGTATATAATATTTGCAGAGTGTCAAACCTATTCGAATAGTCATGTTCGTGGTATTGAGCAATGCTCGGAAATTACTATCAAGGGTTAGATTTTAATAAAATAAACATGGGAATGGAGGCGGTATGCCTATGAAAGTATTGGAATTGATTTAAGTTTGTGAATCAGGTTATTTGGGAAATAACTGAGAAATTTATTATTGTTATTATTTGTTTTACTATCATTTCAATCAATTTATGTTATTCTTTTGTAAATGCTGCTTTATTGCAAAATAATCAATTCAGCCATTCATTGGAATAAGGCATGCATATAGATATAATAGACTTGCATTCTGTGCACAATTTGTTGAGTGCTTTATGTACTCACCCTTGCAACAACAAATCACCAGCTGGAGAAGAGTCTACACCTACTGACGAGAAGGAGTTCTAGGAGGAGACGATCAACTAGGGTGCGAACCATGTCAGTTGCCTGTGGCAAATTGAAGGGTTGCTACGAATAATTTATTTTCGCTGTAGTTTTATTTATTTCCTAGTCTTAGCCCTGTGTGGTGTATTCATATATGGTGGACCTTAAGGTCGTTTAATAGTTATATTTAAATAGATGAATTCTTATTTATGTTTCATTGTGTATGATTGTGATATTCATCTAAGTTAAGACTGTGTACACAAGCTTGATCCTAGACTAGTGCAGAATACACAGAGGGTTTAGGTTTGCAAATTCGGATCTCGACAATACCGAGGTTTGTGCAGTCATTTCAGTGTTACCGTTGGATTGTACTGTTAATGCATATGAACTTACTATCTTTTTTTAACGCAGGTTGTGGGCCACTGGATTGCTACCATTCGCCAAGATGGTGGAGGCCAAATGCGCAGACGACGCTCACAGGCGCGACGTCTCCCAAAGGTTCCCTTACGATAGGAGTCTACTGATAGCTCTTCTCGACCGCTGGCGATCGGAGACACACACCTTCCATCTCCCTTGCAGGGAGATGACGTCGATGCTAGAGGACGTCATTTACCTGATGGGCCTTCCGTGCACTGGGCAAGAGGTTGTCCCCGACGACGTTGGCCACACTACACTACTACAGAATTGTACATCAAAATCGGTTCTTTTTTGTCATTACAGTCGGTTCAAGTGGCGATACGAAGTCTTTAGATAGTGATGAGGTGGAGTTATCATAGTCGGCTCTGGCCCGATTGTGATAAAGCCTCATTAGAATCGGTTCTTAGGTGAAACCAATTCTGATGAATACATTATCACAATCGGTTTTTTCGAATAACCGATTCTGATAAAGGGTCATCCGAATCGGTTCTTTCAAGGAAGCGATTGTGATGACCAGCTCATCAGAATCGGTTCTTGTGTGGAACCGATTCTGATAAGTGGGTCATCACAATCGCTTCCTTCAAAAAACCGATTCTGATGATGGATCATCACAATCGCTTTGTTCCAAGAATCGATTGTAATGGTATGGTTATCACAATCGCTTCCATAAAAGAACCGATTCTACTGATGTGGTCATCACTATCGCTTGCTTAAAAGAACCGATTCTGATGAGAGATCATCAGAATCAGTTCCTCATAAGAACCGATTCTAATGATAGGGTCATCACAATCGCTTTCTTAAAAAAACCGATTCTGATAAGACGTCATCAGAATCATATATATAAGAACCGATTCCAATTATGTGGTTATCAGAATCGGTTCCACATAAGAACCGATTCGATGACCTCATGGGGTGTTTCAATTTTGCATATTATCCAAAATAACACATATTAACAATGGGCATATATATATCACATTCACAATACGTAACACGTAATGAACATATCACATTCACGTAACACTAACACTTAAATTACAATACATATAGCCCATTCGCTCACAATATACAAACACAAACATGCTTAACAATCAAGACACGTGCATATATATCACATTGACATATACAATTAATATTGTTTCCATATGGACTAGTAGGACGCTTCAGATCTCTAAACCTACCGCCCTCCGATATAACTTCTAACCAGCACTAATCGCATAAGTGGTCTCGTAAATTGTTGAGTGCTTTGTCGCCTAAGCTCTTCCGGGGATATTGATCTTCCGCAAAACATAAATGAGTGCACGAATTTAAGTTTCAAAATTTGTATGTGAAAGGCTAAGTATGCATGTACATATACCTTAGGAAAAGGTGTGAGCCACGACCACAACCAACATGTGTTGCATGACATAGAAGCGCATACAGTCATCGCTGCCCTATTGATGACACTCGTGAAGAGAGAAAAGAAATTAACACACAAAGATTAGATGTCAGAAAAAATTAATCGTATATATGCTAGGCACTTGTACCTTGAATCGCTTATACTCCAGCATCTTGCCCTTTTTGTCATCGTGTGACCCTCCTTCATCGACATAGTCCGAGAAACCCCTACATATATTGGAGAGATACCATTGAGTACAAAAAAAATATAGTTAAATTCAGAAAGTGTTAGGTTACAGTAATGTACTTACTTCTGCAAAGGACACTTGACCGCGTAAGCCATCGGTCTCTTCTCGATTGAGTTAAAAATGCAGACTGTGTTTTCTCTCGGAACGAGGACGAGTAGAACCCAATGGTTGCTTATTAAATGGAATGTAGTGCAAGGAAATAAGTTCGCATACGGTTTAAGTGCGTACAAGTAATTGAAGGGTTTGTACTACTTACTCTTCGACTCAGTATGTAAAACCCCCTTGACGTAGCCAGCAACGAACACTGGATGAAGCCTAGCCGTGGTCGTAGACACAAGCTTGGGGTCGACGAACCCAACTTGGTTTTGATTCGTCACAGCTCGCTGTCCCATTGCCCTGCAACTCGTGTTGATATTAGAAAACATAATGCAAAATCCTATAAAAGTCGTCAGCTCATGATGTATGGTGCGATACTCATATCGTCCAGGATTGTATAGTAGAAATATCGATGGCTATTAATTGGTACACGCGAAACAGAGCCTCAAAACTGACCGGGAATATCCCATTCTCGTCACGGTGGAAATGTACCCTTTTACACATCACATTGAAGTCGACTCGACGCTCTTCCTCATTCACCTTATCAATGTACCATCCATGGAGCATGTGAGTCCACCTACCTAGATCATTTAGTTCGTTGGATGCAAGCAGGGGCTTTCCATGTACGTAGGCCTTAAAATCATAAGGCATGTCTGTGGCCTGTGCTGACTTTCCTTTCTGGGCTGAAGAAGTCTTCGAGGTGAGGGTAGTGGGCTTTTCAAGTACCTCAAGGGGCATTGTGTCCTTTATCAGCTTTGCCTTCTTGGCGGAAGGAGTCCCAGAGGCCTCTTGTGGTTCTATTAGTGTCGTGCTTGTCCTTTTACACGTGAGCTCTGCACTCTGTGTAGGACTCATCACGGTGGTGGGAATGAAGCGGGAGAGGAGTAAGTTACAGTACGGTAGGAACCTACAAAGCACACGCATATTTAACTTATTGCAGTACTACTGGAATGGTAGAGAAGACGCGGGGGATTTTTACCTTGACCAGTACAACACCCATCGTGGGCCACTTGATGAACGACATGCGTGCTTGCCCGAGAGTGCTGATATCTTCGTTGCGGGGGAACTCGAGCACATGTGATAAGAAGTGTTCGTGGACGTAGTCCACCTGCACCCTCATGTAGCCCTTCCCCAAAGGCTGACCATGCACAGTGTTAGTCTCCTTGCATAGAAATGCAACCCTGCGTGCAGCCTCGACAGGAAATCCGTCCTCCATCAGGGTGGTGAACTAGCACTTAGCAGGGGCCTGCAAGATATGCGCAACTTGAGGAGAAACATTGTGGGAGTTACACTTGTAGCTTTACGTTAGGAAAAATTAATTATTACCTTTAGCTGGGGATCGGTCTTATCAATTTTTGAACCACAGCTGCTAGGTCGGGGCAGAGGCCTCTCTACAAGTGGCGAGGGCATCTGGCTCTGACTCTGAGAGATCATCACCATCATCTCGGCCCTCAGGCGCTCCTCACGTGCCATCATCTCCCCCCTTATCTCATCTTCATGTGCCATCATCTCCCCCCTCATCTCCTCCTTGATCTCCTCCCTCACCGCCTCGAGCGTGTCCTTGAGGCGCTCCGCACATGCCTCCCATGATCTTGATCTAGCACTCGAAGCGTCATCTTGGAAGTAGGACTTCTTCGTATGCCCCGACCCTGCGGCAAGCACTCGGCCCTTATGGTCGAGCTTCCCGATCGCAGATGACAAGATATCCTTCGACCCTTGGCTCCAGAAGGTCCCCTGCTCTTTCCGCTGGCTTACCTCCTCCTGCAATAAGTGAGTACGAATTAGATCTGAAATACAACAAGCTGGGTCAACTTCAATGTACTAAGTTAGATGTCTTATGATGGTAGAGACGACGTGCGCAGTAGCGGGGTTTGCGACTACAAACTGCCCGTCGGGGGTTTTCTTTGTCCTCGCTAATACCGAGTTGCGTGCCCGTTCCTCACATATGTGGGAGTAAGGCATCGTCGTCTCGGAGTTCGCGCACTCCTCGGCTAGTCGCGCCCACTCTGCCTTCTTCCCCTCATAGCCGCCTGTACCAAGGTGGTGCGGGTGCGTGTTGTGCCTTTGGATAGGGTGTTCCTCTCTCTCAGCTGCTCTGCCTCGGGCGTACCCTTCGTCGTCGTGAACTCCTCCCAAACATCTGGAGTCACGAACGGATACCTCTCGAATGGTGTACGACCTTTCAGTACGTACTCACTGTGCATAAGGACCCTGAAGTGTCTCAAGGCCACACCCATCCTCTTCAAGGCGTACCGCCTCGCGTTGCATTCATCTTCCTCCTCTATAATCCATTTTCCCTTAACCTCGTCTCATAGCCGATTCTTCTGCTCGGCGCTGACTTCCTTCCTCCAGTCCTTAATCGTTATGGGCACTCTCTCCCACACCAATTGACCGAGGATTGACCGGTATCACCATTTGTACTTGGGAGGACCCGTGCAGACCCCCGTGGCATTGAAGTGGAGAACCTGCGGTGTTCTCTCTATGGCCCCTTTGTTCGGTCCTCGGGCCTTCCTCACCTTACTCGGCCCCTCAACATTTGGAACTTGGCTCGGCCCCGCAGGAGCACCTTCTACTTTGTCTGGCGAGGAGCCGATGCTCTCTAATTGTCACATTTTTAGTTTTCTTATCTGAAAAGGTCATATATTGACATGAGAGAAAGCAATTCGTACCTATTTTGTGAACTTGACAACAAATCATGTAAAGCAATAGCTGAATAGATTAGTAATAAGATGTAATTGTTCTAACATATTTCAAAGACAAAGAATGTATGAACGAATGATCTTCAAGAAAAGTCTATCTGTTGACCAACTAAATACGCACTCAACGATAACCCCTAATCTCTAAATAGGTTTGGTCCTAATCCCATTCGAGGATATGTGGTTCGAGCAAGTTCCTAAGCCGTTGTACAACTCCAGAGAAAATTTCGGCAGCATCTCCCCGCTATTCTCCAGATACACGTCTCGACAACAGGTCAAGATGGGTGTGTACCCGGAGAACACCGTAGGGAGATACTTCCGAAATCTACTCTGGAGGTATACAATAGCTCAGGAACTTGCCCGAACCACATATCCTCGAACTGTCCAAAAAACGTGGACAATTCGAGACTTCTTGCTTATGAATGTGCCGAAATGGCATATTCATAAACAAGTACTCTCGAACGGGAGACGTAGGTTACGCATTGTGAACTCTAACGTAGATCATATTACAGTAACAATAATAACATGTAGGTGATGAAAGCATGCATTGTGAAATTTGAACTCAGAAATGTTTGCAGAAGAATCACAAGCAAGTAAATGTAAAGTGAACATGATAATTGAAGCATTTTGGAACATATATCCATGTCAAGATCAAAGGAGCATGCTGATGAACTTACACTAGAAAGTCTGAACAAGCGGATCGTGGGTTTTCCTTTCTGGCTATACTAGATGGGCTTGGTACCTTTCTTTAAAGTAATAATGACCTTCAGAAGATAAAACACAAAACATAAGTATCGTGATTATTGTTTTACACATACATGCACAATTATGAAAATATATCGAAATGAAGCATGTAGCTGTGTCTAGAATTGTACACGTTCATCTGGTGTTATCTAAATAGCTACTAGTCAACATCCAGGTGATATGAAAATAACACAGGATTCCAATAAAAGGGTTGGTGAGATATACAGGTCCTTGGTGGATTTATTAAATAGGTAGACATTAGCAAGCAAAATACTCCTCACCTTCGGTTGCATACAAGGAATTATAGTGTACTTCACTCAGAAACTTTGCAAAGTGTGTCTAAATGATCAAACACCACATCCCTGGGGACCATTTCATTTAGGTAAGTGTGTCTAAATGACGTCAGCGGAAACATTTTTGAAGTAGTATCACAGATCTAAATAAAACAGTTTAATGAAAATGTACATATTATGAAACTACATGATTATGATATGTCGGATGACAACTCTGCTACACTTCCATTCCATGCCATTCGCATGCATTAACCCTCCTATATTTCAAGAATAATATTTACTAAGCTAGGACCCATGGAAACAAGAATTTCCTCCCACATTGCAAAATGAGTAATAATATGTACAGTTTAATGAAGTTGTACTATACAACATGACTAATGAAAAAATGTAAAATAGCTTTCCACAGCTTAGTAGTCAAAATTTTGGCAAGGCGGTTCAATAGCCAATGCGGGTTCTCGGTCTCAAGTCCGGTCGTTCTCTTGCAACATAACCATTGTCGGGATATGTATAGTAGTAGAAAATTAGTTGAGACATGTAGGGATTATTTTCACAATTTAACATACTACAATGAGAATAAAACTACGATTCTTAAGCTCGATGCATATCAAGTGTTCGTAATTTTAGCACGCTAATTTGGAATTCTCTCACGATATCTAGTTGCATTGCTAAAGCTTTGGCCAAGAATAACCCACAAATAGCAAGAATGATATGGGATTCTGGTCAATGTAACAAAATGGCAATCGTCATGTAATTGTTTTTAGTGTGTGTAAAGAATGCTGCACATAGTGCAACTAATGAGCCATGTACCTTAGAAGCACCATGATCTCATTAAAACCAAGAACGTGATAGCAACAATTGCCCAAGGAGGAGGCGACCTACCATTACCACGCTGTGAGCTTTTGGAGAGCGATGAAAATTCAAGTCAAAGATAAGAAAATAAGACTGCTTTCACCCACTAGGAAAAGATTAGTGCATCATAAGTGAAACTTCCCACTAATGTTCATACTTTTTCTCGAATAGTGCCATCATCGAATACAGAGAATCATGCTCAAGATTCTTGTTAAATTTCTTCGTAAAGAATACCCTTACTTGTGACGAAACTTTTACTAAATCGGGCGAGGTGGGGCGCGGGCGAGGAGGGGCGTGGGCGAGGAGGGGCGCCAAGGGCGGCGGGGTGTCAGGCGAGGTGGGCGGCGGGAGAGGAGGATGTCGTGGCGAGGAGGGGGGCGGGCGGGCGACGGGCGTCGGGTGGCGGGCGAGGGGCGGGCGGTGGAGGGCGCGCGGCGGGCGCGGGCGGCCGAGGTCGAGCGGCGGGCGGCGGGCGGGCGCGGAGGGGCGCCGCTATGGGGCGTTGGGGTGGGGCGGCGGGAGGTTGAGCGGTGGGGCAGGGCGGGAGCTAGGGTTAACGAAAGATGGCTGCACGCGCGAATCGATCGGGTGCTTGCGGGAATAAAATGGGGACGGAGTATTAGTATCGCTTTTTTCAGAAAATCAATACTGATATTAGTCATCAGTGTCACTTCACATAAAAAACCGACACTGATGTTAGTTATTAGTATCGCTTCACATAAAAAACCGACACTGATGGTATTCATCAGTGTCGCTTACTGGGATAAAGTGAAGACCTGAGAACCCAATACTGAACCACACGACGCACCAAGGTGCTTTCCCAAGAAGAAGACTAGACTCTAGCGTCTCTCTTATGCTCAACCCCTATGAGATTAGAACTAGCAAGAGCAGAAGATCTAGGAGCTGAAACTGGGTTGCCCACCATGGTGCAAAGGTCGGACCATCCTAGTTAGGCTGCCTGAATTTCCTACCATAAAACACCTCGCGCCGCTGATATCTACCTCGATAGGAAAAACGAGGAATATCAAGAGGACGGCGAAAAGACTGACCACAAATAGCTCCAGGACTAAAACACGACTGAATAGCCTGAAAACCGAGTCTTGGACGCTGCCCAAGAACAGGCGACTCTCTAACCTGTCTAGAAGCAGTGTGTACTTTAGGAGCACTCAGAGTCTGGGGATGACCCTGAATACCACTAAGAGCAGCAACACACTCACGCCTTGTGATCTTGGCGCGCCTGAAGCAGAAATCTGCCAAATGTCCATCTTTCTGACAAAAGATGCAAGTATACCTCGCCTTGCTAGAGGAAGAAGTAGCAGGAGGAGCAACCTTCTGATCAAAGATCCCATGGATAACCCCGGAAGATCTAAACACAGTGGTACTTACCCTGGGAGCTGCCACAATCTCACCACTCTTGGAGCCACGCACAATGCTGGGAGGATGCGCTCTAGCCTGCTCCAAATAGTTAAATCCAAGACCTTGATTGAATCGGCTAATCTTGGATTGGTCTCGAGTGATATTGAGCTTCTTTTTGCCTCCAACATACTTCTCGAGAGTGGTCATGAGATACTCACACTCCCGGAATAAAGAGGCACATGTAGAACATGGAAGAGAAGAGGAAGAAGGACCAGAAAGAGAAGAACTACAAACACGTTCATTTTTCTTCCTCAGCACAGCTGCCTCAATCTTGAGGGCCTCATAAGAAACATATGGGGAATTTCTAATCCTAATGGTCTGGGCCTCAAACTTCTTTCCAAGTTCGACTTGGATTTTATCCAAGTTCGGCTCAATCTCAACACATTGCAAGCAACTTTCTTGTGACTTGCTAGTAAATCCTTAGCAAGAGTAGCACACTTGACATTTAAAGATTCATTGTCAAGTTTTAGTTGCCTACAGCCCTCACATGAGCTGACTGAGTCCTTAGAAGCATGCATTTCAAGTTCATCGTTTCTAGAAGAAAGCTTCCTAAGGTGATCGCTCATGGCATTAATTTCAGCAAGCAATTTAGGGCAATTTTGATATGAGGGAGTAGAGTGAGTATGAAGAAAACTAGCCTTAATAGGAATAACATCAACAGAACTAGTTTAGCATTCTTCAACGTAAGACCAACAAGTTCAGCAAGAACACTATCATGTATGGTCCTTAAGTTCTCTAGCTCCTCAAGTAAGGCATCACACAAAGAACAGTCATCAGTGACTCGGGAGGGAGAAGATCTAAGAGAAGCTAAGTCCCGAGTCAAGATACCTATTTCCTTCTCTAGCTCCATACACCTAGCTTTAGCCCTAGCATGAAATTTTCCTAATTTGCAGAAAACTTCATTGAGCTAGTCATAGGAGGGTACCTCGTTCGAATCGCTATAGAGCTCGGAGTTGCTGATGCCGTTGGCATCTGCCATGAAGAGCACATGCGAGTGAAGTCGTCGCCACATTTGGTCTTCTCTCAGTTCATCCTCATCCATGTCGCTCCGTGTCGGAGAGGTTGATGTCGTCAAGTGTGGCGAGGACGTGGTGGAAGAGCTTCTTGTTCTTGGAAAAGTTGCGGTACTTCTTCTCATGTGCCGGCTTGTGAACTGGAGGCTTCTTATCGCAGATCTTGTCGATGTAGTCATTCTTTGCTGAACCGCCGGTGTCGTTCTTTGCTTTCTTTAGTTTGGGGCAATTCGCCCGAATATGGTTGGGGCCACCACATTCGAAGCAGGTGATCATGCCACCTCTCTTCATCTCTCTTACCTTTTTGTATGCATGAGATAATTTGCGAGCTAAAAGAGCAAGCTCGTTTTTTGAAAAATTTTCAAATTGGTCATTGCTTAGCTCACAAAGGGTCGCGAGGGAAAAACCAACACAAGAGTCATCGATAAGCTGAGAGACAGAAAGAAAATTGTATTGCAGCTTACTCACTAAGGCAACATCTTTAATAGTGAAATTATCATTAAAGCAGATGGTACCTTTGGCAATGACTCTACCTGATGACGCATCCCTAATGGTGATCAACTCATCACCGGGAGTTCAGACTAGGGAAGAGAACCATCTCGAGTCTTCGGTCATATGGTGAGGACAACTTGAGTCAATAATCCAAACCTCTCCCTTCCCCATCCGACGAACTTGATCAAGACACAAGAGAGAGAGATGACTCTGTACTAGGATAAAATGAAGACCTGGGAACCCAATACTGAACCACACGATGTCTTAGAGTATTAGCCATAGAAGAAGAAGACTAGATTCTAGTGTTTCTGACGCTCAACTCTCACAAGATTAGGAATAGCAATAGCTAGGAGAAAATCTGGGAGCTGAAACTGCGTTGGCCCGCCATCGTGCAAAGGCTGGACCATCCCAGTGAAGCTGTCAAAATCTCCTACTAGGAAACACCTCACGCCGCTGATATCTACCTTGATGGGAAAAACAAGGAATATCAAGAGGACAGCGGAAAGACTGACTACGGGCAGCTCTAGGAAGAAAACTCGACTGAACAACATGAAATCCGAGTCTTGAGCGCTGCCCAAAAATAGGCAACACCCTATCCTGTCTAGCAGCAGTGTGTACCATAGGAGCACTCAGAGTCTGGGGATGACCCTGAATACCCCTAAGAGCAACAACAAACTCACGTCTTGTGATCTTGGCGTGCCTGAAGCAGAAATCTACCAAATGTCCATCCTTCTGACAGAAGGTGCATGTAAACCTCCCCTTACCAGAGGCAGAAGTATCTGGAGGAGCAACCTTCTGATCAAAGATCCCAGGGATAACCCCGTTAGATCTAAACATAGTTGTATTCACCCTGGGAGCTACCATGTTCTCATCACTCTTGGAGCGCCGCACAATGGTGTGATGAAGAGCCCGAGTGTGCTCCAAGTAATCAAATCCTAGACCCTGATTGAATCGGCTAATCATGGATTGGTCTAGAATGAGATTGAGCTTCTTCTTGCCTCCTATAAACTTCTCGAGAGTGCTCCTGAGATGCTCACACAACTAGAAGAAAGAGACACATGAAGAACAGGGAATAGAAGAGGAAGAAGAACCATGAGAAGAAGAACAACCAGCACGTGCATTATTCTCCTTTAGCATGGCCGCCTCAACTTTGAGGGCCTCACAGGAAACTCAAGGACCATTTCTAACCCTAAGGTCTGGGCCTCGAGCTTCTTCCTAAGTTCGACTTTGAGTTTATCCAAGTTCCCCTCAATCTCAGCACATCACAAGTAACTTTCTTTTGACTTAACTAGTAAGTCCTTAGCAAGTTTAGCACACTTGATATTTAAGGATTCATTGTCAAGTTTTAGTTATCTACAGCCCTCACATGAGCTGACTGAGTGCTTAGAAGTATGCCATTCAAGTTCATTGTTTCTAGTAGATAGCTTCCTAATGTGAGTGCTTATGGCATCAATTTCAGCAAGCAATTTAGGGCAATTTTCACATGATGCGCTATTGTGAGTATGAAGAAAACTAGCATCCATAGGAATAGCATCAATAGAACTAGTGCTAGCATCCTTCGTCCTAAGACTCTCAAGCTCAAAAACCACACTATCATGCATAGTGTTTAGGTTCTCAAGCTCCACAAGCAAAGCATCACAAAGAGTACAATCAGCAAACTCTTGGGAGGAACATGATCTATGAGAAGCTAACTCCCGAGACAAAGTACCTACTTCCATCTCTAGCTCCATACACCTAGCTCTAGTTCTAGCATGAAATTTCCCTAGTTTGCAGAAAGCTTCATTGAGCTGTTCATAGGAAGGTGCCTTGTCCGAATCACTGTAGAGCTCGGAGTCGCTGATGCCATTGGCGTCTGCCATGAAGCACATCCCGGTGAAGTCGTCACCACCTTTGGTCTTCTCTTGCGGATCATCCTCACCCTCGTCGCTCTAGGTCTCCGTGTTGGAGAGGTTGATATCATCGAGTGCGGCAAGGACGCGGTGGAAGAGCTTCTTGTTCTTCGAGATGTTGCGGTACTTCTTCTCACGCGTCGGGTCACGAGCTGGAGGCTTCTTATTGCAGTTCTTATCGATGCAGTCGTTCTTTGCCAAACCGCCAGAGTCGATCTTGCCCTTCTCCAGCTTGAGGCAGTTCGCTTGAATGTGGTTAGGGCCACCACACTCGAAGCAGGTGATTGTGCCACCTCTTTTTCTCTCCCTCACCCTCTTGTATGCATGAGAAAATTTGCGAGTAAAAGAGCAAGCCCATTTTCTAGAAATTTTTCTAGTTGGTCATCACTTAGCTCGCAAAGGGTGGAGAGGGAAAAACCAGTAGAAGAATTCAAAGTGGATCCAGTGGGATCGGTGACCAAAGCCATCGACTGAGATTTCGTCTTGCGAGAGACGACATCGATCTCATGAGTCTTGAGACGGGAATAAATCCCGTAATGAGTCAAAGTCGATAATTCGGTAGTGTCCTTGATGGTGGTCTCCTTCATCTCCCAAACTCGAAGATCAAGTGCAGTAAAGAAATATCGAGCATTATTCGAGTCAGGTATATGCAACCAACTGCTCGGCGGTAGCTCAACATCTTCGTAAAACGACCTAAGCACTCATCAAGACTCTCACCAACGTGTTGTTCAAATTTCTTATAATCACGCTTGAATTGGTCCTGTCTCATTGTCTTGATTGGGTGGCGCCATCAAGATAAGCATCGAGGGTGGTAAGGACCCGAATCCACTGATTTGAACCCACTATGTTTACCGCACTAGTCCGAGGATCAACGCTAGTGCACACAGCTTAACATTTGTACATATCACATTATACTCGACGATAATAATAATAATACTCCATTTATTGATATAGCTAAGTGTATGATCTTATGACAAACTTACATTATTAAGCCTTGCAGGGCTAAACTTGAAATATAAACTAAGAAATATGCAGCGAAAAGTAGAAGACGTAGACAGCTCATCAGTTCACCACAGGCAACTGACAAGGCTCGGACCCTAACGACTCGTGTCCTCCTGGAACTCCTCCTCCAACAAAGGTGTAGACTCTTCAACTATTGATTGTTGTTATTTGGCAAGGGTGAGTACTTAAAGCACTCAACAAGTTGTTCACAGAATGCAATTCTATGTAGCTATATGCAAGGCTTATTCCAAAGGAAAAGGCTATTATGGCTATTTTGCAATAAGCAGTATTTATGAACAAATACAATAAATTGATTGTAAAGACTGTAAAATAAATAAGAGTAATAGATAGATTCAACATTTGTCAAGTAAACCAAGTTTCCAAACCTAAGTCAAGTTCAACCTTCCTTAAGGCAATTCCGCCATCCCAACCAAGTTTTTATTTTATTAGGCTAACCCTTAATTGTAATTCCCGAGCAATGCTCATTACCGCGAGTATGGCTATCCGAATAGATTTACACTCTGCAGAGGTTATGCACTTTACCCACACGATACAACCTTACACCACAAAGGCGAGTGATTATAACAAAGCCTTTACAATGCACTACCTTAACCTGATACTACTCGCTAAGGTTTCAACACTAGTGGGTCTGAAAACCACAACCAGGGCCCCCCTCTTGTGCCTTGTGAATTACTCCATAACTCGGGAACTCACTCTGCCAATGATAGTACCAAACTAAGACATTGCAAATTAATCAGCTAGGCTGTCCCATACCAGACATGTGGTTGTATGATTAACTCAGGTCAAAGACTTGCAAGGTTAAGAGTTTTTAGGATGATCGAAGCAAGACTTCCACATACCCTCTGCCCATCAGGCCCACCTTGGCATACTCGCCCCTTGTCACTTGCCCCAATCTAAGTGATTACCAAACCCAGTTGATTACCAAGCACCACGTGCCATCAACAATTTAACATCGCTGCATGAAATGACTCGCCACTACAACTCAATCTCATTGTGTGATCTCACATGACACACAAGTTCACATCGTTGTTCCATATTCCATTAGTCAAGATTAATCATTGATAATTCATGTACACGTGATGACGTGGCATGGCTAAGCAACTACACGGTCTAACCATCCCATGTTGATTCTAGTATTACCAACTATAGTGAACCAATCTAAGGTGACAATAGATCATGGCATACAAATGACAAGGTAGGGTATAGATCAAATGGGTAGATTATCTAAATTCCAATTTAATTTGAAACAATTTATACTTGAAATACTATGCAATAGAGAAAATAATATAGCAATTTTATAAACATGGGTTCAACATGATCAAAGCACAACTTACCTTGGAATATGTTCTGGTCTTGCTCTGGAACTTGATCTTGAGTTGACGGATCTTCCCCTGAAGTGTCGCACAATTCAACGTCTACGCGTACCGAAGTAGAAAAGCAAATAAATACCAAAACAGAGAGCAATTGAACTCCAAAAATCAAATAAAATTCACCATTAAATAGATCTCAATTTTACAAATTTTTATAAAATTTAATCACCCAAATCCGAGTTCAAATGCAAAAGATATAGCCTTTTGAAGTTTGAATAAATATTGAAAATACAGAAATTAAAAAATCAGAATTAACTGAATTATTTTTATTCTGAAAACCGCATTAATGCGTCATGCTGATGTCAGCCCTAACCCAAGCCAACCGAGATGTGACATGTGTCCCTCGGTCTATGGACTGGGTCCACAAACCTCATCGGGTTCACGGTGGACTCGGTCCACACGCATCTAGATCTCTGACACACAGGTCTCGTGCTTGCTAAGTCGATGCCACAACGACGTCCAAGCCAAGGTTAGAAAATTTGGCTAAATTCGATGATTTTTTGCCGAAATCTTGGATTTCGAACGCCCACGAGATTAGAAATACCGACCAAATTTAAAAATTTGATTTTTTTTTTGAAAATGCTACAGTGATTTCGGTGATTTCGGTAATTTCGGCGAAATTTCAGGTAAAACCGCCGAAATTTTGGCATAATTAACCGGTTTTACAAATGTTATGGCCGGATTTCACCGGAATGGCATCAATAACATATAATAAAGTGATCTTCAATGATAATTTGTCCAAAAAGTTAATTTTTGATACATTTTAAAGTTTCGACAGAAACACTATCGGAATTGTATAAAATTGAGGAAGCCTTTTCATGCTATGAAAAATTTATGGTACCATCATAACACAACAAGGATCATACATAAAATGTTTGAAAATATTTTAAATTCGTTTGTTATGTTTTAAAAATAAGAGACAAAATTAGCATAAACAAGGCAATAACCGTGTTAGAATTTTGTAAATTTCTTCATGTTTGATAATCATCTTAAATTTTTATGAGAAGTTAGTAATTCTCTCATAACACTTTTGTAAAAGTTTCAGAAAATTTGAGCCTGTTTTGGCTACTCAATCAAAAATTGTAAACGGTATAAACACGCGCTCTGAAGTCCGAAAACTGTGAAGTACCACATTCACATTTCATGGGAATTGTTTTATGTATGATCATGATCTCAAAATTTTATGAGAATATCATAAATGCTTTCCAACTATGTACAAACTTTTTTTATAATTTTTTCATGCTCAAAACTATTCAAAAAAATGTAATGTGAAGTAGCACTTCCACATTTTTTGAGATTTTTTAATTGTCGATCATGATCTCAAAATTTTATGAGAATATGACCAATGCTTTACGAACATCCAAAAAAATTTCCATAATTTTTTTCAAAAATATAACTATGAAAAACAAAATTTGAAATAAAACATCATTGCTAGGATTTGAACCCAGGACCTTTTGTTTGCTAGCTTTAACATCTACCACTAAGCTAGAGTTATTGCTGGGTTTTAGGTCTGAGAATTAAGCGCTTTGCCTTTTGCTTCACAGAGACACATACCTCAATTATTGCTCTTTGCTTTACAGAAGAGACATAGACCTCATTTCACATGCGTTCACTGTTCATTCCTTTTCACTTTCCACTGGTTCTCTGCCCCTCCAAGCACAAGCGACTGCGTCTCTCGAATCTGGCCAGATTTTGGCCAAATCCGGGCAAGTCCGGGCCTCTGCAATGACATTTTGGCCAGAAGGAGCGAAATTTCGGGCCTCTGCAGCGTAATTTTGAGAGTATTTTGCGAAATTTCGGCTGAATCACAAAATCACCAGTAAGTCAGTTTTTTGACAAAACTTGATTTATTTTCGGTTTAATTCATGTATTCTAGTCTGTAGAATGAAGATGAAGAAAGCTTCTTTGTGTACTCCTGGCTACCACGGGACATGACCTGGAAAGAATACAAGCAACAACATGAGAGGAGGTATCACGAGGTCATTGTCGACAACGCGGAGGTGGAGTTTCAACCACAGGCGTACTACTACTCGTAGGTACTAACTTGATTTGTACCATTTTTCATTTGGATCAAACTTGTCGGTTAGTGTTTTATCAGGACGGTACAACTCTCCGAATTTGTAAAAATCCTCAGATGTGTTAATCAGCTGATTTTTTTTTGAGAACATCAGTAATGTCTCAAAAACCTCGAAAACAATTTTAAATTTTTTTATTAACGTTTGGACCACTTTTCTGCCGGTGCAAAAAAACCAAAATTTTGGGATTTTTCGCCAAATTTCGGGATTTTTCGTTACTACATGGACCGGATTTGAATTTTCAAATTCAAATTTCGTCCGAAATTTTTCCGAAATTTTGAAATTTCAGCGAAATCTGACAATCCGGCCAAGGATGAAATTTATTCCGAAACCGAATTTTCAAACCTTGGTCCATGCAACGCGCCACGCAGCTGCCACGTCCACCGGGCTGCACACGTGGCTGCCACAAAAAGACCAATATACTTAATTTAAAATTAATTCAAATAAATCCATAAAAATCCAATAAATTATAGAAAATCATAAAATGCACAAATAATCAATAAAATAATATTTAACCAAATTTTGGGATGTTACAGTCACCCAAATCTGATGAGCAGAATGAAGGTGAGAAATCCTATCATACTCACTACGGTTCAGACCATCTATGACGATGTTCCGGGATGAAGCAACCTCAACAATGGCTCAGAGGCCTCGCGAAGCTTAGCACAAGACGTTTCATGGGCCTCGACCTTCTCGTTATAAGCGGCTTATTGTGCCCGTGTCTTGAACTTGTAGTCTGTAAGCAAAACAGATTATTAAGCAATACCAAGAAGACAACGAAGGCAAGGGAGGGCCAAGCTGCTGAGCGTACCTTCTAACTCCTTCTCCAATTTCAAGTTGGAGGCCTCCGAGGCCTTAAGTTTCTCTTGGAGCTTTGCAATAGTAGAATCCCGAACTAACACGGAGATAAGGAAATCAGAAGACCAGACGATTAAACGAGAGCACGGGATGGTCCAGGAAATATCTACCTCGAAGGGAGCCAATAACATCTAGCTTCTCCTACCACAGGATTTTCTTCTCTTCCCGCAAGGCCAGCACTTCTGACCGAAGATCTTGCAGCTCGGCTGCATGTTTAGCTTTGATCTGCTCCAAGTCGGCGGATATTCTGCACGCCCCGACCTCGGGAGCATCTTTTGGAGGTATTCGAACTTTTCAGAGAGTTCTCCCAATTTCAGAACCATCACAGGAAAGGTGATGATGCTAACCGGCACAAGCAAGAAGGTGACAAGAGTAGTGAAAATATTACTCGGGCCAGGCGAGCACAAGCGGTGGCGTGACTATAAAAGTCATTCCTTTCTTTCTCCTTCGCCGGGTCGTCGAGGGACTTCAAGCCGTCTTCCTCATCAACCCACGCGATTTGCATTATGAGTTGGGGGTGAGCAAGAGTCGGCGGATCTCAGAATATCTCTTCTACCTCGGGGGATGGACGGGAGAGGGGCTCTCGAGCCGCGGGACCCGATACCGAAGAACGGGGTGTTGATGAAGGCGGCTGTGGTTCGGAGGGCGCCCCTGTGTCTCCAGGCGAGACAGATTGTAGGACCTCCTCAACCAGGATAGGTACGTCCTAGGACTCAGTTCTCTCAGGGGCCCCAGATGGTGTCTCGACGGGAATATCATAAGAAGGATTCCTATAATAAGAACGATCGGTGAATAAACCGGCAAAACACGTCGAATAATAGTCGATGGGACATCCAACCTGTCGGACTTCTTTATCCTCATCGGCGGTTTCTTCCGAGTGGCAGAAACACTTCCGGAGGGACTAGTCGGGGCGCTAGGATCTGGAACCCTAGCCTCCTCCCGAATGCTCGAGTCACTCAGAGTTGCACCCGGTTGTACCACGGGCTTATGTGGAAGGGGAACTGAAGGCACCGGGGCTTGTGCTGGTGGTTCTTGGATATTGGGACCATCAGTCGGGCATCGAGGCTTTGGATGGTCCTTAATAATTGCTTTCTTCCCCTTCTTGGCGGTTGGGTCTCCGGCTTGGGAGCTTGCAGGTCGCTTCCAGTGGGCGCTCTTATGTATAGGCATTTCTGGGAGAGGCGCGTCACTAAAGAAAGCCAATCGATCCTGGAAAGGAGTATTAAAACTGTTAAAAGTCATTTAGAGACGAATGTGGAAGTCTATCAGCTAAACTTTCTTACCTTAGAAGGAGGATTTGATGCAGTAAAGGACTTTGGGCATCTGGCGGTGGACATCTCTACACTTGGGATGAAAAAGTCGCCTACCTGAGCATATACCTGCTCCTTCGACGCCGCTTCGAGCAGTTCCCAGGTCGGATCGTCCCTCCCTTCAAATTCATATCCCACATGGACTCGCTCCTTTAGAGGTTGTATCCGGCGAGCAACAAAATGGAGGGCTAGACCAACTCCCGTGAGACTGTCTTCCTTTAGTTTTTCAATCAGCACCAAGAGATCCTGCACCTGAACCATATCGCCAGCATTGGGAATAGATGTCCAAGAAAGGGACACCTTATGCCGGCGCCCCACAAAAGAAGGGAGAGTAGGATCAGGATTGGCACAATAGAACCAATCCTGGTGCCAGCCTTTATTCGAAGATTTGAAGGGAATGGTAAAGTAGGTTTTCTTTAATCCTTCCCGCAAATGAAATCCGGCTCCCTCGATCACCTTAGGTTCGCTTTTTGAGAGATAGGGATTTAAAAGGTAAAGGTGGCGAAATAGATTGAAATGAGGGCGAATGCCCAAGAATACCTCGCAGAGGTGAACGAAGATGGAGATTTGTAGGATAGAATTGGGATTCAAGTTCACTAATTCAATGCCGTAGAAAAAGAGAAGACCATGAAGAAAAGTGCAGGCAGGAAGGCCCAGCCCGCGTTGGAAAAAAGATTCGAAAACCACAATTTCTTCAGAACGAGGGGTAGGGATGGATTCACCTGCGGCCGGTTGTGCAGAGATTAAAGTCAGGGCTGGAAGAACCCCGTCATCCGCCATGGACTTCAACCGCTCTTCCGTCATTATCGAGGTGGTCCAATCTTGGGGCAAAGGCAGCAAGGAGTTGTCTTTGGAAGAATGAGAAGACATTTTCAAAGGAAAGATCAACGACAACGCAAAAATGCGAGCGCAGGAACAGTTAACCCTAGCGGCGGAGAAGTCGGAGAGACAGGGAAGCAGAAGGGGCAGGAGTGCGTGGTGGGAAAAATGAACCGTGGATCAATGCACGTTTTAGTCTTAAAAGGGGGAAAATCACGTTTTCGCCGAATCGGTGGGAAAAAGATCGCATAACACCTAACCCTGCTCTATGCTTCGTAATGATTAGCTAGCTCGGTGTCCTGACATATGGAGGCAGTCATGGTTTGACCAAGTCATGTTTGGGACACGTTGCTCCCCATGATGGGATGTTTAACCACTTAACGAACTAAGCGGGACGTGGGTATCCTCCAATTGGATTAAAAATATCTTCTTGTGATATACCCCACGTTGGGTCGCTAGTTGGTTACCGCATGGCAGAATCATATATCACGGGTTGAGCCTGATAAGGCACGGTTCCAATGGTATGCCCCAAGATGGGTCGATAAGCTGTGCATCGTAATAAACGAGTACGGATACCGTTCGGATAAACCTTGATATGTCCCAAGATGGATCAGAGTTGTATCCTACACCAGTCGAATATAGGTATCACTCGGCCAAGAGCCACGTAAATATGATACGCTCCAAGTCGAGCCTAAGCTATATCCTACAGCAGGCGGATATGGGTATCATTTGGCTAAGAGCCACGTAAATATGATACGCTCCAAGTCGAACCTAAGCTATATCCTACAGCCGTCGGATATGGGTATCACTCGGCCAAGAGCCACATAAATATGATACGCTCCAAGTCGAGCCTAAGTTATACCCTACAACAGTCGAATATGGGTATCATTCGGCCAAGAGCCATGTAAATATGATACGCTCCAAGTCGAGACTAAACTATATCCTACAGCAGTTGGATATGGGTATCACGCGGCCAAGAGCCACGAGAATATGATATGTCCCAACTCGGACCAAAGCTATATCCTACTGCAGTCAGATATGGGTATCACTCGGCCAAGAGCCGCGCAAATCTTAATATGTCCCAAGTCGGACCTAAGATGTATCCTGTGATAGTCGGATATGAATATCACCCGACCAAAGAACCATGCAAGCTTTGATATACGCCAAGTTGGGTCTAAGCTATATCTAACGACAGTCATAGATATCACTCGGAAAAGTTTTTCTTTATTATATAAATTCCTTAGGCACTATGCCTGGGGAAAGACTCTCTTAAATTTACAGGAATATTATACTTCTCCGCGGCGAACACGACCAAGCGCCTATGCGAGAGCGTCCCTAGCACTATAAAAGGCAGGGACGATTTTGAGGACGACGTCAATGGCGGCACGGTCTAGGGCAACAGCCTCTTCTTCAGCCCATTCGGCCATGGCGAGGTCGAATAGCGCCCACTCGTCGGCAAGTTCTGGATCCTGGCCGTCCATGAAATCCCTCAGGAAGAAGGTGGAGCTTGGTGCAGGAAAATGGAGGACTAAGCATGAGAGGATAAATTCCAAAAGCATTGGTTCGCCTTTTATAGCTGATACGAAAAGGTTGAAGTAAATGCGAAGATGTAATGACTTCAAAAGCCGAGGAGACTTGGAGTCAAGATAGTTTCAGAAGCCAAAGAGGTTCTCAGAAAATGAATTGGCACAGGAAGTCAAAACAACTTCGGAGACTGTTCGGTATTGATCCTTGAAGAGGAAGGATATCAGGGTTTCGCCTCGAGCGGGAAGAAATATCTAATCATCATGAGATATGGGTGAAATCCACGAGCTACCCATATTAAATCCGTCAGACGGGAGATTATAATCAGTTGGAACAAAAAAACCGGGGGTTATATTCGAGTCCTTCATAATCCCCTTGCAGTAAGGAGAAGCATTCAAATCAAAGAAGAAACCAGTCAGAGGTTTATGCTGGAAGCTGAGAACGTTGATACCAAGTTGAGACCCAGATAAATATATAGCAATCGGATCATGAATCACTTGGGGGCTACTGTAGAATATAAGAACCCAGGTGTCTTCATAACCGGCCCAGAAGTGCCTGAGAGAGACAGGGCCGAGTGGAAGGCCCAGAGGATAAGCTCAGCGCCAATCCTTGCTGCCGTGCGCAAGGGGGTATATCTTAGAGACAGTTGAACAAATATTTAGATATAAGATATGTGATTGTAATCAGGGTTGTTAGCAGGGTAGGATAAAGATGTAAACTCTATCCTGTAACCGATTAGAATCCAATAACCGATCGGGATCCCTTAACCGATCGGGACTCTGTAAACCGCCCCACCCCCATTATATAAGGGAGAGGGCGGGCAACGACAAAAGACGAGCAATCTTAGATCCAAGAGATCCATATAATCCCAGCACACAGGACTAGGGTATTACCTCCTCTGTCGAGGGCCTGAATCTGCCTAAACCATTGTCTTGTGTGACCTTCGAGTTTTTGATATAGCGCCTACCCCATAATTTCATTGCCGACCACAAAAGTCGACACCCGGTAGCACCGGGCTACCATGACAGGTAGCACCGGGAAAAATAGAGAAGACTCAAATTGCTTCAAATTTCAATTCCAATTCAAATCAAACTCAACCAAAGCATACCAAGCTCAAGTTTAGTCAAAATACTCATCACAAACCTAGGTAGACCTCCACATGGTCCTTCAGTTAGACTCTTCTAGCTGCTTGAGTTGGAGATTGGCATATCATTTTTCATTTGACACTTTTCTAGCTGCTTGATTTCCTTCCTATTTTGTATTGGTAGGGTTTACGTTTGGAGTGGGCTAGCAGATTTGTCATGGTTCCACTAGGTTGTTTGATCTTTGTCTAGCTTGAAATTTTACGTGCTTTAGCTACTGGGTGCAATTGAATGACCAATTGCTTACTATCTTGTATCACTAGTTTGCTTGTTTTCTTGGTCTTGTATTTAGACTGGCAGGCTTGTTTGAACTTGTGTGCAGATTGCAGACTATACCAATCTCAATCTTTAGAAATAAATAACCAAGAAATAGGTTGCAAGAAATATATGTAAGAGATCCTTTAAGTAATCTGTTCTTAACCAATTAAGCAATGACTCCATCTTGACCAATGACTCCATGATTTCTATCAATTGGCTAGCTGGTCATGCAATCTGTTGTCTTCATTAGAACTTATGCATGTCATTCGTATATTACTTTTGCCTAGATGGATATCAATCATCAGCAATACCTTTCTTACTGCATGTGGAGGCAGAAGGCACTAATTGTTCTTGTTCTTCTCGTGGTTTTGTGTTGGAGGAACAAAGATAGTAGGAGGCTTAGAGTTAAAGGTATGAAGTGTGGTCCACTAGTCGATAGGGATATATGGAGATGTAACGAATTAATTAGGATGATTGACACCTCGGAGAGGGTATGCATTCACCACTTGAGGATGCGAAGAGTTGTGTTCTACAAACTTTGTGCTTGCCTTACGGAGAGGGACTACTATCTGACACATTTCATATTTCAGTAGAAGAGCAAGTTGCAATGTTTCTGAAGATGGTTGGACAACATGACACAAATTCATGTGTAGGATTTTCCTTATGGTGATTCGGTGAGACTATGAGTAGGTATTTCAATTTAGTGCTACATGCCATGGGGAAGTTAGCTCATGAACTCATTTATGTGAGATCAGTAGATACACATGCCAAGATCGCAGTCCAAACAAATTTCATCCCTACTTTGAGGTAACCCTTATCAGTATGTTATAATAGAATATATTATAATAGAGTTACCTATACTTAAAGTTTGACGTGTGCTTTCTTGTTTGCATAGGGATGTATAGGGGCACTAGATGGCACTCACATTAGGGCATGTGTGCCTGCTAAAATGGTAGATAGGTTTAGTGGCAGCAAGTCATACCCCTCACAAAATGGATTAACAGTTGTTGACTTCGACCTTCGGTTCACTTATGTCCTAGTGGGGTGGGAAGGATCTACTCATGATTCTCTTGTGTTGAAAGATGCCCTTTCTTGTTCGAATGGCCTTAGAATACCTAAAGGTATTTAGATATTTTGACATTTCCTAGTTTCTCTCAATATTAGTACATAGTAGAAATGAAATTAGGTTTCGTTTTGACATGCTTGTAGGGAAATTTTATTTGGCTGATGCTAGGTATGCTGCGAGGCCAGGTATACCGCCACCACATTGTGGTGTTCGCTATCACTTACAAGAGTTTGTTCGAACCCAAGTTCCAAAATGTCCAAAAGAACTATTCAACATTCAACATTCCTCACTTAGGACATCAGTTGAACGTGCACTTGGTACTCTTAAGGGCTGATTCAAGATTGTTAGAAAGAAGCCATTCATACCCCTCAAATCTTTGGTTAAGGTGGTTGTTGCTTGCTACGAGCGTCACAATTGGACACTGGATAATGGACCTGATGAATTCGTATTTGATGAAGCCACTTGGTATTCTCTCCTACCAAGGAGCGGCAACCATCTATCTGAACAAGAGGTTGATGTACGTGAGTAGGCTGCCAAGCAAGACTTGTTAGCACAACAGATGTGGGATGATAGACAGAGGGCGGTTCACAATGAAACTAAAGGCAGCGAGAGCAACATCATTGTTAGTTCCATGGAACATTAATATTTCTACCCTGTATTAATATTTTTAGTCAACTATATTATGTGGGATAGGGGCGCGGGCATATGGCGCATGGTGCGTGTGGGCCCGAAGTGGCCACACGACATGGCATATGTGCCAGCACTGGACGCACGGCCGTGTACCGTGGGGTGGTTCTGGGTATCTGCCGTGTATACGGTGTGTTGTCGTGTCAGCCCTTAAGGGGCGTGAGTGTAATACCCCGGCCCGTTAATTTGAAGGCCCATGTGGCCCAGTGGAGCAGTGCTGGGATTAGTCCCACATTGCTTGCATAAAGTGAGTTGTAGTAGTATATAATGCCTGTTGGGTCCAAGCATAGCACCTCTAGGTTAACCCTTTTACACAAATCGAGGACGAAAATGTAAGTGGGGTGCTATGCATGCGTACTACGGTAGACTAGACTTTGAGCTAATTTGGGCCAAGGTGTTATAGTTCAACAAACAGCACAATCAAACCCTACTGCTAATCTTTGAAAGAGGATAAAAGACCTCACTATCGTAGCAAAGGACAAGATTGAGATTGCAGCCTACCTCGCTAAGCCAGACCAGGATCACTTTTGTAGTTACCTCAATGTTGCAAGTGATAAAACTTTCCAAAGCTTGGGTGTTAGACTTCTTTGATCGCAAATATGGTGGTGGAGGTGTGAGCTGAATGCACGTGTGAATGATGGGCATATTTTGTAAAGTAATGGATGTTGTAGGTGACAATGGACACATTAGTATATATAACTAAGCTAAGCTATTAATCTCATGTAATTATGGTACCTTCTTATGGTTAGCTCATCGTGATGCTGAAAATGTAGCTATTTTGTGTTGTAAAGGTTGATGCCACATGGTAGCAAATTGGTCCGGAACTTCTCTTATGCACTACTACTGATGAACTTATGGTTTACTACCTTATGTGTTAGCACTTGTGAGTCACTGATACTTTTTCCACTGTGAAGTTAATCCTCCCATGTGTTTTTATTCTTTGCATGGATATTCTGTTCTCTTTTTTGTGGAACCTGAACTATTACATAAGGATGTTAAACTGATGTTCACATCTATGAGGCCTTCGTATGTATTATCAGGGAATGAGGCCTTCGTATGTATTATGTGGCATTTATAATGCATATCTTATCAGGACTATATAACTTTCATAAGCTTACTCATAGGAAGGTCAAAGTTGTTGAGAGGCTCTTCCTGCTCATGGTATTAGTCGCAAGCTAAGCGACCAGTTGTCCCATTTACTTGGTGAACTAGAAACACTGAGTATGAGATATTGTAAGTGCATCACAGATTCAGATATGAAGTATTTATCAGGTAACAAATCCCCTTGGCTGACTAGTATAAACCAGTGTATGTTTTCACATGAGCCGATCTCCAAGGCTAACAAATGGCCCTTTCCTTTTGTAGATTTTACAAATTTGAGATAGTTGCAACTATCTTTCTGCAAAAAAAGTGACCTTGGTATTTCTTATCTAAGAGGTAACCCGACAAATAAGGTTCTTTATTTCCCAGTATAAGGTTGTTTCTATGTTACTTTGGAAGGTTTGACTGTCTAAAGATAATGTGCTCTTGTGCTTGTATAGTCTTTTACGGACTAACTACAACCTGAGGGTTCATGTAAAGTTAGCTCCCATTTCATATTACATGTTCATTGTTTTCAAGTCTATCTAATCTAGCTGACCTAAACCTGGAGGGGCTGTGCATTAACTGCCACTTGTTTGGAGGTTATCTCAGGTTTTGCATCTTTTCGTGATAGAGTAATGTGCCATCAATACTTGCTTCTATCAAAATGATGTACATTTAGTCTTGATGGTGTTTTTCGGGGATCTAGCGGTCCGGTGCTACCGTTCATGGCAGCCTGGTGCTCTCGGCCGAGCGATAGCAATCGGCCTAGCAGAGCAGTGTAAAAATTCCAAATGGGTCTATTTTTGGGTATTCTTGTGGTCCAGTGCTACCGGGTCAGCGGTAGCACCAGCCCAAATGGCCAGTGTGAAAATTCCAGGGAACTCCCTCTTCTAGTTAGGCTGTAGGGCAGTGCTACTGGCCTGGGAGCGGTAGCTCCGACCTTTATAAGCGAAGATGAACTTTTAAATTGTAATTTTTTATGAAATTCATTGCATATCTCTTTGGACATTGCTATGTGATGTGTTTCCTTGTTTTTGACGGTTGCAGGATGTCGGTGCTTGATCATGGTGAGGCGAAGGATGACCGGGACTAGGTGAGGTACGCTAGAGGTCCAAACGATCGAGGATTGCCGGAAGATGATCAAAGACGGAGTTGGTTCAAGCCAAGAAGGCAAGGAATGGATTCGATCAGGGTTCACCATTTCGTTTTGAAGCTGAAAACAGCTAACCTAGCGGTAGCGGTTTTCGCGAGAAACCACTCGAAACCCGCAAAAAAATGAACCGTTTGCAAATTCAAAAAAATTGAATTTTGGTCAAATCTATGCGCGAAAACCGCGATTTTTGACGAAAAACTGCTCGGTTTTCACGGTTTTTCGTGAAAAACCAGCCGACCTACTGAACGTTCTTGAAAAACGGTTTTTCGAGCGGTTTTTTGTGAAAACTGTGATTTTTCAATGGTTTTCAAGTGGTTTTCAACGCATAAATTTTTTTAATTTTTTTTTAAATTCCACTGGTAAACCACTCAGTTTCTGTTTTTGAACCGGAGCGATATGGTCGAAAACCACGAAAACCGAGTGGTTTATCGCGGTTTTGTTAACCCTGGATGAGATGCTAGCTAGAAGTTGCTTGGATCAATGAGAGTCGTCGGATCACGATCTAGTTGATAGGATAGCAGGTCTAGTTAGTGTGCTTTGAAAAGCGTGCATGAAAACCCGGTGTGCTTATTGGGTTTAGGGTTAGCCCATGCATAGTTGTGTGTGTGGGAGTCATCCTAACCCTTGAAGGTGATCCTTATAGGGTTGAAAAAACTCATCCAAGGGATGAGGGTGACTCAAGAGTACTATAAATAGAGGGGGAGGGGTGGCCTTCCTCCTCTTAAAGGTTTTAGAGGTTTTGACTCCTTTGAGCTTTTTGCCCACCTTGTTGTGAGTCTTTGCAAACCTCTCTTCCAAAAATGCAAATCATTTTCTCTTATGCTTGAAATTACTTTACGCATTTAAATTCCGCACTTACATTCTTGCAATTTACATTCATGTAATTTGGATTTGACCCCTCCTTCTAATGTCAAGTGTGCTAAACTTGCTAAGGACTTACTAGTTATGTCACAAGAAAGTTGCTTGCAATGTGTTGTGATTGAGGGGGACTTGGATGAAATCCAAGTCAAACTTAGGAAGAAGCTTGAGGCTCAGACTCTTAGGAATAGAAATGTTCTTGTGTTTCATGTGAGGCCCTCAAAGTTGAGGCAACCGTGCTGAGGGAGAAAAATACACTTGCTGGTAGTTCTTCTCTTCCTGGTTCTTCTTCCTCTTCTCTTCCATGTTCTTCATGTGTCTCTTTCTTTCGGGAGTGTGAGTATCTATGAGCACTCTCGAGAAGTTTGTAGGAGGCAAGAACAAGCTCAATCTCATTCTAGACCAATCCAAGATTAGCCGATTTAATCATGGTCTAGGATTTGACTACTTGGAGCACGGTTGGGAGTATCCTCCCACCATTGTGCGTGGCTCCAAGAGTGGTGAGATCGTGGTAGCTCCTAGGGTGAGTACCACTGTGTTTAGATCTGTCGGAGTTTTCCATAGGATCTCTGATCAGAAGGTTGCTCCTCCAGCTACTTCTACCTCTAGTAAGGCGAAGTATACATGCACCTTCTGTTAGAAGATGGACATTTGGTAGATTTTTGCTTCAGGAGCGCCAAGATCACAAGGCGTGTGCATGTTGCTACTCTTATGGGTATTTAGGGTCATTCCCAAACTCTGAGTGCTCCTAAGGCACACACTGCTGCTAGACAGGTTAGAGAGTCGCTTGTTTTTGGGCAGAGTTCAGACCTCGATTTTCATACTATTCAGTCGAGTTTTCATCCTAAAGCTGCTCGTGGTTAGTCTTTCTGCCGTCCTTTTAATATACCTCGTGGTTCTCATCTAAGTAGATATTAGCGGCATCAGGTGTTTTTTGGTAGGAAATTTGGGTAGCCTCACTAGAATGGTCCAGCTTTTTAACGACGATGGGAAAACCCAGGTTTAGCTCCTAGATTTTCTGCTAGTGCTGCTACTGGTCTTGTGAGTGGAGCATCATAGAGATGCTAGAGTCTAGTCTTTTGCTCTTGTGGCTGGTACTTTGAGACGTCGTGTGATTCAGTATTGGGTGCCTAGATCTGCTCTTGTTTTTCCCAATACTGAGTCATCTCTCTCTCTTGTGTGTTGACTAGGTCCGTAGGATGGCGAAGGGAGAGGTTTGGATTGTTCACTCTGGTTGTTCTCGTCATATGACCGTAGACTTAAGATGGTTCTCTTCCCTATTCTGAGCTCCCGGTGATGGGTTGATCACTTTTGGGTATGCTTCATCAGGTAGAGTCATTGCAAAAGGTACCATCTGCATTACTGATAATTTCTTTCTTAAAGACGTTCCCTTAGTAAGTAAGCTGCAATACAATTTGCTTTCTGTCTCTCAGCTTATCAATGACTCTTTCGAGGTAACCTTCAAGAGTAGTGCCTATAGAATCCTCGATTCATCAGGAGAGTTAGTTTGCGAGATTTCTAGATTTGGGAGAGTCTTCCGTGCTGATTTTTCTGCTTCTTCTAGAGACTCTCTTCATTGATTGATTGCTTTAGAGTCTTGTGATCTTTCCTTCTGGCATAGGAGATTAGGTCACATTGGCTTCGACCATTTGACCCGGGTTAGCAACCACGATCTCATTCGTGTTCTGCTTAAACTCAGGATGGTCAAAGACTTAGTTTGCTCTCCTTACCGATATGGCAAGATGGTTGCTACTTCTCATCCTCCAATTACTGTTGTGATAACTGATGCACCAGAATAGCTTTTACATATGGACACTGTTGGTCCTGCTAGAGTGCAGTTATCGGGTAGGACGTGGTATGTTCTTGTCATTGTCGATGATTTTTCGAGGTACTCTTGGGTGTTTTTCATGGCCTTGAAGGATGAGTATTTTATCCATTTTAGGGGTTTGGTCAGTAGGATGTCCATTGAGCTCCCTGGTGCCTTATGAGCTATACACAATGACAATGGCATGGAGTTCAAGAACTCCTACTTTGAGGGTTTCTGTGTGGAGTTTGGCTTAGAGCACCAGTTCTCTTCTCCCTACGTACCTCGGCAAAATGGCGTAGTGGAAAGGAAGAATAGAACCCTGGTTGAGATGGTCAAGACGATGCTAAATGAGTACAGTACTTATAGGAAGTTCAGGGCTAAGGCTATAGTTACTGTATGTCATGTGTCTAATCGTGTTTTCTTGTGAGCACATTTGCACGCAGTTCTTATGAGTTGAGGTATGGGCAAAAGCCCAATGTTTCTCAATTTCGTGTGTTTGGTTGCAAATGTTTTGTTTTGAAGTCTAGTAACCTGGATAAGTTTGAGTCTCGCCCTTCTGATGGTATTTTTCTGGGTTACTCGGATTCTTCCCGTAGCTATAGGGTCTGGAGTTGTGATATGAATAGGATCATAGACACCTGGGAAGTGACCTTTGATGAGGATAGCCTAGGAGCTAGATCTGATATTTCAGGCTCTTCTTCCCTCTCCGAGACCATCTTTGTAGAGGATGAGGATGATGGAGATAACGGTGTTTCACCTGATCCAGTCCCCTCTACACCTAAGGTGCCACCAGTTTCAATTTTTGCATCTCAGGGAGACCAGTCCTTTCCTTCAGACTCTCTCACTCCTTCAACGAGTGTCTCTGTTCCTGCCTCTTCTGTGCATAAGGTAGAGGCCACTTCTGCTTCTGGACCTCCCCGCCATATTCAGAGGCATTATCCACCTAATTAGATCATTGGCAATCTGTTTAAACGCGTCACATGCTCAAAATCAAGCTTGTCTAGTTTCTGCCTCCACTCAGCCTTTGTTGCCTCCTATGAGCCGAAGGATGTTTCTTATGCATTATTCGATGAGTCATGGATTAATGCTATGCATGAGAAACTTGAGAACTTCGAGAGGAACAAGGTATGGTAGCTTGTCGAGCCCCCATCTAATCATAATGTTATTGGGCCCAAGTGGGTGTTCAAGAACAAGCAGAGTGAGGATGGGGTTGTCATTAGGAACAAGGCTAGGCTAGTTGCACAGGGCTTTTCTCAGGTCGAGGGTCTTGACTTTGAGGAGACCATGCCCCTGTAGCTAGACTAGAGGCTATTAGGATCCTGCTTGCATTTTCAACATCCAAGAGCTTCAAGTTTTATCAAATGGATGTCAAAAGTGCATTTCTCAATGGGTATATTGAGGAAGAGGTATATGTTAGGAAGTCTCTAGGATTCGAGAACCCCAAATACCCAAACCTTGTCTTCAAGCTTTCCAAAGCTTTATATGGACTTAAGCAAGCCCCTAGACCTTGGTATGAGAGGCTTAAGTCCTACCTTCTTAGCCATGATTTTAAGATGGGTATAGTAGACAAGACTCTGTTCATCAGACACCAGAATTCTTATTTTCTTCTTGTTCAAATTTATGTGGATGATATTATCTTTTTGTGGCTCTTCACACTCTCTTGTGTCTCAGTTTTCAGATGTGATGAGCACAGAGTTCGAGATGAGCATGATGGATGAGTTGAGCTACTTCCTCGACTTCCAGATCAAGTAGACTCGGGAGAGCACTTTCTTGCATCAAGGCAAGTACACCCAGGACCTCTTGAGGCGCTTCGACATGTCTGACAGGAAGCTGGTGATGACTCCTATAGCCACCACTGATGTCCTCAAGCCTGACGAGGATGGTGAGCCAGTTGATTAGAATGAGTTTCGGAGCATAACCGGCTCCCTCTGTATCTTACTGCTTCGAGACCGGATATACAATTTGATGTGTGTCTGTGTGCTCGATTTCAGGCTTCTCCTTGTGCCTCTCACCGCCAAGTGGTGAAGCGCTTCTTCAGATACCTTCGAGCTACCCTTGACTATGGTATTTGGTTCTCTTCTTCTTCTTGTCTGTCCCTTAGAGCCTTTTCCGATGCAGACTTTGCTGGCTGTAGGATAGATAGGAAGAGCACTTCTGGCATTTACCAATTCATTGACAATTCGCTTGTCTCTTAGTCATATAGGAGTAGTCCGGAGTTGCATAGTCCACCGTTGAGGCTGAGTATATTGCTGCAGCGAGTTGCTCTAATCAGGTGCTCTAGATGAGATCGACCCTGAGGGACTTTGGGTTAGAGATAGAGAGTGTTTCAATTTTCTGTGCAACACTTGATATTCGCATTACTAAGAACCCAGTGCAGCATTTCAGAACCATGCACATTGATATTAGATATCACTTCCTTAGAGACCATGTGGACAAAGCGGATAAAGTGCTTCAGTTTATAGAGAGTGACCACCAGTTAGCCGATATCTTTACCATGTGTGGAATATATGAAACCAGGTATCTACATGACCGGCCCAGCACCACCTGAGGAGATGACATGCCCAAGTAGAAGGCCCAGAGGATAAGCTCCACGCCAAGGCTTGCTGCCGCGCGCAAGGGGGTACATCCTATAACAGTTGAACATATATTTAGATATAAAAGATACGATTGTAATCCGAGTCGTTAATAGCGTAGATAAAGATGTAAACTCTATCCTGTAACCGATTAGAATCCTATAACCGATCGGAATCCCTTAGACCGATCAGGACTCTGTAAACCGCCCCACCCCCATTATATAAGGGAGAGGGCGGGCAACAACACAACACAACACGAGACACATCGCATATCGCCCAGAGCAAATTGCGCTTTGAGCAATCTTAGATCCAAGAGATCCATATAATCCCAGCACACAGGATTAGGGTATTACCTCCACCGTCAAGGGCCTGAACCTGTATAAACTCTTGTCTTGTGTGACCTTCGAGTTTGAGATCTAGCGCCTGCCCCATAAATTTATTGCTGATTACAAAAGTCGACAGTTGGCGCGCCAGGTAGGGGGAGCGCTATAATCTTTTCCTCTGCACTGATGGCGTGATCGGCGAAATCACGGCCACCTTCATCTCCGTCCAGGCTTTTCGCTTCGGAAGCCTGGACTTCGTCGCAGATGCGCGCGAAGGACTTGTCTGCCTAGACCTGAACCAGATCCAATCTGGTAAAGATCATGCCGACCCATCTCAGTTATGTCACTTTGACTTGGTCGGCAGATCAGTCGGCGTCGAAAGGAATTACTACGATCTTCGTGGCATCTTCGCCATAGAAGAACAGAAGACCGATCTCTAACACCAACAACAGGTTCAAGAAGCTGCAGAGGAAGATCGTCTACTTCATAAGGGTAAGGAGGCACAGACGCGATTGCTTTGATCTCGCGGCCGCCATGTCCGAGATGACATCCTACAGTCCAGGTTGGTAGACCAAGCTATCTTTCATACACCGCTGTAGAACGTCGTCGCCTCCAAGACGCTTCTCGATACGCTGGATCCGATGATTGCATTTGATAGCCCGGTAGCCCCGATCGTGGCCCAGATCAAGGCCATGGTGACGGCGGCAGCGACTCAGCAGAATCAAGAAAGGCCAGAAGGGGCTCCCACACGGCTACTCGTGTCGCTAGCAGTCGGACTACAACCAGTCGAAATACCGGTAGTCAATGCCTTACACCACCAGTCGGAGACGCTTGCCGAATTCTCAATCGCGACCTCTGCCAAACATCACCGCCAGACGGCAAGAGCGGGACGAGGAAGAACGACACGGGCGCCACGACAACTACGATCGTTTTGGCACTGGCCACGATCGACGAAGTGATCGAAGGTACGACGACTACGACGACCATAGAGACCATCATCGCCGGGGCCAAAACGACGACGATCGCCGAGTCATTGACTCGTCGCGCCGAACTCCACCCCGACACGTTGATGACAATCGCCGAGCCGGAGGCTCGCCACTCCGGTCTCCCCCTCATCATGATGATAGATCCATTGACGGGATCCGAGCGTTCACTTCTTGGTTACGCTGAGTGGTATGGCCCGAAGGCTTCAACCCCAAGGGCATCGTTAAGTTTGACGGGGAGCGAGATCCGGAAGCTTGGCTACAGGTCTTTGCCCTAGCGGTTAAAGCGGCCGGGGGCAATCAGAATGTGATGGCGAATTATCTACCAGTTAATCTCACCCCTTCGACTCAAGCATGACTCACGGGACTCCCTGCGAACTCGGTGGACTCCTGGAGCGATCTTTGCGATCAATTTATCACGAACTTCCAGGGAACCTACGAGAGGCCTGGCACCCCGTGGGACTTGTACCAGCTTCACAAGAAGAAAGACGAGATGCTAAGATATTTTATCCGGCGTTTAATGCAAAAGAAGAACACCATCAGAGATGTATCTAATGTCGTGGTAATAGCAGCTTTCCAGAAAGGGGTCAGCGATCCCGATCTGATCAAGAAAATGTCTAGGAAACCCCCAGCCTCCGTGAAGGAGATGTTTGCGTTGACCGACCGCTACGCCACGGCCTCAGACGCCCTGGCCGAGCGCCAAGAAGATCGCCCGCAATAGAAGAGCAAAGGCGACAAGGCCGAGTCCTCCAAGCACAAAGACAAGAAACAGAAAGGCGAGGAGCTAGTTGCGGTAACAGAACGCAACCGGCCCTGAGCCACACGGAGAGAGGCGCCCGATTATAATACTGTTATGGATGCGATCTGTCCTTTCCACCCCAAGGGAAGCACGCTGCCAAGGATTGCTTCACCCTGAAGCGTTTTGCACAGGAAAGCAACAACAGCCGGCTCCAGCGAAGGATGAGGCGGCCAAGAAGAAAGACCTTCCAGACGAGGACGATTATCAGGAATCATGCGTCATCAACCCTAGTTGGCAAGGCTTGTCGTCAGGGATTTTTCTGGCCGACTGCTGTCACTGATGCAGAGGACATCGTCCGGACATGCGAAGGATGTCAGTTTTTTGCGCGACAGATGAACAAACCGGCATAGGAACTACAGACTATCCCCATCACCTGGCCGTTTGCGGTCTGGGGGCTAGACATGGTGGGACCTTTGAAGAAGGCTCAAGGTGGCTATACTCATCTCTTCATGGCCATCGATAAATTCACTAAATGGATTGAGGCCAAGCCAGTCGCCACAATCATAGCGGCAAAGGCCAAAGAATTCTTCCATGAAATCGTGGTTAGATTCGGCGTTCCAAACCGAATCATCACGGATAATGGCACCCAATTCAGAGGTGGCATATTTCAAGACTAGTGCGGTGAACTCGGCATAAAAATTTGCTTCTCATCATTAACGCACCCCCGAAGCAACGGGCAGGTCGAGCGAGCCAATGGCATGGTGTTACAAGGCCTGAAGGCAAGGATTTTTTATCCTCTCAAACCATACGCCACTCAGTGGGTGAAAGAATTGCCTTCGGTACTCTGGGGGCTGCGAACCACCCCTAGCAGAGCAACCGGGCAGTCACCTTTCTTCCTGGTGTATGGCTTGGAGGCGGTCCTCCCCACCGAGTTAGAATTCGGATCCCCGCGGGTTCGGAGCTATGAAGAAGTCGCTTCAGAAGAGAGCCGGCAAGAAGACCTCGACCGACTGGAAGAAGCCAGGGACGTCGCAACAATTTAGCCGACAAAGTATCTCCAAGGCTTACGTCGCTATCACGGTCGCAATGTGAGGAGCCGCGCATTCTCTAAAGGAGATCTGGTCCTTAGAAAGAATCAGAAATGCGAGCATAAGCTCTCCCCAAGCTGGGAAGGCCCTTACATCATCGATGAGGTGATACTACCTGGAGCTTATAAGCTCAAGCGTGAATACGGCACGACTGTCAACAACACTTGGAACATAGAACAGCTACGTCGTTTTTTCAATTGAACTTTGTAATTCAATTGTTTCTTGTAACATCCCAAAATTTGGGTTTTCAAAAATCTTTTGTTTAGTCATCTTTCCAAAAATCCCCGCTGATTTTCTCGCTTTAATAAAGCTTAATCTAAAATTTTCTAATGCTAAAATAATTTAATTTGACTAATATAAACTTCAATTAAAATAAATTTAGTTTTATTTGAGTTCATTGTGCTTAAAGGAATTTTCTGTAATTTTTTTAAAGATTTTTCGGAGTTCGTTTGCTATTTATTTGGAATTAATTTAAATTAAGCCTTTTGTTAAATTTAATTAAATACTGCAAAATTTAAAATAAAGATTGGTTAAAAATAATTTATTTGAGCTCCAAATGTATTAAAATATTTTCTAGAATTTTTTTAGAATTTGTCTGGTATTTTTATTGCTCTAAACGAATTATTTTAATTTCTGGAATTATTTTAATTCGAAAATTGGGCTAAATCGACGTGGCAGCTCCAGAACCGGCCACGTCATTGCCTAACCTCAGCCTTCCGATCTCCATCCGACGCACTAGAATGCGCCACGTCACCCGGTACTGTTCTTTGCACGCCAGGTGTTCGAACCGATCCGTTTTCAATCCAAATCCGGTTTTTCTTCGTGTTTCCTTTTATGGCATGACTCCCTAGCCTATATAAATGTCCTAAGACCCCTCCCACGCACCTCTAATCCCCAGAGCACCTCCCAAACCCTAAAAACCGCAGCCGTCGTCTTCCGGGGCGTCGCCCTCGCCGGCCGATCTTGGCATCGCGTTCCCCATCGTTCTGGTGAGTTTTTCTGAAATCCGCTCGCGTCATCTCGTGCCATATGGTCCAATATACCTCTCCACCAAATTTTGTGCTTTTTCACCAAGCAAATCAAAAGTTACGGCCGTTCCAATCTCGAATCTTGCCGTCGCCCGTTCTCCTTCGTTTTTGCGAGTTTGACCGTGAAATTTATTCTGTAGACTCATCTTGATGTCCTCTACCTGGTGCTCACCCTAACTCAAGGTTTTGTCCATGGGATTGCTGCAGAAAATTTAATCTTCCCGATCGATTGCAGACGCATGACTGAAAATTTCGTCGTGCATTCCCCGTTGATCCAGATGGTAAAACTCAGATCCGTTAGCGTCATATTGTGCCAAATGATGCCAGATAGCTCTCTGAAAAATTTAGTTAGGTTTCATCCATTATTTTAATAGTTATGGCTGTTTGATCTATTAGCTTTAGCAGCCGTTCATCCGTAGTTTGTGGTCTTTCCATTGGGTTGCCGCCAAATCCGCTTATACCGTTGAGCTCGTCTCGCCGCGTTCTACGTGGTGCTCACTTCCCCTTTGCTGTTCCATCTACCGGAAATTTTTATATTCGTTAGTCGCCGCTTTCGCATCGATCACTGCGCCGCCGTTTTTGCCGCCAACCATCTTAGTTCGCCTTGGTCGTGTCATCATGTCCAGTAGGCCATCATTCTCTGGTGTGCTCATCTTTAGAGTTCATTTGATCTTCGGTTGCCATAATCTAGAATCTACCCATCGTCTTCGATCTAGCCCTTTCATTATCGGATCTTGTTTCGGTTAGCCACCCTTGGTAATCTTTTATCGCAGAGCCAACCCTACCTATCCTATCCCTATGCCAAGTTGATCTATCCGTGAGTCATTCCTCTCAAACCCTAACTTAACCTTGGGTCCAATCTGTCGCTGATGATGCATCATGTCATATAAACCTCGCAACTCGCAGATCAATCCTGAGCCATATCATATCCTTGCTACCATATCATTGTACCGATAATCGACATCTCATCTTTGCATGAGTGTCCTATCATTGCTTCGCTATATTTGCATGTGTGCATGGTCGCTAAAGCCCTAGTTCAATATCATCATCCTCTCTATCGCCTTATTGTAATCTAACCCCATCACCTATGAGTTTAGCCTTGTCTTCATTTCGTCGCTGCCTTGTCACTGTCAAGCCTCTTGATCGACGTATGACTGAACTCAGATCGAATCGCATGAATGTCGACCCGCTTGTCCATGTCCTATTCTTGAAAATCTAATCTGCCATTGACCTAGAAGTCATTCGTGGACTTGGTCGATAGACCATTGGCCATATGTCATATCCTTGTGCCGTATCTAATCTATTAGTCTATCTTTCTTTTGTTTGACTGTGTATCTGTTTGGTCAACAAAAGTCAGCATTGAGCATCAGTTTAGTTCATTGCGAACTAACGTATCTTTATGGACCCGGTTTATAGATCGAGAGCCCATATGTCATTGTCTATCCAATCAATATAATAACTTTAGAAGAAATATTCTTTGGAATATTATTCATTCTTTCTCGATTATCGTCTTTTCCTTTTCGTGTATTCCAAAGCTTGTTCTCTTTGTCTAATATCCGATCTAATCCATTCAAGTTCCTAAATTCATCTAAGCCTTCGTGATCCAAAGATTATCCGTTCTCAATTTGGATTTTATTTGATTTATCTTTTGAGTTGGTTTGTATTTGCTTCTTCTTTAATCGTTAGACGATCGTCCTAAGTTGTTCTAAGGAGTCAAGATCAAGAAGGTAAAGATCAAGATCAAGATCAAAAATTAAAGATAAAGAGTAAAGAACAAGAAAATCGCAAGGGCCGAGCAAGTTGTGCTTTGATCATATTGAACCCGTGTTTATAAAATTGCTACATTTGTTTTACCCTATTGCATATTATTTCAATTATACAATTGTTTCAAATTAAATTGGGACTTAGCTATTATACCAATTTGATCTATACCCTACCTTGCCATTGTATGCCACGATCTAATTGTCACCCTAGGATGGTTAATTAATAGTTGGTTAATATTGATAATCGACATGGGCTGGTTAGACCGTCAGAGATTGCTTAGCCATGCCACGTCATCACATGTGTCCGAATGTTGATACTTAATCTTGACTAATGGAATATGGAATAATGTTTATGAATTGGTGTGTCATGTGTTGTCACACGTGATATTAAGTTGTCGTGGCGAGGAGGTCACACAACTAGATTGAAATGTTGGTGGCACGTGGTGCTTGGTAATCAACCTGGGTGGTAATGATTTAGATTGGGGCAAGTGGTAAGGGCAGTGTGCCAAGGTGGGCCAGATTGGCGAGGGGTATGTGTAAGTCTTGCCTTGGTCATTTTAAGGACTTAACCTTGCAAGCCTTTGACTGAGTCTCTCTTGCAACCACATGTTTGGAATGGGACACCTAGTGATTAATTAGTAATGTTTTAGCTTGGTACTACCATTGGCGGTGTGAGTCCGGGTGTACGGATTAACTCACATGGCGCAAGAGGGGGCCTGTCGTGGTGGTTTAACCCTTGATGTTGAAACCTCGGTAGTATCTTGTGTTAAGGCGAGCTTTGTAAAGGCTTTGTCATGATCTCTCCGCCGACACACCAAAGGAAGTGTGTTAATTGCATGGCACTAAGAGACGATCATGTCGTGTGGGTAAAGTGCATAACCTCCGCAGAGTGTAAAACTAATCGAATAGCCGTGCTCATGTATTGAGCAATGCTCGGAATTACTGCTTAAGGGTTAGACTTTTGCAAAACAAAACTTGGGATGGATGGCGGTTGCCATGGTAAGTTGGAACTTGGTTTACTTGAGAAATGTCAATCTATTTATTACGCTTATTTGTTTTATTGTCTTTACAATCTATTTATCTGTAATTGTTCTCAAATGTCGCTTTATCGCAAAATAACCATGATAAGCCATTCCTTGGAATAAGCCCCGCATATAGTTATATTAGAATTGCATTCATGCACAACTTGTTGAGTGCTTTATGTACTCACCCTTGCCATCAACAAAATCATCAGTTGAGGAGAAGACTACAACTTCAAAGGAGGAGAAGTTCCACGACGGGGCGAATATCTAGGAGTTGAACCTTGTCGGTTACTGTGGCATATTGATAGGATTCATCGACGTTCTTCATTCCATTGCTATTTATTTAATTTGAGTTGAAGCCACCAAGGCCTCATAAGTGTAAGTCGACCTTAAGGTCGCTCAATAGTTCTATATTAATAAATGAAGTCTTTGTTTATTATTCCGCTGTGTATGATTGTGATATTTCATCTATGTTGAGACTGTGTGCACTAGCGTGATCCTGGACTAGTGCTGAATACACAGAGGGTCCGGATTTGCATATTCGGGTCCCGACAGAGGTGGTATCAGAGCCATACTGACTGTAGGTCTTCACCCTAGATAGTTTGGTCGTTCCTTAGGAGCTTCAAAAGTATTTTCTAAAAGAGAAAATTTAACTTGAAAGAATAATAAGTTCTTGACTCATCTTATTCTTCCATTCTTTCCCCTTTTGCTAAAATTATTTATCTTTCCCCACTGGTTTAAATAAAAATCTTACCTGAGTTGTTCTAAGTAGTTAACGATGTTTCACACTTAAGGAGAAAGTACTGGGTGTCTTGCTGCTGATCCTAAAGATCGTGAAGACAGGAATCGTTGAGCTCAAGGAAAAAGAAGTGGATTGAGGAAGTGTTCCAGAAGTTAGAGGAACTAGTACTTTGGTGGCCAGTTGAGACTCATGTGTGAAGAGTTGCGTCAGTCTAAGATAGAAGTGTTACCCTTTTAGACGATAGATTGTTGTGTGCTTAGGTTAATTTGGTTTTTTTTTCTCCTTGGTTGCTGGGTGTGTAGTATGCGTTGCATAGCTTTTAGGCTTTTGTAAGCAACCATACCAAGTTATTAATAATGTTTGTATAAGTTATTGGGTTAAACCTGCTCCCCTGCACTAGGATTCTTGAACCTTATCTTTGCTTTTCCCCTCTTAACTAAACCCTGGAGTGGTCAACAGATGGAAAGGACCGACAACAACAGTGATTTCGAGGCAGTTCAAGTCAAGACTGATTGCTACTACTCGGTGTTAGTAATAAAGTAGATTGTGACCAAAGAATCACCGCCCACCGCACCGATAGTGACAATTCGAATTTGGATCGCTTATTCACCGCTCAAACCCAGCTCATGCGCATAATGATACAACAGATGAATGTTATCATACAAAATCAATGCCCCTACAACCACGAACACAGCCACCTATTCACGGTCAAAGTTTGCCTTGTTCAAGAGGACCAAACCACCTACGCTTGGTGGATCACCACTCTCAAAGATGCGTAAATCTAGCTTCAGGCGTCATAGAAGGGAAGTGGCTTTGGTGCAATGTGAAGATGAAGAGAAGGTTCCCTACGCCACATGTCGATTGGAAGGAGATGCCTTGGAGTGGTGGGAGAACTATTGTGCTACCTACAGGACACCGTAAGAAATCACTTGGTTGGAGTTCGCCGCTTTTGACAATTCGTCGCTTTGTCAAATGACAAGATGACTATCGCAAGTTCGGAGAAGTGTACAACCCTTTTCCTATGTCATACCAGGATGTTGTTCCTTGAAGTGTTGTCAACCAAACAAATCGAAAGACTATGCGTCGCGTCCGCTGTGGAGGAATAGAACACACTGGCGATGAGCATGCAATCAATTGTTCCGGTGAGAAGGATGCCATTCACTTGGAGAATGTCCTATGAGCAACATTACATGTTATCTTTATGAAGGACGTGATCATTGTCTAGCTCAATATCCATTGATTCAATAGTGACCGCCGTGACTCTAAGATCGGTGAGTGAATTTTCGAGTCATCATTGCTCAAAAGTTAGCTAAAAGAGAAGGATTGTCATCCGCACTTGCCGTGCCGCGTGATTTAAATGAAGAAGAATCATGTCAACTCTGTCCGCTTGCCTCAAAGAACCAGTGGATACTTGGTCACCATGGAATTGTTTCTTGTGCGATAAACAAGGTCATTGGGCGTGGAATGCCGTATGAACCAACAAGTGGTGATGCACGAGAAAGACGATATTGTGCATATGACTAAACCTAACTGCACACGACGACCAGACGCACGCTCGCTACAACTATGGTAAGTTAGGTCATTTTGTTAAGGAATGCCCACGTAAAAGTCAATCAATTTTGGAAGCTATGATCATTCTAGAAATCACTTCAAGAAAGTTTATAACCCCAAGAGTGAGTGGTAAACTGCAGGATTAACTTGCTCAAAGAGTCGGTTGAAGCAAGAGGAGTTGATTAACAAGACCCTTATTCTAGGAGATGAGTGCAAGAAATTACAAGATAACCGCAGCGCCGTAAAGCTTTGTCAAGAAGGACCATCGCAACAGCAGATGAGGAGTGCCCCTCAACAACTCAGTTGCCATACTGCTCAGACTTTGTTTGAGACACCTTCACCTGTGCCTCGCCCTGATAGTCAGAATTTTCACAACACCACCCTGGTTGAATGTTCTCAAGGAGGAAGCTTACTGCCTAGAGGTTGCTTTGCCTGTCGCCAGCCAGGACATTTTTCTAAACACTGCCCTCAAAAGAAAGTGATCACCGCGGGTCGTATCAATCTCAGCTCTGCCCCTATCAAGATTAGTGCTTTGTTAGAAAGAAGTCAACAGATGTCGGTCAAGCGTTACTTTAGATGCAATGAATCGGGACACTTTACCAACAGTTGTTTTAAGAGAAAAGTTGTTATACTGCTCGCTTCAATCTTAGTCCTACACCTACCGAGACACTTGCACCGTAAAGTGAATTGTGGAGCGATTCAAGCCATGCCATGCCCAAAGAAAAGATCATGTCAACCACATTATGACTAATGGAGCTTAGAAGGCATCGATGTTGTATCTCGATTGGAAATCATATGTAATCCAGGATGTTGAGAGTTAACTTGTCTATTGTTGAGAGTGAGTTCCTAATAAATCGTATCATATTGGAAACCCATGCTTGAGATGTTTATCCCTGGAATTAGCTGGTTACCTATGTGTAAGGCAATTTTGGTTTATGGTCAAAGATTTGATCAGTTAAGAGGAGCGAGAGTGTTTTTCGAGAAAGATTTGTGATCGCTTAACTTCAAAGATATCGGAGACAGCTAAGGACCGTTGTTCCATTATGGTTGAGCCAAGAAGGTGGATGTGCCATCATATCGTAAGAAAAGGAGTAGTTGCTTATGCTTAATAACTACAAAGGATAATTGTTTTCCGATTTAATTACTTCACTACCAGTAGTGTAAGCCAACGTAACCATGCCATTACCTCTGTAATAGTTGGAGCTTGAGTTCAATGTGAAGGAATATTCAGTTGATCTAGAGTTTAAGGCAGTACTCAAGAATCAAGCTGATAGAGCTAGAAACAGACCAACAAGAATGTTGTGTAAGACCGCAGAGTTGCAAGCAAGTTTCACTGTCAAATGCCGCTTGTCCAATTTCTAGAAGAAGCAGAAAACCGTGTGTTAAAGGACGGAAAGCAAGGGAGCCTATCAAAGGAGATGCCAGAACGTCAGTCTGAGTGCGTGATGTGTTTCAAGAGTCCCAACAGAAGGAGTGCCTTCTTGTGCCAGAAAAGTAGACATCGTGGAAGTCAGTGGAATTGCAAAAGGATCTCATCCGCATCGCGCAGCCTACAAATTTTGGATGTTGTCAAGCGTTTGTTCGAAAGCAACCTTGCCCAGTGTGCAGTTGCTTGGAAGTTCAAGAAAGTCTCAAGAGTTGAGTCCCCCAGAACCTATTTCTATAGACAACCTTAATCTCGGGGTCGAGATTCTGTTAAGGGGGGGAGGTTTGTAACATCCCAAAATTTGGGTTTTCAAAAATCTTTTCTTTAGTCATCTTTTCAAAAATCCCTGCTGATTTTCTCGCTTTAGTAAAGCTTAATCTGAAATTTTCTAATGCTAAAATAATTTAATTTGACTAATATAAACTTCAATTAAAATAAATTTAGTTTTATTTGAGTTCATTGTGCTTCAAGGAATTTTCTGTAATTTTTTAAAGATTTTTCGGAGTTCGTTTGCTATTTATTTGGAATTAATTTAAATTAAGCCTTTTGTTAAATTTAATTAAATACTGCAAAAATTTAAATAAAGTTTGGTTAAAAATAATTTATTTGAGCTCCAAATGTCTTAAAATATTTTCTAGAATTTTTTTAGAATTTTTCTGGTATTTTTATTGCTCTAAACGAATTATTTTAATTTCTGGAATTATTTTAATTCGGAAATTGGGCTAAATCGACATGGCAGCTCCAGAACCGGCCACGTCAACGCCTAACCTCAGCCTTCCGATCTCCATCCGAAGCACCGAACGCGCCACGCCACCCGCATCGTTCTTTGCGCGCAGTGTTCGATCCGATCCGCTTTCAATCCAAATCCGGTTTTTCTTCGTGTTTCCTTTTATGGCACGACTCCCTAGCCTATATAAGTGTCCTAAGACCCCTCCCACGCACCTCTAATCCCCAGAGCACCTCACAAACCCTAAAAACCGCAGCCGTCGTCTTCCGGGGCGTCGCCCTCGTCGGCCGATCTTGGCATCGCGTTCCTTGTCGTTCTGGTGATTTTTTCTAAAATCCGCTCACGTCATCTTGTGCCATATGGTCCAATCTACCTCTCCACCAAATTTGGTGCTTTTTCACCAAGCAAATCAAAAGTTACGGCCGTTCCAATCTCGAATCTTGCCGTCGCCCGTTCTCCTTCGTTTTTGAGAGTTTGACCGTGAAATTTATTCTGTAGACTCATCTTGTTGTCGTCTACCTGGTGCTCACCCTAACTCAAGGTTTTTTCCATGGGATTGCTGCAGAAAATTCAATCTTCCACGATCGATCGTCGTCATACTGAAAATTTTGTCGTATGCTTCCGCTGATCCGTAAGGTAAAACTCAGATCCGTTCACGTCATATTGTGCCAAATGATCCCAGATAGCTCTCTGAAAAATTTGGTTAGGTTTCATCCATTATTTTAATAGTTATGGCCGTTTGATCTATTAGCTTTAGCAGCCGTTCATCCGTAGTTTGTGATCTGTCCATTGGGTTGCTGCCAAATCCGCTTATACCGTTGAGCTCGTCTCGCCGCGTTCTACGTGGTGCTCACTTCCCCTTTGCTGTTCCATCTACCGAAAATTTTTATATTCATTAGCCGCCGCCTTTCGTCAGTACCGCGCGCCGTCTTTTGCCGCCAACCATCTTAGTTCGCCTTGGTCGTGTCATCATGTCCAGTAGGCCATCATTCTCTGGTTTGCTCATCTTTAGAGTTCATTTGATCTTCGGTTGCCATAATCTAGAATCTACCCGTCGTCTTCGATCTAGCCCTTTCATTATCGGATCTTGTTTCGGTTAGCCACCCTTGGCAATCTTTTATCGCAGAGCCAACCCTACCTATCCTATCCCTATGCCAAGTTGATCTATCCGTGAGTCATTCCTCTCAAACCCTAACTTAACCTTGGGTCCAATCTGTCGCTGATGATGCATCATGTCATATAAACCTCGCAACTCGCAAATCAATCCTGAGCCATATCATATCCTTGCTACCATATCATTGTACCGATAATCAACATCTCATCTTTGCATGAGTGTCCTGTCATTGCTTCGCTATATTTGCATGTGTGCATGGTCGCAAAAGCCTTAGTGCAATATCATCATCCTCTCTATCGCCTTATTGTAATCTAACCCCATCACCTATGAGTTTAGCCTTGTCTTCATTTCCTCGCTGCCTTGTCATCGCAAGCCTCTTGATCGACGATGATGAACTCGATCGAATCGCATGAATGTCGACCCGCTTGTCCATGTCCTATTCTTGAAAATCTAATCTGCCATTGACCTAGAAGTCATTCGTGGACTTGGTCGATAGACCATTGGCCATATGTCATATCTTTGTGCCGTATCTAATCTATTAGTCTATCTTTCTTTGTTTGATCTGTATCTGCTTGGTCAACAAAAGTCAAGATTGAGCATCGATTTAGTTCATTGCGAACTAACGATCTTTATGGACCCGTTTATAGATCGAGAGCCCATATGTCATTGTCTATCCAATCAATATAATAACTTTAGAAGAAATATTCTTTGGAATATTATTCATTCTTTCTCGATTATCGTCTTTTCCTTTTCGTGTATTCCAAAGCTTGTTCTCTTTGTCTAATATCCGATCTAATCCATTCAAGTTCCTAAATTCATCTAAGCCTTCGTGATCCAAAGACTATCCGTTCTCAATTTGGATTTTATTTGATTTATCTTTTGAGTTGGTTTGTATTTGCTTCTTCTTTAATCGTTAGACGATCGTCCTAAGTTGTTCTAAGGAGTCAAGATCAAGAAGGTAAAGATCAAGATCAAGAATTAAAGATAAAGAGTAAAGAAACAGAAAATTGCAAGGGCCGTGCAAGTTGTGCTTTGATCATATTGAACCCATGTTTATAAAATTGCTATATTTGTTTTACCCTATTGCATATTATTTCAATTATACAATTGTTTCAAATTAAATTGGGACTTAGCTATTATACCAATTTGATCTATACCCTACCTTGCCATTGTATGCCACGATCTAATTGTCACCCTAGGATGGTTAATTAATAGTTGGTTAATATTGATAATCGACATGGGCTGGTTAGACCGTCGTAGATTGCTTAGCCATGCCACATCATCACATGTGTCCGAATGTTGATACTTAATCTTGACTAATGGAATATGGAATAATGTTTATGAATTGGTGTGTCATGTGTTGTCACACAGTGATATTAAGTTGTCGTGGCGAGGAGGTCACACAACTAGATTGAAATGTTGGTGGCACGTGGTGCTTGGTAATCAACTGGGGTGGTAATGATTTAGATTGGGGCAAGTGGCAAGGGGTGTGCCAAGGTGGGCCAGATTGGCGTGGGTATGTGTAAGTCTTGCCTTGGTCATTTTAAGGACTTAACCTTGCAAGCCTTTGACCTGAGTCTCTCTTGCAACCACATGTCTGGAATGGGACAGCCTAGCTGATTAATTAGTAATGTTTTAGCTTGGTACTACCATTGGCGGTGTGAGTCCCGGGTGTACGGATTAACTCACATGGCGCAAGAGGGGGGCCCTGTCGTGGTGGTTTAACCCTTCAAAGTGTTGAAACCTCACGGTAGTCTTGTGTTAAGGCGAGCTTTGTAAAGGCTTTGTCATGATCTCTCCGCCGACACACCAAAGGAAGTGTGTTAATTGCATGGCACTAAGAGACGATCATGTCGTGTGGGTAAAGTGCATAACCTCCGCAGAGTGTAAAACTATTCGAATAGCCGTGCTCATGTATTGAGCAATGCTCGGAATTACTGATTAAGGGTTAGACTTTTGCAAAACAAAACTTGGGATGGATGGCGGTTGCCATGGTAAGTTGGAACTTGATTAAAGATTGGAACTTGGTTTACTTGAGAAATGTGAATCTATTTATTTCAGCTTATTTGTTTTATTGTCTTTACAATCTATTTATCAGAATTGTTCTCAAATGTCGCTTTCTTGCAAAATAACCATGATAAGCCATTCCTTGGAATAAGCCCTGCATATAGTTATATTAGAATTGCATTCATGCACAACTTGTTGAGTGCTTTATGTACTCACCCTTGCCATCAACAAAATCATCGCTGAGGAGAAGACTACAACTTCAAAGGAGGAGAAGTTCCACGAGGGGCGAATATCTAGGAGTTGAACCTTGTCGCTTGCCTGTGGCATATTGATGGGATTAAATCGACGTTCTTCATTCCATTGCTATTTATTTAATTTGAGTTGAAGCCACCAAGGCCTCGTAAGTGTAAGTTTGACCTTAAGGTCGTTCAATAGTTCTATATTAATAAATGAAGTCTTTGTTTATTATTCCGCTGTGTATGATTGTGATATTTCATCTATGTTGAGACTGTGTGCACTAGCGTGATCCTGGACTAGTGCTGAATACACAGAGGGTCCGGATTTGCATATTCGGGTCCCGACATTTCTTTATGAATGAATGTTCGTTCTTAAAGTTATTTTCGTTTAATCTTCTTGAAATTTATGCATCTGAGTGCTTTGCTCCTACGGTTTTAAGACTCTGAGACATGCGTCATGAACCATGCCTCAGAGCCTTGGGGCTGGACTAGTCGGACATGATACGTCAAAAAACCACTCAGATGACCTCATTAAGCATAATAGCATTTCTAAAAAAGAAGACTTGCAGGGCCAAAGAAACATTTTCATATATTTCGTTTACAGCTCTAGAGTTTCTACAACAGCCGTAGAGGCATCCTTGACTTCCTCCTAGAGCTCGGCGGCCCGATCCTCATCCACGTTGTAGGCGTAGCCGTCCTTAATAGCTTCAAGATCCACTCGGGGATAGAGCGACTTGGTGATCGCTAGAGCCTGGCTAGCACCGTTGGTCGTCATTTCCTTCAGGAGTATCTTGAGCTCCTTGGGGGCTTCCTGCAACTGGGAGATAACTTGGTCCCTGCTGAGCGGCCTCTCGCCTTCGGGATGAAGCAAGCTCAGTAATGGCTCCGGGGCTTCGCAAAGCTTAGTACAAGACGCTTCGAGGGCTTCAACCTTCTCGTTAAAAACGGCGTGTTGCGCCCGCGTCTTGAACTTATAGTCTGCAAGCAAAATAAGTTACTAAGAAGACGATGGAGGCAAGGGAGGGTCAAGCTGCTAAACATACGTTCTAGCTCCTTCTCTGACTTCAATTTGCAGGCCTCCGAGACCTTGAGTTGTTCTTGAAGCCTCGCAACAGTGGAATCCCGAGCTGATACGGAGATAAGGAAATCAAAAGACCAGATAGTTAAACAAAAGCACAGGGTGACCCAGGAAATATTTACCTCGAAGGGAGCCAACGACGTCTAACTTCTCTTGCCGCAGGGTTTTCTGCTCTTCCCGCAACGCCTGGACCTCTGACCGAAGAGCTCGCAGCTCGACTGCATGTCCAGCCTTGATCTGCTCCAATTTGGCCAGATATTCCTGGCGTGTCCGAACCTCCGGAGCATCTTCTGGAGGTACTCGGACTTCTTTTCAGAGCACTCCCCTAATTTCTGTAACCATCACAGGAAAAAGTGACTACATGCTAACTGACATAAGCAAGAAGATGGCGAGAGTAGAGAAAATTTTACCTGGGCCAGGCGTGCACAAGCGGTGACATGACTGTAAAAGTCATTCCTCTCTCTCTCCTCCGAGTCATCCAGGAGCTTCAAGTCGTCTTCCTCATCAACCCACGCAGCATGCATTATGAGCTGGGGGCGAGTGGAAGTCGGCGGAACTAGGGAGATCTCTTCAACCTCGGGGGATGGACAGGAGATGGGCTCCTGAGCAGCAGGGCCCGATGCCGAAGCATGAGGTGTCGGCGAAGGCGGCTGGGGCTCGGAGGGCGCTCCTGTGTCCCCAGGTGAGGCCCCCTCAACCAAGACATGAACCTCCTGGGGCCAACCTCTTCAGGAGCCCTGGACGGTGTCGCGACAGGAACATCATATGAAGGATTACTACAAGAAGAATGACCGGTGAATAAGCTGGCAAAATCGCGTCAAATAAAGTGTCGATAGGATATCCAACCTGTCGGACTTCTTTATTTTCATTGGAGGCTTCTTTCGGGAGGCGGAGCCACTCCCGGAGGGACCACTCGGGGCGCTACCAACTGGAACCCCGGGCTCCTCCCGACTGCCCGAGTCTCTCGGAATTGGATTTGGCTGTACCACGGGCTTGTGGGGAAGGGGGGCCAAAGGCACTGGGCTCGTGCTGGTGGATCCTGAATCTTGGGTCCGCCAGTCGGGCGCCGGGGCTTCACAGGTTCCTTGGCAATCGATTTTTTCCCCTTCTTGGCGACGGGGTCTCCGGCCGAGGAGCTCGCAGGTCGTTTAAAAGGAGCGCTCTTATGAACGGGCATCTCCGGGAGAGGCGCGTCGCTGAAGAAGGCCAATCGATCCTGGAAAGGAGTGTTAAAATAGTTAAAGGTTGTTAAGAGGCCAATTGGGAAATTTATCAGCTAAACTTCCTTACCTCAGGAGGAGGATTCGATGCAGTGAAGGACTTCGGGCATTTGACGCTGGACATCTCCACGCTAGGGATGAAAAAGTTGCCTACCCGGGCAAATATCTACTCCTTCGACAAAGCTTCGGGTAGTTCCCGGGTCAGATCATCCTTTCCTTCATATGCGCATCCCAGATGAACTCGCTCCTTCAGAGGCTGTACCCAGTGAGCAACAAAATGAAGGGCCATGCCGACTCCCGTGAGGCCATCTTCTTTGAACTTCTCAATCAACTCCAGAAAATCATGCACCTGGTCCTTGTCAGCGATATTGGGGGTAGATACCCAAGAAAGGGACACCTTAGGCCAGCGCCCGACAAAGGAGGGAAGAGCAGGTTTAAGGTTGGCACAATAGAACCATTCTTGGTGCCAGCCTTTGTTGGAGGTTTTGAAGGGAATGGAGAAGTAATTTTTCTTTAGCACCTCCCGCAACTAAAATCCGGCTCCCCCAATCACCTTGGCGTCACTCTTTGAGGGATAAGGCTTCAGAAGGTAAAAATGACGAAAAAGACTGAAATGAGGGTGGATGCCGAAGAAGGCCTCGCAAAGATGAACAAAAAGGGAGATTTGAAGGATGGAGTTGGGATTCAAGTTCACCAACTCTATATCGTAGAAGAAGATAAGGCCGCGAAGAAAGGCGTAGGGAGGAAGGCCCAGCCCGCGCTAGAAGAAGGATTCAAAAACTACGACCTCTTCGGAACGGGGGGTTGGGATGGATTCACCTGTGGCCGGTCGCGCAGAGATCAAAGTAAGGGCCGGAAGAACACCGTCATTCACCATGGATTGCAGTTGTTCCTCCGTCGTGATCGAAGTGGTCCAATCTTGCGGCGAAGGCAACGAGGAGGTGTCTTTGGAGGAGTGAGAAGACATTTTTGGAGGAAAAGTTCAACAGCGGCGCAAGGATGCGATTGCAACAGCAGTTAACCCTAGCGGCGGAGAAGGCGGAGAGACAAAGGAAGCAGAAGAGGCAGGAATGCGCAATGGGAAAAATGAACCGTCGGCTTAGTCTTTAAAGGGGGAAAATTAGGTTTTCGCCAAATCGGCGGGAAAGAAATTTACCCCGCTCTATGATGATTTGCTAGCCCGGTGTTCTGACATACAGAGACAGTCAGGGCTTGACCAAGTTGTATTCGGGACACGTTGCTCCCCACGACGTGATGTTTCACCACTTACCATGCTAAGCGGGATGTGGATATCCTCCAGTTTGGATTAAAAAATATCTTCTTGTGATATGCCCCACGCTGGGTCGCTAGGTGGTTACCGCATGACGGAATCATATATCATGAGTCAAGCCTAAACGGGCACGAATCCAATGGTATGCCCCATGAGGGTCGAAAAGCTGTGTGTCGTAATAAATGAGTACAGATACCATTCGGATAAACCTTGATATGTCCCAAGTTGGACCAGAGCTATATCCTACACCAGTCGGATATAGGTATCACTCAGTCATGAGCCAAGAAAACCCCTGATATGCTCCAAGTCGATCCTAAGCTATATCCTACAGCAGTCGGATATAGGTATCACTCGGCCACGAGCCAAGAAAATTTTGATATGTCCCAAGACAGATCAGAGCTGTATTCTACACCAGTCGGATATGGGTATCATTCGGTCAAGAGCCACGTAATCGTGATACGCTCCAAGTTGAGCCTAAGCTATATCTTACAGTAGTCGGATATGAGTATCACTTGGCTATGGGCCAAGGAAATCCTGATACGCTCCAAGCCGAGCCTAAGCGATATCCTACCGCAGTCGGATATGGGAATCAGTCGGCCAAGAGCAGCGCAAATCCTACTATGTCCCAAGTCGGACCTAAGATGTATCCTACGACGGATGGATGCGAATATCACTTGACCAAGGAACCACGCAAGCTTCGATATGCCCCAAGCTGGGTTCAAGCTACATCTAAACGACAATCATGGAAAAATGCTTGGAAAAGGTACTTCTTTATTATATATAAAGTTCACCAGGCATTATGCCTAGGAAAGTATTACATTTACAGGGCCCTAAACTTCTCCCCGGCGCACACGGCCGAGCGCCTCCACAAGATCCTCCCTAGCCCTGTAATGGACGGGGAAGATCTCGAGGAAGGTGTCGACGGCGACGCGGTCGAGGGCGACAGCCTTATCTTCCGCCCACTCCGCCATGGCAATGCCGAAGAGCGCCCATAATTCAGCAAGCGTAGGACTCTGGCTGGCCATGCAATCCCTCGTAAAGAAGATGAAGTTTGGTGTAAAAAAATGGAGAACTAAGCGCGAGAGGATAAATTCTAAAAGCTCTGGTTCGCCTTTTATAGCCGATACGGCAAGGATGAAGTAAATGCATCAAAAGCCGAGGAGACTTGGAGTTAATTTAGTTTCAGAAGCCAAAGAGGTTTTCGGAAATTGGGTTTACACAGAAAACCAAAGCAGCCTTGAAGACTGTCCAGTATTGATCCGCAAAGAGAAAAGATATAAAGGTTTTGCTTCGAGCGGGAAGAGGTATCTAATCCACATCTGAAATATGGGTCAGATTCATGAAGTCGCCTACAATAAACCAGTCAGAAAGAAGATTATAATAAAAAACGGGAGTTATATTCGAGTCCTTCATTATCCCCTTGCTGCAAAGAAAAGCGCTCAAATCAAAAAAGAAATCAGTCGGAGGTTTACGCCGGAAGCTAGAAATGTTGATCCAGAATCAAGGCCCAGATAAAAATGTAGCAATCAAATCCTGAAACACTCGGGGGCTACTGTGGAATATATGAAACCAGGTATCTTCATGACCGGCCCAACATCACCTGAGGAGATGACAGGCCCAAGTAGAAGGCCCAGAGGATAAGCTCCGCACCAAGGCTTGCTGCCGTGCACAAGGGGTTACATCCTATAACAGTTGAACTTATATTTAGATATAAAAGATACGATTGTAATCCGAGTCGTTAATATGGTAGATAAAGATGTAAACTCTATCCTGTAACCGACTAGAATCCTGTAACCGATCGGAATCCCTTAGACCGATCAGGACTCTGTAAAATGCCCCACCCCCATTATATAAGGGAGAGGGCGGGCAACAACACAACACAACACGAGACACATCGCATATCGCCCAGAGCACATTGCGCTTTGAGCAATCTTAGATCCATAGAATCCTAGCACATAGGATTAGGGTATTACCTCCACCGTCAAGGGCCTGAACCTGTCTAATCCCTTGTCTTGTGTGACCTTCGAGTTTGAGATCTACCGCCTACCCCATAAATTTATTACCAACTACAAAAGTCGACACCATGCCTTTGGATAGCTCCAGGTTTGTTGCCCTAAGTAGCGAGCTTGGAGCCATGAGCCCTTATGGCTTATCGTGAAGGGGAGCTAGTTTGTATGTTATGTATTATATATATATATATTTCTTCCATTCTTTTGCTTTTTCTTGGTGTTATTGGGTTTAATTCTAGAGTTGTGAGTTCTCTTCACTTAGACTTCGGGTATGCTTTGCATGGGCCTCTCATCTTATGCTATAGATTTTTATCATGCATAATTAGCTGTTCTCTCTTCTCTCTAGGTTGAGTTCCCTCACAGTCTTATAAGTCTAGCAGGTTTTGGGCCACTAGGTAGACAGAGTCTATGTGCACTCCTTAGCTTGGGATTTAGAGTCAGATTCCCTATGTCAGTCATTGGGGAAGATGAGAGCGAGTCTAAGCCATAGTGTTCTCTACTTTCTTTTCTATGCTTATAGCCACCCAGTTTGTAGTTTTCTCGACTTCTTCTCATCTTTCTGTATTTTCTGGTTTCTATTGAGTTCATGTGGGTTTTCCTTGCACATAATTCTGCTAATAACTCATTTTTTACCAGATTTGTGCTTAAAATTAATTCACTTGTTGAGGGAGATTTTGGGAATCTGTTCATGCATTGCAAATAGACTGCATTTTCTGTTTAATGAGCCTTGTCTATTATGCAAATGAGCTATTATTGATTCTATGCACCATACTCTTTTATGAAGAAAAATGCTAGCTTAGATATGTCCAAGTTCATTTATCTTTCTAAGCTTGTTAAAAATTTGAAAATTAAAGCTTTAAATGAAAACTTGATGAAACATGTTGCTTTTACTTGCTAAGTTTCTTCCCTAATAAACGGGTTTTTGAATTTGATCTCGTTCAATGATAAGTACAGCACTGACCACACTACTCGAGGCCGCTAAGTACACCAACAAAGGTTCTCCAAGGTTGGGTGTAAGGACCAAGTTGGCCTAGAGTGGGGGTGAATAGGCAACTTTAAAACTTTTTAATTATTACGAAAAACTTTTCTCAATAAAAAAAAGAGAAACGGAAGCACTTAGTATAAAAGTTCAGAGCAACACTTGTTTATGAAAAATTTGTAAGAAAGTGAATTTCGAATGAGAAACTATAAGAGAATAATGAGCAATAAAAACAAACACAGGAGAACTCAATGATTTTCCACCGAGGTTTAGAGATTACTCCTACGTCACCGTTAGAGCAATTCCTCAGAAGTATTGCTCCATCAAACAGCCAATCTCACTAGCTTTTGGTTTTCCACTATCTTGATTCTTTCACTACTCCAGTGAGGTGAGTCTCAACCTTTCACAACAATGGTGGTGTTCCACAATCACTGTTGGATAGGTCGCACCAACAACTTCTCCAACCGTCTAGGAACAGCTAGTTCCAAGAGTAATAGACTATCCACAAGCCCTGTCTCTTGGTTTAGTAGCTAGATACAAACTATACTTAGCTTGGAGCAAGCACTCTAAATGTTTAGAATGAGTATTTGTGATTTTCTGAGTTGAAGCTCAAAACTCTTTGATGGAATGAAGCTCAGGAATTCTAAAGATCAAAGAGTTGTATATGATTTGAATGATGTCAAAGATGTTCAAGATATCAAAAGATGTGAATGTGCAAAGCTCTTTTTTTAGATTGAGAACCCATGCATGATATATATAGACCCTGAACAGAGATAACCGTTACACCTGCCATTTGCCCGTTGGGGGGTTGGTAGGTTAGATGGGGTAGGTCAACTGCTACATTTTTGCAAGAATTCTATGGTGTATGAACCATAAGTCAAACTACACACACGCCGGACCGGAAATTTTAGTCCGGGGTACATAGGATTGGAAAGCATTGTTGTGCTCAGAATGACTCATTTACGTCGGACCGAAAATATTGGTCCGTCGTACACATGCATTGCTTCATTTTCATATCAGCAAGAGAATGCTTGCGTCGGACAGAAAAAGTTGGTCCGAAGTACACATGTTTTTGTTTCTTGTGAGTACCAGCAAATAACGTTTGCGCCGGACTGAAAAAGTTGGTCCATCATACATGGGAAAACGGCTGGTTAAAATAGAGAGAAACAAGTTTGCGCCGGACCGGAAAAATTGGTCTGACGTACACAAGGAATTCTGGTCTGCATCAGACTTTATATTTCTGGTTAAAATGAATTTTAACACAGACTACAATTATATTTAGAGAGAGAATATAACTTATGCCGGACTAATTTTAAGAAAGAATTTAGATTGGTCCGACGATCATAGTTATACTTGGTTGAACAGAAACAAGGAAGAATTCTCAACGCCGGACTGAAAAAGTCGGTTTGGCGCACATGGAGTACGCTTGGTGAAGATAATTCTCAGTGCCGGACCGAACACATCGGTCCGGCGTACATGTTGTACGCTCGGTTAGAATTTCGAACTTAGGATCTTTGAGCGCCTGTGTAAAATAAAGTTTGGCCCAGAGAGAATTGTTTTGGCTATCAAGATAAAGCTCTGGATTTTTGAGTGATAAATATGAAAAGTCCTATGCTCCAAGTAATCTTAGTGATTTTGCATATGAACCGAGATCATTTCTTATGTATAATCCCTCTTAATAGTACAATGATTTTTAACTATATGACTTGAATCAACTCTCAAGCCAAAACTAGAAAAAAAAACACCTTAGCCTTGATCATCAAATCTGACTTTTGTCATTTTCACTGAGTATCCCTTTTAGTTAGTCATCAACACCGAAACCTATATTATAAGCATAATTTACACAAATAGGGAGCCTAGATGCTCTCAATCTCCCCCTTTTTGGTGATTGATGACAATGTCTTTGATATACTGCTCAGAGCTAAAAAAGGAATACTTATCCTGTAGAAACAAGTTAGTCTGATAGAACAAATAACTCAAATATTTTGTACTTCCCCTGAATGAATGCATGAGTTGAAGTTTAATTGAACACATGAAGCAACATCAGAAACATTCAGAATAGGTTTTTCGATAAATTCAAGAAAAGCAAGTGAATAAAGCAAAGTCCATGAAAGATTTGAGTTTCTACATAACAAACTTTTTAGATAGCAAGCTTTAGATTTCTGATAGGAGGGGCTCTACAGAGAAAATACTATTCTTAAACCTCTTAAACTAAATATATACTATTCTTCTCCCCTTAAATATATACTATTCTTTTACTGTTCTTCTACTATTCTTCTCCGCCTTTGGCATCAATAGCCAAAAAGGTTACTTCTTGTGTTTTGAAAAAGTCCTTTTCAGCATGCTTGTCATCCTGGAACTTGTGCTTCTTCTTGGAGGAAAGGAGATAATTGCTCTTGGTCTTTGTCAGAGAGTGGAGTTGCCATGGCTTGATCATGCCAGCTAGGATAATCAGGATCACCAGGCTGAGATTGAATGTGAGTTCACTGAAATCATGCTGGACATCTCTGATCAGCTCTTGAGTTTCTTCAGACTTATCCAACAAGATTTATGCAAGTTGTTCTTGATTAGACACCAAGTTATTTCTAGCATCTTCAATGTAATCTCGAAGATAATCAAGCATATCCCCTTGCCAATCCAAACAACTACCAGACTTCTCAAAGTTCTTGTACACAGTTTGAGCAAACTTGTCAATCTTTGCATCTTGAGCATTCTGCTTTTTGTTCAGATCATACATTCTGTCTTTGATTACCAGTTGTTCAGTTTTGATCTCACCTAACCATTTTCTCATATCCCATTGATTTCCTCTGATCATATCAAACCTTTTATAAGTTTCATCTCTAAGACTTGCTTGGTCTTGATAGATCTTTTGCAGCATCTCTTTCTACTGTTGATTGGCTGCCATTTACTCACTATGTCTTTGTGCTGCCAATCTTCTTTCTTCTTCAAAGTTTTCTTGGGCATGTCTGAGGTCTGAATTGTATTGTTGCTCAAAAGTAGTGAACCAACCTGGTTGAGAGTCCCACAAAGATGGTTGTTGACCAAAATCATGAGTGGACTCAGGTTCAGCAAAATGGGAATAATGAGAGTCCTCTTCTGAATGCTGAGAAAAGGTTGACACATTAACTTGAGGATGCCTAGAGCCACCTGCTTCATGTTCACGGGCTATTGATAGAAATCTTTGTGACTCCATGAACCTAGCTGCAGCTGCTAGTTCTTGCAATCTGTGCACTTCTTCATCTTCATGATGAGATTCTGAGCTAACATAAACTTCAGTGTGCTCAGATTGTCCAAACCTTTGCTGACTATGATGTTCAGAGCTATAGTTCGAGGTTTCTGTAGGAGTATGTGGAAAGTTAGGAACTGGAAAAATACATTCCTGAGTATGATAACTATGACTTGAAGCTCTATCATCATCATCTGAACTTCCATGTATCTTAGTGCCTTCTTGAGCACTTGGCTTATGAATTACTGGTAGTGGAGTAGAAAGCCTAGCTGGCCTTTCATGTTGAGCAACTGGCTTGGGCATTTTGTATTGCTTAGGTCCAGAATTGAAATCCCTGTCCCTCTCAGGCTGGGAGATGATCCCTTGAGCCAATAACATTTGAGATATTTGCATGGCAAAAGGAAGGACTGCCCATTTTTCTGTAAATAGCTTCTTCCATCTCTCCAAAGATGTAATATGTCAGATCAATGGGTTGTCTTGACAGAATTAGATGCAGCAACCAAGCAAGACATGGAGTTACTCCCTTTTTGTAGCTAGTTTTAGGGTAAATTGTGTGTCTGAGAATCAGGAGCAGAGCCTTGGCCTCGGCAGTTAAACAATGAACCCTATTGGCATTAAATCCAGCCTCATTGATATTTTTGTAGTTGTGAGCAGATACTTGCAAGTCAGGCATGTCACCAATCTGCCTCCATCTATTTCTAGGAAACATCCTATCATGAATCCTAGTTCTGTTTAGCAAAGTACTTGAGGCTCCAATAGCAGCTTCAAACTGAGATGATCTCACTGTTCTCTTATTTCCATCAATAGTAAACAGAATATAGTGTCTATTCTTGTTCACTAACAAGGATGCATAGAATTCCATAATTCTGTTTTCATTCCAAGCTGCCCTAACAGAAGACATAAGAGTTGCAAGCCCATTAGTTGACCTTACACAATCTAGGATTCTGTTTGATCCTAGGACAGAGCTAATCTGGTTCCAGTCAACAAATTGATGCTTGCATAGTGCTGACAGAAGTTTACCATTCTTATTTTTCCTGTATTTGTAGCCCATATATATATTTCTCTGGAATATGGTGATGAATTGCTCATTAAAAGAAGGTCTATCAAAAGGAAACCAGATCCTTTTAGGCACCAATCTAGTGGCTCTTAGTTTCTTTCCACCTGAAACAGCTAGCTCATGCCCACAAATCATGTCAATTTCACCACTAAGCTCTATTTCTTCATCAGAGGATATGTTTGCATTTGGTTGATAATCACTGTCATCTGAAGAAGAGGTTGAATCATGTTGCACTGGTTGATTTCCTCTTTTTGATGGTTTAGTAGTTACTTTCTTGACCACACCACTAGACTGCTGGGATTGATTGAATCTATCTATTTTGGCTTTCTTTTTCCCTTTGACTTTATCAGCAATTTTTCCAAAAAGACCTCTTTTGTCTCGATTCTGGGAACTAATCTTGATTAAGGCTTCTTTATCAAGAAGAAAACCTGAGCTGATTTGGTTGATAGACAAGCAGGCTGTTTTATTGACAGTGCAAAACACAAGAACTGAAGAACACCCTAAAGAACAAGGAAAAGACCTTAAGAGACGATCTCTAACCTAGGGTTTCAGTCTAAGCAAAGATAAGATATAAAGATTGAAGAACTTACAGAACCCTAGACGCAATGCCTTGCTATGAGCACACAGAGATACCGTCGTCAATCACCCAGTCAGGATGAGCTTCGGTGAGTAGAGGGTTTTGTGCTCAAGAGCAAGTTTGTGAGAAGATTTTGGAGATGAAAGAACTTGAGGAACTTCTGAGGAAGATGAGGTTTTAAGTAGCGCTCAATGCGAGGAGTAAAATAAGGAAGTTATTGCAGTAGTTTTGAGTAAGGACAATATATGGGGAAAGAGCTGACTGCAACTGTCCGGTTTTGAAGGAATTCTCTTTATGGTGGGGTTGGAAACAGAGAATCCAAGAAACAAGGTTACCAAATCCGGATAGGTTTAGCACAGATAAGTCCTAAGAATAGGAAAGATTTTGACGAGAATAGCAAGGGTAAGATCTTTTAGAGTATTGAGATGAACATGGTTTGAAAAAGATAAGTGCTTAGAAGACAGAGTTATTGTCGTACAAGCCTCTGATGCCTTTTTCAGCTTAAACTCGAAAGCTCTTTATACGCACCGACCGATTCTCGATGGTTTTTCCATCCGCGTCTTGACCTGTGTCAGATAAGACACTTGGTCCGCCGTAGTTGGAAACCTCTTGGTTCGGTTTGGCCAGTTGTCCGTGATACTTGAAAATACAGATATAACTAATTTCTTAAAGATTTTCTGAGATCTCTCTTTTAAAAATAACACAATAATTTTTAGAGGGATCTTCAGAATAATCTTAAAATATATTCATCAACCAATAAATTCAGGAGATGTTGGATTACAAAAGGAAATGTATGAGCCTTAATTTTCATAAGAGCATGAGTATGATTAACTCAAGCTCATGAAAGGAGAACTCATGTGCTGAGTAATTTAGGTTTTCAAAACTCTTATTTATATAAGTATTTTTCTTCTGAAACTTTCTTATCCTAATTACTGTCTTTTAGGAAAGCATAGTATAGTAATAGAGAAAGAAAAGGCTTTCAGCAGTAATTTTATGACTATTAATTTTTCAAGTGAACCTATTTAATTTTATAATATAGTTTTAATATTATTTAGCACTAGTAATTTCTTTTGATCACGCATGGGTAGCAAGATATGCATGACAGGCAAACTTGACTCCCCCTTAGTGTGATATTTGAAGGAATCAAACAATGTTTGAAGAAGTAAGAATATTTAGTTCATTTCTTAATTTTGAAAATCTGGCCTCATCCAGTGGTTTAGTGAAAATATCAGCCAACTGATCCTCAGTCCTTACATGACTAAGCATAATATCACTTTTAGCAACATGATCACGTATGAAGTGATGTCTTATTTCAATATGCTTAGTTCTGGAGTGCTGGACCAGATTGTTGGTTATTTTCACTACACTTTCATTATCACACAACAGAGGCACATTTTCAAACATAATACCATAGTCCAAAAAGGTTTGTTTAATAAAAAGAATTTGGGCACAACAACTGCCTGTAGCAACATATTCAGCTTCAGCAGTTGACAGTGCTACTGAATTTTGTTTCTTTGAACACCAAGACACTAAAGATCTTCCAAGTAAATGACAACTCCTTGAGGTGCTTTTTCGATCAACTTTGCAACTGGCATAATGAGAATCTGAGTAGCCAAGAAGTTCAAAAGAAGCACCTTTTGGGTACCATAAGCCAAAACAAGGAGTATGCTTTAAGTATCTGAAAATCCTTTTTACTGCACTAAGATGTACTTCTTTAGGTGCAGCTTGAAATCTAGCACACATGCATACACTAAACATGATATCTGGCCTAGATGGTGTCAAATAAAGTAAAGAACCTATCATGGATCTATATAGCTTTTGATCAATAGACTTACCTCCCACATCTTGATCAAGATGTGTATTGGTTGCCATAGGAGCTTTAAGAGGCTTGCACTCTTCCATATTAAAGCGTTTGAGAAGGTCTTTAGTATACTTCTCTTATGAGATAAAAGTCCCTTCCTTCAATTGCTTGACTTGAAATCCCAAAAAGAATGTAAGTTCTCTCATCATTGACATTTCAAATTCTTTAGACATTTGTTTGCTGAATTCTTTGCACAGAGACAAATTAGTACTTCCAAAGATAATATCATCAACATATATTTGGCAAATCATTAATGTACCATTGAAGTCTTTTAGAAATAATGTTGGATCAACCTTTCCAATTTTGAAATTCTTTTCTAGTAAAGAGTCTCTAAGGCGCTCATACCATGCCCTAGGGGTTTGTTTCAAACCATATAGTGCCTTAGATAACTTATATACATGATTGGGAAATTTCATATGTTCAAAACCAGGAGGTTGTTCAACATAGACAGTTTCTTCAATGATACCATTAAGAAAAGCACTTTTAATGTCCATTTGAAAAAGAGTAATATTGAAATGACATGCAAAGGCTAGAAGGAACCGTATGGCTTCAAGTCGAGCTACAGGTGCATAAGTTTCTCCATAATCCAAACCTTCAACTTGAGAGTATCCTTGAGCCAGTAGCCTTGCTTTATTTCATGTGACCATACCATTCTCATCTTGTTTATTTCTAAAAACCCACTTTGTTCCAATGACATTATGATCTTTGGGTCTTTCCACTAAGTTCCAGACTTTGTTTCTTTCGAAATTGTTGAGCTCTTCTTCCATTGCCACAATCCAATCAGCATCCTTCAAAGCTTCATCTATATTTCTGGGCTCAACACATGAATCAAAAGAACAATGTTCACAAAAAATGCTTGTTTAGAATGACTTTGAACACCCTTACTAAATTCACCAATGATTTGATCTACAGGATGATCCTTTGTAATGGTGTGATGTCTCTTTATGAAGTTCAGTCCTTCATCCTTCTTCTCATCATCTTCAAGTTGTGATCCATCGTGAGGTATTGTAGACATTTGTGTAGATCATCTTTGTCTTCTTTGGGCTTGATTTCACCAATTTCCATTTTCTTCATAGATTCTTTTAGGGCTTCTTCACCTACATCAGCTAGATTCTCATGCTCACCTTGTGAGCCATTAGATTCATCAAACTTAACATCATAGGTTTCTTCCACTAGCCTGGTTGTATTATTGAACACTCTATAAGCTTTAGATTTAGAAGAATAACCTAGCATAATACCCGTGTCACATCTCTTTTGAAATTTTCCTAAATGTGTTCTCTTTTTATAGATATATACCTTGCATCCAAACACACGAAAATATGAGATATTAGGTTTTTTTCCTACCAGAAGCTCATATGAAGTTTTCTTGAGAAGTCGGTGAAGATAGAGCCTGTTGATAGCATGACATGCAGTATTGATAGCTTCTGCCTAGAAAGCATCAGAAGTATTATATTCATCCATCATTGTCCTTGCCATCTCTATGAGAGTTCTATTTTTCCTTTCAAAAACACCATTCTGTTGAGGAGTGTATGTGGCTGAAAGTTCATGCTTTATACCTAACTCATCACAGTATTCAATAATATTAGTATTGACAAACTCATATCCATTGTCACTCCTGATCTTCTTAATGGGACAGTCAAATTCATTTTGAGCCCTTTTTACAAAAGTTTTAAATATTCTTCCAACTTCACTTTTATTTGGCAAAAAGAATACCCAAGTGAATCTAGAGAAATCATCCGTAATTACAAGACAGTATGAGTTGCCACCTATACTTGCATATGAGGTAGGACCAAAAACATCCATATGCAAAAGTTCCAGGGGCCTAGAAGTGGACATAATATTTTTAGCAGCATGCCAGCTTGACAAGCACTACATAGTTTATCCTTTTCAAATTTAACATCTTTTAGGCCCACTACTAGATCATTTTTGAAAAGCTTTTTAAGATTAGACATACCTACATGCCCAAGTCTTGTGTGCCAAAGCCAACCAAGTGAAACTTTAGCAAGCATACAAGTTGAGATGCATGAGGAACTAGAGTTAAAGTCAACATGGTAGAGATTTTGAAATCTGAAACCTTTAAAAATAAGCTTCTCATTTTTGTCAAGAACTATTACTCCATCACTTGAAAAAATACAATGAAAACCTAGATCACAGAGTTGAGCAACAGACAAAAGATTGAAATTTAAAGAATCAACAAGTAATACATTTTCAATAGAGTGATCATTTGAGATAGCTATTTTACCATTTCCCTTTACCTTTCTTTTACTGTTATCTCCAAAAGTGATTTTGTGACTTGAATCTTTTTCCTTTTCAACTGAACTGAACATTCTTCAGGTGCCGGTCATGTGTTGTGTGCAGCCACTGTCGATAACCCAGTGCTGATCGCCACTCTTGTAATTTACCTAAAAGAATGTTTATTTCTTGATTTTAGGTACCCAAATACTTTTGGGTTCATTAATGTTATTCTGAACAACTTTGGGGCCAAATGGATTAGTAAGTAAGGACTTAGGCACCCAAATAGCTTTAAGATTTTTATCCAGATTAGAGGGGCCAACATATTTGACATTTATTTTACCCCTAAAATCCTTAAACAACATATAATGTGCATCAACCATGCATCTTCTGTTAATCTTAGCATATGAAGCACAGGCAAACTTGCAATTTATAGAAGCATGATTGTAGTTATGACAATAATAGCATTGAGTCCTACTCTTGACAAAGTTTATCTTGAGTTTTGGCTGTTCATTCCTTTTGGGCATTGATTTGGTTTTATAACCTAATCCCTTTTTAACCAGAACAACCTTTTGCTCACTAAGAATTTTATCAAGAGTAGCACTACCAAGGAAGCATTTTTCTAATCCTTTGTCAAATTTTGCTACCTTGGATTTTAGCTCATTGTTTTCAGTCATAAGTTCTTTAGCATGCATAGCATTTTTGCAATTTTTACTACATATGCTAGGTGAGCTAGGAATAATCATTTCATCAGATAGCAAATCACAGTTAACTGAAATATTGCAAGATGAAACAATTTTTGATTTGCTAGTTTGCATTTCATTGTCAATTTCTAGCTCATAGTATTTATCCAGCAATTCATCATGATCTTTAACTAGTTGTATATGTGTATTTTTCAAAGAATCATGAGAATTAAAAAGAAGAATATGATCGGAATTTAGTACAGAATGAGCATGTGAAAGTTTTTCATGTTTATCTATAAGCTCATTTTTACTAATTTGTAGCACATCATATTTTTCATGCATGAGCTTGATGTCAGATTCAAGAGTATCAACTTTATTTATCAAGCTAATATTATTTTTCTTAAGAGTTCTGTCTTTACCAGATTTAACACATAGAGCATTATTGAGTTCCTTAATAATCTCTACAAGCTCTTCATACGACGATGAATCATTTACCTTATCTTCATCAGTTTTGGCCATTAGGCATAGAGGTAAGGAAGTTGAAGGTGAAGGTGGTGTAGATTCATCTAGAGCAAGCCCCGCTAGTCCCTTGGGCCTTGGCTCTTCTTCATCTGAGGAGGAGGTGGATTCTTCGCTTGAATTTTCTTCATCAGTGATCCATTCACCAATGTGTGCCTCCTTCTTCCCTCTTCTCCAATCTTTGTTGGAGTAGCTCTTCTTGTGATAACTTCTCTTATAGCTTCCCTCAGCCTTTTCTTCATCATTGTCATCTTTGTTTTTGCTCTTGCCCTTTTTGTTGCTTTTGTTAGGGCATCGGGCAGCTATGTGTCCTTTCTCATTGCACTCAAAGCAGACAATATTAGAGAAAGGGTTTCTTTTTGAGAAGTGATTAGAGGATTTACCTTTGGCATTTACCCTTCTCATGATTTTGTTTGCTAATCTCATGAGTAATGCCAATTTTCTTACATCTTCATCTTCTTCATAGCATGTATCTTCTTCTTCTTCATCATCAGAAGAGTCTTGAACCTTTTCTTTGGCCTTGAGAGCAATAGATTTCTTCTTGATTTCAACTTCATCACTCAAGGTAAGCTCATGAGCTGATATTTTGCCCAAAAGTTCAATGGGTATGAGCTTCTTCAGATCACCACTATTTGATAGATAAGTGATTAGACTATGATAGGCTCGAGGTAGAACCCTGATCATTTTCCTGCATACTTCAACATCATCAATTTTAGTTCCTAGACCTTTAAGCTCATTTATAATGGGGTTTAATCTAGAGAACATATCATTAGCATTTTCATGAGGGAGCATTTTGAATTGATCAAATTTTTCTCTGACAACAAAATATCTTTCCTCTTTTATATCAGAGGTACCCTCATGTATTTCTTGAAGAGTAGTCCATATATCATAGGCAGTTGACAAATTACTAAATCTATCAAACACTTCAACGCTAATGCAGGAAAAGATAGCATTCCTAGCCTGAGCATCATATTGCAAATTTCTTATTTCTCCAGGTGTAGGTTCTGAGGATGAGGATTGCCCTTCAGATATGACCCGTGGAGGCAAAGGTCTTTTTGTAACCCTCTACACATCATAACTTATAGCCTCAAGATAACACCTCATTCCAATTTTCCAATAAGCATAATTTATGCCATCAAAAATAGGAACCCTTCCTACACTTACTGTAGCTGATCCTATTCCCTCAGTCATTTTACCCAAGCTGTTAAGCTTTAAAGGGGTAACCTCGCTCTGATACCACTTGTAAAAGGACCAAGTTGGCCTAGAGGGGGGGGGTGAATAGGCAACTTTAAAACTTTTTAATTATTACGAAAAACTTTTCTCAATAAAAATACAGAAACAGAAGCAATTAGTATAAAAGTTCAGAGCAACACTTGTTAAAGAAAACTTTGTAAGAAAGGGAATTTCGAATGAGAAACTATAAGAGAATAATGAGCAATAAAAAAAACACAGGAGAACTTAATGATTTTCCATCGAGGTTCAGAGATTACTCCTACGTCCCCGTTAGAGCACTTCCTCAGAAGTATTGCTCCACCAAACAGCCAATTTCAATAGCTTTTGGTTTTCCACTATCTTGACTCTTTCACTACTCCAATGAGGTGAGTCTCAACCTTTCACAGCAATGGTGGCCTTCCACAATCACTGTTGGATTGGTCGCACCAACAACTTCTCCAACCGTCTAGGAACAGCTAGTTCCAAGAGTAATAGACTATCCACAAGCCTTGTCTCTTGGTTCAGTAGCTACATACAAACTAGACTTAGCTTAGAGCAAGCACTCTAAATGTTTAGAATGAGTATTTGTGATTTTTTGAGTTGAAGCTCAAAACTCTTTGATGGAATGAAGCTCAGGAATTCTAAAGATCAAAGAGTTGTATATGATTTGAATGATGTCAAAGATGCTCAGGATATCAAAAGATGTGAATGTGCAAAGCTCTTTTTTTAGTTTGAGAACCCAGGCATGATATATATAGACCCTGAACAGAGATAACCGTTACACCTGCCATTTACCCGTTGGGGGGTTGGTAGGTTAGATGGGGTAGGTCAACTGCTACCTTTTTACAAGAATTCTATGGTGTATGAACCATAAGTCAAAATACATACACGCCGGACTGGAAATTTTAGTCCGGGGTACATAGGATTGGAAAGCATTGTTGTGCTCAAAATGACTCATTTACAACGGACCGAAAATATTGGTCCGTCGTACACATGCATTGCTTGATTTTCATATCAGCAAGAGAATGCTTGCGCCGGACCGAAAAAGTTGGTCCGGAGTACACATGTTTTTGTTTCTTGTGAGTACCAGCAAATAACGTTTGCGCCGGACCAAAAAGTTGGTCTGTCATACATGGGATATCGGCTGGTTAAAGCAGAGAGAAACAAGTTTGCACCAGACCGAAAAAATTGGTCCGACGTACACAAGGAATTCTGGTCTGCATCAGACTTTATATTTCTGGTTAAAATGAATTTTAACACAAAATAGAATTATATTTAGAGAGAGAATATAACTTATGCCGGACTAATTTTAAGAAAGAATTTAGATTGGTCCGACAATCATAGTTATGGGCCTTCATACTAATGAGATAGATGTATTACATTCACCCCACTTAAGGGCTGATGCCCTCAACAGCACACCGTATACACGGTAATTGCACATAACCACCGCTCGGTACACTTCCATGCATCTAGTGCTAGTACATATGCTATGTTGTGTGTCCACTCTAGGCCCACATGCGCTATGCACCATATTCCTGCCCCCTGTCTCATACGTGACCGTACAACATTGGTGCTTGATACCATCTGTAAGGTGCTATGCATGGTGAGCCTCCCATAATGGGCTAGGCTTTAAGCATATTTTAGACCAGGATGTTACACGTAGCCATCCTACCACCCTCCCTCTACCCTACCACCACCCTCCTTCCGCCATCATTCTGCCTTCCCTTTGCCCTCTGATCGCCACTAGACGTAGAAAACGGCCATGGCAGAAACTCTCTAACTAAGAGTACAAGAGATCATCATGATTACAAGATTTGGATAAATTTAAGCTATATGGATTCATTAGTGGACTCTTGTTTGTTTTTTCCTAAAAATTTCTTTAAGCTATTCGCATTCTTGCGAACAATGTAGTTAGTACATATGCAAGTATGCAGGTAATTGTGCTTTATTTGCGCTTCACCTTTGGCTCAAGTTACTCCTAAGGCATTGTTTGTATGAGTGGTGATTTCTTGGAAGGTTTTGGGATTTAGTTCAAATTTGATCTAGATCCTAAAACATTCCAATGAAATACACCTAAACCAAACACTCCCTAAGTCACATTGATCGTGTCCTTTTGTGTATAGCCAAGTTATGTCATTGTGATATGGTATGGCAGTGCTAATCCAAATGTGTGCACAACTACTACATTGTCACCTGCTGCCTAGTACAAATGTATATGCATAGAGTGCTTGTGCATTAGTGTCGCGAGTAGCACAAACATTTAAAGCTGAAATCATGGTGAGTAGACTTGTTGTCTCTTTTGTATAAACATAGAGACATGATCATGTTATCATTGTTGTAAAACAATGTTGCTAGGCCTTGATCAACCACGATGCACCAAAAGAACAACAAGCATGAAAAGGGAGTACACACGAGGTAGGGAGGCAAAATAGTTCTCTTTATTAGATTGATTCACTTGTACATAGGGGTTCCATATTTATAGTAGAAGGCAGCAAAAGATAGATTCAGATTCACCCACGTAGAGATAGAGTCAAACCATATTTGGACAACTAGGACTCAGAGTACATCCATATCTTAATACTCCCCCTTGGGCGAATACCGTGTAATGCAAATGTCTCATTAAAAACTCCTCTAAAAAACCCAATGAAAAAAAGAGATGAAGAAAGGAGTACGTTGCACTCGCACACTGTTACACTAGTTGCCTCATTAAAAACCTCCATGTGAGAAAACTTCAGGAAAACTCACCAAGAGAAAAAGAGTGCAACTTTATAATTTCTGGATTTAAAGTATCTTCAGGATTATGATAAGGGTCATGGTTCAAGGATTTACTCCCCTTAAACTCTGCATATCTTTAAGTTGTCTCATTTCAATACCACGCACACATCTTTAAAAACTAGATGTTGGCAGAGACTTAGTAAACAAATCTGCAGATATGCTTAGAGGCAATATGCTTCGTAATATTGCTCTTTACATATCCCATTTGCAATTTTATGACACAAGCAGCATTATCTTCATAGATAATTGTGGGGGTATCGACGATGTTAATACTACATGACTTCTGGATATGGCTAACCACACGTCTTAGCTATAATCTTCATAGATAATTGTGAGGCTTCATATAAAGCTAAAATCTCTGAGTGGTTGGTAAAAGTAGCTACCAAGTCCTGCTCAAAAGATCACCAAGAAACGGCTATACCACTGTAGAGAAACACAAATTCAATCTGAGATTTGGCATTATGGGATCAGACAGATAGCCAGCATCTGTATATCCCACCATGGTTAAGTCTTGATTCTTCTAGTAAAACAATCCAAGATCTTGAGTACCTTGGAGGTATTTGAGTAAAATATTGATACCAGTCCAATGTCTTCTAGTTGAGGATGCACTATGTCTTGCTAGCAAATTTACTACGAATGCAATATTAGCCCTTGTGCAATTCGCAAAATACATAAGTGCTCCAATGGCGCTTAAGTGTGGAACTTAAAGTCCTAAGACTTCCTCATTTTTCATCCTTCGTCTGAAAGGGTCTTTATCTAATTCAAGGGATTTTACTACCATGGGGTCTCCAAAGGATAAGATTTATCCATATAGAATTTTTCCAATACCTTCTTGATATAGGTAGACTAGTGTATAGAAATTCCTTCTGAGAAATGCTCTAGCGGCAGGCCTAGGCAATGTTTGGTTTTACCCAAATCTTTCATCTCAAACTCCGTCACAAGGTAAGAACTTGCTTCCGTTTATCTCCTATGTGGTTCTGATGATATTTTGATCATCGACATAGACTGATATGATGCAAAATCCATTCTGGGATTTTTTTATGAATACACAGGGACAATCATTATTATTGGATTATCCTTTCTTCAGGAGAAACTCACTAAGTCGGTTTTAGCACATTCTTCCCGACTGTTTTAATCCGTATAGCAATCTCTATAATTTGACGCTATACATGTTGCGATTTCCTTTTATCAGGATTCGGAATTTTAATTCCTTCAGGGACTCTAATATAAATATCCATATCCAGTGACCCATATAAATGTATGGTCACGGCATCCATCACTGCATTGATAAATTTAAGCTAGCTGCCATTGATATCAAGTATTAGAACTTTATTCCATTCATTACAGGAGAGTAAATTCCATCGTAAGGGATGTTGGGTCTTTGCATGAACCCTTGTGCTACAAGCCTTACTTTATATCTCGCCACCTAGTTATTTTCATTTTGTCTTTCAGATGAAAACCTAGTTTGATCCTACAGGGATCACTTTATGCGGTGTCTGGTCGACACGACCAAATACTTTACTCTTATTAAGCGAGTGCAATTTTGCCTCAATTGCTTCTTTCCATTTGACCCTATCTGAGCGCTTCTGGCACTCTGCCATGGACTTTGTTTCTGGATCCAGATTAAGCAATTTTGAAGCAAAATATATATCGACAATTTGTCTTTTTCTTATACAATTCTCTTGAATCACGTTAGGGATAACTCCTTATTAATTTCTTTTAGCTCCTCGTGATTTCCCACAACAATGGAGTTTTGGCGTTCCGACTTCCTAGCATTAAAGTGTGCGTGTAAATATTTGTTGGGTTATCATCTTCAGGATGGCTCACTTTAGGGATTTTTTCAACATCAGGTTGAGTTTTTTAAACTATCATTGATAGTGTTCTCACTTGTTTGGTTCTATGTTTCTACGGACGTCTCCACGAAATTGAGTCTCGTGCACCTAGAGACCTCCCCCTCTTCCTATCGTGAGGGGTAAGAGTGGGATCAATATCCTTCTGGGGTATTTCCACTCTTTTCAGGTGCGTTAACTGTAGGTAAATGAGATCTTACCCAACCCCTTATGATCAGTGAAGGCATTGGCAGATTATTAGCTATTTATTGCAGCTTATTATCCTCCGAACTTAAAGTTTGGATTCTTTAGTTCGTGGGTATAAGGACAGAATGCTAGTGCATTCCAATCTATTTCTCAGCATTATCAATGTTGTACTTTTCTCCCCCTAATGCCAAAAAATTATCTTCATACAATGAGTGTACCAAGCCGTGTACATCCCCTGTCATAGTCTCTAGGTATTTAATAATTGACAAAGATCCCCAACTTCTGGTGAGAGCCCATGGTTGTACGCTGTGGTGGTGAGATTGGCATGTATACATCACTGCCAAATTTTTGTAAATGGGAAATACTTACTTCTTTCCCACGCACTATCTGGAAAGGGGAAATTTGATGGTATACAGTTGGTCTAAGTTGAATTAATACGACAGCGTGCAACACTGTGTAGCCCCAACAATTGGTGGGTAACCTATAATTCCGCAAGAGTGGCATAGCAACAAGTTTTATTCTCTTAATTAACGACTCTGCAGGGCCATTTTGTGTATGAACGTGAGGTACTATATGCTATACATTAATACCCAAAGCCATACAATAATCATTAAATGTCTTTGAGGTGAACTCACTAGCATTTGTCCATTAGAGTAGACTTGATCCTTTCTTCTGGAAAGGAGGCTCTTAATTTAATAATTTGAGCAATTAATTTAACAAAAGCATGACTCCTAGTAGTGTTTGGCACTCCATACAGGTGTACAACCTCCCAAAAAAACAAATCAGCAACGTTTATAGCATCTTCGCTCTTATGACAAGGTATAAAGTGTGCTATTTTAGAAAATCGGTCCACAATGACAAAAATACTATCCCTCCCCCTCTTTGTCCCAGGAAACCCTAAAATATGGCTACAACATAACTATGAACAACAACAACATAACCATACTATGAACATGAACCAAAAATCACATGAACAAATTAAGAGTCATAAACTCCAACAAGCATACGATTATGCAACCATAAACTCCTTAGAAAAGAAAACTAGACCACAAGTAAGGACTTTAACAATGACACCAACCACAAGACGAAATCTATTACAATAACTTTAAATACATGGTTGTCTAAAGTGAGTGATAACAAGTGTGGAAGTAGTGCTAAAGCCCTTTCCTATATGCTGATCTTGAGGTACCTAAAAGAAAGCATTACAACAAGCATGAGTCCAAATCTCAGCAAAGTGCATAATAAAACAAAAACATAACCAATTATCACATTTAAATCCAACAAGGGTGAATCCACGACTCAAGCAATACGTAAGAAACAAAATCATGCCACTTGTCAAATTTATCACATTAGGCATCATCGGATGAGTTCACGACTTATCCACATAACCATTTATCACAATCATCACATTAACCATAATTCATCATTAGCAACGCTATGCAATGCAAATATGCTTGTATGCTCATATGAACCTTTCATAGCTTAACCGGTATAGCTTGAGTGCACACCCGTCGATGTCACACACTCATTCCCTTCCATCCCAGTGGAGTGGCCTACCGAAGTAGGTCTTACTCGAGAGCACTCAGATCAAGTCATATACCTTCCTCACCAACCTGGCTTATGCACTCCGGATTAGTTATGACTCTTTCATCGACCTGGCTCTATGCACTTTTAATGATATGAATGCAAGTGATGCAGCACTTTTCAATAACCAATCACCACGTACCAACAATTCCCAAGTAACCATCCACATCATGTACTCAATATCATCATCTCAAGATCACAAGCATAAATAATGACAATGATTAATATTAATCATATCAAACATCAAGGTGATATTTATCAATCTAAACAGCAATTCATTCCACAGCCAAATTATCATTCTACCATGCACTTGCCTCTAACCGCGAGGAGCGGAGTGGTGCGATGATGAGGCCACTCTCGACGCTACTCCACCTGAAATAATATTCGCATGCATTCAAACACCAACATTCACTAACATCTACTAGCTCACTAATCCCAAAATTCAGCATAAGATAAGAACAGGACATCAAAGTTCAAATAAGCATAACTTCTAGCAAATAACATCAAATTTAGTCAACGAATACATTTTCGAAATCTATAGAAAATTTCTTAACTTTCTCTAGTTATCAAAATAATTTAATTCAGCCTCTAACTAGCCAAGCACAGCACAAACTTGAAAGTGCTGCTAGCAGGAGAAAGTGCTGGACAGAAAACATTTAGATATGCATAACTTCCAAATGGCTAATCCAAAAATTATGTTCTCAGACTCTAACTAATCTTAAGAATAATATCTATAACTTATTCTACAGCCAACCTTTCTGGAAATTACTCTATGAACCTCAAATCGACTTAAACCTGCACCTCGCACCAATAGCAATTTGTTCTGACAGCAGACCTTCAAATTAGCATATCTTTCTAGAAATGAATCTAAATAGCTCAAATCAACAGAAACCCGAAGCTATCACAAATTCAGACATAACTCTGAACAGCAAATAATCACATTCTGAGCAGCATGTACAAAAATATTCATAACTCCTAAATGGATTATCCAAAAATTGAGTTCTTGTACTCTAAATAAGCATGAGAGAAAGATCTACAACTAATTCTACAGCCAACCCCTTAGGAAATGAGCTAGATTGCTCAAAAATAGAGGCTACTGACAGCAGCAGTAAGTTCTGGACAGCAGTCACAAAAACAACCATATCTTCTAAACGACTGAACAAAAAATCGTGTTCTTGGACTCTAAATAAACTTAAGACTACGATTTACAATTTATTCTACATCCAATCCTCCAGGAAATGCCTCGAAAGATCCCAAATAGCAGCTCCAAAATTAGGGTTTGCTCAGCCCGCGAAATTTCAAAACTTCCCCCAACTTTAGATCCACCATTTCCCCCCAAATCTACGAACCCTAGAACATCCAAATCTCTCAAATTCCCTCCTAAGAACAGTACTAAACCCATCCAAGACCTTAGGAGGTGTAACATCACAAAATTGGAGTTTTGGAATGTTTAAATTTGAATATGAACCATTTGCATTTTTCTTGAATTAATTTCAGCTTAATTTGAATTTTCTATTTAAAAAAGGATTTAATTTGACTAATCTATTCATCAAACAAAATATTTATTAGGATTTAGTTGGGTTCATTATGCTACAAGGAATTTTTCTGTATTTTTGGAGATTTTTCTGCATTTATTTTCTATTTATTAGGATTTATTTGCTTTTATTTGAATTTCTGGAATTTCTTTAACTCGGAAAATGTTTTAATTTCCAAATCCCTCCTCGGGCCGAATTTCTTCCCGCAGCCCACTCCTGTTTTTCCCGCTCGACCCATTACCTTCCCACGCTCGCCATCTCTCTCGGCCGCCTCGACCGCCCATCTTCCCGCCTCGGCCGCTTCACGCCGCTCGCCCGGCCCGGCCCGCTCCGCGTGATCGCCCGATCGTGCCACGTGGATGGCTGGGATGCAGCCGCGTCGCTCTGCACCGCCACCGCCGACGAAACCCTAACCGTGTCCGCGCAAATCTCGACGTCCGTGCCGCGCCCGCCTCCGAGGCTATTTAAAGCCCCGAGGACCCCATCCCGAGGTTCCCCGCTCCGCGCCGCCCCTTTTGACCTAGCCCTTGCTGTCCAAGGTGCCGTCGTCTTCTCTCGCGACCTCACCGAAGTTTCGCCGCCGTCTCGAGCGCTTCCCCGCCGTATTTCTCCTCCTCCGGTGAGCCTCCGCCGCTTCTTTTGGTCGCATCGAGTTCGCCGCGAAGCCCTTTTCCTTTTGCCCTAGATCCGATCGTGTCTCGTCGCATTTTTGCGCAAAGCCGCCCTCTTCGCCCGTGCCCCGCTGGCGCCTCGTCAGTGCCGCGTTGCGCCGTGTGGCCGCCACGTCGCCTCGCCTTTCGCCCGGTCAGCGCCACGCGCCTCCTCGTCTTTCGCGCCAGCGTCCCCGTCAGCGCCGCCTCGGTTCCAGCACCCATGCCGCGTCAGCCGCTGCGTGGCTGCCGCATGGCTGCCACGTCTGCCCTAGCCTCCCGCGTGGCATGCCACCTCAGTCGGTCTGCCGTGTCACCTTGAGCCGCCTCGGTGCACCCGGTCCATCGTGGACCGAGTCGCTGACGCGTGGGTCCCATCTGTCAGCCGGCAAATTCTTTTGGATTTATTCTTTTCCAGAAAATCCAAAATTCCAGCCAATCACGTGTTGCCACGTGTCAGCCTCTCTGATTTTCTTCGATTTTCTGATCTAGGAATCTTCTAGGAGCCCGTTCTCCTTCGTTCAAGCTGCGATTCCAGTGATTCAAATTTCTAAATTCATCTAAATTCAAGATATATCTTCCAGTACCATTCTTTTCAAGTTTTGAATTTTATTTGAATTTGTTTTATTTATTTGCTCGTTTGCGTGTAGGCAGACGCAATAAGCTCAAGCAAATCAAGAATCGAGGTAGAACCAAAGAAGAGGCAACAAGGCAAGTCTTCCTTGAACATGTTGATCCCAAATTTTATGAAAATGTTATGTTGTTTTCAAATTATGCACGCTTACTTTTATGCAAAGTACTTTAAATGTAGTCCTATGGGGCGTCCTCCTCCGAGCTCGAGGCCAAGGCGGCCGAGCTCGAGGCCAAGGCGACCGAGCTTGAGAAGATAGTTGCGGGATTGGAGGTGAGGGCCACTGGAGCGGAAGCCAAGGCAGTTGAGGCGGAGGCCAGGGCCGCCAATCTTGAGGAGAAGCTGGCGCAAATAGCTCGAGCGAGAAAGGACGCCTTGGCCCAGCTCTAGAGCGACCACGACCGGGTCGATAAGGCCGAAGCCGAGGTCATGGCGCTGCGGCGGAGGGTTTCCGACCTCGAGCTGGAGAAACTTGCCCGAGATATGTTCCTGTAAATTAAAGTTAGCGGACGAGTCGAGGGGGAAGGATCCCCCCCCCTTGTAAAGAAAAATAACTTTTTGCTAAGTCTTATAGAGTTGCTTTTCTTTGGAAGACTTAGCTCGTTTGTTGGTTTGTGTCGCCTTTGTAGACTTTGCGTGGCTTGCTTCGTGGAAGGGTCCAATCAATACTGGATACGTGACGTGTAGTGAGCGCGTTTCTGCAGGCTCTCGCAATGAGACTCACCGCCTTTCACTTGAACCACTCAGTTCAGGCTGACCGAGTAAACTGATGCCCGAGGTCAGTTTAACCGAGGCCTCGCCCGAAATCACTCGGGCTCGGGCACGACTCGGATTGATATGTCTTGATCATTTGGCCATAGAGAATTAGTCGACTTATCGCGGTAGAGCGACTTATTGTGACTGAGATCATCCCTGGCGGTAATCTTAAGAGTCGCGACCTCCGAGCCTGGGAATGTCATCGGGCCCAGGGCGCTACTCGAGGGTGTTCACTGGTCAGCAGCACAAGGGAATAGCCGGCTTACTTCGATAAGAATCGTTTTACCGCGGCCTCCGAGCTCGGGAATGCATCGGGCTCGGGATGCTGACATCCCTGAGGCGAACCTAGAGAGCGTGGCCTCAACCGAGGCCTCGCCTGGCAGTACTCAGGTTTAGGCACAACTCGGACTGGCCGGCCTGGGGTAGCTCAGGCTCGGACCAGATTTAGGCCTCAGGTCTAATTCAGCGAGCTCGAAAATGCATCAAGCTCGGCAAGGCCCCCTCAGAGGGCGGTTTAGAAATTCGAACCCGGCCACTCGGCCCCAGAGGAAAGGTCGGCTTAGTGCGCATGCCGGCTTATCACGACCGAGTCATCCCCGGTGGTGAATTCCAAACTGCGACCTCCGAGACCGGGAAATGTCATCGGGTTCGGGGCGCCCTCTGAGGACGTTCAATGGTTGGCAACACGGGGGAATGGCCGGCTTACCCCGATAACGATCGTCTTACTGCGGCCCCCGATCCTGGGGATGCCCAGGCTCGGGTTGTTCATCCCCGAGGCGAACCTAGAGAACGTGACCCTAGGCGCTGCAAAAAAGAACACGCATGGACGCCCCGAGGCCGAGCTCGCCGCGTGACCTCATGGTCGCCCTTATGGTCACGCCGCGGGGTCGCGCCGCTTGAGGCGTTCTAAAAAGGAATTACTTTGGTTAAAAAGGAGAACGGGACTCAGGGCCCGAGGTCATTTAGGACGGCGCGACCTTTGGCCGAAGGAATCTGCAACTTAGGGTTGTGGCGGAACGACACCCCTTCCACAAATCAAAAGAGGTTAGTACCGGGAGCGAAGGAAATCTTTATTGCGGCCACAAACCTGGGCCGGACCAGGGCATGGCAATACAAGAACGGACATAACAGTAAGGGAAGAGACATCTTAACTTAAAGACGGGCGAAAGAAGAGCGCTAGGCGTAGAACTTCCGGAGCTGGCCTACGTTCCACGAGCTTGCGAGCTTCCTGCTATCAGGGACCGCCAGACGGTAAGTTCCCGTGCGACTTGCTGAGATGACTCTGAAGGGGCCCTCCCACAGCGGGGACAACTTGTTGGTGTGGGAGAGATCTTGGATTCGTCTTAGGACCAAGTCCCCAACGCGGAAGCCCCTGGGTCGGACAGCTCGGGCGGCATGCCTACGGAGATCTTGCAGGTAGCGCGCCGAGCGCAGAAGCGCGCGGCACCTTACGTCTTCTGCCAAGGCAAGGTCGAGGGACCGCTCCTGCTCGAGGTCGACCTGGTCGACCGAGCTCGCCCTGACGGAGCGGAGCGTGACCTCGGGCGACAGAACAGCCTTGGCCCCGAAGACGAGCTGGAAAGGGCTTGTTCCTGTTGCCCGGCTGGTCGAGGTGCAGACAGACCAAAGGACTGTGGGGAGCTCGTCCACCCATGCCCGGCCACGACGACCGAGCTCGTCGAAGACTTGCTTCTTGATCCCTTGGATGAGCTGCCCGTTGGCGCGCTCGGCCGCCCCGTTGCTCTGGGGGTGGCTCACCGAGGCATAGCAGACTTTGGTTCCCATATCTGCGCAGAACTCTTGGAACGACTCAGCGGTGGCGTGTCCGTTGTCGGTGATAATCCTGCAAGGGACTCCGTACCTTGTGACCACGAAGGAACGGAAGAACCTTACCGCGGCGTTGGCGGTGATAGCGGAGACCGGCTCTGCCTCGATCCATTTTGAAAAGGTGTCAATGGCCACGAACAGGAACTTCTTCCCCCCGACCGACCTCGGGAAGGGACCGAGAATGTCGAGGCCCCACGTCGAGAATGGCCAGGCGAGGGGAATGGTCTGCAGAGCGTAGGCCGGTTGCCTGGCTTTCCGGGCGTGAAACTGACAGGACTGGCAAGAACGAACGATGCCCCGGGCATCTTCGAGCGCCGTTGGCCAGTAAAAGCCCATCTTGAAGGCCTTCAAGACCATGGTCCTGAAAGAGGAGTGAATGCCGCATAGGCCGGAGTGTATGTCGTTGAGCAGGTATTTACCTTCTTCTGGAGTGATGCATTTTGACAGAACGCCCAAGGCCCCCTGACGGTAGAGCTACCCGCCGACGAGCCTGTACGAGCCCGCATGTCACCGGAGCCTGCTTCTTTCGGCTGGAGTGGTGGGGAGCTCTCCTTGGTTGAGGAACTTGATGAATGGATCCATCCACGATGGAATGCTTTCGAGGAAGGCCACTAGGGCTTCCTTGTCGGTGACGGATGGTGCGGCCAAGGTCACAAAGATGACGTCCGGTGGAAGCTCATCGCCGGATGATCCGAGCCTGGACAGAAGATCGGCGGTGGAATTGTCCTTCCTTGGTACGTGCTGGATTCTCAGGTTCCGGAACCATCATGACTGCGCAGGATCTTGAAGAAAGGCAACCCGAGCTCGCCGAGCCGGGAAATGAAGCGGCTGAGGGCGACGATGCGGCCAGTGAGGCTCTGCACTTGTTTTACTGAGGTCGGAGTGGTCATTAGCTTGATTGCCTCGATCTTCTTTGGGTTCGGGCCCACGCCCGACCCCCCGATCATGTAGCCGAGTACTTTTCCAGAGGTCGTGCCGAAGACGCATTTTTCGGGGTTGAGCTTGATGCCGAACCTGTTCAGATTGGCGAAGGTCTCGGCCAGGTCGTTGACGTGGTTGGCCTTAGAGGGGCTCTTGATGATGATGTCGTCGACGTACACTTCGAGGTTCCGGCCGATCTGTGGGTCGAAGGCTTTGGCCATTAACCGCTGGAACGTGGCGCCCGCGTTGCGGAGGCCGAACGACATGGTCGTGTAGTAGAAGGTTCCGAACGGCGTGATGAAGGCGGTCTTGTCCTCGTCTTCTATGGCGAGCTTGATCTGGTGGTACCCGGAGTAGGCGTCGAGAAAACTCAACATCTCAGCGTTGGCAGTGGAGTCCACAATCTGGTCTATGCGGGGGAGTGGGAAGTTATCTTTGGGGCATGCAGCGTTCAAGCCCGTGTGGTCGACACACATTCGCCACTTCCCTCCCTTCTTCTGCACAATTACAGGGTTGGCCAGCCATTCGGACTAGTTGACCTCGCGAATGAAACCGGCCTTGAGGAGCTTGTCGAGGTGCTCCCTGATTATCGCCGCCTTCTCGGGGGAGAAGCGCCGGAGCTTCTGGCGCACGGGTCTGCAGCCAGGCTTTGTTTGCAGTTTGTGCTCGATCACCTCCCTTGGGACCCCTAGCATGTCCGCCGGTTCCCATGGGAAAATGCTTTTGTTATCTCGGAGGAAGGTGACGAGCTCGTCTTCCTATTTGGGATCGAGCTGGGCGAAAATGCAGACGCATTTGCCCGAGTTCCCTTCTTCAAGCTGCACGGCGGTCGGGCCGTTTGGCTGGATAGCCGTCTTCCGATAGGCGCCCTTCGGGGTGATCTCGGGGCCCGGTGGGCGATATGCGCCACGCGCCGGGGCCTTTCCTCGCAGCCGTGCGCTGCCTTAAGGTCGCCGCGGACCGTTATGACGCCATCGGGCCCCGAGAGCTTCATGCACCGGTGCCCTTAGTGATTCGCAGCTATAAACTTGATCAGGGCGGGACGCCCGAGGATGGCATTGTAGGGGAGATCGCCGTCCACGACTTCAAAGGTGATCAGCTCAGTGCGGAAGTTTACGGAGTCGTCGAAGGTGACGGGGAGGACCACTTGCCCCGGTAGGTGGTCGAGCTCCGGCATGATGCCAAGAAGGGATTGCTATGTTCTTGATTTTCGGCCGGGTATTTGCATCCGGTCCAAAGCGCCGCCCGGAAGCGAGTTGAGGAAGCGCCCGTCGACCATGACCCGCCAACGACGGTGTTGCTTATGGTCGGGGCGACGACCAGAGCAGTTTTGAAGTCTCGGGACATCCCCAGAGGGGCGTCGTCCCGAGAAAAGGTGATGGGGACGCCGTCCCACCTGCAGGGTTGTTCAGCGGGCTTCCCGGCGGTGGCTTGATAGACGGCGCGCGCGGCGTCCTTCAGCTCGCGTCGAGATCGATATGCGGAGGAGCCACCAAAGATTACGTCCACACGGCGGTCGCCCTGTTGGAATTCCAGATCGGGGCCTACTTGGGCCTGACCGGCGTCGATCCCTCCGGGCCGTTCATCGCCTTTTGGGAGCGTGGGCATCTCTCTAGTCCCCCTATAAAAGGCTTCCAGTTTGAACAGCCATGTCCTGTAGCCTCGCAGGTCATGACCGTGAATCTTGTGGAACAGGCAAAACTTGTTGACGTCGAAGCCGGGCTGTTCCTCGTTGCCCCAAGCTCGGACGTTCACGTGGAGGGTCCCCGACCCGCCCCTCTTGGTGCGGCGTGGCGCCTATTCTTTGCTGCGAACGATTCTGCTGAGGCCGGGGTCCCGCGATCGGGCCGCACGCTCGCGCCAGCTTCGCTTGTTATCGATCGTGGCGACTACGCTGAGCTGGCGCGCCGACGCCGCGGTCTTTTCCTCGCCTTTTTTCGCGCGGGGCCGGGTCTCCTTCCTTAGCGCCGGATGGCCCCGTTTCGCCGAAGGCGAGGCCGAGCTTGCCTCGGTCGTAGTCATGCTTCCAGCGGACAGCATCGTCCGCGTCCGCATATCGCTCCGCCATGCAGAATAGTTTGTTGACGGTGAGCCTCGTAGCAATCTCGAGGTCCTCCGTGAGGCGTCTGTCTCGGACACCAAACTTGAAAGCCTTGATGACGGTTTCATCAGAGATGTTGGGGATCGAGTTTCGCGCACGGGTGAACCAGCTCACGAAGTCTCGTAGATGTTCCCCCTTTCCCTGGATAACACGGTCTAGGTCCCTTTCCCGTCCAGGCCGCTCGTAGCAGCTCTGGAAGTTGGAGTGGAGAGCGCTCCGTAGCTGGCGCCATGATCGGAAGGTGCCGGGCGCCTGGTTGAAGAGCCAGGTGCGGGCGGTGCCATCCAGAACGGTGGGGAGATAGTTGGCCATCGCGGCCTCGTCCCCTCCGACCGCCAAGATGGCGGTGGAGTATATGGAGAGGAATTCCGCGGGGTTCTTGGTCCCGTCGAACCGCTCCATCATCGCCGGCTTAAACCGGGCCGGCCAGCGTACCCGACGGAGATCGTTCGAGTACGCCGGGCAGCCGTAGGTCGGAAGGCTACTGCCGCCGCTGCTAGCGTCGGAGTCGTCATCAGCCGACAGGGAGAACTCGAGGCGGCGACGCACCCCGCGTCGACCGCGATGGTCGACGGGAACGTTGTTACGGTGGTGTTGCGGGTGGTTGCGGATCTTCTGTCGCTGTAGCCGAACGTCCGGAGAGAGACTTCTGGAAGTACTGCTGTCCAGGCAAGCATCGCCATTACGCCGCTGGCGACGGGCAAGCCCACGCGCCACCCCTTCCTGTCGGAGTGGTGGTGAAGATGGCGTTGGGGCGCGAGCCTGGGGGCGGGGATCCTGCCGGTGGAGCGGCCGGCGAGCATGCGACAGGGGGCCGCTGGCCGTCACGGGGCGAGACTCAGAGCCCAGAGAGCCTGCTTGCCGCCGGGGTGTGACACCGTCGGTCGCCTTCTTGAGCTCTTCGGCCAAGGACCGTCGAAAGAGGGCCGAGCCGGCCCGAGCGGGGTCAGCCATGACCCGGGCAATGGCCCGCAGGCGTTCTTGGGCAGGTTCGTCCGGAGGGGAAGGCTGAGTTGGCTGGACTGGGAGCGGGTCGTACCACGCTCCTCACGCCGAATGGCGGCGATGGCCTGGTCAATGGCGATCTGGGCGAGCCGATGCGCCTCCCGAGGAGTGTCCAGGCCACCGTCGTCCACCCTGGGGGTTGCCTCACGTCCGCCGGCCGCGAAGGCCCGGCGTTCGCGGGGCGGCAAGGAGGGCGAGAGCATGGATGTGGAGCCTTGGCACTCGGGGACAGCGTCCGAGCCCATGCTTGCTATTCATGACATGCTGGTGGTGGAGCTGGAGGTGCTGAGCTAGCCGAGGTGACGAACTTTGGACGAACGAAACTTCGGGCCCTACGGTGGGCGCCAGCTGTCGACGATCGGGACCGTCGACCGCAAAGAAAGAGGGTGAATGGTAGTACGGAGGGCGAGGCCCAGAGCTTCGCTCGTTCGGGAGGTACCCTCGGCGGGCGTACTGAACAGGGGGGCCAGCGCAATCAAATAGGGGACACGAGATTTATACTGGTTCGGGCTGAACGTCCCTACTCTAGTTCGGATGATGGTACTGTATTGCCCTCAATGCCGATGGCTGCCCGGCCTTTACAAATGAGAGCTAGGGGTTCCAATCTGAGAGTGCCGGAGCCTAGTTCGTGGAGGTGTAGTGAGAAAGAAGAAAAGCCCGCCCTTCCAGAGGGCCTTGCCCTCCCTTATACAGCCGAAAGGGGCAGGTTACATTGGGGATTGGGTGCCGAGAGGATGAAGGGGCTCATGTTAGAAAGCCTTCGTCTTGGTGACTAGTCTTGTCTGGCCTTGCCCACGCCGGGTTAGTAGACTCTCCGAGCAAAGTAGGTCACTGCTTCTTCGGGAAACAGCGCACCCACTCTGTGGTTTTGTCAGATGATGACATTGCCATGCGTGGCCCCAGCGTTGCCTGGGGTGAGTGGACTCCCATGCTGTACGCGACTGGATGATGGGCCTGAGGTTTTGACTTTGGCGACCTTCGTGCTGCCTTGGGAAGGAGCCACCTGCTTCTGTGCGGTCGCTTCAGGTGGTCACGATCGTTGGACACGTGGTTAAAGGTCAGCGGAGGGCCCGATGCTCGACCCTTGGCGGAGACCGGGATCGGGCTGGTCGGAGGTCGGGGGAGCCCGGTCTGTGACGAAGGTCGAACGCCCCGCTAGGTCGGGAAAGAGCTCGGGGCGGTCGGCTAGGTCGGGGAAGAGCTCCTTTATGGCCTTGCGGGACCTTTGGTCGGAGCCTGGCTCGGAACAGTCCGATTGGTGCTTCGGACTGGCGGTTCGGGGACGTCTCCGCCCGAGCTAGGGAACAGTCCCCCGATCTTAGAGGAGGGCTGCTCAAAACCCCCCCGGGGGGCCACGTGTCAGGGTGGCCGATCCCCGACAGTAGTCCTATGGTTTAATTAAATTCCAGTTTGTTATACCCTCATTGGTATTGATCATGTCGAACCTTTGACACCCTAGATGATATATACTAGCTATTTTATTTGGTGATATCCAGTAGATTAGCATGGAACGGTAGAATTGCTTAGTCCAGCTTAAGCGTTTCGGTATTGTGCCATTATGGGAATCATTTCAAATGTTGTTTAAACTTATTTGTGAAATTACGGCAATTGGTGTTGCTGCTGTGATGTAAGTAAAATAAAGTGGAAATGGTTTACACTGGGGCAGATGGATGTTTGGCGGGTGCAGAAAGCACGAGACCTTGGTATGTGAAAGTTCCGCCCAAGTCAATTAAGGACCGAAGCGTGTGTTACCATGGACCGAGCACTACCGTACAACCACAAGTCTATATGGGTACGACCTGGCTAAATAATTTATGCGTCCCATTATTAGCTTCGCCAGTTGGTGAGTGCCAGATGTTGGCAGGGGCAAGAGGGGGCTTCTGTACTGGGCAGCTAGAACCCTAACAGCGGTGAAACCTTAGCAGGCGAGGTTAATAGTGGGGTTGTGCATTGTAAAGGCCTTGTCATGATCTCTCTGCCGACACACCAAAGGAAGTGTGTTGATAGCTTGGCAACAAGAGTCGATCATGTCTTGTGGGTAAAGTGTACACACTCTGTAGAGTTAAAACTACTTAAGTAGCCGTGCCCACGGTCAAGGGCAGGCGAGGTACGCTTACACATTGTAGATTTTATGGTTTTGTTTTAAAGGAAAATGTTGGTTTGGGAATCCGTGAGCAGATGGAACTCTCGGGTTATGGTTTGACGGATGGAGCCAGTCAAGTAGATGGAACCTGCTTTATTTGTCATGTCAAATTCAATTACTATGCTATTACGTTTTGTTCAAATGATGCTTTGTGAAATTACTATTGGTATTTACAGTTAAACATTGCTTTATGCTAAAAGAGCCATATTATGCCTTCAATTGTTTAGCCTTGCATATAGTTATCATGCATTATGTTTCCAAGACTTGCGGAGTACATTTTGTGCTCACCCTTGCAACATCCCCAACTTTCCACAGAAGAGTGTGCAGAAGCTGAAGGTGACTACGATTTCTACGCTTGTGGTTACGACGAAGGTGATCCGGAATGTTAGGACGCGAACCCCAGTCGATTGCCTGTTGGGCAAATGGATGGGCTTACTTTGCTTTTGTTATTTCGTTTTCGCTGTTTCTTATTGAACTCAAGCTATGATGCTGCTTATTTGTAATAATTGGCCATAAGGCTAATACTCTTTTGCTTAATTAATATTATGTGCTTCATGATATGGATGTGTTGTCATCACTGTTTCCACTGTGTGTGCTATCTTTTCCTGGACTAGCGCAGGTTATACACAGAGGGTTCGGATTCGGAAATCCGGTCCCGACAGAGGTGGTATCAGAGCCATATCGACTGTAGGTCGCATCCCTAGTTAGTCTGGTCTTCTTAGAAAGAACTTCAAAATTATTTTCTAAATCAAACCAATGAATTGCTATGGAATAGATTATCTCATCTCATCTTATTCCTTGGTTCTTACTCCTTTCCTCTGCTGAAATATTATTTTAAAATTTTAATTTGATCTTATCTCTTGAAACTTCTCAAAGCCTCGAGCCTTCTGCAAGAATCCAGATCAAGGAAGAAGATGATCAAGCCGTCAAAGAGTATATCCGAGAAGACTACCATATAAGATAGGTTTATAGTGCTCAAGGTCACCATTTCTAGTTTAGCAACGTATAGTCCGAGTGTATTAGGATTTTTGTTGCCTGTTTGTTGGATGTGCTGTACACTTGCCCTAGCTTTGTGTTGCAGCCACCTTTCATTTGGAGTTTTATTGCTTGTTTGGTCTTGGAATGACTACCTCCCTAGTCTTCTCATGTTTTGCTCTTTCCCTCTCATCTATTGCTAACCTATCCCTGGCCGTTGCTTCAGATGGAAGGTCAAGGAAGAGGTCGTGGAGCTGGTCGCAGAGGAGGTCGTGTTGGAGGTCGTGGCGTGGCCAGGCAGAGCCACAAGAGCAGTAGGATGTTCAAGATCAGCAAGAGCAGCAAGTGCCACCGCCGCCGCCACCATTCCAACCCCCAGTCGCAGATATCCAGCAGATGATGGCAATGCAGCTTCAGTTGTTGCAGGCCCTTGCTCAGAATTTGGTGAACAATCCTCAGCCAGCCCCAGCCGCCGCACCAGTGATGCCGCCCCAGTCTAAGCTTGGAGAATTTATGAGAACTAGACCGCCTACCTTCACGGGAGCAGGTGAACCCTTAGAGGCAGATGACTGGTTAACAGATGTGGAGAAAAAGCTCTAGTTAGCACAGTGTGATGACCGTGAGAAGGTTCTCTACGCGAGTCATCAGTTAAAAGGAGTAGCTGCTACTTGGTGGGATAATTTTTGTGCTGCCCATCAGAATGCTCAAGCTATAACTTGGGAGGAATTCTCCGAAGCCTTCCGTACTGCTCATGTGCCTGAAGGCATAATAGAAATGAAGAAAAGAGAGTTCTGAAGCTGTATCAGGGAAATTGGAGTGTTTCCGAGTATCTTAACCGGTTTACCCAATTGTCAAGGTATGCACCAGAAGATGTGGCAACTGAAAGTGCCAAGATCTGGAGATTCATGGAGGGACTTGACTCTAACATCAAGGTGCAGCTAGTTGCTTTCGATTTTCCAAATTTTCAGCATATGGTGAACAAAGCACTAGTAAAAGAGGATGCCCAGCGCCAACAGCGGGAGTCCCGCAAGAGAAGGATGGCATTCCAGGCTCAGCATGGAGCAAGTGGTTCTCGACAGCGCTTTCAACCTCAACAGGCCAACAGGACACCTGTTCAAGGAGCACCCCGTACTCCTAATTCTGGACCGCGCCCAATTGCTCAAGGACCCCAGCAAAACAGCGCCAGTGGTCAACAGCAGAAGGGGAATTCAAATGCTGCAGGAATTCAGTGTTTCCATTGTCACCAGATGGGACATTATGCCAATAACTGTCCTCAGAAGCGTCAGCAAGTGACCCCAGTGCCGTTCAACTTGGGATCCAATTCCGGCAGAGCTCCTGCGTAAGGACAAGGTCGTGGAACACCTCAGACGCCAAGAGCTCCGCAATCCTTTGGAAGAGGACGTGTCAACCATGTGACCACCGAAGAAGCTCAGGAGGCACCAGATGTGGTTTTGGGTAAGTTCCTTGTTAACTGAATACCTGCCTCAACATTATTTGATTCTGGAGCATCGCATTCTTTTATATCGAAGAATTTTGTTGAACAATTTGGTTGAGAAACCTTTACCCTTAAGAGTCCTATGATAGTTCAATCACCGGGAAAAGAATTGAGAACTAGTTCAGTATGCCCAAGTGCAACCATAAAAATCAATAGGGTAGAATTCCTAGCGAATCTTATCATCTTGGATTCTAAAGGAATAGATGTCATCCTAGGGATGGATTGGTTAACCAAGTATAAAGGTCAAATAGATTGTGCCAGTAGAGCCATCACCCTTACCAATTCAGAAGGCATTCGAGTGGAGTATATGCTTGATGAGTCTTCAAGTAAGAAGTGCGCTTTGAACAGTTTGAAGGAATCAACTTTGGAAAGTATGCATGTGGTGCAAGAATATCCAGATGTATTTCCTGAAGATTTGCTAGGTATGCCGCCTGATCGAGATGTAGAGTTCGTCATAGAGCTAGTCCCTGGTATGGCTCCTATTTCTAAGAGACCCTACCGCATGCCAGCCAATGAACTCGCCGAGATGAAGAAACAGATTGTGGATTTGCAAGAAAAAGGATACGTTCGTCCAAGTTCGTCACCTTGGGGAGCGCCAGTTCTTTTTGTAAAGAAGAAGGATAATAGTTTGCGTTTGTGCGTGGACTATAGAGCCTTGAATGAAGTCACAATCAAGAACAAGTATCCGTTGCCCATGATTGATGACCTGTTTGATCAGTTAAAAGGAGTATGTATTTTCTCCAAGATCGATCTTCGATCTGGATACCATCAGTTGAAAATAAGGTCACAAGATATTTCGAAGACAGCTTTTGCTACCCGATATGGACTATATGAGTTCACAGTTATTTCTTTTGGTCTGACCAATGCACCAGCCTATTTTATGAACCTGATGAATAAAGTGTTTATGGAATACCTGGACAAGTTTGTGGTAGTATTCATAGATGATATTCTTATCTATTCCAAAGATGAAGCAGAACATGAAGGTCATTTGAGGATGGTGTTAGAAAAGCTCAGAAATCATCAGTTGTATGTTAAGTTCAGCAAGTGTGAGTTTTGGTTGAAAGAAGTTGCTTTCTTAGGTCATATAATTTCTGCTAGAGGTGTCTCAGTAGACCCTGAAAAAGTGAAAGGTGTACTTGATTGGAGGCAACCCAAGGCAGTGCCTGATATCATAAGTTTTCTTGGTTTAGCGGGATACTACCGAAGATTCATAGAAGGATTTTCAAAGATTGCAAGACCGCTTACCCAGTTGCTGAAGAAGGAAAAGAAGTTTGAATGGTCTGAAGCTTGTGAGCAAAGTTTTCAGGAATTAAAGAAAAGACTGACCTCAGCCCCAATGCTCATTTTACCAAATATTCGAAAGAACTTTGAGATTTTCTGTGATTCCTCAAGACAGGGACTTGGATGTGTCTTGATGCAAGAAGGCAAAGTAGTTGCATATGCCTCACGGCAGTTGCGACCACATGAGGAAAACTATCCAACCCATGACTTGGAAATGGCTGCAATTGTGCATGCATTAAAGTTGTGGAGGCATTATCTCATCGGGAATCGATGTGAGATCTTCACAGATCATAAGAGTTTGAAGTATATTTTCACTCAAGCAGACCTCAACCTAAGACAAAGAAGGTGGTTGGAGTTAATGAAGGATTATGATGTGGGAATACATTACCATCCTGGCAAGGCTAATGTAATTGCCGATGCCTTAAGCCGGAAGTGCTACTCTAATAATTTGTTGATTCAAGAAGGTCAACCTGCTCTTCACAAGGAATTTCAGTGTTTGAATTTGGAACTAGTGGAGGAAGGTTCCGTTGCTGCTTTGGAGATTCAACCAACCTTGGAGGATCATATCAAAAAGATGCAAACGTCAGATAAAGAAGCTGCTAAGATCAAGGATAGAATAAAGGAAGGTAAAGCCCCAGGATTTTCAGAGGATGAAGAAGGAACAGTTTGGCTTAGAAAAAGTATATATGTGCCGAATCAAAAAGAGATCAAGCAGTTGATATTAAAGGAGGCGCATGAGTCAGCGTACTCAATTCATCCAGGTAATACTAAGATGTATCAGGATCTTCGTGGTATATATTGGTGGCCAAGGATGAGGAAGGAAATCGCAGAGTACATAGCTATGTGTGATGTATGCCAGCGAGTTAAAGCTGAACATCAAAGACCCACAGGATTGCTACAGCCGTTAAAGGTGCCTGAATGGAAGTGGGAAGAAATTGGAATGGATTTCATTACAGGACATCCGAGAACCAGATCAGGTTATGATTCAATATGGGTTGTAGTGGATCGATTGACAAAAGTTGCACATTTCATTTCTGTGAGAACAACTTACCAGGGAGATCAACTTGCAGAGTTGTATATGTCAAGAATCGTGTGTTTGCATGGCGTGCCAAGGAGAATTGTATCAGATCGAGGCACTCAATTCACTTCAAGATTCTGGCAAAAGTTGCAAGAAGCATTAGGTACCAACCTGAATTTCAGCACAACCTATCATCCTCAGACAGATGGACAAACTGAGCGAGTAAACCAAATCCTTGAAGATATGTTAAGGTCTTGTGCTTTGTCCAATGCGGCAAGTGGGGATCAAAGTTTACCTTATGCAGAATTCTCACAACAACAATTATCAAGCAAGTTTGCAGATGTCGCCATTTGAAGCCTTGTATGGAAGAACGTGCAGAACACCTCTCTGTTGGAATGAAACAGGAGATCACTAAGTCTTTGGTCCTGATATTTTGCAAAAGGCTGAAGAACAAGTAAAAATGATTCAAGAAAGATTGAGAACAATGCAATCTAGGCAAAAGAGCTACGCTGATAATCGTCAGAGAGAGTTAACCTTTGCTCCTGGTGACTATGTGTACTTGAAAGTCTCACCGCTCAGAGGAATGCGTCGATTTCAAGTTCGTGAAAAGTTAGCACCAAGATTTATTGGACCGTTTCCAATCCTAGCAGGACAAGTGGCTTATCAGTTGGAGCTACCACCGCAGTTGTCAAATGATGCGCACAAGACGGCCTGATCTTCCGGTGAGGGGATAACTTCGATTTGGCGGAGGATGACTTTAACGATCCGGCTACGAACCACACAAGGATAAGCACCTGCAATCGCTAAACCACACTCCTCGTCGTTATCAACCGTGCCAAGAACACGGATGATCTGACCACGGAGGTCTATTCTTGCAAGCAATCGAAGAACTAGCAAGAACAAGGATGAAGCACACACTCAAGTTGAGGTTTCGAAACTTGTTTACTGCTGCTCTAGCCGAGTCAGGAGAACAAGGATAAAGTTTCACACATGGGTAACTATTCTCAAATCAAAACCTAAGGAGATAGATAGGGGGTTTGTCCAATATATATAGCCAAGGATGGCTGCTAGGAGTTGGTCTCACGTCACTTTAATTACATGGGAACTCAGCCCAAAATTATGGTGGCACAGCATCCTAAAAGACTGAGACCATCGCACTGTTTTGACTGCTGTGGCCAGGTCGAGTGGAATTTGATGATGAGGCTGGATCCGTTGGAAAGAGCACGAATTTATCTTTTAATCAAGTGCTCACTAATCCCGAACGGACTCCGTATGCAAAAGTTATGGCCAGTTGAATGTGAACTGCTCCTGGGTGGACGTTTTGGCTTCCTTCTCGGGAATACCTTGTACTCTAGCTTGTAGTGATGAGGAATGACGTTCTTGCAGCTCTAAGCCATGATTCCTAAGCACAAGCAAATTATTATGCAGTGGTCTATCCTCTGAAATATAATTATGCCACCCGAGAAACGAGTTCACCTGTTGATTTAGCTGTTGTACGCGTGCCCTTGTGATAGGACCTTGCATAGGAGGTGGTGGAGGTGAGGTTATGGGTGTATCCGACATAGTGATGTCCTCATTATCCTCCCCTTCTTGCATTTGAGTCATCCTCGACTCAAGCTCATCGTTCTCTCCAAAATATGGCTTCAAATCTGAAATGTTAAAAGTGGGACTAACCCCAAAATCTGCAGGTAACTCAAGTTTATAAGCATTATCATTAATTTGTTCAAGCACTTTGAAAGGACCATCAGCTCTTGGCATTAATTTAGACTTTCATAAGTTAGGAAATCTTTCTTTTCGCAAATGCAACCAAACAAGATCACCAGGTTCAAATGTCAATTCCTTTCTACCATGGTTACCAGCAACCCTATATTTTTCAGTCATGCGCTCTATATTTTCTTTTGTGGTGTTATGCAATTTAAGAATAAATTCAGCACGTCTCTTTGCATCAAAGTTTACTTTCTCCGAAGATGGCAAAAGCAATAGATCAATTGGAGCACGAGGGTTAAAGCCATACACAACCTGAAATGGAGTCATTTTTGTGGTAGAGTGCAATGTACGATTATAAGCAAACTCCACATGAGGTAGGCACTCTTCCCATATCTTCAAATTCTTCTTTAGAACAGCCCTCAACATGGTTGATAAGGTTCGATTCACCACTTCAGTTTGGCCATCGGTTTGAGGGTGACATGTGGTAGAGAACACTAGCTTGGTCCCTAATTTGCTCCATAAAGTTCTCCAAAAATGGCTAAAGAACTTGGCATCACGATCTGAAACAATAGTACAAGGCATACCATGCAAGCGAACAATTTCTTTGAAGAATAAATCAGCAATATGAGTGGCATCATCGCTCTTGTGGCATGGAATGAAATGTGCCATTTTAGAGAATCGGTCCACAACAACAAAAATACTATCCCTCCCCTTCTTTGTTCTAGGCAATCCTAAGACAAAGTCCATAGATATATCTTCCCAAGGAAAACTAGGAACAGGAAGCGGCATGTACAAACCATGTGGGTTTAGATGAGACTTAGCTTTTTGGCATGTAGTGCAGCGTGCAACAAAGCGATTGACATCACGTCTCAACTTTGGCCAAAAGAAATGTTCAGCCAGTACATCCTCCGTCTTTTTAGCTCCAAAGTGTCCCATCAATCCTCCTCCATGTGCCTCCTGTATCAACAAAAGACGAACGGAACTAGCTAGGATGTATAGCTTGTTAGCTCTAAACAAGAATCCATCATTGTTAACAAATTTGTGCCAACTTTTTCCATTTTTACAATTCAGTATGACTTCTTTGAAATCATTATCCTGAGCATAGAGATCTTTTATGCTTTGCAAGCCAAAAATTCTACAATCAAGTTGAGACATCATTGCATATCTTCTAGACAATGCATCAGCAATCACATTATCCTTCCCTTTCTTGTGTTTGATGACATAAGGAAATGATTCAATAAATTCTACCCATTTAGCATGTCTACGGTTTAGTTTGCTTTGACTACGAATATGCTTAAGTGCCTCATGATCAGAATGTATGACAAATTCTTTGGGCCATAAATAATGTTGCCACGTCTCTAAAGATCGCACAAGAGCATACAATTCTTTATCATACGTGGAATAATTTAGAATAGGCCCACATAATTTTTCACTAAAATAAGCGACAGGTTTACCTTCTTTTATCAATACACCACCAATTCCAATACCACTTGCATCACATTCAAGTTCAAAGGTCTTACCAAAATCTGGAAGTTGGAGTAATGTTGCATTTGTGAGCTTTTCTTTTAAAAGATTGAAGGTAGCTTCTTGTGCTTGCCCCCAACGGAAGGGAACACCTTTCTTTGTCAATTCATTCAATGGTGCAGCGATGGTGCTGAAATCCTTCACAAAACGTCGATAGAATCCAGCAAGTCCATGAAAGCTCCGCATTTGTGTGACCGTGTTAGGAGTTGGCCAACTCTTGATTGCTTCAATCTTGGCTTCATCAACCTCAATTCCTGTGGTGTCACAACATAGCCCGAAGCGAGACTCGATCGGTGCAAAGGAGCACTTCTCAAGGTTGCCAAACAAATGTGCATCTCTCAAAGCATTAAAAACATCATGTAAGTGTTCAATATGTTCAGAAAGAGACTTGCTATAGATCAAAATGTCATCAAAGTAGACCACCACAAATTTTCCAATAAAAGCACGTAAAACTTCATTCATCAATCGCATAAACGTGCTAGGTGCATTAGTCAAACCGAAAGGCATAACTAACCACTCATACAAGCCAAATTTAGTTTTGAATGTTGTTTTCCATTCATCCCCAAGTTTCATTCTAATCTGGTGGTATCCACTTCTCAAGTCAACTTTCGAGAAAATAATAGAGCCACTCAGTTCGTCTAGCATATCATCCAACCTAGGAATAGGGTGACGATACCTAACAGTTATATTATTGATAGCTCTACAATCTACACACATTCGCCATGATCCATCTTTCTTAGGTACTAAAAGCACAGAACAGCACAAGGACTAAGGCTTTTACTGACGCGTACCTTGTCGAGCAAGTCTTGCACTTGACGTTGTATCTCCTTAGCCTCCTCTGGATTGGTCCTATATGCTGCTCGGTTTGGTAATGTTGCACCTGGAATCAAGTCAATTTGATGTTCAATTCCCCTCAAAGGTGGCAGTCCCGGGGGTATCTCATTCGGAAACACATCTTCATATTCCTGCAAAAAGTTAGCAATAGCAGGAGGCAAAGAAGCGAGCATATTCTCCAATGAAAACAAAGTCTCTTTGCAAATCAAAGCATAGCATTCAACATTGCATTCTTTTATGTCAATTAAATCAGATTTTGTAGCTAGCATGACAGCACCCTTTAACTTGATTTCAGCTTTCTTAGAATTGGATTCTGTTTTCTTTGGTTGTGCTAACTCTTTTGTTCTATCTTGATTTTCAATTTTAGCACTCTCCTTCTCTCTTTCAGCTTTCTCTAAGTCATCTTTCAGAATTGCAGCGGGGGACATGGGAAGCAAAATAATTTTCTTTCCTTTATGCATGAAAGTGTATTGGTTAGTTCTACCATGATGGGAAGCATCTTTATCATATTGCCAAGGTCTACCTAACAGCAAAGAGCATGCTTGCATAGGTACAATATCGCAATCAGCATGATCATGATAAGAACCAAGAGAAAAGTGTGATCTCACCATTCTTGTTACCTTTATTTTTCCACTTGAGTTGAACCATTGAATGTGGTAGGGATGTGGATGCTGTGTTGTGGTCAAGCCAAGCTTCTCAACCATCTCCATGCTTGCAAGATCATTGCAACTCCCTCCATCAATAATAACTCGCACTGAATGCTTATTGATGACAAATTTTGTTTGGAACAAGTTATGGCGTTGATTCTGTTTAGCACTCTCTATTTGCACACTAAGGACACGCTTCACAATGATGCTCATATATCTTTCTGAAATTTCAGCACCCAAATGCTCCTCCTCATGTTCACCCCCTTGATCTTCACCTGCGAGGTCAGTAACAACTAAAGCAAAATCTTCTTCAACATCACTAGTAGAAGTGTACTCACCATCTTCTCGAACAATTAAAGCACACTGACTTGGACAATCACGCATCATGTGTCCAAATCCTTTCCATCGATGGCATTGCACGTCACGTGTACGACCTGTGGATGCAATTGAGGAAGAACTCTTTGTGGGAGTTTGTACCGTGGCTGTTTTCGTGTCGGAGACATGTGATGGAGTGGAAGTAGAGGCAGCAGGGCGCCCACGGTTGGATGGTGGAAGTGCTCGTCCTGAACTGGTGAATGGAGGCTTTACTTGCACTTGGCTTGGTCGTGATGAAGAAGAGCCTCCAAAGTTTCCTCTCAACTTGGGATGTCGTCCCTGTACTTCCCTTTCAGCTTTGCAAGCAAGATGAAACAAACGAGTGATAGAGTTGTATTCTTTATAATCAAGTATATCCCGAATTTCACGATTAGGTCCACCTAAAAATCTAGCCATCTTAGCATCCTCATTCTCTTCCAATCCACATCTCAATACTGCAATTTGTATTTCTTGATAGTACTCTTCTATAGTTTTAACTCCTTGGTTCAAACGTTGTAATTTATTGAGCAAATCACGAGCATAATAAGAATGAACAAATCTGGCCCTCATCATTCTTTTCAAAGCATTCCATGTTCTAGGTATGTTGTTATGATTTCTACATGTATCATTCCACCAAATGGAAGCCAAATCAGTAGATTCACTAGTAGCAGCCCTAACTCTTCTATTTTCAGGAAATTCATAGCAAGCAAATTTTTGTTCTACTGCTAATTCCCAATCAAGATAAGCATCCGCGGCATACTTTCCAGCAAAATGGAGGCATTGTAAATTTAATCTTTCCTAATGGATCATCACGTACCTCCCGTTGTTCACGCTGATTTCTACCCATACCTTGTCGATTGTGTCGAAGGCGCCGATGATCATGATCATTGTGTGAGTTGAAACCATCATCGTCCTCTGTATCGACAACGTAGTTGTTCTCTTCTTCTACCCCATTTGCCCAAGAGTGGTCGACAAGCGGGGTTCGTGTTCAGTGCTCCATTTTGTCTTGGTTCATGATTGACTGATTGGCGACGTGGTGGTTGTCGTCCTTCAAGATGATCAACACGATCACGAAGTGTCGCAAGGTTGTTGTTGATATCAGCCATAGCATTGTCATGATTGTCGACATGCGTGTTGAGCAAGCGTGTAAAGTGTTGTATGATTCCTCTCGTGCGGGTGTGAGAATTTCAGCTTGGTTTTCCTCAATGCTTCCATTGTCATCCGCCATAGTTAGTAATAAACAGGAAGACACACAAAGATATGTAGTTCCCTATCACTACTACTTGCTGAAATAATCAAGTGTCACTCTCTCTTGCATTTACCAAGCTCTTACCAATTCTTACAAATGCAGCAAGGGTGCAATCCGGTGGTGGTTTGTGATAAACCGATCTCAAGTGTGAGTAAAGCGATTGCAAGACTTAGCACCTGTATGGTTAGTAGAAAGTGGAGCTCGGAAAGGCTTTATAATGTGTAGCAAAGGAAAACAATCACCAATTTGAATTTGCATAGAATTGTGTAAGTGTTGAAACTAGCAATTAGCCTATGTTGCTGATCAAACAAAGATGGATATTAGGCTAAAACAAAAGATATGGCAGTGGATACAAGTGGTAAACACAACAAAATTCAAGCATATGCAATTTGCAACATGGGAGCACAAGATGGATCCAACTTTGTATTTTGTTGATTTCTGTCCACCGCAACAGGTCGGTATTTTGGCCGATCGTTTAGTCAGTGCCTTTTTTCAATGATTTTTGGTTTTCTTCCTGACGGCTTTTGCAATAACTTTTCTTTTGGACGAACTTTCTGAAATTCAACCGAGAATTTTGCACGAATTTTACAATTGCACACAGATGCAGATTTCAGGACAGCAATTAGGTCTTATTGAAATGTTCACAGATTTTTTGTCCTTTAAAGAATGGATGTGAAAATTGGCATCAACATAGAATACTAAGTCACAGATCTAGTCCTTTTGGTTTTACTCAAAAAAAGATAAAGGAATTGAGTTTTATGGCGTTTTTGGTGGCGGCTGCAGAAAGGTGATCTTTCCGGCCGAGATGGGTTTTTTTGTTTTTGGGTTTTAGGGATGGATTTTGACGTGGGGAGATGAACAAGAAGATGAACAGCAACAAGACAATACTAGAACGAACGCAAACTCAATTTAGAAAAAACAAAATTAACCAATTGAAAGTCACAACGGGGTTTGGACAGCGGACAAACAAACTTTTTGTGGGGCAAATTTTCTAGACTCTAGGAAGAACACAATCAAACAACTAAACAAGATACAAAAACTCACCGGTCAACCGTTGCTCTGATACCAAATGATGCGCACAAGACGGCCCGATCTTCCGGTGAGGGGATAACTTCGATTTGGCGGAGGATGACTTTGACGATCCGGCTACGAACCACACAAGGATAAGCGCCTGCAATCGCTGAACCACACTCCTCGTCGTTATCAACCGTGCCAAGAACACGGATGACCTGACCACGAAGGTCTATTCTTGCAAGCAATCGAAGAACTAGCAACAAAAAGGATGAAGCACATACTCATGTTGAGGTTTCGAAACTTGTTTACTGCTGCTCTAGCCGAGTCAGGAGAACAAGGATAAAGTTCCACACATGGGTAACTATTCTCAAATCAAAACCTAAGGAGATAGATAGGGGGTTTGTCCAATATATATAGCCAAGGATGGCTGCTAGGAGTTGGTCTCACGTCACTTTAATTATATGGGAACTCAGCCCAAAATTATGGTGGCACAGCATCCTAAAAGACTGAGACCATCGCACTGTTTTGACTGCTGTGGCCAGATCGAGTGGAATATGATAATGAGGCTAGATCCGTTGGAAAGAGCACGAATTTATCTTTTAATCAAGTACTCACTCATCCCGAACGGACTACGTATGCAAAAGTTATGGCCAGTTGAAAGTGGACTACTCCTAGGTGGACGTTTTGGCTTCCTTCTCAGGAATACCTTGTACTCTAGCTTGTAGTGATGAGGAATGACGTCCTTGCAGCTCTAAGCCATGATTCCTAAGCACAAGCACATTATTATGCAGTGGTCTATCCTCTGAAATATAATTATGCCACCTGAGAAACGAGTTCGCCTGTTGATTTAGCTGTCGTGCGCGTGCCCTTGTGATAGGACCTTGCATAGTATGTGTTGGAGGTGAGGTCATGGGTGTATCCGACATAGTGATGTCCTCATCATCAAATGTGCACAATGTGTTCCATGTGTCACAGCTGAAGAAGTGTCTCAGGGTACCAGAAGAGCAGATGCAGTTTGAGAATGTTGAGCTACAGGAGGACCTTACCTACCCAGAATATCCGATCAGAATTTTGGATGAGGCAGAACGCAGAACAAGAAACAAGACGATCAAGTTTTGTAAGGTTCAGTGGAGCAACCACTCAGAAAAGAAGCAACTTGGGAGCGAGAAGAGGATCTTAGAGAAGTGTACCCCAACCTTTTTCCCTAGTCTGTCCAAATCTCGAGTCGAGATTTCTTTTAAGGAGGGGAGGTTTGTAACATCCCAAAATTGGAGTTTTGGAATGTTTAAATTTGAAAATGAACCATTTGCATTTTTCTTGAATTAATTTCAGCTTAATTTGAATTTTCTATTTATAAAAGGATTTAATTTAACTAATCTATTCATCAAACAAAAGATTTTCAATTTTAGTTGGGTTCATTATACAACAAGGAATTTTTCTGTATTTTTGGAGATTTTTCTGCATTTATTTTCTATTTATTAGGATTTATTTGCTTTTATTTGAATTTCTGGAATTTCTTTAACTCGGAAAATGTTTTAATTTCCAAATCCCTCCTCGAGCCGAATTTCTTCCCGCGGCTCACTCCTGTTTTTCCCGCTTGGCCCATGACCTTCACCGCCGCCCGACCCATCTCTCTCTCAGCCCGCTCCGCACCGGCCCATCTTCCCCGCCTCGGCCTGCTTCGCGCCTTCGCCCGACCCAGCCAGTCCGCTCCACCGCGGTCGCCCGATGCGCGCCACGTGGATGGCTGGGATGCAGCCGCGTCGCCCCGCGCCGTCACCGCCGGCGAAACCCTAACCGTGTTCGCGCAAATCGCCGCCGTCCAGAGCGCTTCCCCGCCGTATTTCTCCTCCTCCGGTGAGCCTCCGCCGCTTGTTTTGGTCGCATTGAGTTCGCCGCAACGCCCTTTTCCTTTTGCCCCAGATCTGATCGCGTCTCGTCCCATTTTTGCGCAAAGCCGCGCCATCTTCTTCGGCTCCGCGGTTCGCGCCACCGCCGAGCCGCCTCGCGTCGCCGTCTCTGCTGCTGGGGCCTCGTCGTCGCGTTGCGCCGCGTGGCCGCCACCTCGGTGCCACGTCGCCTCGCCTTCCGCCCGGTCAGCTCCACACGCCTCCTCGTCTTTCGCGCCAGCGTCCCCGTTAGTGCTGCCTCGGTTCCAGCGCCCACGTCACGTCAGCCGCTGTGTGGCTGCCGCGTGGCTGCCACGTTTGCCCTAGCCTCCCACGTGGCACGCCACCTCAGCCGGTCTGTCGCGTCACCTTGAGCCACCTCGGTGCACCCGGTCCATCGTGGACCGAGTCGCTGACTCGTGGATCCCACCTGTCAGCCGACAAATTCTTTTGGATTTATTCTTTTCCAGAAAATCTAAAATTCCAGCCAATCACGTGTTGCCACGTGTCAGCCTCTCTGATTTTCTTCGATTTTCTGATATGAGAATCTTCCAGGAGCCCGTTCTCCTTCGTTCGAGCTCCGATTCCAGTGATTCAAATTTCTAAATTCATCTAAATTAAAGATATATATTCCAATACCATTCTTTTCAATTTTTGAATTTTAGTTGAATTTGTTTTATTTATTTGCTCTCGTTTCGCGTGTAGACGACGCAGTCGAAGCTCAAGCAAATCAGCAATCAGAGGTAGAACCAGCAAGAGGCAGCGAAGGCAAGTCTTCCTTGAACATGTTGATCCCAAATTTTATGAAAATGTTATGTTGTTTTGAAATTATGCACGCTTACTTCTATGCAAAGTACTTTAAATGTGACTTATGGTTTAGTTAAATTCCAGTTTATTATACCCTCATTGGTATTGATCATGTCGAACCTTTGACACCCTAGATGATATATACTAGCTATTTTATTTGGTGATATCCAGTAGATTAGCATGGAACGGTAGAATTGCTTAGTCCAGCTTACACGTTTCGATATTGTGCCATTATGGGAATCATTTCAAATGTTGTTTAAACTTATTTGTGAAATTGCGGCAAATGGTGTTGCTGCTGTGATGTAAGTAAAATAAAGTGGAAATGGTTTAGACCGGGGCGGATGGATGTTTGGCGGGTGCAGAAAGCACGAGACCTTGGTATCTGAATGTTCCGCCATAGTCAATTAAGGACCGAAGAGTGTGTTACCATGAACCAAGCACTACCGTACAACCACAAGTCTATATGGGTACGACCTGGCTAAATAATTTGTGCATCCCATTATTAGCTTCGCCAGTTGGTGAGTGCCAGATGTTGGCAGGCGCAAGAAGGGGCTTCATCTTTGGCGGCTAGAACCCTAACAGCGGTGAAACCTTAGCGGGCGAGGTTAATAGTGGGGTTGTGCATTGTAAAGGCCTTGTCATGATCTCTCTGCCGACACACCAAAGGAAGTGTGTTGATAGCTTGGCAACAAGAGTCGATCATGACTTGTGGGTAAAGTGTACACACTCTGCAGAGTTAAAACTACTTAAGTAGACAAGCCCACGGTAAAGGGCAGGCGAGGTACGCTTGCACATTGTAGCTTTTATGGTTTTGTTTTAAAGGAAAATGTTGGTTTGGGAATCTGTGAGCAGATGGAACTCTCGGGTTATGGTTTGGGGGATGGAGCCAGTCAGGTAGATGGAATCTGCTTTATTTGTCATGTCAAATTCAATTACTATGCTATTACGTTTTGTTCAAATGATGCTTTGTGAAATTACTATTGGTATTTACAGTTAAACATTGCTTTATGCTAAAAGAGCCATATTATGCCTTCAATTGTTTAGCCTTCCATATAGTTATCATGCATTATGTTTCCAAGACTTGCGGAGTACATTTTGTGCTCACCCTTGCAACATCCCCAACTTTCCACAGAAGAGTGTGCAGAAGTTGAAGGTGACTACGATTTCTACGCTTGTGGTTACGACGAAGGTGATCCGGAATGTTAGGATGCGAACCCCAGTCGATTGCCTGTTGGGCAAATGGATGGGCTTACTTTTCTTTTGTTATTTCGTTTCCGCTGTTTCTTATTGATCTCAAGATATGATGCTGCTTATTTGTAATAATTGGCCATAAGGCTCATACTCTTTTGCTTAATTAATATTGTGTGCTTCGTGATATGGATGTGTTGTCATCACTGTTTCCACTGTGTGTGCTACCTTTTCCTGGACTAGCATAGGTAATACACAGAGGGTTCGGATTCGGAAATCCGGTCCCGACAGGAAGCCCTCACCTTCACTTACCTCCAAAGAGCAAGGGGGAACAAGGAGGAGGAGGGGATGCTGTAGGGAGGAGCTCGACTGGGCTTTCCTGGGCGCTACAGCCTGGAGAGGAGATGCATGGCGTCATGAGGGAGGAGAGGCACCAGGAGGGAGGAGCTACTGGGAGGAAGAAGAGGAGGAGGAGGCTTCAGTTGGGGTTGCAGTTGGGAGAACAAAATGTTTAGGAGATTAGGTGGGGATTGGGGTTTGGTGGGAGGGGAAATTAGGAAATTTCCCCCACACGGTCTAAAATTAAACCCTAAAGCTCACAGACAGGCCCACCAAACTCCCGAGAATACCTGAAAAAGGGGCCCACACCCCGACTAAAAGTTTCTTATCTTGGAAAAAGATCCGCGATATTACAGCTTGACTTCTAATTTGCTTCAAAGATTCATGATCAGAATGAATAATGAACTCATTAGGCCAATGATAGTGATGCCATGTTTCTAATACTCGCACTAAAGCATACAATTCCTTATCATAGGTAGAGTAATTCAAAGTTAGTGCATTCAATTTCTCCCTAAAGTAAGCAATATGTTTACCTTCTTATAGTAGCACACTTCCTATTCCAATTTCACTAGCATCACATTCTAATTCAAATGTCTTACCAAAATCTGGAAGTTGGAGTAGAGGTGCATGCGTAAGCTTCTCTTTCAGCGTGTTAAAAGGTTGTTCTTGTACTGGTCCCCATTGGAAAGTTACGCCCTTCTTTGTCAACTCATTCAGTAGGCAGCAATGGTGCTGAAATATTTCACGAAACGCTTATAGAATCCTGTAAGACCATGAAAACTCTTCACCTGTGTGACTATCTTAGGGGTCGGCCAGCTCTTCATGGCTTCAATTTTTTCTTCGTCCGTTTCAATTCCCTGTGGAGTAACAACATAGCTAAGAAAAGAGAGTTTATTTGTGCAAAAGGTGCACTTCTCAAGATTACCAAACAAACATGCATCTCTCAAAGCATTAAAAATAGCACGCAAATATTCCATGTGCTATTTATGTGACTTGCTATAGATCAAAATATCATCAAAATAAACTACCACAAATTTCCCAATGAAAGCGCATAAAACTTGGTTCATCAAACGCTTGAAAGAGCTAGGTGCATTAGTTAAACCAAAAGGCATGATTAACCACTCATATAAGCTGAACTTAGTTTTAAATGTTGTTTTTCATTCATCTCCAAATTTCATTCTAATCTGATGGTATCCACTACGCAAGTCAACCTTTGTGAAAATAATAGAACCACTCAACCCATCAAGCTTGTTGTCCAACATAGGAATAGGATGACGATATCTTATTGTGATATTATTAATAGCTCTACAATCAACACACATACGTCAACTACCATCTTTCATAGGAACCAAAAGAACAGGAACGTCACATGGACTAAGGCTTTCCTATATGTACCTCAATCCAAAAGGTCTTGGATTTGTCGCTGAATTTCCTTAGTCTCCTCTGGATTGATCCTATACATAGCATAGTTTGGCAAAGTCGCTCTAGGGATCAAATCAATTTGGTGCTCAATACCTTTAATAGGTGGCAGCTCTGGGGTAACTTAGCTGGATACACATCCTCATACTCCTGCAAAAGATTAATGACAGTAGGAGGCAAAGAGCTAGGCATATCATCAAGTGAAAATAAAACCTCTTTGCACGTTAAAGGATAGCACAGCGCACCAAATTCATTAATTTCAGCAAGATCAGATTTAGTAGTAAGCATAACACCACCTTTCAATATAATTTCCTCGAACCTAGAACTAGGTGTTTTCTTCTCTTTCTTAGATGGGAAAACATTCCTAACTACTTGCTGCTCTCTCATTATCACATTGCACAATTTTAGCAGATGTCATAGAAAGCAAAGTGATTTTCTTTCCTTTGTGCATAAGAGTGTATTTATTACTTCTAACTTGATGAGTTGCATCAGTATTGAATTCCCATGAATGACCTAATAAAAGTGTACATGCTTGCATAGGCACTATATCAAAATCAACAAAATCATGGTATATTCCAATGGAAAAATGGACTCTCGCAGTTTGTGTTACCTTCACCTTACCGCTGTTGTTGAACCATTGAATATGGTATGGATGAGGGTGCGCACATGTATTCAAGCCAAGCTTCTTGATCAGATCTGAACTCACCAAGTTATTGCAGCTCCCACCATCAATTATCACACGAACACGATGGTCCTGGACGATGAGATAAATGTGAAACAAATTATGGCGTTGTAGCTTCTCCTCTTGCTCCATTTGAGTGCTCAACACTCGCTGCATAATTATGGTCCTGTAATTCTCCGTGGCAGCGGTCCCTAAAATCTCTTCATCATCGCTGTTTGTCACATGGTCATCTTCATTATTTGCAAGGTTAGCTATAAGGGCATATTCATCCTCAACATCACTAACACTAATGTACCCACCACCTTTCGTTGAAATGTACACTCACTGACTTGGGAAATCCTTCATGACATGGCCCATTCCCCTGCAACAGTGGCAAACAATCCCAGTCATATGACCCGTGGAAGTAACCGATGAAGAGCTCTTCGTTCGTGCCTGCACACTAGTAGATTTACTCACCTCGGGTGCACGTGACGTTGGTGGTGAGGCTGTTGAACGCGCCCTACTCATGGACGGGACAGCAGACTAATTAGCAGGAGGCGAGGTTGATTTGGCTTGCCCCAACGTCAATTTTGGTGTAGATATACTACCAAAGTTGCTCCTGGTCCTTTTTGTCTTCTCTACAATTCTTTTTCTGCAAACATAGTAAGGTGGAACAATCTATTGATATCATTATATTCTTTGTAATCAATTATGTCATGAATTTCACGTCGTAAACCCTTGTAAAAACGAGCCATCTTATCTTGTTCATCCTCAAATACCTTACAACGCAACATGCCTATTTGTAGCTCTTGATAATACTCCTCTACAGATTTATTACCTTGATTCAAGCGTTGTAATTTCTTACGTAAATCACGTTTATAAGGAGGAATAAATCTACTACATATAGCTTGCTACAATCTAACCCATGTATCAGGTTGTAAGCCAGAATTTACTACTTCATTCAATCAAATGATAGCAAAATCTTTGAACTCACTAGTAGCTTGTCTCTCTATGTATTTCAGGAACTAAATGTGAGTTAAATTTTTGTTCAACAGTCATTTCACAATCTAAATAAACTTCAACATCATATGCAACAAAAAAAGATGGTATGGTAAATATAACTTCAGAAAAAGGGTCATGATTTCCACGTCCATTGCGATGATTAAAATTATTACCTCCCATACCTTGACGATTGTGATTCAAGCATCATTGTTGTCGTACATCTTGTGCAGCGGCGCGAGCAGTCAAGGCGTCGCAGCCTTCTCCATCCACGTCATGTCCCGTGACAGACTCTTCATGATCTTGGGCTGAATCATGCTCCTCCACCCTTCAAGCCCCAACAGCTGTCTCTCAAAGTTCTCCATCCTTGTAAGAAGATTGGCGATGTTTCGCTCTATTCTCTCGAATCTATGCTCATTGTCTCGACCGATCTTTATGATGTTTACATTGATACCATTTAGTGTGTTGTTAAGCTTGTTTATCGAAATACACTCCTCTCCATTCACAGCTTCAGCTTGTGAACCTGTCATTGTTAGTAGAAGACAAAAGACAACAAAAGAGTATTATCCCTACGAACTACTAGGTGGTGGAAGGAGGAATCACTTACTCTCAAGCATCTTACAACGCTCTTACAAATATTCTTACCAAAGCAGCGAGTGGTATAATCGGTGGTTGGTTTGTGATACCATGACTTGAGCGTGAGCGAGGCGATTGAAAAGGAGAACCTGAACTGATAAGAAGTATGTGGAGCTCGTAAGGCAATGTTATGTAGCAAGGAATAAGCAATATCGAAATCAGATTAGCAAAGCTGAATAAACGTCCAAAGTACATGTCACAGTTACTGGCCTAAACATGTTCCTAGAACTAGTTCAACCAAGCAAGGGATATACCAAAGTACAAATGACTCATTGGATGCAAGCAATTCTGATTATCTCCTTTTCTTTCTCTCTTTTTGCTTCTTATCTTCCCTCTAATTTATTTCTTCTTTTTTTTAGAACTTGTAGCAAACACTAAATTAAGGACTGGGCACAAGAAATCTACAATTTGAAATCAAATAGAAATCAAATCGGGCAACGTGAAATCATCGAAAACGGGCGCTAAAACTTGTAGGGCTCAAAAACAACATGAAAACGACTGAATTTTGAGGGTCTCCTAGGCTACAGAGCTAGGCTGTGTAATTTTCAAAGTGTCGGCTTCGAAATTATATTTTCAACAAAAAAAGTACGCCCAAATCAGAGTCCGTATGCAAAAGTTATGCCTGTTTTTCTAAACCTGCACAATCTAGAATTTCCTTGGGACTTCACTTCTTCCTTCGGTTTAGGGCTAAGCTAGCAATAGGATCGCGGGTGAAGATCAGAGGCTAGCGGTGCAGGGAAATTGACACAAGGTAGCATGCTACCTGTCTAGGCCTTGCGGTGTGGGATATATAATGCAAGCCGGCGGCAGGGGCAAACCGAGTTGGACTAAGTTTGGTTTTTTTGGGGGGCGGTGATGGGATGAATAACGATGCAAAGCAAGAACTAGGGCAATGGAAGGTGATGACTAGAGACTAAGAGCAGGACTTAGACCAGCAACCAGGCAATGACCATGGACACAAACTCAACAAAGCGAAACTGAGAACAAAAATTGCAAAGGCACACGGGTTTGTAGGACAGTGGAAATGATGATGAACAAATTTTTTTTGTGGGGCAAATTTTCTGGACTATAGGACGATGGCAAAACAGCGACAAAAGTGGGAATACAAAGATTACCTATCGGGCAACCTTTTCTCTGATACCACTTGATGCAAATTGTAGCCTGATCTTCCGACAGGTAGTAGTAAATCAATTGTTGGAGAACTCGACATTGACAATCTGGCTTTCAATCAGAACAAATCTGAATCGTGCAATCACCAAACCATGACTCCATGGTTATCAATCACGCACAAACATGGTTGACCTCACTAAGAAGGTTTATCCCTGCATGCGAATCAAGAACACAAGCAAGAATGTAGAAGATGCAATCTGAAATTGCGAATAATATTAAGCACATGAGTAGGGGTTCCACAAACTGATGTATGTTGAAAAACTGACAAAGTGTCTAGTTGTAATCTAAGAAAAACCTGAGTGTCTATGAGAGGGAAGGATGTGAGAGGGTCAAGCTAGGGTTGTGTGCCACCAGGGGAGGCACCCACAACCTGGGCTTGGACCCCATCATGCTTACAAGGACCGAAACAGCCCAAAATGATGATGTAACACCTTGTTTCGATGATTCCAACTTATCCATGATGAATCTGGGGCTGGGACCAGATCCATTGGAAAGGTCTCATCGTAAGCTTTCCAACAACTATAATAACACCTCCATTGGACTCCGTATGAGGGATATATGTCCGTTTTAATATGGTGTTATATGCTGACTCTGAACCGAACACGGAGCCCAAATTGTGGACAACTTGGAATCTGGCTTGACTTGACGTGGAAAGGGTGGAGTCTAGCTGGAGATGTTGTTATGTGGAAGTGATGGTGCCCTTCGGAAAGTGCGCCAACTTGGTGTAGAGGTGGCTGGTTCGACTTGGCGCCAATCTGAATTGCACCAACAAAGATGTGTTGTTCTAGTGGTGCTTCTCCCATATTCCTAAGTTCTGAAACATCACAAATATTCAGTAGCATCTCATCTTCAATAACATTATTATGAATACTGAGAAACGAGCTCACCTCATGATTTAATTTACATGCACGAGCTCTTGTCGTTGGGCTAGGTATTATTTTAGCAATCAGAGATTTGTCAGTGGTGCGTGTATCCAAAGGAGTGATGTCCTCATCACATATTTGACAAGCAAACACATCACATAGCATTGACCAACATAATATGCAATATTTAATCAATGCTACATTCAATTCCCAATTAAATGCATCGCTCAAGCCCACTGGGAAGGCCGACAGCAACCTAAAATTGCTAATTCATTTCTTCAAGCTTAAAATAACCTCACATAAATCGACACAAGCCTAAAAATTGTGAAATACTCATCACACATCCATGAGTTGACCTCCATATGGTCTCACAATCTCCCCCTTGATGAGTATATTGACAAACACTAACAAGGCATCAAATTGAGTTGTTTTGAAGTAAATACAATTTTAGTTGCAAGAGCCTAACTTGGTCCGAATGCAAGAGAAAGTAAAGGTCATGACCAAGTTGGCAAGATAAAATAATTAGAGCAAGAAAAAGGAAAGAACAATTTTTCTACAAATGCTCCAAAAACAAGAAAAATTCACAAAAGCTCAAATATGCTTATGGTCCTAAGAACTAGCAATTTTTCTCCATTATAATAAGATGCAGGATGCATTTCCACATTTTCTCCTCTAAAGATGCCTTTTTCACATTTTCTCCTCCTTTTTGTCAATGTAGGCATCAAGAGAGAGTATTTTCTCTCCCGTTTGACATGTATGCATGAAATGCATCCTAGAAGAGCTTTGAAAATTATTCAAGTGACCACATGGACAAAGTATGACACTAAGCTACTCAAGTTCAGATTATGCTAATCTAAGACATGTCCAAGAGCAAATTGTAATATTTTGCTAGCAAGCACAAATAAGAGTATGTTATTTTTGCATGATTTTAACAAGTGCAACACTTAGCATAATCTCCAAACTAGAAATATAGCCATACAATGGATCAAATAGATGATCTAGAGTTCAACCCAGGATGACCCAGTCGATCATACCAGATCTTTAATATTTTTTAGTTTTTAAGTATTGTTTTAATCGCAAACATAAACTTTAGGTTTTATACATGTGTAGTATAACCCAGAAGAGAAGGAAGGAAGTTTTTCAACCATACGTTTATTGCATCCATGATCTTAGTCATTAGTAAGTATTTTGTACCCTTCTCATTTTCTATATCTATATAGAAACCATTCAAATGGATGTTTTTGAAACTTAATAGAGTACAACTAGACTAAGGGTACAATGAAGCATACTCTATTATTATATGCGTAACCATAGAGAGAACTATGATGACTCTTCCAGTGTCAACACTAAGGGCATCTCTTCTGGCGATGGTCATAATGTTTCAAGTTTTCTTAGTCAAAGTCTGGAAATATTTAGGTTTCGTAAGAATTGAATTTGTTGTGCAAATGTTCTACTAGATAGATTTTCTCCTCCGCCATTGGATTATACGTTGCTCTATATTAAAGAAATGATTTAACAATCAAACGATTGTTGCATCCGGAACATATTGTAAAATATAGAACAAATATAGCACAATAAATTAATCAAATATCTTGGAAAATAACAATTTATTTAAATGATAATCGCTCAATAGGAGCGTAGATCAATTTTCATTCTAGAATTAAGACTAAACTGATAGAGGAGACCCTTAAGGAGACTCAAAAGGAAAATGTGACGTCGACTAGTATGAGGAGTAACTAGGAGGCTACTATAGGTCTTCATATAAATCATGGATGTTGTCGGTACCTGAATATGGAAATCCAGACCCTCTTTGTATATCGCACTAGTCTAGGATCACGCTAGTGCGATATACTTTATTTATTAAATATAAGACAATTGACTAACCTTGTGGTCGACTTTACATGACTATGCCATGTAGGGCACAAACTGTAATAAATAAAACTGCAACAGAAAGAAAACATTGTAAACAACCCATCAATATGCCATAGGCAACAGACAAGGTTTGCACAATAGACTTTCACCTCTCCCTGGTACTCCTCTAGAGAAGGTGTAGACTCCTCTTCAACAGATGATTTTATTGTGGCAAAGGTGAGTACACAAAACACTCAACAAGTTGTGCACAAAATGCAAGTCTATTATAACTACACGCAAAGCTTATTCCAAATGAATGGCTGATATGGCTATTTTGCAATAAAGCAGCATTTACAAATGCATACAATAATTATATTGAAATAATATTAAAAAATAACAATAATAAGTTTTAGACATTTCTCTAGAATAAACTTGGCACGCAGCCCTAGTCAATTTCCAATGTTTTCAATGGCACACAGCCTTCCTTTACAAGTTTCATTTTATAAAATCTAACCCTTGACTAAAATTCCCAAGCATTGTCTACAACCACAGACATGGCTATCCAAATAGATATACACTCTATAGAGATTATACACTTTACCCACAAGACATGATCATCTCTTGATGCCAAGCTATTAACACACTCCATTTGGTGTGTAGCAGAGATATCACGACAAAACCTTTCGAAAACTCCATCTTAACACTGATCCTCCCGATAAATCTAAACTCACTATTCCTTCCCACACACAAAGTAGAAGGATAGGAGGGACTTATCGTTGGACAGATGTGAGGCCACTGCACACACACTTCCCCATAACTGCACACCTAGTTTGGTTACCCACCTGGGGCATCAAATGTCAAAACTCGGAAAATTACTTAATTAGGTTTGTCCTATACCAGACATGTCGTTGCATGATTAGCCTAGTTCAATGGCTTGCAAGGTTAAGTTCTTAATTCACCGAGGCAAGACTTCCAATCACTCATAGGAGCCGATTGTGATGTGCCAAATTCTACATCACAATCGGTTCTAACCTGAGAACAGATTGTGATGTGAGTCATTAGGTTATTTATACCCTTGGGCTAAACTCCCCTCTGTTGTTCTAGAGGCAAAAAAATCCGCCACCGCCCCAAAAAACACGACATACTCTTGTTGGAAGCAATACTTGGGTGAGAAATTATGAAATCCTAGAGGTTGAGTGTTAAGAGGGTAAAGTTGAAGCCCTAGCTTGAGGAGATTTCCCATCAATTTTCCCTCATTTGTGCTTTTCTTCAAGAGGTGATCATTCCTTCAAACCCCTTCAATTTTTATCGGGACCCGGATTTGCAACTCCGAAACCCTTTGTGTATGCTGCACTAGTCCAGGATCACGGTAGCGCACATAGTAGAAACATAGATGAAATATCATTCTATACAATGAATTAACTAAGGAAGAAGCAAATTATTATTAAATAAAGCAACGGACCTTATGGTACGTCAAAGTTTACACCACGAAGCCTTAAGGTCTTAAGAAAAAATTAAACTGTTGAAGCAAAAACAAAATAACTTAGTCCATTCGAAATGCCACACGCAATCGTCTGGGGAACGCCTTTCTAATCCATGTAGTCTTCATAACATTTCTCCTCATAGAACTCAGTATTTGCTGGTCCTTCCTCAGCAACTGATAAAAAAAGGTGTATAGTCGTGAGTACAAAAAGTACTCAGCAAGTCGTAGGGAAATGATGCAATATATTCATGCAGGCTTGACAAAGGATAGGCATATAGTTCTTTTGTATAAAGCAATAACTTGAATTGAAACACAGTAAATAGATTGAAAGCATATTTATGAAAAGATAATAAATAACTGGTAAATCAATGATAGATTGAAAGCATATTTATGAAAGCATAGATTGAAAGCCTATTTATGAACAGAATGGTGAGGCATCACCCTACACCATCTAAAACAATTATCAAACCTCTAAATTCAACAATATAACTTTAAATAACAAAACAACAGTGAACTCCCTATTCACGTCCCAACAATTCTACCATCCAACATTTCATGAAATACTCTATACCTCATGTGAAATTCCTGGGCATGTCCATAACCGTGGACACAGCTATTTGAATAGTTCTACACTCTATAGAGGTTGTACTTCTTTACCCATAAGACATGATATTATCTTATTGCCACGCGATAAACACACTTCCTTAATTTGGTGTGTCAATGGCAACCCTTCCATGGTGCAATAAATTTTACAACAGTGACTATCGGCCACAATTCAATATCTTATTAAGTCAAGATTAACATTATTCAACATGTAATATGAATCCCATCATACAACTAAGCAGGTCTAAGCATAGCTTCGATAACCCGGTGTTGGTAATATCATCATGTCCAACTAGTGATGTCCCATCTAGTGGTTAACAATGGATACATGGCATTCCAAAGATGAAGGTGGCAAAATGTCAACAAGGTATATAGCTATTCCCATGAAATAATCATTGATATACAAATAGCATGCAATTGTATAAAACAAAGTACTTTTGCAAACATAGGTTCAATATGATCGAAGGTTACGACTTGCCTTGCTGATCTTGTGCTGAGTCTTGATCTTGAAATTCTTCATTTGCAACCTCGAGATTCCCGTCTACTGGAAAAGAAAGCAACGAATACAAATAAATACCAAACAGAGAATCAAACAAGCTCAAAATTGAAAATAAATGGCTCTACAAGGTAGAGCTAGATTTTAGAAAAATTTAGAAATTTGAATCGCCTCAATCGGAGTTGTATGAGAGAGAACAAGCTCAAAAAAAATATATGAGAAAAACATAAAAAGGATAATTTTGGGAATTATTTTTCTAAAGGAAAATCTAGTTTATTTCGTCACTACTAACTATGGGACCCTCGTGAAGGACCATGTGGACGTCAATCCATGTTTGTAATGAGTATTTGACTTTATTTGAGCAAGGTGTGCTCAAGTTTGAGTTTGATTTGAATTGGAATTCAAAAGGAAGCAATTTGAGTTGTGTTAGCTTCTTGCGGTACTACCAGCCTGTGGCTGGCGGTAGAACCGACTGCTGATTGTGACAAAATTAATTGTGAGCATTTGTGATGATTGAACATTGCTATGTGAGGTATTTCCTTATTTTTGATGGTTGCAGGACGATGGTGCTAGGTCATGGTGAGGCGAAAGATGACCGGGACTAGGCGAGGAGCGTCGGAGGTCCAGACGGTCGGGGATCGCTGAAAGATGATCGGAGACGGAGTCCGTGCAAGCCGTTAAGACAAGGAACGGATGAGATGCTAGCTAGGCGCTGCGTAGATCAATGAGGACCATTTGATCTTGGTCTAGTTGATAGGTTAGCGGGTCTAGTTAGTGTTCTTTGAGAAGCGTGCAAGAAAACCCATTTGTGTTGTGGGTTTTGAGTGAACCCTTGCATGGCTGGTTGAGTGGGTTAATCCTAGCCCTTGATGGATGCTCTAGGGTTTAGAGGCTCATCCAAGGGAGGTAGGTGGCCCAAGAGTTGTATAAATAGGGGTGGAGGGGTAGCCTTCCCCCTTGAAGGTTTTGAGGTTTTTGATGCTCCTTTGAGCTTTACCCACAAGAATGTGAAGCTTTGTAACCTCTCCTTCCAGAAAATACAAAAATTTTCTTTACTTTTTTGTGAATTTAAATTGTGCATTTATATTATGTCTTTACGCAATTTAAATTCAGCATTTACATTCTCGCAATTTACTTTCTCACAATTTGTATTTGCCTCCCCTCCTTCTAAATGCTATTCTTCTAGGATGTCTTGAGGGTGTTCATATGGTTTTACATCTTTCTTGCACCCTAGGATAGACTAGAGATCAAGTTTTTATCGAATTGCAAATCTGTCTAGAACTTGTTCTTCGCGCAGCAGTCAGTATTTTATTTTTATAAAACTCTAGAAAAATCCTTTTTAAGTAATTCTTGTTGGAGAAGGTGCGTGTCTCATATATACATATCTGGAAAAAACCGAGCCTCAAATATTATGGTCGAAGTTCCTGACTATCTGTAATGCTTGATTTTTCATGTTTATTCTATGAAGCTTTTTGAGGTGATTTTTGGTGGACTGTTTCATGACTCAACTGCTCACTAGGAGAAATATTCCCAAAACTTTTAGAGCAAAAGAAACTCACTAACCACCTGCTCCAATGGAGGACAATTCCAGGAAAATCTGGTTTTACTTTTCTGGAAAGAGACTTTGGTGTTTTAGCTTTATCTATTTTAGAAAAGTAGTCTTTGAATTGATTCCTCTTTGTTTGGACACTTGACAACCAGGATTGTGATTAAAAAATCACTCACATGATTCATGGTTCTCATCCATGCAAGCTAGGGGTACACATTGTTGTCTAATTGTTTGGGTTTTGAAGGGTGTGCGAATCTGAGAAACACTAGTTTGAAGGAAAATCTTTGAGTGTTTCAGATTTTTATTGCGAGATTGTTTTGGAGTACTTTCAGTGGGGGAAAATTTATTTGGGATCATTCAACCCCCTTTGATCGCCATTTCGATCCTTCACCTCGGTCCATGGACTAAGTCCATGTGAGGCTTCGGTTTACGGTGTACCGAGTCTGCGAAATAGCGGCTAGTGCTTACGCGGCACGGGAGAAGATGTCAGCGCTGCCACATCGACTCGGCTGACGCTGGCGGCCATGTGTCACACATCGGCGGCATGACCGGATCAGATGGCAGAGAGACACGGATTTGGGCAGCATTGATGTGGCAAGGTCCAGAGTGTCCATTGCTGATCGGATGGTTCGAACTTCGTGATGGAGGACGACAGTGAAGGTGGCGACGCGAACTCACCGAATGCGAGGAAGACAAATTAGTGAGCAGCGGAACTTAACTAGATTGGGCACGATTTGGCGTAGATCTGGAAGAGCACAACGCGGATGAAACGAAAGTGCAACCGACGACGACGAAGATGCACTGGCGTTGGAGATCCACGCGGCGATAAACTTCGGCTGAGGCAGCAAGCTTCGCCGAGCACGGGTGAGGCAACGGCAATAGCTAGAGTGATGGGAGAAGTGGCGACAGGCGCGACGGAAGACGATGAATCTCGGAGAGTGCGCAGCACAGCCTTAAATAGGCCTCGGAAGGCGTGGGCGACACGGAACACTATTCAAACGCAGCTGAGCTAGGGTTTCGGTGGTGGCGGCGTGACGCATGGACTGGTCAATTTGGTGGTGGCCACGGCGGTGAGCGGGTCGAGGCGAGCGCTGTCATGAACAGAGGCAGGCCAAAAGAGATGGGCCGCAAAGGGAAAAGGGATGAGCCAGCGGAAGAAACGGCCCGAGACTAGTTTTAAAAAATAAAAATATTTTCAATTAAGAAAATTTCCCCAATTCAAAATAAAAGCAAATAAATTCAAATAAATAGAAAATAAATTCAGAAAAATCCCAAAAATTACATAAAAATGTCTTGGAGCATAAAAAACCCAACAACGTTTGGAAATATTTGGTTTGATTTATAGATTAATCAAATTAAATCTTTTCATTAATAGAAAATTCAAATTAAGCTTTGATTAATGTGGGAAAAAAGCAAATGGTTCATTTTCAAATTCAAACATTCCAAAACTCAAATTTTGGGATGTTACAATTTTGCACTAGGTAATTCGATATGTCATAAAGAGAGTTTAGGTTGCACTGAAATTTTGTGTATCCTATCATATTTCACAGCCTTTATTTGACAAACATACATCTATTTATCTTTGTAGTACTCTCGTGTTAATTTGGAATTATTGTTGCTATAATATGATGAATTAATATTAAGGGTTTAGGTTGTGTAACCTATGTCTCCTATTCGAGGGTGCTTGTTTATAAGCAAGCAGTCTCGAATTGTCCATGTTTTTTAGACAGTTCGAGCATATGTGGTTCGGGCAAGTTCCTATTTACATTGTTGTATAACTGGAGAGAAAATTTCGATACCATCTCCCTGGTGTTCTCCGGATGCACACTCCTCTTGACTTGTTGTCAAGACGTGTATTTGGAGAACAGCGGAGAGATGCTGCCGAAGTTTTCTCTGGTGTTGTACAACAGCTTAGGAACTTGCTCGAACCACATATCCCCAAATGGGATTAGGACCTAACATAATTAGAGATTAGGATTCATCGTTAGTACGTACTTAGTTGGTGAACAGATAGACGTTTCTTTAATATCATTGAATTCATCAACTTTGTTAATTCTTGCACCCTTATTTTGTTTCATGAATTAAGTCAAAAGATTTGCAAGCTGCATTAGGTAATTCGATATCATTGTTGATGTTTAAAATGTATGTCTCCTAACTAGGGAATTGGAAGCTCTTAACTGGGGAAGAAGGTATCGAGGGTAAAATTATATATCTTGGAACCCGTCCCATATTTTGCAAAGGTAATTAAATAATGTCTCAATATTTAAAATAGCTAGCTAGCTATCGCTCTAGTTTTTTCATAATTTATTGTGCGTACTTTAATTGCAAATAGACAGTGAAGAATAGATGTATCAGAAAAGACGTGTGACTGCTGAATTTCAGATGGGTGTTAAGGAGTTCAAATAAATTGCAGAAAAAGACATGGTGAAGAGGGTTGTAAACTTTATATATTGTCCTTGCTTTGATTGCACCAATCTCACAAGATTTAACAACTCAGCTCAAATTAAAGACCACTTGATTCGACGTGGCTTCATGAGGAATTACAAGTGTTGGATCCATCACAGGGAGACAATAGTACCTGTTCAGTATTTAACGAAGATATGCTGGAACCCGATCACGAGTTGTAGCATGATATATTTGAGGAGGATAATTTAGAGCAAATGTTGCGGAATTTAGAGGAAAATTACACAGAAAGAGAGTTTGAAAAGTTTAAAAGCTTGATAGAAGACGATGCCAAACCGTTGTTCTCGGGTTGCAAAGCGGAATACATCAAGTTGGGTTCAGTCCTTGCATTGTTCGAACTGAAGGCAAAACACTGTTAGACAGATTTAAGTTTCAATACACTTTTAGTTCTTCTATCAGATGTTCTTCCAGAGGGAAACGAGTTGCTCACAAGCATTTATGAAGCGAAGAAGCTACTACATCCCATAGGAATGGAAATAGAAAGGATACATGTATGTCCGAATAATTGTATCTTGTACCGTGACGGGTATAAGGAATTGTATGTTTGTCCAGTTTGTGGTGTACCCCAATACAAACAAAAGGAGAAGCGTACTGACAAGAAGCATAAAAGCTGGGGCGTCGATGGTGAAGAGGTCATTAAAGGGGCACCGGCCAAGGTATTATAGTACTTTCCCATCTTTCCCCGTTTGGAGCGGTTGTTTGCAAATCTAAGAGAAATGAAAATTGTTGCGGTTGCAATATGAATCTCGAAAGGAAGATGGCAAGTTGAGACACTCCGCTGATTTGGCTCAATGAAAAAACATCGATCAGAAACATTAGGAGTTTGGTCAAGAAATGCTGGCACATCATCGCAAATGACTTCTACACTCTCTGCAATCAATTCCATCACCTCAAATAGTTAATGACTACAGGGCATTCTCCCTACTAAATTCTAGTTCGAAACTAATCACAAAGCTCCTAGCAAATAGGTTACAAAATGTCATCCTACAGCTGGTCCATTCAAACCAATATGGATTTCTCAAGACCAGAACCATCCAAGATTGTCTAGCTTGAGCCTTTGAATATATTCACCAGTGCCAATAGTGTTCTTAACGGATTGTTATCATTAAACTAGACTTTGAAAAGGCATTTGACACAAATGAGCACTCGGTTATTATAGCCATGATGAGGCAAAAAGGCTTTCCTCAGATGGGTCAAGTGGATTGAGCAGATTCTTTCATCGGCCTACTCCTCTATCCTTCTAAATGGAGTCCCAGGCAAGCAATTCCAGAGCAAAAGAGGAGTAAGACAAGGAGATCCCCTATCCCCACTTCTCTTTGTTCTAGCGGTCGACCTTCTCCAAGCTATAGTAAATAAAGTTGCATAAAAGATGAGTCATTTAGCTTCCTATTTCAATACAAGGTGCTCCAGATTACTCCATAGTGCAATACGCAGATGACACCTTGTTGATCATTCTAGCCTACGCTAGACAACTCCTTTGCATGAAGAATCTCCAAAGCACTTTTACAACTTCCACTGGTCTTAAAGTCAATTACCACAAGTCTTCTATGTATCCCATCAACATGGATTCAGATAGCTTCTCCATTCTAGCTAATACCTTCGGTTGCTCCAAAGGTCAAATGACATTCACCTACCTAGGGTTGCCGCTGGGAATTTCAAGACCAAAGATCAACGATTTTGCCCCACTCATTGACCGCATTGAACACAGCCTCACAGGCTGTGCAACATTTCTGTCCTATGGAGGAAGGCTGACTATGGTGAACTGTGTCATGTCCCTTCTACCGACTTACTATATGTGCATGCTCAAATTACCAACAATAGTAATTATGCACATAGATAGAGCTCAGAGACATTGCTTGTGGAGAAGATCGAATGATCTTTAAAAGAGAAGCCCATCATTGACAGTTTGGGATAAGGTTTATGCCCCGAAGGACAAAGGGGGTCTGGGTGTTCTAAACCTAAACATACAAAACCAAGCCCTACTGTTCAAGCATCTTCATAGTTTTTACAACAAAAGGGACACTTCGTGGGTTCATCTTCTCTGGAGTAAGTACTACCAGAATAGTGTCCCTCTTCTATAATGTCTGAATCTTTCTGGCGGAGTGACATTATGAAAATGGTTGACCAATTCCGTGGTATTGTAACCACAACAATTGGTTCGAGAGCAACAGTAAGTTTTTGGAAGGATTTATGGAATAACCATCTGCCAAGTATCAAGTTCCCGACTCTCTTCACTTTCTTTAAAAATGTCGATATATCAGTGTCTTCCTTCATAACTGAAGCCAACTGGGTGAACCATTTCACCCTACCTTTTTCGAAACAGGCATTTGTAGAATTTCAGGAGTTGGTAATGATTTTACAATACTTAAATAGCTCATCCACAGCAAATGATGAGTGGAAGTATATTTGGGGACAACTTGATTATAAGGCACAAAAATACTATAGGCATATGTGTTAGGCCATTACTGTTTCGGTGCCCATCAAATGGATTTGGAGCACCAGGTGTGTTCCCAAGCTAAAAGTTTTCGCCTGGCTACTCTTGCAGGACCAATTAAATACCAATGCAATGTTGAGCAGGAGAGGATGGTACACTGGACATGACATTCAATGCAATCTTTGCCTTCAAATGGAGCAAGAAATGGCCACACACCTTTTCTTTGCCTACCCTTTCAGCAAGGAATGCTAGAACGTTCTTAATATTCAATGGGACCTCTCGATAAATATTTTTTAGATAATTCCAAATGCTAAATGGACATTCACCCATCCGCTCTTTATGGAATCTTTCATCCTAGGCTCATGGCACATTTGGAAGCAGCGTAACAGGAAAATCTTCAACCAAATTGATGAGTCCTCCTTGGAAGACTGGAAAGGCAGCTTCATAGCTGACATTAGGTTGCACCTCGTTAGGATCAAATCTTCTATCAGATACATGGTGGTTTCCTGGATCAACTCCTTGTAACTTTTCGACTGTGTTTTTTGTCCTCTTTTTCCTACTTTTCTTACCTCTCTTCCCCGCTTTTTGTTTCTTAACTTATCTCTTCATTCTATAATTTATTTCAGTAGGAGCTTTTGCTGCTGGTTTCCCGTCGAAAAAAGCCTATATCAAAATATTATTTAAATTCCAAATAAATTCTAAAAAATTCGCAAAATTCATAAATAACAATAAAAATTCAATAAAAGCCAAAAATTAGGATGTTACAAATTTCCCCCATTAACAGAATGTCAACTCCGAGATTTAGGGCTGACTACATAAACAGTTTAGGAAATTCTGCCTTCAGATCCTCCTTACGCTCACACGTTGCTTCGCTTTCTGAGTGATTACTCCACTATACTCTGCATAGACAGACTGACTTGCTTGGGATCTTGCGATCAATTACATCCAAAATATCAATAGGTTGATCCTTATAAGTTAAATATTCTTGTAACTCAATTGACTCCAGTGATGTTTGTCTTAAGATGAAAAACATGAAACACATTTTTTACTAAGAACCGTCTGTGATAACAACTATCACAGACGGTTTTTACTATGAATCGCCTGTGATGTTACTTTTGGAAACAAAAACAATATCGTCACGTACAGATGATATTTCTGTGATCCAGCTGCTATGTGCTAGTTGAGGCATAATGGAAGAGCTACTGGATGTGAGATATCCTATGTCCCTACTCTGAAGAAATTGAAAACGCAAAATCGACGAAAAAACTTCGGAGGCTGTTTTGAGGCCCTAAACGGCGTTTTATCGAGATCGACATTTTTTGGAGCCTCGCGTGTACTTATGATGTAGCCCCCTGACTTGGACCTCTCGTTAGATTGAAAACGAGCACAAGAACGTCGCAATCAGAGCTCGTATACAAAAGTTATGGCCGTTTTACCGAAAGGTGCACGGATCGAAAACGAAAACGCCACAACATCAAGAGTGCAAAAGAGAAGAGAAGAGGGAAAGGAAGAGGAAAAGGAGAGGATGAGCTATGACATTTTAGTTAAGCGATTAGAACATCACACTTACCAAACATTCGAAGAGGAGAGGAAGAGGAAGTGAGAAGTGAGAAGAGAGAAGAGGAGAGGAGAGCAGGAGAAGTGAGAAGAAAGTAGCAGGAGAAGAGCCGCGGGCTGGTATTTTAAAGGAAGTCGAAAATGAGACGAACGGGAAGTTCAAATTTGGTGTGAGCGCGAAAGTTGAAATATTATCACAGACGGTTCTGTCTGGATAAACCGTCTGTGATGTGGTTTATCACATACAATTATTAGAACGAACCGTCTGTGATAAGTCACTGACGGTTTTATAATAAAACTGTATGTGATAATACATGATATCACAGACGGGTTTTAACTAAAATCGTCTGTGATATTGATGTATATCACTGGCGGTTTTTGAAGAGTATCGTCTGTGATAATGTCATTGACGGTTGCAATATAAAGCTGTCAGTGATGTTCATCGTTACAGACGGTTTTGAGAAACCGTCTGTGATGAGGCATCGTCTAATATAAGCCTTTCTGTAGTAGTGATAGCTTGGTGCAAGCTTTCCTTTAGGATGAAACCATTTAACTCCTTTAAGAGGGGTAACTCTGAGATACACAAAATCTACCGGCTCAAAGCTCAGCTCTCGTCAGTACTTATCAGCACAATTCTTTTGCCTTGACTGAGCTTGATGAGACCATGCCGGCCCAGCAAGCCATGCTTCTATCTCAACGCAAGACAATGGCCCAACAACTTCTGATGCTCCAAGCCCACCCTAAGATCAAGCCCAATTCGTTCACGAGTCCAGTTTGGCCCTCAGGAGCAGTCCAACTGAAAATGATCATATCTGGGTCATACGAAGTCCGTTTGAGGCATTCTTAGACTCTACGGCGAAGCCCACGACGAGAGCTTTCTAACGGAATTGGTTTCATGTCCAAACGCCTTTTAGATAGAAAGGAATCATCAAAACAATATGACGAATAGAATCTACCGGGTGCTGCGACATCTCCACTTGGGCCCAAAGGCCTTGTACGACCTAGGGTTGCACGGCCACCCCCTTGGCCGCTTCGCTTGCCGTCATCCTCTTATATATTCAGTAGCCGTCGCTAGAATAGATGGGTTTTGCTTAGATTACAACTAGACACTTTGTTAGTTTTTCGCCGTTCATCGGTTTGTGGAACCCCAACTCGTGTGCTTAATATTATTCGCAATTTCAGATTACATCTTCTACGTTCTTGCTTATGTTCTCGATTCGCATGCAGGGATAAGCCTTCTTGGCGAGGTCAACCGTGTTTGTGTGTGGTTGATAACCAAAGGAGCCGTGGTGTAGCGATTGCAGGGTTCGAATCTATTCTGATTGAAAGCCGGATCGTTAACGTCGAGTTCTCCACCAATCGACTTACTACTACCTGTCGGAAGATCGGGCCACCATTTCCATCAAGTGGTATCAGAATCTCGGTTGCCCGATAGGTGATTCTTGTATCCCCACTTTTATTTTACCATCGTCCTAGAGTCGAGAAAAATTGCCCCACAAAAAGTTAATCATCGATTCCCCTGTCCTACAACCCCTTGTGCCTTAGCAATTTTCGTTTCAGTTTGACTTTGTTGAATTTGTGTCCATCGTCGTCATCTTGTTGCTGGTTTGAGGTCGTGATCCTATTTTCTAGTTGTCCCTTTCAATTGCCCTAGTTCTTGTTTTGCACCGTTAGTCATCCCACCACCGCCAACCCTATAACAGAACTGAGTCCTACTCGGTTTGTCCCTGCCGCCGCTCTGTATTATATATCCCACTTCACAAACCCTAGATAGGTCACTAGCCACCTTGTGTCAATTACCCTGCACTGCTGGCCACCCTTTCTCCTCCACGATCTTATTGCTATTTTAGCCCTAACCAGAAGGAAGAAGTAAAGTCGCAGTCAATTCTAGATTGCGCAGTGTTCAGTAAAACAGCCATAACTTTTTCATACGAACTCCGATTAGGGCGTACTTTTTTTTGTTTCGAAGAGGATGACGACACACATCTGAAGTATCCACAGGTGAAAAGCCTGTACAATATTTGACCCTCAAAATCATCCTCTAAGACCGAGTTCCGAGCCCCAAAAGTTTTCTGTGCTATTTTGTTTTCATTTTTCGGTCATCTGTTTAACATTTTCTCTCATTCCAAAACATGAGATTTTTGTTTTGCCTTTGAGTTAAAGTAAAGGAAAACAAAAGGCAAGTGCAAAAAAAAAGAAGAGCCGCACTAAAAAAATCAGAGAGAAGAAAAAAATCAAAAAGAGGGAAAGAGAAGCAGATAATCAGAATTGCTTGCGTCCTTTGAGTCCTATGTGCTTTGATATATCCCTTGCTAGGTTGAACTAGTTCTAGGAACACATTTAGGCCAGCAACTATGACAAGTACGTTGGACATTTATTCAGCTTGCTAATCTGATTTCGATATTGCTTATTCCTTACTACTAAATATTGACTTCCGAGCTCTACATACTTCTTATCAGTTCAGGTTCTCCTTTTGCAATCGCTTTGGTCACGCCCTCACGGTATCACGAACTAGCCACCGGTCGTACCACCTACTGCTTTGGTAAGAACATTTGTAAGGGTGTGGTAAGAAGCGTGAGAGTTTGTGATCCCACTGTCCGGTACCTAGTAGTCGATAGGGATAATACTTTGTGCTATCTTCTGTTTTCTACTAACAATTGCAGGGGTAACGGAGGACCAGGACGGCAGTGTGTTCTTCATAACGAGCTCCGAGAGATGCTTTGAGAGATGAATGAGATTATAAACAAGCAAATTCAAAATATGGAGAATGCACTTGACAGAAAAGAGCATAAGCACCAACCCAACTTTAATTTAACTCCTTCTGCTGGTAAAGGTAAAAATTTTCCAGTTCTTCCTTCTTATAACGGATTTGGTGTTGATGCTTATATTGATTAGGAAATAGAGGTAGATAAAATTATTTCGCAATGTGACCTCTTTAATAAACGAAAAATTAAAGTTGTCGCTAGTGCTTTAACTCTCTGTGCATCAATTTGGTGGAACGATTTTTGTGCTTATAAGAAAGTACCAAAAACATGGAATGATATGAAATGACTATTGAGAGATGAATTTGTTCCTGTAATTCATTCTAAAAAGTTTCTTTATGAATTGCAATATTTACAACAATGTGATAAAACTGTCAAGGTGTATTACGAGGAATTAGAAACTTTGGTGTTGCGTTGTGGTTTAGATGAATCTGAAGAAGCTGAGGAAATAAAATTCTTAAATGGACTTGATATGAAAATTCAGGGTATTCTTGTTGATAAGGAATATAGTTCTCTCTCTAGTTTATTTAATCTTGCTTATGAGATTGAAAATCAAATTGAACATGAAAGACATCTTGCTGAAATTAATGTTTATAATTGCCAAAGTGAAGAATTTTCTTTGGGAGAACGGCATCTTGTAGAGTTTTCACTTGTTACTAACTTTTCACATGCCATTGAGAATAAGAACAACAAGGAAAACACGCAAGAGAAGGAAGAACAGGAGATTCTTGCTATCCCATGCATACCTCAAGAATGTACATATCATGATATGCCTAAATCGACAGAGATAGAAAACAAAGGTAACGACATATGTGCTATTTTCACATGAGGAGAGAATTCTATTGATGTGCTAAATTTGGACACTACTGGTGCTATGCTAGACCAACAGTTAGTGGACACTCAAACTGAATCACCTTTGTCACAATATGATTGTCTTGCTGTCCCTGGTGATAAAGAAGAGTTGTGTGACAATGTCTCATTTATATCCATGCCTCAACTAGTGAATGAACATGTCAGTTTTATTTCTGATCTAAACACGTGTGCTGAAAATAAACATGTTATTCACCTTGTTAATGAAAAGGATGAGATTAAACTGTTGTCTTCCTTGAAAACTTTGGGTTATATTGAATTTGATGTCATATATGATCTCGATTGTTTAGAGGAGAGATTTTCTATGCCTGCTAATTTGTCATGGTCATCCAGTGTTAGTTTTCATGCTATTGGCAAACATAATGATAAAGGAAAGTACATGGTGTATTGACTTTATATTTGTACCATTTTGAAATCTTCTTTCAATGTGCCACACTATCAACAACCAAAGAATATGTTGGTATCTTTGCCGCCTCGTTACTACCCTTTTGTAGGCCAATAGGCTTGAGCCGAGGATGACTCAAAATCAAGAAGAGGAGGATGATAAGACCATGCCGGCCCAGTAAGCCATGCTTCTATCTCAAGGCAAGGCAAGGGCCCAACAACTTCTGATGCTCCAAGCCCACCCCAAGATCAACCCCAATTCGTTCACGAGTCTAGTTCGGCCCCCAGGAGCAATCCAACTAAAAATAATCATATCTGGGTCATACAAAGTCCATTTTAGGCATTCTTGGACTCTACAGAGAAGCCCACGATGAGAGCTTTCCAACGGAAGTGGTTTTGCATCCAAACTCCTTATAGATCGACGGGAATCATCAAATAATATGACAAACAGAATCTGCCGAGTACTGCGACATCTCCACTTGGGCCCAAAGGCCTTGTACAACCTAGGGTTACACGGCCACCCCCTTGTCCGCCTTACTTGCCTTCATCCTCTTATATATTTAGTAGCTGTCGCTAGAATAGATGGGCTTTGCTTAGATTACAACTAGACACTTTGCCAATTTTTCGTCGTTTATCGGTTTGTGGAACCCCAACTCGTGTGCTTAATATTATTCACAATTTTAGATTGCATGTTCTACGTTCTTTCTTGTGTTCTCGATTCGCATGCAAGGATAAGCCTTCTTGGTGAGGTCAACCGTGTTTGTGCGTGGTTGATAACCAAAGGAGTCATGGAGTAGCAATTGCAGGGTTCGAATCCGTTCTGATTGGAATCCGGATCGTCAATGTCGAGTTCTCCACCAATCGACTTACTACTACCTGTCGGAAGATCGGGCCACCGTTTCCATCAGAGCTACTTTTAACCTTTCTCTAATCATGGCAACCTGCTCTTCGGCTTCCTTAAGAATTTCAAGTCCAAAAATAAGACGCTCTCCTGTCTCATTCCAATTCAATGAAGTACAACAGGAACAACCATATAAAACTTCAAATATTGACATTTGCAAACCCGTTCGATAACTATTTTTATAACTGAATTCATCATAAGGCAAATATTTATCCCACGAAGTAGCATAAGCTAGAGCACAAGCTCTCAACATATCGTCCAAAATCTGATTGACTCTCTCGGTTTGACCATCTATCTGTGGATGATAAGCTATACTGAAATTCAAATGTGTTCCCTTAGCTTCATGCAACTTTTCCAGAATCTCGAGGTAAATTGAGTACCTCTATCTAACACTATCTTCTTTGGCACTACATACAAATACACAATCCTTAACATATATAACTCCACCAAATGATCCCCAGTATAAGTAGTTTTAATTGGTATGAAATGATCAACCTTGGTCAAATGATCCACAATGGCTTATATAGAATCATATTCACTCTGAGTTCTAGGCAAACTAGTAATAAAATCTATACCAATTTCCTCTCACCTCCACCCAGGAATCTTTAACTGTTGTAACAAAACAGCAGGCCTTTGATATGTTGCCTTTACTCTCTAACACACATCATACAAAGCTACATTCTTGGCAACATCACACTTCACATTAGGCCACTAAAACCTTTCTTTAAGATCCTAATACATCTTAGCACTTCCAGGATTAATCGAGTACATTGAATCATGAGCTTCCTCAAGAATCAACTGCTTTAGCTCCTTTCGATTAGGTACGCAGACTCGATACTGATGCAACTCATCATGACAGAAGTAACAAATACACTCTTATGCACAAACGAAAGATAATTACTTTGCTTCCTATGACACCTGCTGAAATTGTGCAATGTGATAAAGAAAGAGCTGAAATTGAGAAGAAAGAGAGGGCGCTAGAATTTGAAAATCAGCAAGAAGCTAAGAATGTTTTCCCACCTAAGAAAGAGAAGAAAGCTCCTAGTTCTAGGTCCGGGGTAATTACATTGAAATGTGGTGTTATGTTTGCTTCCAAATCTGATCTTGCTGAAATTAATGAGAATGATATATTATGCTTTAATGTGCAAAGAGACTTTATTTTCACATGATAATATGCCTAACTCTTTGCCTCCTGCTGTCATTAACCTTTTGTAGGAGTATGAGACAGTCACACAGGTGAGAAGTTTGCATGGTCTTGCAGGGTTCTATAGGTGTTTTGTGAAAGATTTCAGCACCATTCCTACCCCGTTGAATGAGTTGACAAAGAAGGGCATACCTTTCCAATGGGGAATAGCACAAGAACAAGCTTTTAACACGCTGAAAGAGAAGCTTACACATGCACCTAAGCTTTTGCTTCAGCTTGGACTTGTATCCGGTGGAGCCCCCGTAAATGTAGTTCAGTTCATGCTCGGGCTCCTGAAAATCGTCCTCGTCTGGAAGGTCTTTTTTCTTTGCCACCTCGTCCCTCGCTGGAGCTGGTTGCTTATTGCTTTCCCGCGCAAAACACTTCAAGGTGAAGCAGTCTTTGGCAGCATGCTTTCCCTTAGGGTGGAAGGGACAGATCGCTTCCATGACGGTGCCATAGTTGGGTGCCTCCCTCCGCATGGCTTGGGGCCGGCTGCGCTCAGCCACCGTGATTAGCTCCTCGCCCTTCCGCTTCTTGTCTTTGTGCTTGGAGGACTCGGGCTTATCGCCTTTGTTTTTCGGATGTGGGCGCTCTTCTTGGCGCTCAGCCAGGGCGTAGCGGTCGGCCAGCGCGAACATCTCTCTCACGGAGGTCGGGGGTTTCCTGAATATTTTCTTGATTAGATCAGGATCACTTACCCCTTTCTGGAAGGCCGCCACCACCACCGCTTCAGATACATCCCTGATGGTGTTCTTCTTCTACATGAAACGCCGGATGAAGTCCCTCAGCCTCTCGTCCTTCTTTTGGTGAAGCTGGTACAGGTCCCACGGGGTGCCAGGCCTCTCGTAGGTTCCTTGAAAGTTCGCGATGAATTGTTCGCAGAGATCGCTCCTGGAGTCCACCAAGTTCGCCGGTAGCCCTGTGAGCCAAGCTTGAGTTGAGGGGGTGAGATTGACCGGTAGAAAATTCGCCATCACGTTCTGATTGCCTCCAGGTGCCTTAACTGCTAGGGCATAGACCTGCAGCCAAGCTTCTGGATCTCGCTCCCCATCAAACTTTACGATGCCCTTGGGATTGAATCCTTCGGGCCATACCACTCGGCGTAGCCGAGAAGTGAACGCTCGGATCCCGTCAATAGATCTCTCATCATGATGAGGGGGAGATCAACGTGGCGAGCCTCTGACTCGGCGATGGTCGTCAACTTGTCGGGGTGGAGCCCATCACGGCGAGTCCATGACTCGACGATCGTCGTTATTCCGTTCCCAGCGATGTTGGTCTCTGTGGTTGTCGTAGTCGTCGTACCTTCGATTACTTCGTCGATCGTGGCAAGTGCCGAAACATTCATAGTCGTCGTGGCGCCCGCGTCGCTCTTCCTCATACCGCTCCTGCCGTCTGGCGGTGATGTCTTGGCGGAGGTCGCGGTTGATAATTCGGCGAGCGTCTACGACTGGTGGTGCATGGCGCCGACTGCTGGTATTCCGACTGGTTGCAGTCTGACTGCTGGCGACACGAGTAGCCGCGTGGGAGCGCGAGTGCGCTTCACATACCGGCTTTTCCTGATTCTGCTGGATTGCTGCCGCTGTCACCATGGCCTTGATCTGGGCCACGATCGGGGCCGTCGGGCTGTCCGATGCTATCATCGGGTCGAGCGTGTCGAGAAGCGTCTTGGAAGCGACGACGCTCGCATCGGCGCGTAAGATGATTGGTCTCCCAACTCGATCGCAGGATGTCCTCGCGGACATTGCGGCCACACGATCGAAGAGATCGCACCTGCACCTCCTTACCCTTACGGAGGCGATCTTCCTCCGCATCCTCTTGGTCTTCTTGATGGAGATCGGTCCTCTGCTCCTCAATCACGAAGATGCTGCGGAAGTCACAGCAGTTCCTCACAGTGTCGACTGATTTTCTGGGTAAGTCAGGGCGGCATACCTGAGATGGGTTGGCCTGATCTTCACCAGATTGGATCTGGTTTTGGACCAGGCAGACAAGCTCCCCGTGCGCATCCGCGACGAAGTCCAAACTTCCGAAGCGAAAAGCCTGGCCGGAGATGAAGGTGGCGGTGATTCCGTCGATCGCTGCCAACAAGTTTGTAGGAAAAGATTATAGCGTTGCCCCTACCTGGCACCCCAACTGTCGACTTTTGTAGTCGGCAATAAAATTATGGGGCAGGCACTAGATCTCAAACTCGAAGGTCACACAGGACAAGGGATTAGACAGGTTCAGGCCGTCAGCGATGGAGGTAATACCCTAATCCTGTGTACTGGGATTATGTGGATCTCTTAGATCTAAGGACGCTCAAAGCGCAATATGCTCTGGGCGATATGAGGTGTATGCTCTAGGGCTTGATTGCTCTATGCTTGGATGATTCGATCTCTCTGGTGTTACCCGCCCTCTCCCTTATATACTGGGGATGGGGTGGCTTACAAAGTCCCGATCGGTTTGGAGATTCCGATCGGTTCCTATATTCTAGCTGGTTACAGGATAGGGTTTACGTCTTTATCTATCCTAATAACGACTCGGATTACAACTGTATCTTTTATATCTAAATACATATTCGACTGTCTATTGGACGTGCCCCCTTCCGTGCGGCAGCAATGCTTGGCGTGGGGCTCATCCATTGAGATTTCTGCTTGGGCCTGCCTCCTCCTTAGGCGATACTAGGCCGGTCATGAAGATACCTGGTTTCATATATTCCACACTAGCTAACGGGACCAAACCAAAAACCTTGGAGCACTCCCGATCAAAGTGCGATGGTGCGTTAGAGGTGGGCCTAGCCCCAAAAATTCGGATCTAGCAGTTAAGCCGAGTTCATAACCAACACCTTGAACTGGGTAGGAACAAGCAGGCTGTCATGATCACAAACAACCTTCAAAATTGGTACATAGAAAAAATTAAAAGGAAAGGAACAGAACTAGGTAAACATGCTTTTGCACCTTTTTTTATATTTTTGAGATGCAAGGAAGAAAGAAGACCGTTCAGAAAGGGCACCGCCTGCTTCAACTTAATCCTGAGGTAAAAACACAATTTGTAGGGTACTTTTTCAAAAGAAAAAAGAGTAAATATTACATTAGAATTCTTTTTACAGAACCAAACTTGTAGGGTATTCAGATGACATGCTACGGAATAAACATAAAAGCCCATTAGCATCAAATTCACAGTTAATCGGCTGAAAACATCAGCAATCAGAAGTAGAAAACATGAGAGTAGGAGTACCTGTTAGTTTAGCCCACACAAGATCACCTGAATACGGTTTTTGGTGGTCATGAAAGCTGACAGTAAGTGCAAGCAACTCATCATATCCCTTTTGGTTGCTTCATTGTACCCCATGATTGAACGCTTGTGCCAATCATCGTCCAGGGGCAAGAAAACCTGCATTCACCTTCAAAATTCAGGTACCTGTTTCCCTGTATTCCCCTAGTGAAAAAAGAACCAGATACCACAAAAAAATATATATCTTTCTCAAGAACTTGCCTTGCAGGCTAACCCGACAAACACCTGAGGATGCGCAACCTCAATCTCCAACCTGTGACAAAACCAGCATCAATAATAACTCGAGTTTTCATAAAGAAGAAATTTTTTTGCTGATGCCGGCTAGCAAATATCATTCTCAAGCAAGCATAGATCCAACTCACTCTACCCATCTCCTCCCGGCCGAGGAGGCAGCCTGCTTCTACTCGCCCTACCATTGCCACCTCTTGGGCTTGGAGAAGCAACCCCTCCGCCGCGCCTCGGCCGCCGCCACCGCGTTGGTTCCTCACCGTCCCCATCCAATGAAGGCAGGGCTGGCCCCAGGTTGTGCAGCTCATACTTGAGAGAGCACTTCCGCCGTGTGGCCCCGTCGTTCACCTCCTCCTCCTGTTGCCCCACGACAGCTGACAGCTCCTCGACCCGCGGCTTCTTGTGGCGGCGACGATAGTACACAACCACGGGGGTGGGTCTTGCCGTCGTCGGCAGCGTGGGCCTTCTTAGGGAGCAAACATAGGGCGGATGAGGAGCGACGATAGTACACAACCACGGGGGTCTTGCCTTCGTCGGCAGCGTGGGCCTTCTTAGGGAGCAAACACAGGGCGGATGAGGAGTAGACGAGTTTCGTGTTCGTCGTCGATCTAGTGATCTTTGGGAAGGTATGATGTCTCTAGATTGTTTTTGGTGTACCTTGGGTGCTGGATGATGGGTAGGGCTCGATAGCATCCCTCATAGTTGTGCTGTGATTAGATTGGATGTGGGAAAATCTGGGGTTTGGCGTGGTCTGGGTTTGGGCAGTGCAAACCCCCATGTTAGGGCAGAGATTAAAAATAGTTCCAGTCATTTCCAGAGGGGATGGCCGTTGGGAAAGTTGTAGATCTTTGTCTTAAGTTTATTTAGAGGTCAAGATCATGAAATTTGGTTTGGTAGTTTAAAAGTTATGGCTGTTTTGTTTACTGCTGTCCAGAATCTGTCTCTGCTGGCAGCAGTCGCAGAAAACTGCTGAGTAGGGCAAATTAGAAGTTGAAATATTTTTTTAAATGACTAGATTAAGTTAGGAAATTTCTAGCAGATTTCAGAAATGTCATCATTTACTTCATTTTGAATTGTGTAAAATTAGTTATGCTATTTTGAAATCTGCTGTCCAGGGTGGTAGCAGATCCGGTTTCAGGGCTAAATATGAAAGGATAAATGATTTATTTGAGAGAATTGGTTAATGGGTAATATGTGGGTAATTTTTAGTAGTTTCATAAAGTTCTTGGCCTCTGAGGTTTGGATTATAAGGGTGGAACTTATAACTTTTAAACCATTGGGACATCAAAGGGATGGTTTTGTTCGCCGAGTGAGAGTTATTAGAATTGAGGTTGGGCGTAGGTTCGATGTCGCTAAATTTTATTGCTTATGCTGGATATGTATTATTGAGTTGTATGTGATTTATTCTCAGGTGGTGTGACTTCAGGAGTGGCCTCAACCCCACGCCACTCCGCTCCTCGTGGTTAAGGCAAGTGTATCAACTAGAGTGTTGTTAGGATGTTGGTTGCTTGCTGGTGACTATGTGATGAGGACATCACTATGACGGATACACTCATGACCTTACCTCCACCACCTCCTATGCAATGTCCTATCACAAGGGCATGCTCACGACAGCTAAATCAACAGGTGAACTCGTTTCTCAGGTGGTATAATTATATTTTTGAGGATATACCACTGCATAATAATGTGCTTGTGCTTAGGAATCATGGCTTAGAGCTGCAAGGACGTCATTCCTCATCACTACAAGCTATAGTACAAGTTATTCCCGAGAAGGAAGCCAAAACGTCCACCCAGGAGCAGTCTACCTTCTACTGGCCATAACTATTTCATACGGAGTCCGTTCGGGATGAGTGAGTACTTGATTCAAACATAAATTCGTGCTCTTTCCAACGGATCTGGCCTCATCATCAAATTCCACTCGAGCTGGCCACAGCAGTCAAAATAGTGCGACGGTCTCTGTCTTTTAGGGTGCTGTGCCACCATAATTTTGGGCTGAGTTCCCATGTAATTAAAGTGGCGTGAGACCAACTCCTAGCAGCCATCCTTGGCTATATATATTGGACAAGCCCCTATCTATCTCCTTAGGTTTTGATTTGAGAATAGTTACCCATGTGTGGAACATTATCCTTGTTCTCCTGACTCGGCTAGAGCAGCAGTAAACAAGTTTCGAAACCTCAACTTGAGTGTGTGCTTCATCCTTGTTCTTGCTAGTTCTTCGATTGCTTGCAAGAATAGACCTTCGTGGTCAGGTCATCCGTGTTCTTGGCACGGTTGATAACAACGAGGAGTGTGGTTTAGCGATTGCAGGCGCTTATCCTTGTGTGGTTCGTAGCCGGATCGTCAAAGTCATCCTCCGCCAAATCGAAGTTATCCCCTCACCGGAAGATCGGGCCGTCTTGTGCGCATCATTTGGTATCAGAGCAACGGTTGACCGGTGAGTTCTTGTATCTAGTTTAGTTGTTTCATTTCGTTTCTCCTAGAGACCAGAAAATTTGCCCCACAAAACAAAAATTGTTCTCCGCTGTCCAAACCCCTTTGTGCCTTTCAATCAGTTAATTTTGGTTTGCTAAATTGTGTTTGTGTCCATTCTAGTGTTGCCTAGTTGCTGTTCATCTTGTTCATCTCCCCACATCAAAATCCATTCCTAAATTCAAAAAAAAAAATCCATCTCGGGCAAAATCTGTCCATCTCTGCAACCACCACCAAAAACACCATAAATCACACTTCCCTTATCCTTTTTGAGTGAAAGCAAAAGGAGCAGATCCATGACTTAGTGCTCTATGTTTATGCCAATTTTCACACCCATATTTGAAATCACAAGAAATCTGCGAACGTTTCAATAAGACCTAATTGCTGTCCTGAAATCTGCACCTGTGTGCAATTGTAAAATTCGTGCAAAATTCTCGGTTGAATTTCAGAAAGTTCGTCCAAAATAAAAGTTGTTGAAAAAGCCGTCAGGAAGAAAACAAAAAAAAATAATTGTAAAAAAGGCACCTGACTAAAAGATACGGCCAAAATACCGACCTACTGTCTGGTGGACAGAAATCAGCAAAATCAAAGTTGGATCCATCTTGTGCTCCCATGTTGCAAATTGCATATGCTTGAATTTTGTTGTGTTTACCACTTGTATCCACTGCCATATCTTTTGTTTTAGCCTAATATCCATCTTTGTTTGATCAGCAACATAGGCTAATTGCTAGTTTCGAACACTTATTCAATTCTATGCAAATTCTGAGATTGGCTGATTGTTTTCCGTTGCTACTCATTATAAAGCCTTTCCGAGCTCCACTTTTTACTAACCATACAGGTGATAAATCTTACAATCGCTTTACTCACACTTGAGATCGGTTTATCACGAACCAGCCACCGGATTGCACCCCTTGCTGCACTTGTAAGAATTGGTAAGAGCTTGGTGAGAGCAAGAGAAAGAGACACCTAATCATTTCAGCAAGTAGTAGTGATAGGGAACTACATATCTTTGTGTGTTTTCCTGTTTATTACTAACCATGGCAGATGATAATGGAAGCATTGAGGAAAACCAAGCTAAAATTCTCACATCTCGCTCGAGAGGAATCATGCAACACTTGACACGATTGCTCAACACACATGCTGAGAAATACGACAATGCTATGGCTGAGATCAACAACAACCTTGCGACACTTCATGATCGTATTGATCGTCTTGATGGACGACAACCACCACATGCTAATCAAGCCAATCATGCATCAAGACAAAATGGAGCACCAGGACGTCGTACCCCACTTACTGCCTGCTCTTGGACAAATGGGGTAGAAGAAGAGAACAATTGCATTGCTGATACAAAGGACGATGATGTTTTTAACTCCCACAATGATCATCGGCGCCTTCGACACAATCGACAAGGTATGGGTAGAAATCAGCGTGAACAACGGGAGGTACATGATGATCCATTAGGAAAGATTAAATTTACAATGCCTCCATTTGCTGGAAAGTTCGATCCTAATGCATATATTAATTGGGAGATAGCGGTAGACAAAGAATTTGCAAAGTATGATTTATCTGAAAACCAAAAGATTAGTGCTGCAGTCAAAGTGTTAACGTCAGATGCAATATATTGGTGGAAGCATATATCTAGACAAGATAAAGAACCTAAAACTTGGAATGCCATGAAAAAACTTATGAGAGATGATTATGTTCCTGAATATGTTGCTGAATATTTGCTTACTAAACTTCAACGCTTAAAACAGGGTTCTAAAACTGTTTTAGCATACTATCATGAATTGCAAAATTGTTTGTTGCGTTGTGGTTTACAAGAATGTGAACAAGCTACTCAACTTAGGTTCATACGTGGACTTAATCATGAAATTCAAGATGTTCTTGTTGATGAAACATTAAGTTGTCTTTCAGACTTGATTAAATGTGCTTGCAGAGCTGAAAACATGCTTGTTGAATCTTTAAAAGAGTCATTATATTCATTTGAGGTGCCCAATGTTGCACCTTCTGTTGTAACTAACATTTTGCAGGAGAATGTGATAGAGTTGAGCACGACTCCAATTCAACAAAGGAAGAATGATGAGACCATGCTCATCCTGAATATGACCAATGCTATATCAGTTTGGCGACACTTCATGGCATCGTCTACATCTACAAGGATGGTCGTATCTACATGGCTTTACCGATTCCCACCAGGGCCAAGTCGATCACACAGATCACTTCGTCCTCCACCTTGGCCGCCTCCCATGCTTGATGGTGTATTCAAGAAAGGCGTATCTCCAACTCTTCATATTTGAAGCCATATTTTGGAGAGAACGATGAGCTTGAGTCGAGGACGACTCAAATGCAAGAAGGGGAGGATGATGAGGACATCACTATGACGGATACACTCATGACCTTACCTCCACCACCTCCTATGCAATGTCCTATCACAAGGGCACGCTCACGACAGCTAAATCAACAGGTGAACTCGTTTCTCAGGTGGTATAATTATATTTTTGAGGATATACCACTACATAATAATGTGCTTGTGCTTAGGAATCATGGCTTAGAGCTGCAAGGACGTCATTCCTCATCACTACAAGCTATAGTACAAGTTATTCCCGAGAAGAAAGCCAAAACGTCCACCCAGGAGCAGTCCACCTTCCACTGGCCATAACTATTGCATACGGAGTCCGTTCGGGATGAGTGAGTACTTGATTAAAAGATAAATTCGTGCTCTTTCCAACGGATCTGGCCTTATCATCAAATTCCACTCGAGCTGGCCACAGCAGTCAAAATAGTGCGACGGTCTCTGTCTTTTAGGGTGCTGTGCCACCATAATTTTGGGCTGAGTTCCCATGTAATTAAAGTGGCGTGAGACCAACTCCTAGCAGCCATCCTTGGCTATATATATTGGACAAGCCCCTATCTATCTCCTTAGGTTTTGATTTGAGAATAGTTACCCATGTGTGGAACATTATCCTTGTTCTCCTGACTCGGCTAGAGCAGCAGTAAACAAGTTTCGAAACCTCAACTTGAGTGTGTGCTTCATCCTTGTTCTTGCTAGTTCTTCGATTGCTTGCAAGAATAGACCTTCGTGGTCAGGTCATCCGTGTTCTTGGCACGGTTGATAACGACGAGGAGTGTGGTTTAGCGATTGCAGGCGCTTATCCTTGTGTGGTTCGTAGCCGGATCGTCAAAGTCATCCTCCGCCAAATCGAAGTTATCCCCTCACCGGAAGATCGGGCCGTCTTGTGCGCATCACTATGGATATGATTATGCTAACGATTATGGTTATGTTCATGAGTATGTCTAGGATGATGATTATGTTTATGATGATGCACATGATAAGGTGATGGATGCAAGTATGTGACAATGTGCACGTTTATATTTATGATCATGTTTATGTTAATAAACATGTCTATGGCAATGTGAGTGTTGAAATAGAATGCAATTTGTAATTCATTCATATCACTTGCATTGGTGCATTCATAATGGAAGAGATGACCAGAGTGGGCCTCTATGTCTCACACGTAGTGAGACATGAAAGACCTACTTCGGTAGGCCCCTCCACGGGATGGAAGGGAAAGAGAGGGTGCGCGCCGACGGGTGTGCACTCAGCTATACCGGTATGAGCTATGAGATGACAATGTGCATATGGCATTCTGAAAGATCGAAATGGCGATCAGAGGGGGGTGAATGATCCCAAATAAAATTTCCCCCACTCAAAGTACTCCAAACACTCTTGCAATAAAAATCTAAAGCACCCAAATATTTTCGTTCAAACTGGTGCTTCTCATATTCGCACACCCTCTAAAACCCAGAACAATTAGACAACTATGTGTACCCCTAGCTTGCATGGATAAGAACCATGAATCATATGAGGGGTTTTTTAATCACAATCCTGGTTGTCATGTGTCCAAACAAAAGAGGAATCAATTCAAAAGACTTCTTTTCTAAAAGAGATAAAGCTAAAATACCAAAGTCTCTTTTCAGAAAAGTTAAAGCAGATTTTCAGAAATTGTCCTCAGTTGGAACAGGTGGTTGGTGAGTTTCTGTTGCTCTACAATTTTTGGAAATTTTTTTCCCAGTGAGAAGTAGAGTCATGAAACACTCCACCAAAAATCACCTCAGAAACCTTTGTAAAATAAGAATGAAAAATCAAGCAATACAGATGGTCAGGAACTTCGACCAAAAAGTTTGAAGCTATGTTTTCACTTCATAGCTATCAAACGGTGCAACCAGTGGACTCAAGAAATTTTCTAAAGATGTATATATGAGTCCTTCACCTTCTGCAAAAAGAATCACTTAAAAATGATTTTTATATATTTTTAGAAAAATCAAACACTGACAGCTGCGTGAAGGACAAGTTCTGGACAGATTTGCAAATCGATAAAAACTTGATCTCTAGTCTATCCAAGGGTGTAAGAAAGATGTAAAACCAAATGAACACCCTCAAGACATCCTATAAGAACATCATTTAGAAGGAGGGGAGGCAAATCCAAATTGCATAAATGTAAATTGCAAGAATGTAAGTGCTGAATTTAATTGCGGAATTTAAGTGCATAATGTAAATTGCGTAATTTAAATGCGTAATGTAAATGCACAAAGAAAAGAAATGATTTGAGGAAACATTTCATTTCTGGAAGGAGAGGTTACAATGCCTCACATTCATGTGGGCAAAGCTCAAAGGAGCATCAAAAACCTTCAAGGGAAAGAGGCTACCCCTCCACCCCTATTTATACTACTCTTGGGCCACCTACCACCCTTGGATGAGTCCCTCAACCCTAGAGCACTCATCTAAGGGCTAGGATTAACCCACACACACAGCCATGCAAGGGCTAACCCAAAACTCACACACATACCGGGTTTTCTTGCACGGTTTTCAAAGCATACTACCTAGACCCGCTAACCTATCTACTAGACCTCAATCCGACGGCCCTCATTGATCCACGCGGCATCTAGCTAGCATCATCTCCTTTCCTTGTCTTCTTGACTTGCCCGGACTCCGTCTCCGATCATCTTCTGGCGATCTCCCAACCGTCTGGACCTCCGAGGCTCCTCGCCTATTCCCGGTCATCCTCCGCCTCACCATGACCTAGCACCGTCGCCCCGCAATCATCAAAGACAGGGAAACACATCACATAGAAATGCCCACAATGATATGCAATAAACCATCTAACTCATCACTACCGCGCCCTTACGGCTGGTACTGCCACTCCTGGCAGAGACAACTCAAATTGCTTCAATTTGAAAATCAATCCAAATCAAACTCAAACTTGAGCACACCTTGCTCAAATAAAATCAAATACTCATCACAAATATGGATGGACCTCCACATGGTCCTTCACATTCTGCATTGCATGAATGTTTGGACATTCTCAAATGTCGAAGCTATGAGTTCTTACATGTGTAAAAAGCATGATGTGTTTTAAATAATCAATTGCATTCATTTGAGATATGTGGTTAAATGATGTACCTTGCTGAGTTTTGGACTCACGCTTGTTTATTTAAATGTTTTTTTAGGTACCACATGACGACATGGGAAAAAGGGTTGTAGCATCACCTCTTCACTTCATATGAAAACAATAACTATAGACTATCGTGAATCATAAATTTATAGTATCACCTTTCCGTCTCGTGGACAAGAGTTATTGGGTTTATCTTGGTTATGTTTCGCTAAAATAATGAACAGAGCTATGGTTTGATATTGTGGTTATGTTTTGTTAATTTGGTTTGTGGCTTTTGTTCCTATCATAAAATCAGTTTATCTGTTAGGTTATGGTCGTTATTGTTATAATACTTTATCTTCTCAAGCAATTTTTCTTAGTTGCTGCGTATATTTTATTTGGAGATGATTCTGGTTGCTGAAATTCAAATTTTTATGCATTAGCGAGCTTGCTAAAATTTCAGTTTATTTGGCTGTTTGGTTGTACTCCATGCATGTGGTAGTGACATTTTGGGCATACGGATTGCTGGGGTGTTACAGTTGGTATCAGAGCGGACTTTAGGTCCATGGTGTGTGACATTAGAAAATTACTCTAGAGTGAACTAAAATTTTGATTTGGGAAATTAGAAACATAGTTTAGGTATGTACTCTTTAAAATTTTGCTATAAGATAAAGAACTTAAAATCTGATATAGTTTGGTTAACTAATTTAAAGCTTGACACACTCTGATGCACAGTAGAAAGGGTGTGGGTAATCATTGCATTATGCTTTAATATATTATTTGAGCATTGATGATTTATGTTAAACATGATAGTGTTATGATGATGTATATTGCTATATTTATGATTGAGTGGCTCGAAAGAAGGTGATTGTGTGAATTAGTTGTGCCGAAGGGTTTTGGTGGTTGTCTATATGGCTGTGGTAGATGTTGTGGTTCTCTGTGTGGCCGTGGTAGATGTTGTGATTGTCTGTGTGGCCGTGGAAGAGGCCATGGTTGTTTGCGTGGCCATGGTAGAGGCCTTAGTTGTTGTCTATGTATGTCTTACATTGGAGAGATTGTTGAGAATGTTGCTTTCGTTGTGTCTTCAATGGTCGGAGACAAAGAGAAAGTGTTTAGTGAATGAGTCTTTATTGGTTGCAATTTCTACAGTTCTGGCAATTGGCTTTGTTGGTTAACGTTGGTTGTTTTTCGTCAAAAAAAAATTGTTGCCTTTTGTATGTGTATATCGGTTTCCGCGCTTAAAAGAAGTTGTTGTTTTTTAGTAGAACTTAAGTTCTGAGGGTTTATGCTTTCTGCCTGTAGTAGAAAAGGGATTACTTGATTGCTTGTTTTTTGTTTTGGTAAAAAAAATACCCTTGCAACGATCTTCTTTCGTGGAAGTTTTAAATTTTGAGATTTGCCTTGAAGTGCTTTTGCATGGCAGAGTTTGGTTTTTTCATCGTGTGTTTTAATATTCGCGTTCCTTTGTGAAATATGGTTGGAATTTCTAGAAAGAAAAATGCTGTAAATAAATTAAGTAATCATGTGACTAAGCTAATTTGTTAGTAGTAAAAAGTATTGTTTAGCATGTTACATAGAATGTGTTTGTGCAACTTATAGAATGAAGTTTTTCTTTATTAACTTGTGAGTTGAATCAATTAATTGTAATTGTTATCTTCCATTTAAAACTAAATAACTCGCTACTATCATGGATTATTCTATAGTGAGTAATGATTAAATGTGTTATTGTTCATGCTTGAGAATCGTTGCTTTACTTAAAAAAATTTGGGGTCACACCCTGTTATTTCTAGGGTAGGTGACCAATGAGAATGTTTAAAACTTTGAACTTTGATGTGTAGTTAGAACATTGAAATGATGTAATCTACTGTGATAGTTAAAGTAAATTTGCTAGTTGTTAAAGACATTCTAATATAAGCTATTGGTAGAGACATTTAATTGTGTTAGTAGATGACCATAAAGTGAATATTGATTAGAGTCATTTTGTGTGTCGCTGCGAACTATTAAAATAATTGGAAGTATGAAATCATGTTCCCTTGATGCTAATACCAATCGTGATTGAAAATGTATAGAATTTTCTATTTGATGAAGTTTTTGGGACAATGTGATGGTGTAAAGTACTGGAGTTTGTTGGACTTTGTTGCTTAGTGATAATTTATTACAGTGTATCAACGGAATGACTAATCAATGATGTCATCAAAGAATGAGGAAACATAGAATAATTGTCATAGTGTTTGATTTTACCCTTAGCGAATGACTATCTTAGATCCATTCTTATGATATATGTTTCGTGGAGATAATATTTAATTGTTGGAGTCATTTATTGATCGAATAAGTTTTTATTTATTTATTGAGATATCGACTTATGGGTTGTATGAAATTTTTTATGTTGATCATGCTGAAACTTTTGTTGAAAAGATATGTCTTAAACTTGGTATAGGAAGTTGTGTGATTGATGACTTGTTGTGGTTTGTAGACCAAAAGAAAATGTTGATGCGCTGTCTTGTGCTGAATTAACTATTAGGTTGAATGTGTTAAAAATATTGACATATTTCTCTTTGATGATCAAGATGAGGTAGACATGGTTTGATGTGTTATGATATGCATCATAAATTTTTGTTATAATTACTAGAGAAGGTAATTAAAGGAAGAATTGATTTTATGAATTATGCGTAATCCTGATGGGGTTTCCTAACGGGCAAATTGTGAATGTTAAAACCATTAAGGGTAAGAGTATTAGTGAAGGACCATGTGGAGGTCCATCCATGTTTGTGATGAGTATTTGACTTTATTTGAGCAAGGTGTGCTCAAGTTTGAGTTTGATTTGGATTGATTTTCAAAATGAAGTAATTTGAGTTGTCTCTGCCAGGAGTGGAAGTACCGATCGTATGGACGCGGTAGTGATGAGTTGGATGGTTTATATTGCATATCATTGTGGGCATTGCTATGTGAAAGGTTTTTTCCTTCTCTTTGATGGTTGCAGGACGACGGTGTTAGGTCATGGTGAGGCAAAGGAAGACCGGAACTAGGCGAGGAGCGTCGGAGGTCCAGACGATTGGGAGATCGTCGGAAGATGATCGGAGATGGAGTTCGGGCAAATCAAGAAGGCAAGGAAAGGAGTTGATGCTAGCTAGATGCCGCGTGGATCAATGAGGGCCGTCGGATTGAGGTCTAGTTGATAGGTTAGCGGGTCTAGGTAGTATGCTTTGAAAACCGTGCAAGAAAACCCGGTATGTGTGTGGGTTTTGGGTTAGCCCTTGCATGGCAGTGTGTGTGGGTTAATCCTAGCCCTTAGATGAGTGCTCTAGGGTTGAGGGACTCATCCAAGGGTGGTAGGTGGCCCAAGAGTAGTATAAATAGGGGTGGAGGGGTAGCCTCCTTCATTTGAAAGTTTTGAGGTTTGGGAATGTTCCTTTGAGCTTTGCCCACATGAAAGTGAGGCTTTGTAACCTCTCCTTCCAGAAAAGAAAGTTTTATCCATCCACCTCTGAATTTATTTTGCGCATTTACATTATGTCTTTACTTTACATAATTTAAATTCAGCATTTACTTTCCATAATTACATTCTCGCAATTTACTTTCATGTAATTTGGATTTGCCTCCCCTCCTTATAAATGCTGCTGATCTTGGATGTTTTGAGTGTGTTCATATGGTTTTACATCTCTTTTGCACTCTTGGATTGAGTAGAGAACATCTTTTCTTTCAAGTTCCAACTTTGTTCAGAACTTGTTCTTCGCGCAGCAGTCAGTTTTTGATTTCTATAAAAATCTAGAAAAATCTTTTTCAAGTGATTCTTCTTGGAGGAGGTGCGGGACTCTGACAACCACTTGGAGAAAAATTTTGGAGTTCATTTGTTGCACCGTTTGGGTGCCATGAGGTGAAAACCGAGCCCCAAACTTTCTGCTCGAAGTTCTTGACCATACTGTGTTCTTAGATTTTTCCTGTTTTGTCTGTAAGGCTTTTTGTAGAGAAATTTGGTGGAGTTCTTCATGACTCTGATTCTCATAGGGAGAAAAAGTCTCAAAATTTTGTGAGCTGCAAAAACCCACCAACCTCCTGTGCAAATTGAGGACAAGTTCTGGAAATTCTGCTTTTGCTTTTCTGAAAGTGACTTTTGTGATTTGAATTGATGTCCTTTCTAAAAGCAAGAGTTTGAATTGATTCCTCTTTATCTTGGACACTAGACAACCAGTATTGTGACTCAAAAATCCCCACATATTTTATGGTACTTATCCATGCAAGCTTGGGGTACACATAGTTGTCTAGTTTTTCAGGTTTTTTACGATTTCCTTTGAGCGATCTTGTCGATGTTTTTGTTGGAGTATTTTGGGGGAAATTTTATTTGCGACCATTCACCCCCCCTCTATTCGCCATCTCGGTCCTTCAATTGGTATCAGAGCCGGTTTTGCTCTTCCATAGATCTTGACCGGTCTCAAGAGCCATGGCGACGGACAAATATTCCACCAAGCCTCCCATCTTAATGGTGTTGATTTTCCTTTTTGGAAGTCCCGGATGGAGTCATACATCACTGCCCAGGGTTACCTGATATGGCAGAAGGTGAAACTCCCGTATGAGGTTCCTGCTGATGAAAATGTCACGGCCATCAATATGGTTGACGTTGAGGCGAATGCTAAGGCAAGGAACATTCTCATCTGAGGTCTTAGCCATGTGAGTATGATAGGATTTCTCACCTTCGCTCCGCTCACGAGATTTGGGTAACCCTCGATGCTTACCATGAGGGCTCTACTCAAATCAAGACTATGAGGCAGGACCAGTTCAAGCGCGAGTACAACAAATTTGATCAACGCGCTGGTGAGAGTCTCGACGAGTGTTTTGGTCGGTTTACAAAGATTTTGAGCGACATACGAGCAGTTGGTTGCATATACCCTGACTCGGACAATGCTCGGCATTTCTTGACCGCATTCGACCTTCGGGTTTGGGAGATGAAGGTGACCATCATCAAGGACACCACCAACTTATCGACTCTGACTCTTGACGGGCTTTATTCCCGCCTCAAGACTCATGAGATCGATGTCATCTCTCGGAAGACGAAATCTCAGTCGATGGCTTTGGTCACCGATCCCATTGGATCTTCTTCTTCTGATCCTTCTATTGGTTTCTCTCTTTCCGCCCTTTGCGAGCTAAGCGATGACCAACTAGAAAAATTTCCAGAAAATGAGCTTGCTCTTCTCGCCATAAGTTTTCTCATGCATACAAGAGGGTGAGAGAGAGGAAGAGAGGTGGCATGATCACCTGCTTCGAGTGTGGTGGCCCCAACCACATTCGGGCGAACTGTCCCAAGCTGGAGAAGGGCAAGAATGACGTTGGCGGTTCGGGCAAGAACGACTACACCGACAAGAACCACAACAAGAAGCCTCTAGTTCGTGAATTGGCACACGAGAAGAAGTACCACAACTTCTCCAAGAACAAGAAGCTCTTTCACCGTGTCCTCGCCGCGCTTGACGACATCAACCTCTCCGACACGGAGACATGGAGCGACGAGGGCGAGGATGATCTGCAAGAGAAGAAGGCGGCGACTTCTCGGCATGTGCTTCATGGCCGACACCAACGACATCGGCGACTCAGAGCTCTCAAATGACTCGGATGAGGTACCCTCCTATGATCACTCAACGAAGCTTTACGCAAATTAGGAAAATTTCATGCTAGAGCTAGAGCTAGGTGTACTGAGCTTGAGAAGGAAGTAGGTACCTTGACTCGGGAGTTAGCTTCACTTAGATCTTCTCCCTCCCGAGTCACTGATGATTGCTCTTTGTGTGATGCTATTCTTGCGGAGTTGGAGAACCTAAGGACCATACATGATAGTGTGCTTGCTGAACTTGATGGTCTTAGGTTGAAGGATGCTAGCACTAGTTCTGTTGATGCTATTCCTGTTGAGGCTAGTTTTCTTCATGCTCACTCCACTCCATCATGTGCTAATTGCCCTAAATTGCTTGCCGAAATTGATGCCATGAGTGAACACCTTAGAAAGCTTTCTGCTAGAAATGATAACTTGAATTGCATGCTTCTAAGGACCCAGTCAGCTCATGTGAGGGCTGTAGGCAACTAAAACTTGACAATGATGCTTTGAATGTCAAGTGTGATCAACTTGCTAAGGACTTACTAGTTAAGTCAAAAACTGGTTGCTTGCTGTGTGTTGGGGTTAAGGATGATGTGGATCAAATCCATGTCGAGCTTAAGAAGAAGTTAAAAGACCAAACCCTTAGGATTAGAGATGCTCCTTGCGTTTCTTGTGAGGCCCTCAAGATTGAGGCAGCCGTGCTAAGGGAACAAAAAGCACGTGCTAAGAGATCTTCTCTTTCTGGTTCTTCTTCTTCCTCTCCTTCCCCCTGTTCTTCTTGTGCTTCTTTCTTCCGAGATTGCCAGTATCTTATGAGCACTCTCGAGAAGTTTGTTGGAGGTAAGAAGAAGCTCAATCTTATTCTAGACCAATCCAAGATTAGTAGATTCAATTAAGGTCTAGGATTTGATCCCTTAGAGCACGCTCGGGCGCATCCTCCCACCATTGTGCGCGGCTCCAAGAGTGGTGAGATTGTGGTAGCTCCCTGAGTGAGTACCACCGTGTTTAGGTCATTGGGGTTGTCTATAGGACTTGACCGGAAGGGTGTTACTCCTATTGCTACGCCTCTAGCAAAGCGAAGTACACATGCACCTTCCTGTAAGAAGGATGGTCACCTAGTAGATTTACGCTTGAGCGTGCCAAGATCACTCGGCATGAGCGTGTTGCTGCTCTTAGGGGTATTCAGGATCATCCCCAGACTTTGAGTGCTCCTAAGACACACTGCTTCTAGACAGGTTAGAGAGTCGCCTGTTTTTGGGCAGCGTCCAGGACGATGTTTGGATTGTTGACTCCGGTTGTTCTCGTTATATGACCGGAGATTCTCGTTGGTTCTCTTCCCTAGTCCGAGCCCCCGATGATGAGTTAATCACTTTTGGGGATGCATCTTCAGGTAGAGTCATTGCTAAAGGTACCATCCGCATTAACTAAAATTTCATTCTTAAAGATGTTGCCTTAGTAAGTAAGCTGCAATACAATCTGCTCTCTGTTTCTCAGCTTATCGATGACTCTTTCGAGGTAAGCTTCAAGAGTAATGCCTGTAGAATTCTTGATTCATCAGGAGGGTTAGTTTGCGGGATTTCTAGATTTGGGAGAGTCTTTCGTGCTGATTTTTCTGCTTCTTCTGGAGACTCTCTTCGATGTTTGATTGCTTCTGAGTCTCGTGATCTCTCCTTTTGGCATAGGAGACTTGGTCACATTGGTTTTGATCATTTGACCGAGTTAGCGTACCACGATCTCATTCGGGTTTGCCCAAACTCAAGATGGTCAAAGACTTAGTTTGCTCTCCTTGCCGACATGGCAAGATGGTTCTCGCTTCTCATCCTCCGATCCAGTAGTGATGGTGATGCACCAGACAGCTTTTACATATGGACACCGTTGGTCGGCTAGAGTGCAACAAGCGGGAGGAAGTGGTATGTTCTTGTCATCGTTGATGATTTTTCTAGATACTCTTGGGTATTCTTCATGGCCTCGAAGGATGAGACTTTTTCTCACTTGTGGGTTTGGTCAATAGGTTGTCTATTGAGCTCCCGTGTGCATTACGAGCTATCTGTGATGATAATGGCACGGAGTTCAAGAATTCCTACTTTGAGAGTTTACGTGTGGAGTCGGTTTAGAGCATCAGTTCTCTTCTCCCTCGCCCAAAGCAAAATGGCGTAGTGGAAAGAAGAACAGGACCTTGGTTGAGATGGCGGGACGATACTAGGCAGTCTGATACCCTAGGAAGTTTTGGGTGAGGCTATAGCTCTTGCTTGCCATGTTTCTAATCGCGTGTTTTGAGAGCACATCGCATCGCACTTCTTATGAGTTGAGGTATGGGCGAAAGCCCGGTGTGTCTCATTTTCGCGTTTTCGGTTGTAAGTGTTTTATCTTGAAGTCAGTAACCTAGATAAGTTTGAGTCTCGCTCTTACGATGGTATCTTTCTAGGTTACTCGACTTCTTCTCGTAACTATAAGTGCAGGTGTTGATGCGCATAGGATCATAGAGACCTATGATGTGACCTTTGATGAGGCTAGCCGGGAGCTAGACACGATGTTTGAGCTCTTCTTATCCCTCCGAGACCATCTTTGTAGAAGATGAGGATGATGGAGATGATGGTGTTCCACCAGATCCAGTTCCCTCTACACCTAAGATGCCTCCTGTTTCCATTTCTGCACCTTAGGGAAACCAGCCCTTGCCTTCCAACTCTCCTTCAGCGAGTGGCTCTGCTCCTATCTCTTCTGTGCATGAGGTAGAGGCCACTTCTGCTTCTGGTCCTCCCCGACATATCCAGAAAGCTCATCCACCTGATCAGATCATTGGTGATCTGTTTGAGCGGGTCACTCGCTCAAAATTAGGTTTGTCCAGTTTCTGCCTCCACTCTGCCTTCGTTGCCTCCTTTGAGCCGAAGGATGTTTCTCATGCATTATCCGATAAATCGTGGATTAATGCTATGCATGAGGAACTTGAGAACTTTGAGAGGAACAAGGTATGGCAACTTGTCGAGCCCCCATCTGGTCATAATGTCATTGGGACCAAGTGGGTGTTCAAAAACAAGCAGAGTGAGGATGGGGTTGTCATTCGCAACAAGGCTAGACTAGTTGCACAGGGCTTTTCTCAGGTTAAGGGTCTTGAATTTGAGGAGACCTTTGCCCCTGTAGCTAGACTAGAGGCTATTAGGATCCTGCTTGCATTCTCTGCATCCTAGGGCTTCAAACTCTATCAAATGGATGTCAAGAGTGCATTCCTCAATGGTTATATTGAGGAAGAGGTTTATGTCGAACAACCTCCAGGATTCGAGAACCCCAAGTTTCCGAGTCATGTATACAAGCCCTCCAAAGCTTTGTATGGACTCAAGCAGGTCCCCAGAGCATTGTATGAGAGGCTCAAGTCTTATCTTCTCAGCCATGACTTCAAAATGGGCATAGTAGATAAAACTCTGTTCATCAGACACCATGAGTCTCATTTTCTTCTTGTCCATATTTATGTGGACGATATCATTTTTGATGGCTCATCTCATTCGCTTGTGTCTCAGTTTTCTGAGGTGATGAGCACAGAGTTTGAGATGAGTATGATGGGCGAGTTGAGCTACTTTCTTGGCTTGCAAATCAAGCAGACTCGGAAGGGTACTTTCTTGCATCAAGGCAAGTATACCCGTGACCTCCTGTGGCGCTTCGATATGTCTGATGGGAAGCCGGTGATGACTCCTATGGCCACCACTGCTGTCCTTGAGCCCGATGAGGATGGTGAGCCTGCTAATCAAAAGGAGTTTCGGAGCATGTTCGGCTCCCTCTTGTACCTCACTGCTTCGAGGCCGGACATACATTTCACTGTGTGTCTGTGCGCTCGATTTCAAGCTTCTCCTCGCGCCTCTCATCGTCAGGCGGTCAAGTGCATCTTCAGGTACCTTCGTGCTACCACTGATTATGGTATTTGGTACTCTTCGTCTTCTTGTCTATCTCTTAGAGCCTTTTCCGATGCCGACTTTGTTTGGTCAGAGGATAGATAGGAAGAGTATACGCAACTTGCCAATTCATTGGCACTTCTCTTGTTTCTTGGTTATCTAGGAAGCGATGCAGGGTTGCAGTCCACCGCCGAGGCCGAGTATGTTCTTTGCGACCGATTCTTTGTCAGAGTGCTCTGGATGAGATCGACCTTACGGGACTATGGGTTAGAGATAGAGAGTGTGCCACTTTTACGTGACAACACTTCAGCTATTTGCATTGCTAAAAACCCAATTACAACATTCCGGACCAAACACATTGATATTAGATATCACTTCCTTAGAGACCATGTGGAGAAGGGAGATATCGCTTCGATTAAGTGAGAGTGACCTTCAATTAGCGATATCTTCACCAAGCCTTTGGATAGCTCAGATTTATTGCCTTGAGGAGTGAGCTTGGAGTCGTGAGCCCTTACGACCTTTCGTGAGAGGAGAGCTGGTTTGTATATTATGTATTATATGTTTTCTTCCACTTTTCTTTTCTTTGTATTTCTTTTGGGTGACTTTGGGCTTGTTTTCTTGAGTTGAGTTCACTCACTTAGACTTGGCATGCCTTCCATGGACCTCTTATCTTGTGCTTTAGGTTGCTATCATGCGTGATTAGTTGTTCTCTCTTCTCTTTAGGTTGAGTTCTCTCACAGTCTTATAAGTCTAGCGGTATTGGGCCTCCTTGGTAGGCGAGTGCATGTGCACTCCTTAGTTGGGATCTAGAGTCGACTTCCCTATGTCGATCCTTTGGGAAGATAAGAGCGAGTCTAAGCCGTAGTGAGTCTCTTATATCTTTTCTATGCTCTATAGCCATCCGGTTTTGCGTTTCTCGACTTCTTCTCCTCATTCTATTTTTTAGTTATTATTGAGTTCATTCGGTTTTTCTTTGTGCCTAATCTTGGTAATAACTCAACTTTAACCAGATTTGAGCTTAAAATTGATTCATTTGTTGAGGGGGAGTTTGAGAATCTGTTCGTGCATTGTATATAGACTGCATTTCCTGTTTAATGAGCTTTGTCTATTATGCAATTGATATCTTATTCATGCTATACACCATGCTGCATCATATGAAGGAAATCACTAGCTCAGATATGTCCAAGTTCATTTAACTTGCTAAGCTTTAAAATGAAAAAAAAGCCTTAAATGAAAAACTTGATGAAACTTGTTGCTTTTACTTGCTAGGTTTCTTCTCTAGAGGTTTGTGCCATAATTTGAGACATTTTGGAGTTCTCTAGATTCCCTATAGCAACTTGGGTGAAACTAGTTTGATCCATGCTAGAGTCCTTCAATTGCTCATGAATCATTGTGCTAAAAATGAAAATTAAACAAAATTGACTTTTCTTGTGCACATACGACTCAACACCTTGTATTCACAAGACCGCTTCCTATTGCACTTGGGATGAACTTGGAATACATCGTGTTTGACCTAGACCATCCTCTTAAGAGTTCATCTTGAGATGGTCGCATACGGCTTGAGTCAATTGGTTGTCAAAAGAAAATGCAAATAAATTAAAAACAAAGACATATGTCGGTAAAGAATGCAAATAATGTCAAACATTTGCACCCCGCTATGTCTTGTATGATGATGAATCAAAATTTGCATTAAGTGATAAATGAGCCCGAAAGACCTTGTATGCTCTTCTAGATTCCCCAAAGTGTTGAGTAGGTTGAACTCTAGGTTTTCCTTTTGATCCTTAGAGTGGCTATTCTTCTATTTTTGAAACTAAAGCTAAGTGTTGCACTTGTCAAATCTTGCTAAAAATGAAATATTCGAAACTAAGCTTGTATTTGCACTTGGACATGTCTTAGTTTAGTCATCTTCTGAAATTGACAAGCTTGGTGTAATATCCTTCCATTTTGATCAATTGGATAATCTTCAAAGCTCTTTCGATTACATTTCATGCATACATAAAAAAAATTGATGCCTATATTGCCAAAAGGGGGAGAAAACGTAGAAAAGGCCTTCTGTTGGATCATAATCTCATAATCACATTTGACATGTTTAGTTGGATTTTAGAGTTTTTGTTGAAAACTTGCTCTTTCTTAAATTTAACTCTAAAATTTAAATTCCTCTTCGTCAACTTGGTCATGGTTCTAATTTCTATCTTTGGACCAAGTTTGACTTTACAACTAAAAATTGCTTTCTTCTTCATTTTCTTCAAACTCAAATTTATGCCTTTTTGTGTGGTTTGTTAATATACTCATCAAGGGGGAGATTGAAGGATCATGTGGAGGTCATCCATGTTTGTGATGAGTATTTGACTTTATTTGAGCAAGGTGTGCTCAAGTTTGAGTTTGATTTGGATTGATTTTCAAAATGAAGCAATTTGAGTTGTCTCTGCCAGAAGTGGAAGTACCGATCGTATGGACGCGGTAGTGATGAGTTGGATGGTTTATATTGCATATCATTGTGAGCATTGCTATGTGAAAGGTTTTTTCCTTGTCTTTGATGGTTGCAGGACGACGGTGCTAGGTCATGGTGAGGCGAAGGATGACCGGGACTAGGCGAGGAGCGTCAGAGGTCCAGACGGTTGGGAGATCGCCGGAAGATGATCAGAGATGGAGTCCGTGCAAGTCAAGAAGACAAGGAAAGGAGTTGATGCTAGCTAGATGCCGCGTGGATCAATGAGGGCCGTCGAATTGAGGTCTAGTTGGTAGGTTAGCGGGTCTAGGTAGTATGCTTTGAAAACCGTGCAAGGAAACCTGGTATGTTTGTGGGTTTTGGGTTAGCCCTTGCATGGCTGTGTGCGTCGGTTAATCCTAGCCCTTAGATGAGTGCTCTAGGGTTGAGGGACTCATCCAAGGGTGGTAGGCGGCCCAAGAGTAGTATAAATAGGGGTGGAGGGGTAGCCTCCTTCCTTTGAAGGTTTTGAGGTTTGGGAATGCTCCTTTGAGCTTTGCCCACATGAAAGTGAGGCTTTGTAACCTCTCCTTCCAGAAATGAAATTTTTATCCATCCACCTCTGAATTTATTTTGCGCATTTACATTATGTCTTTACTTTATGCAATTTATATTCAGCATTTACTTTCCCGCAATTACATTCTCGCAATTTACTTTCATGTAATTTGGATTTGCCTCCCCTCCTTCTAAATGCTGCTGATCTTGGATGTTTTGAGTGTGTTCATATAGTTTTACATCTCTTTTGCACTCTTGGATTGAGTAGAGAACATCTTTTCTTTCAAGTTCCAACTTTGTTCAGAACTTGTTCTTCGCGCAGCAGTCAGTGTTTGATTTCTATAAAAATCTAGAAACATCTTTTTCAAGTGATTCTTGTTGGAGGAGGTGCGCGACTCTGATATTCACTTGCAGAAAACTTTTGGAGTTCATTTGTTGCACCGTTTGGGCGCCATGAGGTGAAAACCGAGCCCCAAACTTTCTGCTCGAAGTTCTTGACCAGACTGTGTTCTTAGATTTTTCCTGTTTTTTCTGTAATGATTCTTGAGGATAAATTTGGTGGAGTTCTTCATGACTCTGATTCCCATAGGGAGAAAAAGACTCAAAATTTTGTGAGCTGCAGAAACCCACCAACCTCCTGTGCAAATTGAGGACAAGTTCTGGAAATTCTGCTTTTGCTTTTCTGAAAGTGACTTTTGTGATTTGAATTGATGTCCTTTCTAAAAGCAAGAGTTTGAATTGATTCCTATTTATCTTGGACACTAGACAACCAGTATTGTGACTAAAAAATTCTCACATATTTTATAGTACTTATCCATGCAAGCTTGGGGTACACATAGTTGTCTAGTTTTTCAGGTTTTTTACGATTTCCTTTGAGCGATCTTGTCGAGGTTTTTGTTGGAGTATTTTGGGGGAAATTTTATTTGTGACCATTCACCCCCCTCTGTTCGCCATCTCGTTCCTTCAATTAGAATACTAGGGATGGTAGGATTTGAGGTGAATCTTCTTTTAAAGGTATGAATTAAATTGTTCATATAGTCTTTTGGATGAATGTCTTTTGCTAAGGCATTCTATATTATGTGTATTAGATCTTCCCCAGATTAGAGTTAATGTTGCAAAACTGCAGAGTTAACTTTGAGGTTTCAAAATGAGAATGAAATAGAGAATAATTATGTCGGGACACGAATATGCAAATCCGGACCCTCTGTGTATTCAGCACTAGTCCAGGATCACGCTAGTGCACACAGTCTCAACATAGATGAAATATCACAATCATACACAGCGGAATAATAAATAAAGACTTCATCTATTAATATAGAACTATTGAACGACCTTAAGGTCAAACTTACACTTGTGAGGCCTTGGTGGCTTCAACTCAAAATAAATAAATAGCAGCGGAAAGAAGAACGTCGACGAATCCCATCAATATACCACAGGCAACTAACAAGGTTCAACTCCTAGATAATCGCCTCCTCGTGGAACTTCTCCTCCTTCGAAGTTGTAGTCTTCTCCTCAACTGATGATTTTGTGTGTTGCAAGGGGGTGAGTACATAAAGCACTCAACAAGTCGTGCACAGAATGCAATTCTAACATAGCTATATGCAAGGATTATTCCAAAGAAATGGCTAACATGGCTATTTTGCAAAAAGCAGCATTTGTAAATTAATACAGTATATAAATTGGAAAGACAGTAAAACAAATAACTGTATTAGATAGATTCAACAGTTCTCAAGTAAAACAAGTTTCCAATCCTAAGTCAAGTTCCAACCTTTCATGGCAATCCTGCCATCCCATTCCAAGTTTTCATTTCAAAAGTCTAACCCTTAACTGTAATTCCCGAGCTTTGCTCAATACCGTGAGCACGGCTATTCGAATAGGTTCACACTCTGCAGAGGTTATGCACTTTACCCACACGACGTGATATTCTCTTTGTGCCTGGCCATCAGCACACTTCCTTTGGTGTACCGGCAGAGAATTCACGACAAAGCCTTTCAGGAACCTCTACCTTAACCAAAGAACCTCTCCGGTGTTGCCTTCGCTATCACTCCTCTCACGCAGTGCCAGCCGAAGTATAGGACAGGCCAACACCGTTGGATGGGTACCAAGCCGCAAAGACAGTACGCTCCGCATGCAGTACACTTCCGTGTACTGTCGCCCCGATGTATCAGAGGAAAGATATCAGAACCCTAATCAACTAGGTCTGTCCCATATCAGACATGTGGTCGCATGATTGACTCTTGTCAAAGGCTTGCAAGGTTAAGTCCTTAAGATGATCGAGGCAAGACTTCCACATACCCCGCCCATCGGGCCCACCTTGGCATTCTCGCCTTGCCACTTGCCCCAATCTAAATCATAACCACCCCGGTTGATTACCAAGCACCACGTGCCATCGACAATTTAACCTCGTTGCGTGACATCCTCTCGCCACCGCAACTCAATCTCATCGTGTGACCACACATGACACACAAGTTCATAACATCGTTCCATATTCCATTAGTCAAGATTATTTATCAAAGACTAAAGTACATGTGATGGCGTGGCATGACTAAGCAACTAATACGGTCTAACCATACCATGTTGATTATTATTACTAACCAACTATAATGAACCAATCTAGGGTGACAATATATCATGGTATACAAATGGCAAGGTAGGGTATAGAGCAATTGGGTATAATAGCTAAGTCCCAAATTTAATTGAAGACATTTGTACATGTCAAATAATATGCAATAAAGTAAAACAATATAGCAGTTTTTGTAATCGTAGGTTCAACATGATCAAAGCACAACTTGCCTGGCACTTGCTATAAACTGCTCTTTACTCTTTTTAATTGATCTTCGGCTTTCTCAACCTTTGGCTCTTCAATCGAATGCTTCGACTTCCTTGTCCTTCAGCTACTTTGGGTAACATCTGGACAACACGTCTAACGACAAAGAAGCACAAATACAACAAAATTCAAAAGCAATTCAAATAAACTCCAATTTAATATTAGATTGGTACTAAACGGAAGGGATTGAATTTAGGAACTTAGATTTGATCGAAGATTGGATGAAAGAGAACAGGCTTTCAGAAGATTTATCGAGAAGGTTACGACTGATAATTAGGGAAAAACGGAGTATATTCCAAGGGATATCCTTCGAGATTAATTAACTCGATTGGACAAATATTGATATATGGGCTCTTGATCTATAGATCGGGTCCATAAAGATATGTTAGTTCATGATGAACTAAACTGATACTCAATGTTGACTTTTGTTGACTAAACAAATACACAGTCAAACAAAAGAAAGATAGACTAATAGAATAGATATGGCACCAGGATATGACATATGGCCAATGGTCTATCGACCAAGTCCACGAATGAATTCTGGGTTAATGGCAGATTAGATTTTCAGGGATAAGACAAGGACGGATGGAATCGACATTCAGTGCGATCTGATCTGGGGTTCAGTCATACATCAAAGAAGAGACTTGACGATAACAGGGTGATGACGATATGTAGTAAGACAGTACAAATATCTTACTACGGTGGACACAACGTGGAAAACCACAATACCGGCAGCGCGGCTCACGATGAACTCAGTCCATCGAACCGGTCTTAAGTTAGGTTTTGGTCTGGATTTGCAGATGATAGAAAGATAAATCCAGACTCCCAAGGAATGGGGTTAGATCACGATAGGACGATAGAAAAGATAATGACATCGCGCTACGCTCTCGCTGGAATGCGCATATACGATGATAGCAAAGCGTTAACGGCGGAACGTTAACGAAGAAACGTTAGCAGCGGAACGTTAACGATGGAACGTTAACGGCGGGAGGTTAATGACGAACGTTGACGGCGGGCGTTGGCGGCGGAACGTTAACGGCGGAAGTTAACGACGGGCGTTAACGGCGGGACGTTAACGGCGGGGCGTTAACGATTTTAACGTTAACGGCGGGACATTAACGGTTAATTGGACCAAGGGTTAAGTCCGGGTTTGAGCGAAACGATTCAAGGATGAATACACTTGGCATAGGGTAGGATGGTAGGGTTGGCTCTGCGATTAAAGGTTTCAAAGATGGCGAACGAAATGCGCACCGACACGAAGGACTAGGCCAAAAGACGTCGCGTAGATTCTAGAACATGGCTTTGACGGCAACCGGGGATCAATGAACTTCAACGGTGGGCAAAACAGGGGACAATGATTTTCTGGACACAATGACATGGCCACGACAAACCAAAATGGTTGGCGGCACAAGACGACGCGCGCGGTGGCAAAAGGCGACGTAACGAATATTAAAATTTTCGGTGGATAGAACAGCAAAGGGAAAGTGAGCACCACGTAGAACGCGGCGACACGAACTCAACGGTATATCCGGATTTGGAAGCAACCCAACGGACAGATCACAAACTGCCGATGAACGGCTGCTAAAGCTAATAGATCAAACGGTCATAACTATTAAAATAATGGATGAAACCTAACCAAATTTTACAGAGAGCTATCTGGGATCATTTGGCACGATATGACGCGAACGGATCTGAGTTTTACCTTCTGGATCAACGGGGAACGCGCGACGAAGTTTTCTGCCGTAAGTACACAGTCTGGTCGGGGAAGATTGAATTTTCTGCAGCAATCCAGTGGACAAAACCTTGAGTTAGGGTGAGCACCGTGTAGAGGACATCAAGAGGAGTCTACAGAAAAAATTTCACGGTCAAACTCGCAAAAACGAAGGAGAACGGGCAGCAGCAAGATTTGAGATTAGAACTGCCGTAACTTTTGATTCCGCGGATGGAACTGCACCAAATTTGGTGGAGAGATAGATCTGACTATATGGCACGAGATGACGTAGTTGGATCTCAGAAAAACTCACCCAGACGGCGAGGAACGCGATGCCAAGATCGGTCGGCGATGGCGGCGCACCGGAAGAGCTCGTCGACGTTGTAGGAGAAAAAGGGTCGCCGGCGGTGCTCTGTTTGGAATCTTACAAAACTGATTCACAGGGTTGTTGCAACCTTCATGGGGGTGCTCCACAAAAAATTTGAGGATGAACGGAGTTCGGGAGCGCCCTGTAGAGCTCGCCGAAGTTCTTACCGGAGTTAGGGAAAAAGGCTTGCTGAGGGATCTCCGTTGCGATTCTGATGCTGATCTTTTAGTATGATGTGGGGAATGAGGAGAGGCGTCTAGGGTTCAAGTTTCAGCTACAAAGGAGCAATGGATCAACGGGAAAAGCTCGCCGGAGTTGGGGAAGAAATCGCTGGCCGGAGGTGCTCCGGTAGGCATTTACAAAATCTGATTTTACTGGATGTAGAGGACAGCAAGAGGAAGCTCTGGTAAAAATTTTAGATCAAAATAAGATCGGGAGTGACCAGGAGAGCTCGCCGAAGTTATGCCTTAAAATCCGCCGGAATTACTGTAGCAGTTACTGATTATTTAATCCGAATTATTAAGTATCACCCATAAAATCGAAATAAATATCAAACAACCGTTTAAAAATCAGAGAAAAATCTGTAACGTGACCCACAGCCTTAGTAACACAAATAAAATATTATTATATAAAATAATAATTTTATTCGTGTACAGTAAATAATTTTATATTGTTTTTAATATCTTTTTAATTTGGAAAATACTAAAACAGCCCCAAAAATTCTAAGAAAATTCAGTGAGTTTAATTAGGACATTTTGAGATCAAATAAAATATTTTGGTACCACCAAATATTTTATTTTTATACCCACATATATTTTTATTTTGTTAAAGCTTTCGGAAAGGCTTTAGAAAATATATAATTTGACAAATATAGAAAATTTCACAGAAATTCCCTTAGGTTTATTTATATTAAATAAGATAGTTTTAGCAAAACCAAATCTTTTATTTTGTCTCCAAACTATATTTTAATTGATGAGACTTTTGGAAAGATTTTGAAATCATGATTTTAACAAATAATGGGAAAATTCACCGAAGTTCCTTGTGATATATATATATTTTTAAAACTAATTCCAACCTAAATAGGGTTTTTATTTTTTTTAAGGAAATAGTTTTAAGTTTTTCTAAAAATTGGCAAAAGTATTTTTCCTTTGAACTCGAGAGAAATCCAGAAAATTAAGAGGAAACAAATAAACTTGAGACAACCGATAAAAATAATAATTTTTAAAAAAAATTATCCTATTTTTGAAATGAAATTTTGGGATGTTACAAATTATGAAGTGATCTGTTGATGGTTTTTGAAATGCTTTATTTCATTGAATAAAAAGGGTTGTAGTATCACCTCTTCACTTCACATGAAAACAATAACCATAGACTATCGTGAATCTTAAATTTATAGTATCACCATTCCGTCTCATGGACAAGAGTCGTTGGGTTTATCTTGGTTATGTTTTGCTAAAATAATGAACAGAGCTATGATTTGATATCGTTGTTATGTTTTGTTAATTTGGTTTGTGGCTTTTGTTCCTATCATAAAATTAGTTTATCTGTCAGGTTATAGTCGTTATTGTTATAATACTTTATCTTCTCAAGCAATTTTGCTTAGTTGCTACGTAAATTTTATTTGGAGATGATTCTGGTTGCTAAAATTCAATTTTTTATGCATTAGTGAGCTTGCTGAAATTTCGGTTTATTTGGCTGTTTGGTTGTACTGCTTGCATGTGGTAGTGACATTCTGCCATACGGAATGCCAGGGTGTTACAATATTTGTGATATTGTACTACCTAGGAACATGCGAGAAGCACCACCAGGACAGCTGCAAGCACTCAGTTGTCTGGCTCAATTCAAATTGATGCCAAGTCGAACCGGCCACCTCTACTCTATGTTGGCGCACTTTTCGAAAGGCGCCATCACCTCCACACAACCACATCCCCAGCTGGACTCCACCCTTGCCATGCCAATCAAGCTGGACTACAAGTCATCCACAATTCGGGCTTTGTGTTTAGTTCGAAGTCCGTAGATAGAACTGCATTAAAAAGGGCATATCTCCCTCATACAGAGTCCAATTGAGGATTTCTTGTGCTTGTTAGAAAGATAACGACGATATATTTCCAATGGATCTAGTCCCAGCCCCAGATTCATTGTGGATAATCCGAAATCATCAAAACAATGTGTCATGCTGCTGTTTTGGGTTGTTTGGGGCCTTGTAAGCATGTGGGGGTCCAAACCTAGGTTGTGTGCGCCCCTCTAGTCGCACACAACCCTAGCCGCTGCCTCCCTCTCATATATTCAGTAGCCGCCACTTTAGACACAAGTGTTTTGCTTAGATTACAACTGGACACTCTGTTTGTTTTTCGTCGTACATCGGTTTGTGGAACCCTAACTCGTATGCTTCATATTATTCGCAATTTCAGATTGCATCTTCAACGTTCTTGCTTGTGTTCTCGATTCGCATGCAGGGATTAGCCTTCTTGGTGAGGTCAATCGTGTTTGTGCATGGTTGATAACCTACATAGCCGTGGTGTAGCGATTGTAGGGTTCGGATCAGTTCTGATTGGAAGCCGGATCGTCAATGTCGAGTTCTCCATCTATGGAATTACTACTACATGTCGGAAGATTAGGCCACCATTCGCATCAAGTGGTATCAGAGCCACAATTGCCTGATATCCTTGTATCCCTAATTTTGTTTTGCCATCGTCCTAGAGTACAGAAAAATTGCCCCACAAAAAAGTTCCTCATTGATTCCGCTCCGCTGTCCTACAACCCCTTGTGCATTTGTAATTTTTGTTTTTAGTTTCGCTTTGTTGAGTTCGTATCCATCGTCATCGTCTTGTTGCTGATTGAAGTCGTGATCCTAGTTCTTGTTTTGCATTGTTAGTCATCCTACCACCACCAATCCCCAAAACCAAACAAAGTCCTACTCGGTTTGCCCACGCCGCCACTTTGGATTATATCTCCCACTCCGCAAGCCCTAGATAGGTCGCGAGCCCCCTTGTGTCAATTTCCCTGCACCGCTAGCCTCTGTTTTTCACCCGCGATCCTATTGCTGGCTCAGCCCTAACTGAAAGGAAGAAGTGAAGTCTCAGGCAATTCTAGATTGTGTAGTGTTCAGTAAAACGGGCATAACTTTTGCATATGGACTCCGATTGGGGTGTACTTTTTTCGAAGAGGACAACGAGGCGCATGTGAAAAAAATAGAGGTCTATAGACCTGTGCAACTTTTGACCCTCAAAATCAGCCTTTAAGACCGAGTTTCAGCCCCCGAAAGTTTGTTGTGCTATTTTTGCTGATTTTTTGGTCATCTGTTTAACGTTTTCTATCATTCTAAAATGTGAGATTTTTGTTTTGCCTTTGAATTAAAATAAATACAAGGGAAAAAGGCAAGTGCAAACAAAAAGAAAGAGCCGCACTGAAAAAATCAGAGAGAAGAAAAGAAGCAAAAAGAGGGAAAGAAAGTAAGATAATCAGAATTGCTTCCATCCGCTAGTCACGGTATCATGAACCAGCCATCGGTTGTACCATGAACTAGCAAAAAGAGGGAAAGCAAATAAGATAATTAGGTTCTCCTTTGCAATCGCCTCACTCACGCTCTAGTCACAGTATCATGAACCAGCCATCGGTTGTACCATCCGCTGCTTTGGTAATAACATTTGTAAGAGCGTGGTAAGACACCTGAGAGTGAGTGATTCCACCTTCCACCACCTAGTTAGTTGATAGGGATAAACTCTTGTGTTGTTTTTTGTCTTCTACTAACAATGGCAGGTTCGCAACCTGAAGCTGTGGATGGAGAGGAGTGTATTTCGATAAATGAGTTTAATAATATGCTAAATGGCATCAATGCAAGCATTGCAAAGATTGATCAAGACAATGAGCATGGATTGGAGAAATAGAGCGAAGCATTACCGATCTTCTTACAAGGATGGAGAACTATGAGAGACTATCACCTCTCAATGGGGCTCGGAGAGTGGAGGAGCATGATGCAGCCCACGATCATGAAGAGTCTATCGCAAGCGATGATGAGGATGGAGAAAACCGTCACGCCTTCACTGCTCATGCCATTGCACAAGATGTACGACAACAATGACGTCGGAATCACAAGAATCATCGTATGGGAGGTAATAATTTTAATCAGTGCAATGGTCTTGGATATGATGATCCTTTTTCTAAAGTTAAATTTACCATACCATCTTTTTCTAGTGCATATGATGCTCAAGTTTATTTAAATTGGGAAATAACTTTTGAACAAAAAATTAACTCCCATTTAGTTCCTAAAGTACATAGAGTCAGACAAGCTACTAGCGAGTTCAAAGATTTTGCTATCATTTGGTGGAATGAAGTAGTAAATTCTGGCTTACAACCTGATACATGGGATAAATTTAAAGTGAAGGACCATGTGGAGGTCTACCCAAGTTTGTGATGAGTATTTTGACTAAACTTGAGCTTGGTATGCCTTGGTTTGAGTTTGATTTGAATTGGATTTGAAATTTAAAACAATTTGAGTCTTCTCTGTTTTCCCAGTGCTACCGTCCATGGTAGCCTAGTGTAAGGAGAGAATTTCAAGATTGTTTTCCATGTGTTCTTGTTGATCTAAGGTTAGTAATTGGTTTTAACTGCATTATTATATTTAAGATTTAGGTAGCTAGTTTGGTGAAGAGAGAATTTGAATATTGTGTTTAGATCTAGCTTGTAGATCCATTTGTTCGGTGTTCTAAAGTAGTAATTGGTTATATAATTGCATCATATTCAAGAAGTACCTAGAAGTGCATAATTTAAGAATGTGCGCACATCTATTATACTTTAATATTTAACACAAAATGTTATATGCGTACCGTAGATAGATCAAAGCTGGATATACGCATGCCGAGTACATTAATGGCGTCTTCGCTTTTAGAAGAGCTGCAGAGGAGGATATGTTTAATAAGGGGGTGCAGTTTATGTCTTGTCCATGCATTAACTGCGAGAATCTGAAGATTTTTCGAAACTCTGCGCAGATCGAAGCACACTTGATTATGAGGGGTTTCAAAAGGGGTATATATGTTGCACCAGTCACGGTGAAGAGCAGGATATACAGGAAGCAGGTAGTATTAACATCGTCAACGAAGTCAATGATATGCCAGATGATCATATCTATTGTGCTTTCGATGAGGATAGGTTGCAGGATAACAATCTGAATTAGATGTTGCGCAACGTAGAAGGGAACCGTGATGACAGAGAATATGGTAAATTCCGAGGCTTGATGGAGGACTTAGAGAAACCTTTAATCCTAGGCTGCAAGTCGAAATACACAAGTTTGTCATCTGTGCTTGAACTACTGAAATTGAAGGCAAGCAACGGTTGGTCCGACAAGAGCTTCACAGCGCTGTTACGTTTATTGGCGCACATGCTTCCGGAGGGAAATGAGTTGCCGACAACTATCTACAAAGCTAAGAAGGTTCTTTGTCCCTTGGGAATGAAATTAGAAAGAATACATGCATGTCCGAACGATTGTATCCTGTACTGCAAAGAGTACGCAAACTTGCATGTATGTCTTGTGTGCAACGCATGTCGGTACAAGTATAAGAGTCATTCAGATGATGACAGCGAGGGCATCGAGGTGAAGAAAGGACCTCCTGCTATGGTTGCATGGTATCTGCCTATAATTCCTCATTTGAAGCGTTTGTTTGTGAACCCAAATGAGGCAAAACTGCTGTATTGGCACTCAGAGGAGTGTAAGAACGATGGAATGCTAAGGCACCCTGCTGATTCCATTCAATGGAGAAACATCAATAGGAGGTTTAAAGAATTCGCTGTGGATCCATGGAATATATGGTTTGGATTGAGTACAGATAGAATGAATCCTTTCGATAACATGAGCAGCCGGTATAGCACTTGGCCTGTCAATCTCTATATATACAATCTTCCTCCATGGTTGTCTATGAAGCGGAAGTACTTTTTGTTGTCTATACTTATCCAAGTATCGAAACAATCTGGTAACGATATTGATGTGTACCTAGCACTATTGGTGGAAGATCTGAAAATACTATGGGTTCCTAGGGTACAAGTATGGGATTCGTACAAACGTGAGAAATTCACTTTGCACTGCCTATTGTTCTGCACCATAAATGATTACCCTGCCCTTGGTAACCTATCAGGCCAGAGTACAAAAGGAATCTAGTCTGCACTCACTGCTTAGACGATACCAAGAGCGTGTGGCTGAATCACTCGCGCAAAACCGTGTACATGCGTCACCGTAGGTTCTTTCGGAGGAATCACCCATATCACAAGATGAAGAAACAATTCAATGGAACGAACGAAGACGGTTCAGCTCCAAAACCTTTAAGTGGGATAGATGTTCATGATATGGTTAAGAACTTGGATGTTTCAAAGACCATGTGGAGGTCTACCCAAGTGTGATGAGTAATTGATTGTTTTCGAGCTTTTGGTTCTCAAGGTTGAGTTTGATTTGAGTCTATCTAGGTCGAAGACCAGTGATCGGACCTCAAGTGGTCTAGACTTTGGCTGGTCGAAGACCAGCAGTCAAGTGACTCGATTAGAGTGTGAATCAAGATGTATCGAGTAGGTATGCTGCTAGGTCGAACGGTGGGTTAGGTCAAGTAATGCCCTGTCGACTAGTGGTCGAGTGTGTCGAGTAGAATGAGAATCGATAAGTATCGAGTAGGATTACTCAATGCTTGATATCAACACATCGACTCGATTCTGAGCAAAGTGGGCAATACTATGTGATGTGGTTCCTTATTTTTTATGGTTGCAGGACGACGGTGCTAGGTCATGGTGAGGCGAAGGATGGCCGGGACTAGGCGAGGTGCGTCGGAGGTCCAGACGGTCGAGGATCGTTGGAAGATGATCGGAGACGGAGTCACCGTGAACCTTGAAGACAAGGAATGGATGAGATGCTAGCTAGAGAGCAACTCGGATCAAGGAGCACCGTCGAATCATGGTCTAGGAGATAGAGTAGTGGGTCAAGTTAGCAGGCCTTGAAAAACCTAGTGTGCTTGTTGGGTTTCGGGTTAGCCCATGTAAGGCTGTGTTTGGGGTTCATCCTAACCCTTGATGGTGGTCCTTAGGGAAGATGGATCTCATCCAAGGGTGGAGGGTGACTCGAGAGTAGTATAAATAGAGGGGAGGGGTGGCCTTCCTTCTCTTGAAGGTTTTAGAGCTTTTTGCTCATTTCAGCTTTTTGCCCACTTTCTATCATGCTTAAATTTACATTACGCATTAAATTCAGCAATTTAATTTCAAGCATTTAAATTGTGTACTTCATTCTTGCAATCCAGTTATACGCAATTTGGATTTGTCTCCCCTCCTACTTGCTATTGCCTCTTATCTCGAAGGATTGCTGCGTTTTTGTTGCAAGAAACCGATCTTGTGTTCTTGAGTGATTCATTCTTATAGATCGTGTTTGCAGAGATTTTGACTTGAATTCTTACTTGCTGTGACAAGTGGGAGGTTATCCAAGATCATCTTGATCATCAAAACCCCACGAGCAAGTCCAAGATCAAGTTCTTGTGTTTTGCTTGAACTTGGTGTATTTTTTCTAGGACAAAAAGGTTGGAACTTTGACGTCAATCCTTACGATTGAAGGTTGGAATAACTTTCTGACACCCTTAAGATCACATCTACCAAGTTTCATGAGTTTTTGTTCGGCCGATCAAAAGATTCTTCGAATTAGCTTTTGAGTTCATGTTGTTCTTGGCTCTGTTCTTCCTGCTGTTCTTGAGCCTGGTCATACCGTCCTCCGTACGGTCATACCAGACTTGCAAAAAAACTTCCTCCATTTGTTTTGCTCCTATTGAGTAAATTATCTGTGAGCTTGTTTGGATTATTTTGAGTGGGGAAATCTTATTTGGGATCATTCACCCCTCCATCTGATCGCCATTTCGATCCTCCAATTGGTATCATAGCCGGTTTTTCTCTTGCATAGATCTTGACCGGTCTCAAGAGCCATGGCGATGGACAAATATTTCACCAAACCTCCTATTTTTTATGAAGTTGATTTTCCATTTTAGAAATCACGGATGGAGTCATACATCACTGCCTAGGGCTTCCTGATATGGCAAAAGGTGAAAACCCCCGTATGAGGTTCCTGCTGATGAAAACGTCACGGCTGACAATATGACTGACGTTGAGGCAAATGCTAAGGTAAGGAACATCGTCATACAGGGTCTTAGTCGCAGTGAGTATGATAGGATTTCTCACCTCCGTTCTGCTCACCAGATTTGGGTGACTCGATGTTAATCATGAGGGCACTATCCAAATCAAAACGGTTAGACATGACCAATTCAAGCGCGATTACAATAAGTTTGAACAACACGCTGGTGAGAGTCTTGACGAGTGCTTTGGTCGATTTACAAAGATTTTGAGCGACCTCAGAGAAGTCGGTTGCATATACCCTGACTCGGATAATGTTCGACACTTCTTGACCGCACTAGATCTTCTAGTTTGGGAGATGAAGGTGACCACCATCAAGGACACTACAGATCTATCGACTCTAACTCTTGACGGGCTTTATTCCTGACTCAAAACTCATGAGATCGATGTCGTCTCTCGCAAGACGAAATCTCAGTCGATGGCGTTGTTCACCGATCCTACTGGATCCACATCAGATTCTTTTGCTGGTTTTTTCCTCTCCACCCTTTGTGAGCTAAGCGATGACCAACTGGAAAATTTTTTAGAAATTGAGCTTGCCCTTCTAGCTCGCAAATTCTCTCATGCATACAAGAGGGTGAGGCAGAGGAAGAGAGGTGGCTCGATCACCTGCTTCGAGTGTGGTGGCCCCAACCACATTCGAGCGAACTACCTTAAGCTGGAGAAGGGCAAGATCGACTCTGGCGGTTCGGCAAAGAACGACTACATCAACAAGAACTGCAACAAGATACCTCCAACTCGTGAACCGGCGTGTGAGAAGAACTACCGCAACTTCTCGAAGAACAAGAAGCTCTTCCATCGTGTCCTTGCCGCACTCAATGATATCAACCTCTCTGACACAGAGACCTATAGTGATGAGGGCAAGGATGATCCGCAAGAGAATAAAGGCGGCGACGACTTCACCGGGATGTGCTTCATGGCAGACGCCAACGGCATCAGCGACTTTGAGATCTATAGCGACTCGGACGAGGTACCCTCTTATGACCAGCTCAATGAAGCTTTTTGCAAATTAGGAAAATTTCATGCTAGAGTTAGAGCTAAGTGTATGGAGCTAGAGAAGGAAGTATGTGCCTTGACTCGGGAGTTAGCTTCTCTTATATCTTCTCCCTCCCGAGTCACTAATGACTTTATTCTTTGCGATGCTTTGATTGTGGAGCTTGAGAACCTAAGGACTATGCATGATAGTGTGCTGTCTGAGCTCGATAGTCTTAGGTCGAAGAATGCTAGCACTAGTTCTATTGATGCTATTCCTGTCGATGCTAGCCTTCCTCATGCTCACACAAGTGCATCGTGTGAAAATTGCCCTAAATTGCTTGCTGAAATTAATGCCATGAGTGATCACCTTAGGAAGCTATCTTCTAGAAACAATGAACTCGAATTGCATGCTTCTAAGGACTCAGTCAGCTCATGTGAGGGCTATAAGCAACTAAAACTTAACAATGAATCTCTAAATGTCAAGTGTGCTAAAGTTGCTAAGGACTTACTAGATAAGTCACAAGGAAGTTCCTTGCAATGTACTGAAATTGAGGGGGACTTTGATAAAATCCATGTCAAATTTAGGAAGAAGCTAAAAGACCAAGCCTCTAGGATTAGAAATGAACCTTGCGTTTCTTGTGAGCCCTCAAGATTGAGGCAACCGTGCTGAGGGAGAAAAATGCACGTGCTGGTAGTTCTTCTCTGTCTGGTTCTTCTTGGTCTTCTCTTTCCTGTTCTTGATGTGCCTCTTTCTTCCGGCATTGTGAGTATCTCATGAGTACTCTCAAGAAATTTGTTGGAGGCAAGAAGAAGCTCAGTCTCATTCCAAACCAATCCAAAATTAGCTGATTCAATAAAGGTCTAGGATTTGACTATTTAGAGCATGCTAGGACTCATCCTCCTATCATTGTGCGTAGTTCCAAAAGTGGTGAGATCGTGGTAGCTCCTAGGGTGAGTACCACTATGTTTAGGTCTACTGGGGTTGCCCATGGGATCTCTGACAAAAAGGTTGCTCCTCCTGTTGCTTCTGCCTCTAGCAAGGCGAAGTATACATGCACCTTCTGTCAGAATGATGGACACCTAGTGGATTTCTGTTTTAGGTGTGCCAAGATCACAAGGCGTAAGCGTGTGGCTGCTTTGAGAGGTATTCAGGGTCATCCCCAGACTCTGAGTGCTCCTAGAGCATACATAGCTATATTGGTTAGAGAGTCGTCTATTTTTGGGCAACGTACAGGACTCAGTTTTCATGCTGTTCATTCGAGTTTTAGTCCAGGAGCTAGTTGTGGTCAGTCTTTTCGCCGTCCTCTTGATATTCCTCATTTTCCCATCGGGGTAGATATCAGCAGCGTGAGGCATTTTCCGGTAGGAGATTCAAGCAGCCTCACTGGATGGTCCGGCCTTTGCATCACGGTACGCCAACCCAGTTTCAACTCCTCAATCTTCTGCTATTGCTAGTTCTGAACTTGTGAGAATTGAGCGTCAGAGAGACACTCGAGTCCAGTCTTCTTCCTCTGTGGCTGGTACTCTGAGGCATCGTGTGGTTCAGTATTGGGTCCCCAAGTCTTCACTTTATCTCAGTACTAAGTCATCTCTTTGTCTTTTGGCTTGATCAGGTTCGTCGGATAGGGAAGGGAGAGGTTTGGACTGTTGACTTCGGTTGTTCTCGTCATATGAACGGAGACTCAAGATGGTTCTCTTCCCTAGTTCGAGCCCCCGGTGATGAGTTGATCACCTTTGGGGATGCTTCTTCAGGTAGAGTCATTGCTAAAGGTACCATCTGCATTACTGATAATTTTATTCTTAAGAATGTTGCCTTAGTAATAAGCTGCAATATAATCTGCTTTCTGTTTCTCAGCTTATCGATGACTCTTTCGAGGTAAGCTTCAAGAGTAGTGCCTGTAGGATCCTCGATTTATTAGGAGAGTTAGTTTGCAGGATTTCTAGATTTGGGAGAGTTTTTCGTGCTGATTTTTCTGCTTCGGCTGGAGACTCTCTTCACTGTTTGATTGCTTCGGAGTCCTGTGATCTCTCTTTCTAGCAAAGGAGATTAGGTCAGATTGGCTTCGACCATTTGACTCGAGTTAGCAATCATGATCTCATTCGTAGTCTGCCTAAACTTAGGATGGTCAAAGACTTAGTTTGCTCTCTTTACCGATATAGCAAGATGGTTTCTGCTTCTTGTCCTCCAATCACTATTGTGATAACTGATGCACGAGGATAGCTTTTACATATGGACACTGTTGGTCCAACTCGAGTGTAGTCATCGGGTGGGAAGTAGTATGTCCTTGTCATTGTCGATGAATTTTCAAGGTACTCTTGGGTGTTTTTCAAGACCTCGAAGGATGAGTCTTTTACTCATTTATGGGGTTTGGTCAGTAGGTTGTCTATCGAGCTCCTAGGTGCCTTACGAGCTATACGCAGTGACAATGACACGGAGTTCAAAAACTCTTACTTTGAGAGTTTCTGTGTAGACTCTGGTTTAGAGCATCTGTTCTCCTCTCCCTACGTCCCTCAGGAAAGTGACGTAGTGGAAAGGAAGAACAGGACCCAGGTAGATATGGCCAAGACGATGCTAGACGAGTATAGTACTCCTTGGAAGTTTTGGGCTTAGGCTATAGCTACTTCATGCAATGTTTCTAATCGAGTATTCTTGAGAGCACATTTGCACCGCACTTCTTACGAGTTGAGGTACGGGCGAAAGTCCAGTGTTTCTCATTTTCGTGTGTTTGGTTGCAAGTGTTTCATCTTGAAGTCTAGTAACCTGGATAAGTTTGAGTCTCGCTCCTCTGATGGTATTTTTCTGGGCTACTCGACTTCTTCTCGTAGCTATAGGGTCTGGAGTTGTGAGTTGAATAGGATCATAGAGACCTGCGAAGTGACCTTTCATGAGGCTAGCCTAGGAGCTAGACCTGATATTTCAGGCTCTTCTTTCTCCTCTGAGACCATCTTTGTAGAGGATGAGGATGATGGATATGATGGTATTCCACCTAATTCAGTCCTCTCTACACCTGAGGTGCCTCCTGTTTCCATTTCTGCACCTCAGGGAGACCAACCTTTGCCTTCTGACTCTCATGCAGCTAGTGGCTCTTACCTATTACTTCTGTTCATGAGGTAGAGGCCACTTCTGCTTCTGGACCTCCCCGATATATTCAATATTCTCATCCACCTGATCAGGTCATTGGCGATCTGTTTGAGTGGGTCACTCGCTCAAAATCGGGTTTGTCCAGTTTCTGCCTATACTCAGCCTTTGTTGCCTCCTTTGAGCCAAAGAATGTTTCTCATGCATTATCCGATACATCATGAATTAATACCATGCATGAGGAACTTGAAAACTTCGAGAGGAACAAGGTATGACAGCTTGTCATCTAGTCATAATGTCATTGGGACCAAGTGGGTGTTCAAGAACAAGCAGAGTGAGGATGAGGTTTTCATTAGAAACAAGGCTAGGCTAATTGCACAGGGCTTTTCTCAAGTCGAGGGTCTTGACTTTGAGGAGACCTTTGTCCCTGTAGCTAGACTAGAAGCTATTAGGATCTTGCTTACATTTTCTGCATCCAAGGGCTTCAAGCTTTATCAAATGGATGTCAAGAGCGCATTTCTCAATGGGTATATTGAAGAAGAGGTGTATGTCAGGCAGTCTCCAGGATTCGAGAACCCCAAATACCCAAATCATGTCTTCAAGCTTTCTAAAGCTTTGTATGGACTTAAGCAGGCCCCTAGAGCTTGGTATGAAAGGCTTAAGTCCTATCTTCTCTACCATGGTTTCAAAATGGGTATAGTAGACAAGACTCTGTTCATCAGACACCAAGATTCTCATTTCCTCATCGTTTAGATTTATGTGGATGATATTATCTTTGGTGGCTCTTCGCATTCTCTTGTGTCTCAGTTTTCAGAAGTAATGAGCACAGAGTTTGAAATGAGTATGATGGGTGAGTTGAGCTACTTCCTTAGCTTCCAAATCAAGTAGACTCGGGAGGGCTCCTTCTTGCATCAAGGCAAGTACACTGGAGACCTCCTAAGGCGCTTCGACCTATCTGACGGGAAGCTAATGATGACTCTTATGGCCACCACTGCTGTCCTCGAGCCTGATGAGGATGGTGAGCCAGTTGATTAGAAGGAGTTTCGGAGCATGATCGGCTCCCTCCTGTACCTCACTGCCTCGAGGCCAGACATACATTTTGTTGTGTGTCTATGTGCTCGCTTTCAGGCTTCTCCTCGCGTCTCTCACCGCTAGGCAGTGAAGCACATCTTCAGGTACATTCAAGCTACCATTGACTATGATATTTGGTACTCTTCTTCTTTCTTGTCTATCTCTTCGAGCCTTTTCAGATGCAGACTTTGCTAGCTGTAAAATAGATAGGAAGAGCACTTCTGGCACTTGCCAATTCATTGGCACTTCTCTTGTTTCTTGGTCATCTAGGAAGCAGTCCGGAGTTGCACAATCCACCGCTGAGGTCGAATATGTTGCTGCAGCCAGTTGCTGTAGTCAGATTCTCTGGATGAGATCGACCTTGCGGGACATTGGGTTAGAAATAGAGAGTGTGCCACTTTTCTGTGACAACACTTCTGCTATTTGCATTGCGAAAAACCCAGTACAACACTCCAGGACAAAGCACATTGATATTAGATATCACTTCCTTAGAGACCATGTGGAGAAGGCGATATGGCATTTCAGTTTGTAGAGAGTGACCACTAGATAGCCGACATCTTTACCAAGCCATTGATAGCTCTAGGTTTGTGTCCTTGAGAGGAGAGCTTGGAGTTGTGTGCCCTTATGGCTTATTCTGAGGGGGAGCTAGTTTATGTATTATGTTTTATACATTTTCTTCCAGCCTTTCTTTTCCTTTGCATCTCCTGGGTGTTTCTGAGTCGAAGTGTTATCTACTATCTTTTCTATGCTCTATAGCCACCCAATTTATAGCTTCTTGACTTCTTCTCCTCATTCTGTGTTTCTGATTTCCGTTGAGTTTAGTTGGACCTTTCTTTAGCTTAATTATGCTAATTACTCAATTTGAACTAGATTTGTGCTTAAAATTGATTCACTTGTTGAGGGGGAGTTTGAAAATCTGCTTCATGCATTTCATATAGACTTCATTTTCTATTTTATGAGATGTCTATTTTGCAGATGACTATTATTCATGTTGTACACCGTGCTACATCTTTTGAAGAAAAATTCTAGCTTAGATATGTCCAAGTTCAATTTCTCCTACTAAGCTTGTTAAAATTTGAAAATTAAAGCTTTAAATGAAAATTTGATTAAACTTGTTAATTTTCCTTGCTAAGTTTCTACTCTAGGAGTATTTGCCATAATTTGTGAAATTTTGGAGTTCTCTAGAGTCCCAATAGCAACTTGGGTGAAACTTGTTGATTCATGCCTGAGTTCTTCATACGCTCATATATGCTTAAAATGCAAAACAAGAAAAATTGACTCTTTTTGTGCAAAATTGATCTCAACACTTTATATTCACGAGACTGCTTCCCATTGCACTTGGGATGAACTTGGAATGTATTGTGTATGACCAAGATCATTCTATTAAGAGTTCCTCTTGAGATGATCGAAAATGGCCTGAGTCAATCACTTAAAAATGCAAAAAAAAACATCATATGTGGGTAAAGAATGCAAATAATGTCAAACATTTGCACCCCACTATGTCATTTAAAGTGTTAAATCCAAAATTTGCATTAACTGAAAAATGAGCTCGAAGGACCTTGTATGCACTTCCAGATTCCCCAAAGTGTTGAGTAGGTTGAACTCTAGGTTCTCCATTTGATCCTTTGAATGGCTTTGCTTCTAATTTAGAAACTATGCTTAGTGTTGCACCTATTAAATTATGAAAAAATGACCTCATCTTCTTTGTGCTTGCTAGCAAAATTGATATTCGCACTTGGACATGTCTCTGTTTAGTTTAATCTGAACTTGAGTAACTTGGTGTCATAGTTTGTGTATATGATCACTTGGATAATTCTCAAAGCTCTTTTAGGATGCATTTCATTCATGCATTTTCAAAAGGAGGAGAAATAGAAGAAAATATCATCTTGATGCCTATATTGCCAAAATGGGGAGAAATTGTAGAAAAGGCATCATTAAAAAAAAGATGTTATTGCATTCTGTCTCTTATGATCTTTGTAAAGTTTTGCAAATTTTTTTAACATCATAAGTATATTTGAGTTCTTCTTGGAATTTCTAGAGCTTTTATGGAAAACTTGTTCTTTCTATTGGCTTGCTCTAAATTCCTTCATGCCAACTTGGTTAGGTCCTTCTTTCTTTCTGGATCAAGTTCGGCTTTTCATCCAAATTGATTCATTCTCTTCTCTTCTCAACCTCAAAATTTTAATGCCTTTTGGGAGTTTCTCAATATATTCGTCAAGGGGGAGATTGAAAGACCATGTGGAGGACTACCCAAGTGTGATTACTATTGACTGTTTTCGAGCTTTTGGTGCTCAAGGTTGAGTTTGATTTGAGTCTGTCCTGGTCGAAGACGAGGGGTCGGACCTCGAGTGGTCTGGACTTCGCCTAGTCGAAGACCAGTGGTCGAGTGACTCGAGTAGAGTGTGAATCAAGAAGTATCGAGTAGGGATGCTGCCCCGTCGGCTTGTGGTCGAGTGTGTCGAGTAGAGTGAGAATCGATAAGTATTGAGGACAGTTACTCGATGCTCAATATCGACTCATCGTCTCGAATCTGAGCAAAGTGGGCAAAGCTATGTGATGTGGTTCTTTGTTTTTGATGGTTGTAGGATGACGGTGCTAGGTCATGGTGATAGAAATGGACCATTGGATAATGTTTTTCTTGCAATTGTTCAGAATGAACCTTCACTGATGCCAAACATTTCTAGGCCTTAATGATGAATAATGCAAATGCTTCTTTGTTTTGTTCTAGCATGCGGCAGTAATATGATGAATAGAACATCATTACCATAAAAGAAGTGATATTGCCATGTTGCGATATGATGGTAGGCATGGCACACATAGAACATTTATACCATTAATAAAGATGTCAAGAATATAACAGGGAACACATGGGTGTATAGTCGAATCATGGAAGATGTTCTTTATTTTCAAAGTTTAAACTTGCTTAACCCATGAAGTCATCTCTGCACTGTACTTGTATTGTGTAGTTGGCCAACCACATGATTGAAAATTTATGAATACCTTTCCTAAATGTATGATTTAGACATATAACTAGTGGCATGATGTAAGGGACTGAGGTGGTACATTTTCATGGCTACAAAAATTGTACAATTGAAAGAATATAGCTCTGAACTTAATCATGGTGCCTGTGGGATTGCTCTGTGGGAGTGCTCTCTGATGAAAATGGGTGATTAATGAACATAACAATTAATCTGTGTAAGCTTGGCCTTGAACTGCTAGCTTTATTTCCTATTTATGCACTGAAGTATTTAGTGTTCTTCACTGTTAATATGCTCTGGTCTTCATTCAGCATTATCTGTGACCTATTACATTCTGTTGTCAGTCTTGCTATTGTTGTTTGATAACAACTTGCTGGTTCAGTTGGGTTTTCACTATTAGGCTAACCTGTTTTTGATGATCTAGTAATCTATCTAGTACATTCGTTTAGTAATTTGTTTAAACTTGATCTAAACAAAGTCTTAATATAGATAATTTTAACAGTGAACTTATTGATAAATATTTGACTGTCCACATTAAGGGAGGTAAGGGTTGAAGGCCATATTTATTAGATTAATTGTTTGGCCATTTATGATTGTGGTTGAGGATATAAAATCTTCAGTCATACCCAAATCTGAGAGCAATAAAACACTAATGCAACAATCTGTTGTACATGACATGATTCATTACTTGTATGACATAAATTTTAAAGTGTGCTTATTCGTGTTGTTTATTTAATATTTGATATCTTTGGATTATGTATCTGTTATATTATTATTTGGGATTAACTGGTTATACTTGCTCTCATATATGTTCAAATTTATCTTCTACTTCCCTAGTACATAAAAATATACTTTCATATAATAAATATACTTAAGGGTAGAATATATATACTACCTTTGTACCCATCAAATAAAAACAGTCATCAATTGGTAGCTGTAACATCTCAAAATTGGAGTTTTGGAATGTTTGAATTTGAAAATGAACCATTTGCATTTTTCCCAGATTAATCAAAGCTTAATTTGAATCTTATATTTATGAAATGATTTAATTTGATTAAATTATTCATCAAACAAAAGATTTTTAGTTTTAGTTGGGTTCATTATGTCTCAAGGAATTTTTCTGTATTTTTGGAAATTTTTTTGAATTTATTTGCTATTTATTTGAATTTATTTGTTTTATTTGAATTTCTGTAATTTCATTAATTCGGAAAACGTTTTTATTTTCAAAACCCTCCGCGGGCTGAATTCTTTGCGTCTGTTTCTTTTTTCACTGGCCGCTCGCTCGGCCAAATTTATTCCTCCGCGCCCAAACCCACCGGCCCAAGACGTGTGAGCCGTTCGATCCTCGCCGCGTGTGCGGTACAGATGCTACCACGTCGCCTCGCGCCTACGCCGCCAGCCAAAACCCTAACCCTAGCCGCGTCCGCGCCAATTTCAGCATCCATGCAGATTAAAAAGATGCAGAAGTCAGATAAAGAAGCTGCTAAGATCAAGGATAGGATAAAGGAAGGCAAAGCCCCAGGATTTTCGGAAGATGGAGAAGGAATCGTTTGGCTTGGAAAAAGTATCTATGTGCCAAATCAAAAAGAGATCAAGCAGTTGATATTAAAGGAGGCGCATGAGTCAGCATACTCAATTCATCCAGGCAATACTAAGATGTATCATGATCTTCGTGGTCTATATTGGTGGCCAAGGATGAGAAAAGAAATCGCAGAGTACATAGCTATGTGTGATGTATGCTAGTGAGTAAAAGCTGAACATCAAGGACCCGTAGGATTGCTACAGCCGTTAAAGGTACCAGAATGGAAGTGGAAAGAAATTAGAATGGATTTCATTACAGGACTTCCGAGAACCAGATCAGGTTACGATTCAATATGGGTTGTAGTGGATCCATTGACAAAAGTTGCACATTTCATTCCTGTGAGAACAACTTACCAGGGAGATCAACTTGCAGAGTTGTATATGTCAAGAATTGTGTGTTTGCATGGCGTGCCAAAGAGAATTGTATCAGATTGAGGCACTCAATTCACTTCAAGGTTCTGGCAAAAGTTGTAAGAAGCATTGGGTACCAACCTGAATTTCAGCACAGCTTATCATCCTCAGACTGATGGACAAACTGAGCGAGTAAACCAAATCCTTGAAGATATGTTAAGGTCATGTGCTTGTCCAATGCAGCAAGTTGGGATCAAAGTTTACCTTATGCAGAATTCTCGTATAACAACAGTTATCAAGCAAGTTTACAGATGTCGCCATTTGAAGACTTGTATGGAAGAAAGTGCAGAACACCTCTCTATTGGAATGAAACAGGAGATCAAGTCTTCGGTCCTGATATTTTGCAAAAGGCAGAAGAAAAAGTAAAAATGATTAAAGAAAGATTGAGAATAGCGCAGTCTAGGCAAAAGAGCTACGCTGATAATCGTCAGAGAGAGTTAACCTTTGCTCCTGGTGACTATGTGTACTTGAAAGTCTCACCGCTTAGAGGGATGCGTCGATTTCAAGTTCATGGAAAATTAGCACCAAGGTTTATTGGACCGTTCTCAATCCTAGCTAGAAGTGAACAAGTGGCTTACCAGTTAGAACTGCCACCGCAGTTGCCAAATGTGAACAATGTGTTCCATGTGTCGCTGCTGAAGAAGTGTCTCAGGGTACTAGAAGAACAGATGCAGATTGAGAATGTTGAGCTACAGGATGATCTCACTTACCCAGAGTATCCGATCAGAATTTTGGAAGAGGCAGAGCGTAGAAAAAGAAACAAGACGATCAAGTTTTGCAAGGTTCAGTGGAGTAACCATTTAGAAAAGGAAGCAACTTGGGAGCGAGAAGAAGATCTTAGAGAAGAGTACCCCAATCTTTTTCCTTAGCTTGTCCAAATCTCGGGGTCAAGATTTCTTTTAAGGAGGAGAGGTTTATTACATCCCAAAATTGGAGTTTTGGAATGTTTGAATATGAAAATGAACGATTTGCATTTTTTAACAAATTAATCAAAGCTTAATTTGAATATTATATTTATGAAATGATTTAATTTGACTAAACTATTCATCAAACAAAAGATTTTTTGTATTTTTGGAGATTTTTCTGAATTTATTTCCTATTTATTTGAATTTATTTGCTTTTATTTGAATTTCTGGAATTTCATTAATACGGAAAACGTTTTTATTTCCAAAACCCTCCGTGGGCCAAATCCTTCCGCAGCCCGTTTCTATTTCCACATCGGCCCGCTCCACTCGGCCCATTCCCTCCGCGGTCGTCCCAGCCAGCCCGCACGTGTGAGCCGTCCGATCCTCGCCGTGTGTGCGGTCCAGATGCTGCCACGTCACCTCGTGTCGCCGTCGCCCGAAACCCTAACCCTAGTCGCGTTCGCGCCAATTTTGGCGTCCGTGCCGCGCCCGCCTCCCGAGCCTATTTAAAGCCCCGAGGACCCACTTCCGAGGTTCGCCTCGCTACGCCGTCTCTTTTGCCCTAGCCCTTGCTGCTTGAGGCGCCACCGTCTTCTCTCGCGAGCTCGCCGAAGTTCCACCGCTGTCCCGAGCGCTTCTCTGCCGTATTTCTTCTTCTCCAATGAGCCTCCACCGCTTATTTTGGTCGCATCAAGATCCCCGCGACTCCCTCTCCCTTTTGCCCCAAAAACCCGAGCCGATCTGTCGTGTTTTGCCCCGTCGGCCACATCATCTTCCCCACCTCCGGCGTGCTCGCGCTACCGCCGTGCTTGCCGTCGCCTCCCTCTGCATCCCAGCCATCCATTCCGCTTAGGCTCGTTGGATGCGCGCCGCGTGGACAGGCCCGATTGAGCCGCGTCGCCTCGCCTCCACCGCGTCAGTGCCGCCTCGGTTCCAACGCCCGTGCCACATCAGCTGTCGCGTGGCTGCCACGTCAACCCTAGCCGCCTCGTGGCTGCCATGTTAGCATGGTCTGCCACGTCGACGCGAGTCCTCTCAGTCCACGTGAGCCGTGTCGCTGACACATGGGTCCCACGTGTTGGTTGACATTTCTTTTTATTTTTTTGATTTTACAGAAAATCCGAAATTCCAGCCAATCAGATCTTGCCACGTGTGAGCCTTTCTAATTTTTTTAAATTTCTAATCTGAGGAACTTCCAGGAGCACGTTCTCCTTCGTTCGAGCTCCGATTCCAGTGATTCAAATTTCTAAATTCATGATCTATCTTCCAGTACCATTCTTTAAAATTTTTGAATTTTGTTTGGATTTATTTTATTTATTTGGTCTCGTTTCGCGTGTAGACGACGCAATCGAAGCTCAAGCGAATCAGCAGTCAGAGGTAGATCTAGCAAGAGGCATCGAAGGCAAGTCTTCCTTGAACATATTGATCCCAAATTTATAAAAAGCTTATGTTGTTTTAAATTATGCACGCTTACTTTTATGCAATGTACTTTAAATATAGTTTTAGAGTATAGATAAATACCAGAATTTGTTATACCCTCATTGGTATTGATCATGTCAAACCTTTGTCACCCTAGATGATACTAGATATTTTATTCGATGATAACCAGTAGATTAGCATGGGACAGTAGAACTGCTTAGTACATCTTAAACGTTTCGGTATTATGCCATTATGGGAATCACTTCAAACATTGTTGAAACTTATTTGTAAAATCGCGGCAATTGGTGTTGCTGCTGTTATTTAAATGAAATAAAGTGAAAAATATGGTTTAGACCAGGGCGGATGGATGTTTGGCGGGTGCAGAAAGCACGAGACCTGGGAATGTGAATGTTCCGCCCTAGTCAATTAAGGACCAAAGCATGTGTTATCATGGACCAAGCACTACCGTACAACCACAAGTCTATATGGGTACGACCTGGCTAAATAATTTGTGCGTCTCATTATTAGCTTCGCCAGTTGGTGAGTGCCAGATGATGGCAGGCGCAAGAGGGGGCTTCTGTACTGGGCAGTTAGAACCCTAACAGCGGTGAAACCTTAGCGAGCGATGTTAATAGTAGGGTTATGCATTGTAAAGGCCTTGTCATGATCTCTCTGCCGACACACCAAAGGAACCGTGTTGATAGCTTGGCAACAAGAATCGATCATGTCTTGTGGGTAAAGTGTACACACTCTGCAGTATTAAAACTACTTAAGTAGCCATGCCCACGGTCAAGGACAGGCGAGGTACGCTTGCACATTGTAGATTTCATAGTTTTGTTTTAAAGGAAAATGATGGTTTGGGAATCCGTGAGCAGATGGAACTCTTGGGTTATGATTTGGCAGATAGAGCCAGTCAGGTAGCTAGAACCTGCTTTAGTTGTTACATCAAACTCAATTACTATGCTATTTACATTTTGGTCAAATGATGCTTTGTGAAATTACTATTGGTATTTACAATTAAACTTTGCTTTATACTAAAAGAGCCATATTATGACTTCAATTGTTTAGCCTTGCATATAGTTATCATGCATTATGTTTTCAAGACTTGCAGAGTACATTTTGTGCTCACCCTTGCAACATCCCCAACTTTTCGCAGAGGAGTTCGCAGAAGCTGAAGGTGACTGCGAGTTCTATGCTTGTGGTTATGATGAAGGCGATCTAGAATGCTAGGATGCATACCCAGTCAATTGCCTGTTGGGCAAATGGATGGGCTTATCTTGCTATTGTTATTTCGTTTTCGCTGTTTCTTATTGAACTCAAGCCATGATGCTGCTTATTTGTAATAATTGGCCATAAGGCTAATACTCTTTTGCTTAAATAATATTATTTGATTCGTGATATGGATGTGTTTTCATCACTGTTTCCACTGTGTGTGCTAGCTTTTCTTGGACTAGCACAGGTTATACACAGAGGGTTCGGATTCGGAAATCCAGTCCCGACAGTAGCCTTCCTTGCTTGATTCCTTTTCATTCTTGTTGAGTCATGAAAACCAGCCTAAATTGCAAGATGGTGTCCCCTCATTCGTCGTCTCAAGGATGTGATGAGCCATCGTAAGGAAAACCTCCTCGAGGTCCAAGAGGAGCAAATAAAACGCTCACGGACCGATATACCATCACGACGGTTGATCCAAAGGATGGGAGCCCTACCGAACCAAAAAGGAAACGAATGCATTTATGACATTGTGTGGGATAGTCACATGGGAACGGGTCCCCATCACCTGTCCATCCTGGAAGTCGCTGACTGACGAGAACCACAACGACTTGGTGATAGAAATTATGTCTTCATTTGAGATCCCAGAAGACTGTGTGCGCTTAGTGTGATGATATGCACTGCTAGTGGTGGGAAAGGCGTGGAAGAACATCTAGAGCACGCTTGTCAAGAAATATGTCAATAAGGACAGGACTCCCTTCTCTAAGTACAGGTTTATTACTGAGGACGTATGGCAAAGTTTTGTTGAGGCGAAGATGACGAACGAATTCATGCGTCAAAGTGAAGCCCACAAGGCCCTGCAGGCAAGGAACATGCACCCCTACAGACTTGGCACCGCTGGGTACACGGGGAAGAGGGCGCAATGGGAGAGGGAGGGCAAGGAGGCCTCCATGCCATTTGCATCTATTGTTGACCAGCGCGCCAGAGACTGGCTGAGAGCAAGGTCAAGTACCACATCTTCCGGCACCGTCTCCTTTACAAACCCTGCGGACGCGGAAGTATGCCAATGCCCGGTTAGATATCCGACTAACAATTTTGTATGTAATTAGTCCATAACTTCGTAAGTGAAATAACTTGTCGGAATCTTGTAGGTAGCGTTGAGTACACAATCTTTTGAGGGCACTTTTTTGCCAGACAGGGAGAAAGATGTACTCTCCATGTCCTTGGGAAACAAGGAACACCCTGCTCGCACACGAGCCAAAGGGGTTTTTGTTCTCTAGGCAATGGGATTCCTAGACGACTTAGACAAATATTGTAGTTGGAAGAGAACTAAAGCAGAACGAGAGGAACGACTGGTACAAAAGTTTGATTAAAGACTAAGAGAAGAATTCAACAATAAGATAAGAAGCCTCGAAGAAAGGCTCAATAATCAGGAATACAGACAGCCTGCGCAAGTCCTAGATGTATGTGCGCAAATTAGCCCTACTACCAAAAAGAGCAGCTATGCATCCGCCACTCTCACAGATGAACATGGCAAATTCCCTATCTGTGACATCAAGGTATTTATATATATGTCTTGAATTCTCCATACAAATACCTGTTGGACGCATTAGCTAATTGTGTACCGTTATGTAGGTGGCCACGTGGTGCACTCTCTAAGTGAGACTTGCCCATGGCTCCATTCCTCTTCTGGTTGCTTGGGAGCTCGCATATCTGTCTATTGAAGGGGCGTTGGTGCACGGTACCCTAGTGGCGTCGAGTTTCACTAAGGTTAATGTGGATGGTGTACATGATAGTTTCAAGACCGTCTGCTACCGATGCTCCCGAACGACGAGATCGTGACACTAGGGGACGCCATTCTCACTTTCATTTAGTGGCCCAGCAGCGACATCTCCCTGGACGCCTATCCTCCATCACCGAAGCTATCCCAACAACCTGAGTTGTTCGCGGCACCTCAGCAGGCCACCAAATTGGCTCGTGTGCCCCCTGCATCAAAGGACTTTTGGTGGGATGGTACCCACTCGTCTCGTGAAGTGATAGCAACTATGGTCCCGATCTTTCGATGAGAAGGGTAACTCTCGATCTAGTGGAACTGACTTTGATGATCCGACTACAACGTACGACGACGCTGCGCCTTAGCAATCGCTAAACCATCTCCGAAGTGTTATTGATCTTGCCGTGAGCACGATCAACCTGAACACAAGGTTCAATTCCTGCAAGTAACCGAAGAACAAGCAAGAACAATAGTAAAAGCTATCTAAAATTGCAAATAAGTATTAAAGGCAAAAACAAGGTAGGGTTCTATTGAAGATCTTGACAAGGTGGCTGTCCAGCACAACTTGAAAACACAAAGTTTGCACTTGGCTAAACTAATCAAACAAAACCCAAACCCTAGAGGAGGGTGCGACTGGCTATTTATGAGATATGAGGAGGAGGAGGAGTCCAAACCCTAGGGAGACCGAAAACAACTCGATTACAAGGCCCAAGGCCCACTTTGACTCAAACTGGAAAAGTGACGTGATTTGTTTTGCTGTTTTAGGACAGATCAAATGGAATTTGAAGGTGAGACTAGATCCATTAGAAAGAGGGCGACGAAAGATTTCAATCAAGTACTCATATGCCCTGAAAACCCTTCTGGATCAAAAGTTATGGCCATTTTAAGTTGGTGCTGTCAAGAAGGCTGAATCCGAGTGGAACTCGAGCACATAACGATCTGGTTTCATGCTTGGCATTTTGAGGTTCTTCTCCTTGGTTCCTAAGAAGAATAAGATCATCACAAAGATTAAATAGCATTTTATTTTGGGAATCTCTTGTATCAAAACTTAGGAACGTATTCACCTGATAATTAAGTCGACGTGCTCGAGCACGAGTAATTAGTCCTTGTAATACAGGTTCAGATTGTTGTGTATGAGATGAGTGACTAAGCGCAGTTGTGTCAATAGAAACGATGTTCTCATCATGAAGACTCCCTATAGCAGAAAGCAATTCAAGGGCAAAGCAAAGCGGATCACGAAGGAATTGGACTATCTGATTGCCTCGCTGGCCCGATTATACCAGCTAGGAGAGCCTTTAGTAACGGGAGAGCGCCTGGCGAACCTTTCTATAGCTTGCGTTAGATTGCATAATTGGTACCTCGAACAAGCTAACAAGCCAGTGCAAGACCGCATAATAAGTATCTCGGTCAGCTTCACGCCTAGGTTTCTGTTCAACGAGTCAGGGGGGCTTCTTCGCAGTCGACTTCAATGACCTATTTGACATCTTCAACCTCAACGCCCTCGATGCCACGCTCTTAAGATGATGGACATGTAAGTGTGCAATCACAATCTACATTCGTGTAGTACCGATAAATGTCATATATACATATATAACTCATTGCTTTCGTATATATAGATACATGATCCGTGAAGCAAGACAGAACAAACAATCGGTGGTTTTGCTAGACCCAAGATAGTCTCCAAGCAAACATGGACAAAGATTTACAATATGTCGATGAATACGTCGCATAGGCCTTGGTGGCTCAAAAAGATAAAGAATTCATACTTTTACCCCACAACCCAAGGAAAGTACTGAACTAACTACTTGCTGTACTTTGATTTGTACTGTGCACAAAACTGTGTTTTATTAGTTGACCATGCCGACATACCTGTGTAGGTTTCACTGGGTTCTCATTATAATTCATCCAGCCACGAATCGGATTATTTACCTTGATTCCTTAGAGAGTGGCAACCACAACTTAAATCTTATCGGGAAATTACTCAACAGGTAATTAATTAATCACGTTTCCTCTATAAATAACATGGTCATGTAGGTTGTTCATGGTGTATGTTGCTCATAAAATGGTTGAGGCTAACCTTTTGCAATCACGAAGTTCTTTCAGAGTGTACAAATATTATGGAGGGCATTCTAGCAAGGACAGGGTGAAGGTGAAGCACGATTTTAAATTTTTGGTATCTGCTATACACAATAATCCTATATAAACTATGTAATAATTACTCTCAAACAGTGCCACTAGCAGGGAAAGGGAAATAACCGTTGTGGATTTTACGTTTGCCACAACATGAAACTCCTCGTCAATAATAAAATGACCAATTAGGTAATAACTGCGTTGGAAGAGGCCGATCTGATGTGAATTCGAGGACAGCTTTGTGTCTTCTTGCTCAGTCAAGTCTTAAATCCAAAAGGTGAGTTCCACACTGCCTTATAACTTTAGGAGTTGTATTTTTTTTGAATTACCATTTGGGTTAATTGTCAAACTTGTGTTGTGGATTTGTGAATTGTAGTTGTGCATTCAATTAATTGGTTAATAATATTTAGTTCCATTGGTTAATATATCTGAGTTCATTTCTGAAACAGATGTGCCTTGCAATATTAATCTATACGTAATCTGATTTGTGCTGTGATGTAATCTGAGTTGATTGCTGAAATGGATGTAATGCTTGTAATCTGAAATAGATGTATTGCTTGTAATCTAAGATGAGTTAATATGTAATTTGCTTCTTCCAAAGGGCATGGCTAGCATTTCCTAAGGCTAGCCAATAAATAGAAAAAGGGTTGCCTGTAGGAAGACATATCATAGACGGTTTTTCATTAGAAACCGTCTGTGATGTAATGATGTAACAGATGGTTTCAAACTAAAACCGTCTGTGATATTATAACATCACAGACGGTACTATTTAAAAACCATCTATGATGTTAGTATATCACAGACAATCGTAGTTAAATACCATCTATGATATCTTCTATTACAGACAGTTCAGAAACCGTTTGTGATATGCCATAACATCACTGACACATGGTTACAGACGGTTTGGAAAACCGTCTATGATGACAGTTCTGAACCGTCTATGATGACTTTTTCTGTAATAGTGAACTAACAAACATCCTTGGATACATCAGCAAATATTGGAGAACCAGATAATTACATAAGAAAGAACCACCTGACCAGGAATCCTTCTGTCCTTGACGTCCTGGCCTTGAACCCCAACAAAGTTGCTTTGACCCACTGAATTATTGTAGAGGCAAAAAGGAAATAATCAATCCAAGATCAAGAAATAAAAGTTGATGAAAGAAACAGGTTCATTAAAATGGAGGGAAAGACAGAGGGGAGGGGAGGGAAGTATTTACTCCACCATAATTTTTGGACTGGGAGAAGTTGAAAGAAGATTTGAAGAATAGTTACTCATTATGTATTACCGAATTACGTAACCGCTGAACTAGTGGAGGCAATTGTTGAGTTGACCGAATCGGTAGATGTTCTAGTGGTGTTCCCATGTTGCCAGCGCCTTCGTGCCGTCCCCCTGCCACTACAAGAATCAAGGAAAAATTCGTGGGCCAAAAACCCACGAATTTAAGCTAAAACCAATGAATTTAATTTAAATTCGTGAGCAAACCGTCGAATTTAGTTCACGAATTTAACTCGACGAAATTAATTAATTAAATTCGTGGGTACCCACGAATTTAAGTTAAATTCGTGAGTTTCTGCCAAGCCCACGAATTTAATTGGGAATCTGAGTTAAATTCGTGAGTTTAATAAACCCACGAATTTAACAGATTAAATTCGTGGGCTAAATAACCCATGAATTTAATGTGTTAAATTCGTGGGTTTATTAAACCCACGAATTTAATCTGTTAAATTCGTGGGTTTAATAAACCCACGAATTTATCAGTCATTTTTAGAAAAAAAAATGTGTGTGTGTGTATATATATATATATATATATATATATATATATATATATATATATATATATATATATCCATATATCCATATATATATCCAAATGTATGTATTTTTATATATATATGTATCGCACTCAATACATATAACAACTAAAGAAGAAAAGAAAAGGCAAAAAGAAAATTGAAACTAAAAATTACTAAGCGAAGAATAAATAAGAAGGATCATCTATTTTGTTCAAATCTGATCCGAAACACTAACACGAAAGACAAACTCCACAATGAAGTTCAAGCGAACGAAGAATTAACAAACGAGACACCAAACCTATTACCAAGACTAAAATCTGAAACCAACCTTTTAACTCTTCAAAACCGGCTTAAAACTAAGTCTCCGAAATGTACAAAATTTCGGCATGACCTCTCTTGTAAATAGGACATCCACTCAGCAGACAAAAAAACATTTGCAGTTATAATATATATATATCAATCTCTCAAACCAGAAGGAGACATTCTAGCAGATCCTTAGATAATCCAATCACACATCTAACGGCAATTTGTAAACTACGCAATGACGTACAACACATTACAACCGCAATAGATACAATCCACATTCCATTAAAATAAGTCCATCACAATAAGTCAATCACAACGTATCCATCACAACAAGTTATAAAGTACAACAGTTATACACCAATCGAGCTCACAATGGAATTCATGACTCGGGGTTGTTGGAGTTGTGGGCGCTACCACCACCGCTCGCGCTTGTTGAAGATGTCTTCTATAATGTAAATCGTTAGTACGTCTTTGGAGGGCGTGACCTAGAAACCTGCAAGTTCAAGATTAACTTAGGTTGTGCTACAAGTAACATTATGCTGATTCATATGAATATCAATATGAGAATATCAATAGTACTATTCAACCAAGACACAATATGAGAATATCAATATGACAGGTCAAGCTAAACAAGAATAGATACTATATATAAGAACTACACGTACGAGCTAGTCAAGATATGCTGCAATAATCATATGAACATCAATCTCATATTCAATGAAGCATCAAAGTAATACTCTCTAGTATTAACATAAGGCCAAGATTACTACTAAAATTATTTAATTCAACTTCCAAAGACCCCAATTGCATCACTGAGTATTCAAAACATAACAAATAGTGAAAATAGTTCAAAGAAGCAATTAAGAGTTTTGGTAGTCATTTTAAGAGTTCAATATACAAAGTACAAATATAAAGCATTCTACAAGGATAAACAATCAGATTGTACATGGGCAAATAACACGTTCTACAAGGATGCCATATAAAGCATTTAAAACATAAGTTCACAATTGAACAAGTTTTCTTAAGATAACTTTTCAATTCCAAGAAGTCAGCACAATATAAGGTTCGAAATCAAAAAGTTATTGACAGAAAGAAAAAATCAAATAGCACGTAATGGGTTAATAATTTGGTAAACCATCACTTATCTACAGGAGCACAGCAATGAACTTTCATAAGCACACAAGTAAACCTTTTCAAGTATGAACATTGAGATGATTTGTGCAAGGTTTAAGAAAGAGTTGCCTAAATGTTCTAAAATCGACTAAGTTATGCATTTCAACAAAAATTATCACTTTTGCAACAGATTACTCAGATTGATATATACTAAAAGAATGAACTAGACACCTGAACTAGACACCAAACCTACTACCTCTACTAAAAGACTGAAACCAACCTTTTAACTCTTTAAAACCGGCTTAAAACTAAGTCATTGAAATGTACAAAATTTTGGCATGACCTCTCTAGTAAATAGGACATCCACTCAGCAGACAAAAAAGCATTTGCAGTTATAATATATATATCAATCTCTCAAACCAGAAGGAGACATTCTAGCAGATCCTTAGATAATCCAATCATACATCCAACGGCAATTTGTAAACTACGTACGCGAATGACCACCACACGCGCTACTGTTGAAGATGTCTTCTATGATGTAAATCGTTAGTACGTGCTGGAGGGCGTGACCCAGAAACCTTTAAGTTCAAGAATTGACAAACTTAGCTCGTGTCGCAAACTTAGAATGTTTTCGACATCCATACCTGTGGTGTCGTCTTAGGTGGCTGCAGGGCCCACGGGTTGAAGTACATAGGCATTCCTTGGCCTGGCATAGTTGGTGGGTACATGTAGAACGGGTTTGGAGGCTAGGAGCCCTGTAAGGCATAGACAGGTACATTATGCCACATACAAATCATTCATTCAAATTTTGAATAACGAATTGAACCGATCCGTCTTTACCTGTGGTGCCTCTCCTGTAGAAGGTGGCTGCATCTGTGGAATGAACATGTAGAAAGAAGGAGGAGGCTGGGAGCTCTGTGGATCATAGTTTGTGACATGAAGTATACATAATAGAGCTTTTTGAAAATAAAGAATGCATGAGAATATCATATAACCTGAGGTGCATCTCCTAGGGGTGGTGCCTGCATCCCAGTAGGGTTTATGAAGGACGCCGGGGGAGGCTAAGCACCCTATGATGCTTCTCCTTGTGGTGGTGGCTGCATGTGCGGAGAAAACATGTAGAAGGGAGGTGGGTGGGAGCCCTATGACATAATAGTCCAGTTTGTGAATTCGTGATTTTACGAGCTAAGTGAATTAAAGAGTAATGAACTCAAGTATCTTTACCTGCGGAACAGGAGGGCGAAACACTGGCACGTTAGGTCCAAGAGATTGTGACAGTTGCTGCATATAGATTGTTTGTTAGATTTTAAGCACAAATGTAAACTTGAGCGTTTTGTTCAAAGTAGAGATTGTACCTGCAGATACATTTTCATGTATTCGAGTCTTCTCGGGCTCATGAGCTTCCTCTCGTGCTTGACGAGACTCTTCTCGCGCTTGACGAGCCTCCTCTCGCGCTTCACGAGCCTCCTCTCGCGCTTGTGCTTCCCGTGCGGACCTCGACGAGCGAGCACTCCCCTGTGAGGAAACCGAGCCTCGTGGAGGACGATCGCAGTCCACAACTCCATCCCCCATGGCCCACCTACAAACGATATATACTGAAATATGACCATGCAATATTTTTTTCCTTAGTAGAGCGAAAACAAATAAAATCAGTTTTATTAACGAACCTCCCATGCTTTAGGCCCCCTCCAGCGTGGTACAACGCTTCCACATCGACCGGTGCGGCCCTCCAATCAACCTCCGGCCTATGACGTTGTGTCATTTGTTCTGCATATGACGCCTGCAAAACAGCATTTTTGTGCTCCTGGATGTAAATTTGCACAAAACATATTGTGTCATTTATACTTACCATCCTCTCACTAGCCCCGTCGTCGCACAACACATCCGGGTTCTGTGGATCCTCGCCTTGGTGCCCCCGGATGTAAACTTTCACAAAAGTGGGAGTACTCCCACTTTCAGCCTCCTACAATGCAAAGTTACAAACATAGTGACAAATTCACTAACAATTATAATACCGATACTTACCATGCATTGCTCTAGGCCAATGTGTCCGTCTGCGCCGTACTTGTGCTTCCCCAATCTACTTCTTCTGTTCCCTCGATTTCTATTTGATTTTTCTTGAAAATCCTCGACCCCAAAGACTGCACATCCACCTCCAAGCCTCCATGTCCTTCATTATCCAATCGACCGAGCTCGAGATACTCTTGTTCTGTCGGTGTATCCTCCTCGCCTCGTCCTCTTCTCATGTTCACCTTCTTCACCCTCTTGTAAAATTGATGACACTTGAATGCGTGCATTCTCGAACGAATCTCCAACAACCTTTTGTGCCGCCTCGCTTAAGACGCTTTTGGCCTTCTTCAAAGCGTTGTAATCATCTTCGTTCTCAAGCGGAACCTCTCCCGCATATAATCACACATGTCAAATTGTACTTACATTTAAAGCAATACTCAAATAGAGTAAATACATAACGCAAACTCACCGAAGCCAGCCCACATCGCGCTACTCGACATGTTTGGTTGTCTTCGCCTCCTTCCACGTTCTCCTTCAACGCCCAAAGTGCTTCCGGTTGTGGTCATGAATCTATCCTCACCGACTCAACCATGCGGGGTAGTAGTACAGGCCAAGGGCTCTCAAAGACGGCGTTAACCTTTGTAATGTGGCCCGTCCACCCAACCCGGCTCTTTCCAAAGGCCTACAACAAAATACAAGACAAAGATGCATCAAAACAATAAGTTGTCACTTAGCTAATGCTAAAAGAGAAGATATAATCATTACTGCTCCGTGTACTCTATCAACCTCCTATCGGCGGGTTGCATCTCGATTTAACCGAGACGGTTTTACAAAACCTGAAATGCAAATAATTAGTTCATAGACATTACAATGTAAATATGGAGATTAAATGATAATCCAATACTACACATATACGATGGTACCCAAGAAGACTCGCCTCTTCAATCGGCTCTAAGGTCGCCTCCAACTCTACATCTGCCGCCTCGGCCTCGGCTCAGCATCAGACTCGCTCGCCCCACCGCCACCACCCCAACGACCTCCTCATCGTCCGCCTCGCCCATGTCGCCATGCTCACATCCCAACCGCCTCCTCCGCAACCCCTACCGCCTCGTCCTCCCGTGGTCGCTCCGTGCTCGTTCTCGTGCCTACTCATGAAGCACCTCTCGAGCTGCTCTCGCCATTGTCTAATCTGCGCCGCCCAGCAAATATGGCGCTGCCGCCGCCGAGTCGACCATCGTAACCCTTGCTCCTCGACCTTCCGGAGGACGACCACGAACTTGCCTTTAAGCTTGTCAACTCGATGCCCGAACATACTCATCTGTTCAAATTTGACAAGAGTTAGTATACAGGTTTACAAATAATTTTCAATAACTTGCACAAAAGAATGAGACAACTATAACATGTAAAAAAGGAAGGAGACAACAATGACTTGTAGAAATGAACGAGGCAACAATAATCTTACAAAATATACATATCAAAAGTCATCGGCGTCGGAATCTGCTTCTGCGACTCGTATTTCATTGAGACGTGCTTGAAGACGTGCAATCCTTACTGACTTTTGAGGGCGTTTCCGTGACGGGCGGGTTCATCCGTTATTACGCCCGTGGCATCGGTAGGTAATTGATCGAGTCCTGCCCCGTTGGAGACAAGGAAAGAATCCCCCATAGCTTCTTCTTGATATACATCACCCACATCATCCTCTACGTTACTTGCCACATACGAAACATCCCCAGGAGGATATACTTCAGGGTTAACTTTAAATACAACCCACCAAACCTTCAAGCTACGGTGAGGATAGCTCGGGTAGTACACTGCCAACTCGATGTGCAAGCACGATGTTATTGATATGGCTCAAGCGCATGATCGTGCTTCACCTCCACCATCCCAAAGTCATCGACACGTGTGCCGTTGTGTGGATCGAACCAATGGCAATCAAAAAACACAACCTTCAGTTCTTTGCCACCCCCAAAGGTATACTCAATTATGTTTTGTACAACACCGTAGTAGTCTAATATATCGCCGCTGGAATCGGATGATGTTGTGACTACTCCGCTGTTTGAAGTGGCCGCAAGTGGACGGCTAGCTTCTAATTTCACTGTTCGAAAACGGAACCCGTTCACATCACAGCGACTATAGCTCCTTGCCGTCACATCACCATGTGAGAGCTGTTGGAGATCCTCAGGGACGGAGGCATCACGCATACACTATATAGCAACATTCATCACTTTTAGTCTAATATTAAGTTACTACAACAATTCATTTTAGGAAAATGAATAAATAGTCAACTTACATGCTGACGGAACCATTGCACGAAGCTTGGGCCGCCTTTCAACCCATCACGACGTAGGTTATCCAATTGCTTAGTTGTGGGTTGTCCGCTTGACTTCAATTTTCTTTGTCAAATACTGCGCCATTTATTCTCGGGTTAAAAAGGACACTACACTGAAATGTTGAAAACATAATTCAGAAAGTCACTTACTCAAAATATTTTTCAACTTCTACCATGTTAGTGAACATGTAAAGCATGGCCATGTTCCACTCCTTATACTCAACATGGTGTGCGATTATGACCCAACAAAGTTGACCCTTGCATTGAAAAAGCTTAAGTTCGCTCAACGGTTCTTCTTCCGCGACACGGCATCGATTCTTATGGACATTCACGTTGTGCTTGAGTGCGAAATACTTTGTTGAGAAGTTTGTGATCTCTTTACTTGCATAAGCCTCGCGATACACCCTCTACCCTTGCCTTGTTGCGCATCAGTAGCTCTAAGCTTTTTCAACTCCCTTTCGACTATACATCCATCCGAACTACGCAGACCTCCAACCTTCGCTTCCCAAGGTAGATGCACCACAGATGTTGCATCACATTCATAAAACAGGTGGGAAAGTTTTTCCAACTTGCATACAAGCAATGGAATTCCTCTCTAACTTCGCATCAACGCCTTAGAGATTTCCTTACCGCATATCTGCCTATAGAAGTAACTGAGCTCGGCTAACATCCTCCACAACTCATTATCAAAATAGCCACGAAACATTATCGGAACAAGTCTTTCCATGATAATATGGTAATCAAGACTCTTTAGCCCGTTTAGCTTACCGGTGCTGACATTCACAGCCCGTTTTATGTTAGATGCATAGCGATCAGGAAACTTTAGAGTTTTCAACCACCTCAAAATCTGTTTACGGTCTTCTGGCTTCACACAGTATGGAGCTCGTGGCCGGCTCTCATTTCCATTTAAACCAACTTTAACCTCGAGCCACGGCCTAGCACAATGATCACCCATGTCTTTCCTAGCACTCATGTTATCCTTTGTTTTGTCGGTTACATCAAACACCATGCTTATGATGCTTTCTGCCACATTGCGCTCTTGGTGCATCAAATCTATGTTATGCGGCAGAATCAAAGCTTTCGCGTAAGGCAGCTCCCAAAGAAAAGAAATATGAGTGAAACCCACTTCCGTAGATCGTACAAGCCGACTATGCCATTTAGCTATCTCCTCTCCTGTGAGTCGCTTCGGCGGCCCTTTTTTAACTTTCTGTCCTTTTCGAAATGCTTTGGCGTCGTTCCTAAAAGGGTGCCTCGTCGGAAGCCATCGTCGATGGCAATCGAAGAATGTGATCTTTTTACCGTGCGTGAGCCTGAATGCATCAGAGTCAGCCATACAAATTGGACAACACAGGCGACCATGAACACACCAGCCGGCCCAAATGCCATATGCCAACAAATCATGGACCGACAACAGGTATGCGGCTCGTAAGGTAAATTCTCTGCCACCAACGCTGTCGTATGCCTTTTCCCCTCGCCACAACTTCTTCAGCTCATCAATTAAGGGTCGCATGAACAAATTGAGATGCTTCCCTGGATGCTTAGGACCTGGAATGACAAGAGCAAGGAATATGAACCCCTCTTTCAAGAAAATCTCAGGTGGAAGATTGTATGGCATGATGAAGACCGGCCAACAAGAGTAGGGGTTAGCGCTTGTGCTGAAAGGTGTGAAACCGTCCGTGGACAAACCAAGACGAACACTCCTAGGGTCGCTTGCAAATGCAGGATCGAATCGGTCCAATGCCTGCCATGCCTCGCCATCAGACGGATGCACCATCATATCCGGGTCTTGGTCCTCACGTTTACCTTCTTTGTGCCACCGCATATGTTTCGCTGTTTCTTTTGACATGTACAACCGTTTAAGCCTATCCGTGATTGGCATGTACCGAAGCTATTTAGTCGCAACCTTTGTAGTCACTGATACCCCTTCCTCATCTACCACCTCAACGAATCTGCACTTACCGCAATGCATACAATGGGTATCCTTGTCATGATCCTTCCAAAACATCATGCAATTATTCTCGCACACATCAATCTTCTGGTAATTCATCCCGAGGCCGGCCATCAACTTTTTCGATTGGTACAAATCCTTTGGCATCTTGTGGTTAGGCGGAAGGACATCATTCATTAGTTCAAGCAAAGCGTTGAAGCATTTGTTCGAAAAGTTGAACTTCGACTTTATCGACATAAGCCGTGTGACCGCCTGCAGGACGGTCAAATTGGTCAAGTCATGCAGCTTCTCGTCCGAGGCGTCAAGTAGCCTATAGAATTCCTTAACCTCCTCCACTGTGACCCTCCCGGAGTTAAATTGGTCCCCGCCAAGATCATCCAAAGATCTCTTCCATCCGGTCGTGATCCTCCACATGGTTCAGCATCTCTTCCATCTCAATGGCCTGCCCTGCGGCCTCTCCATGACGGTGCCACACCAAATAGTTAGGCATGAACCCGTTTTTGCAAATGTGATACTGCACTGTATCCTTGATGTAGTAGCTGTTATTCTCGCAGAGGGTACACGGCAATACACATATTCACTCCTCCAAATAATGCTTGCTTCAAGAAAGCATCCATGATCTGCCCCCATTCCCTTGAGTGCCCCCCATCACTCCTCCATCCGTCATACATCGCCCTTCGATCATCACCCATTATCAAAGCTAAACAAATGAAATAATGTCAACGTACGACCGTGGCTTAGGTGACAAAGACAACCCTATTAGGAAAGATGTGTTCTAAACCCACCCAAGAATGGAGGCTATTGCATGCGACCTGTGACGTGCGCATTTAACGAACGAAATTTGGCAAAGATAACTCGCATTGTTCTCCAAACGCACGCCTGATGCTGGTGCGTCGGAGAACAACAGGGTTATGTGGCCGAAATCACGTTCGGATCGCTCGCACGTCCAGGCCCTATGCAACAACCAACAATCTCGAGCTGTCCAAAATACGTTGGACAATTCTGGAACCGCGCACTTCACAAGGAAATGTGAGATGCGCCGTTCCCGAACGAGTGACGCCTATGCTCTCTACTGTTCGACACAAACCCTAAACTCTAACGTTATATAAAACGGCAGCGAGAAAATAAAAAAATATATATCATATGCAGCGAATATAAAATGAGATGAAATAACTTTAAACGAATATAAAAAGAGATGAAATATACCTTCTCCAACGCCGGTGGGCGTCGCGAGGGTCCGGGAGGCGGGTGGCGCCCGACGGCGAGGCGGCACCACCGGGCGGCGCGCGGTGATGGCGCGCGCGTAGCGCGGCGGGCGGACAAAGGGCGGGTGGGGCGCCGGCCGCGCGGCGGGCGGCATCTCGGGCGACCGAAGCGGGCGGCAACGCGGGAGGGCGGGGGCGGCGGCGGCGGCGGCGCGCAGGGGGCAGCGAAGGCGCGGGTGGCCGGCCGGCGCGGCGGCGCGGCGCGGCCGGCCGGGTGAGGTGTAGCGGGCGGCGGGCGCAGCGGCGGCGGCGGCGCGCGGCAGCGCGCGTGGCGAGGGCAGCGTGGCCGGCGGCCGGACGGCGCGGGGAGGGCGGCGAGCAGCGGCGGTGGCAGGCGGCGCGCGGCGGGCACCGCCGGGCGGGACTCGGCGCCGAAGCGTGCAGCGGCGCGCCGGCGCCGCGGCCGTGGCGGTGGCTCAGCGGCCGAGTGAGGCGACGCGCAGGGGGCGGGCGGACGCAGCAGCGGGCGGGGGGCGGCCGACGGCGCTGGGGACGGGCGGGTCGCGGCGCAGTTGCATGGGGCGGGCGGGCAGGCATGGCGCGGGCGCGGCGCGTGGGGCGGGCGGCAGGCGGTGGCGCGTGGGGGAGGCAGCGTCGGTGGCGCGTGCGGGCCGTGACGGTTTCTTTGGCCGCAGTTAAATTCGTGGGGATGACCGGGCCCACGAATTTAAAAGTTTAAATTCATGGGTAATTTTTGGCCCACGAATTTAAATTTTTAAATTCGTGGGTAACTTCTGGCCCACGAATTTAAACGATTAAATCCGTGGGTATTATTTGAGCCCACAAATTTAAATAAATAAATTCGTGGGTTTCATTTTGGCCCACGAATTTAATTAAAAAGTGTGTTTTATACAAACCGACGAATTTAAATAAATAAATTCGTGGGTTTTTTTTTTGGCCCACGAATTTTTCTCTGTTTCTTGTAGTGTGCAACAACCCTAAGAACCCCCAGATCAGACGCGCGCGCACAAAGAAAAAGAATAGATCAAGCTGGCCATGGAGGGATCAGGGGATTGTGTTAGTGTTTGCTCCATATTACCTGGTCTGTTGTATCTCCAATTCCCATTTATTTGCGACTGGACTGAGCAGGATTTGAGCTCTTGGGCATCTACTGGATTTGGGTCTCTTGTGCAGCAAGGGGGAGAAAGGAGAAGGATTTTGAGGGAAGAAAGTGTTGGAATTAGTTTGAGAATTAATTTAAAGAAGTCAAAAGGGTGTTGATTTGAGGATATGGGACTTTAGTTTCATATTGCTTAGCTAGGTGGTGGGAAACCAACTTATAAGTGAAGCTCTTGTATGGACTCTAATATGAGTTAGTGGCAAGGTTAGAGGTACACATGGTTAGCTATGTTAGGCTATGTACATGCGCATGAGTGTCACGTATTTCATGTGTTTATCACATGATTTGTGATGATCGCGACCGAGATGTGCTAAGTGTACTTAACCTTTTGTGATGTGTACTGACGGTGCAACGTCACCTTACACCTCGACTGTCGACGTGGCGCCGCAGACTCAGCAAGATGCACATTCTCATGCGGTTAGTACGTTTGCCCATAGTGTGAGATTCCAAGGTGGTTCCTAGAATCGTGGCAGATCGATTCGAGTTCTCACGAGGCTATGTTGGGTTGACGTGTCTTCATAAGGGAGACATCCTTGTTTGTGAAAGATAGCGAAGAAAAACCGATCTCATCTCATCTTTCTCCGGTGCTTGCTGCCACCCAAGCCATTCTGTCCCTTCGCCCCATCGTGCAACGAGCGTGGGGGAGAGCAGTGTCTCCGATCTGATGCTGGCCTTTGACGACCTGTACGGGAGACCGACGATCAGGTTTCTAAGAAGTGTTGCAGCGTGCAACTGATCGTATTCATCTTCGATCAACGTGTCACTCCTACACAATTTCTAGTTCTTCACCATGCCCACTGTAAGTTCCTTGGAGCGAGTAGTTGTTGGTCCAAGTAATTTTTCTATTTTGATTATATCTGATGAGAATGCATGCTGTTATGATAGTATTGCTTACATCTATGTATCAGTTGGGCTATCTAGCATGTGTAGGTGTGTCTCCCATACTAGCATTTTTTTTTCATCGAATCTTTGCTAGCTGCTAATAATCTTGTTGTAGATGCAATTTTTAACGTTATGTTTTTATTGCGTAACTATGGAATTAGACTAATGTTAGGCCATGTTAATTTTATAACAAAAAGGGGACGGCGTGCATCCTGACGCCTCTCGTCACTTCTTCCACTAGCGGCCTTGCATGGTCCCATCAACAAAGAGATTAGGTTGGATGAGTGTGTAAGAAGGGAAGGTGGAGGATTTGGAGTGGCGCGGATGTGAGGAGTGGAGAGGTGCAGTAGGCTTCGTGTAGGTGTCGGTGGCGTGCAGAGAGCATGGGAGGTTGGCACCGCGTGGAGCGCAAATGCGAGTGGTAGGGGAGGATTTGGGTAGGGCGCAGATGCAATTGGGAGTGGAGGTGTGGTATGATTCGTGGAGGAGCCAGAGGCGTGCGGGGGAGCAAGGAAGGCTAGTGGAGGATCAGGGGTGCATGAGCACTTGCGAGCGGAGGCGGCAATGTCATAGGGAGAAGAGCCTTGGTGCTATCATGCTAGTCCCACGAGTCAGCTCCGGTTTTCATCGTTTTTATGGGGTGGGTGATTTTTTTTATGATGGTCCACAAGTTAGCTCCTGTTTTGGTCAGTTTTTATGGGGTGGGTGGTTTCTTCTGTATAAAGAGGTGGAAGTGATCTGTATGGGGAAGGAAGCAATGGTAGGTGCTGGGGTGAAGCACTCTGTGTGCATGGGTTAGCAAGGAGGGGGAGTGCTACAGACAAACTCTCCTTTTATATTAGTAAAGAATAGATATATACTAATAAAATGATAATATTATCAAAGTATTTTTAGCAACAGATCTAATGACATAGTTTTTATGTGACCAATCTAGATAATTTTAAATATATTAGTGGTCAAACTTTGGAAAGTTTGATGGCACGAATTCTAGTGTGTCATAAAAAAAGAGGGCGAAGTTTAGTTTTTCACAAGACTGAAAAGTGCAAAGGCTATTTGTTCAGTTCAATCTGTTCGTTGGAAACAACAACAGTCGCGAAATACCTCTTGATGGGTGGTGGACTACTTTTACTCATACACACATGTGTGTCTTAGTGCAAACTTTGCGAGTACGTGGATTTATCTTAGCCTCCATAATTCTAGGATTGTGCTTTGGGAGTGTACTCACATGTACATACATGTGGTATGTGAACATATATATGCTACTACCGTGTAATCAGAAAAGAAAACATCAACGCGTGTACTTGTCGTATTCAACCTAGATATCACGAACAAGTTAACTATGTTTGTGTCACAGGCAAATTAAACATGGTATTCGACGAGGACATCCAACAGAACGTAAGGGCTAAGTAGTGCCGACTTGGATGTCTTGACGCCTAAAGTGCGGAATTGATGTCCTTATGATCTTCTATGGTCCTGTTTATTTAGGCTTTGTTTTTTAGCATATAATTTAAAATCAGATTTTTTTGCTTAAGTAGCTTAACAACAATTTGTTTTTATACGTGATAGAGGTGGGTAATTTTACCATAACGTCAAGGGCTTTAGTCTAAAATCAACCATGCATAATAAGTCAAAAAAGCACCTCTTCATTGACTTTTAGCTTTTAGTTATATGGATGTTTATGTTTTTTAAAAAGCCAAGTTAAAAAGCTAATCAATCATTTAGGCTTTGGTTCTTTAGATTTTAAGCTGGAGAAAAATTAGAACAAACAGCGCCTATACTTGCGTGATGCTACTTTGGGACACTACTACAAAATGGTCAATCACTATCGCTTCATTTGAATCGGTTCTTAAGTTTTTAGAAAAAAAATGATTATGATAGATGACTTAGGTGGGGTGTTAATAATAATCACTATCGGTTCTCTAGTTAAAAGTTATTGTGATGTAGGACTAGACACATCACAATCGGTTCTTATGTGAGAAGTGATAGTGTTGTGCATTAACATCACTATCGGTTCTCACAAAAGAACCGATAGTGATGTGCGCGTGATGATCACTATCGCTTCTTTTGTGAGAAGTGATAGTGATGATCACGCACATCACTATCGCTTCTCACAAAAGAAACGATAGTGATTGCTTTTCAACTAAGAACCGATAGTAATGTGTGTGCACATCACTATCGCTTCTTAATTGAGAACCGATTGTGATGTGTCTCGCTAGGTTATTTATACCCTTCGGGTTAAACTCTCCTCTGTTATTGTTCTAGAGGATATTTCTCCGCCGCCACTCGAAAAAACAGCTCATATTCTATGGTTGGAAGCAATACTTGGGTGAGAAAAATTGAAATCCTCAAGGGTGGGTGTTAAGAGGGTAAATTTGAAGCCTAACCTGAGTAGATTTCCCCTCATTTTGTAGAATTTGTGGTTTTCTTCAAAATATGAGCATTCCTTCAAACCCCTTCAATTTTGCACAACGTAATTTTGATATCTCGCGAAGAAAGTTTAGGTTGCACTAGTATTATGTATAGCCTATCAAATTTCACACCCTTTATTTGACAAGCACACATGTATTTACTTATCTTAATTTGTAGTCCTCTCGTGTTAATCTGGAATTATTGTTGCAATCATATGATGAATGTTAGAGTTTAGGATGCGAAACCTATGTCTCTCATTCGAGGATGCTTGTTTATAAATATGCCGATCAAAATGGCATATTTATAAGCAGGCAGACTCGAATTGTCCACGTTCTTTGGATAGTTTGAGGATATGTGGTTCGAGCAAGTTTCTGAGCTGTTGTACAACTCAAGAGTAGATTTCGGTAACATCTCCCTGTGGTGTTCTCTGGGTACACACCCCTCTTGACCTGCTGTCGAGACATGTATCTAGAGAACAGCGGTGAGATGCTATCGAAATTTTCTCTAAAGTTGTACAACGTCTTAGGAACTTGCCCGAACCACATATCCTCGAATGGGATTAGGACCTAACCTATTTACAGATTAGGAGTCAATGTTTGTTCCCTTGTTTTATTTCGTATTGAAGTCAAAAGATTTTCAAGCTACTGCACTACATAATTAGTTTATTCGATATCATTGTTGATGTTTTCAATGTAAATCTCGTAACTAGGGAATTGGAAGCTCTTAACTAGGGAAGAAGGTAGGTATCGATCAGGAGTACATTGATATATCTTGAAACCTGTCCTCTATTTGTCAAAGATAACTCGATAACGAGTTGCAGCGTGATATTTTTGAGGAGGATAATTTGGAGCAAATGTTGCAGGATGTGGAGGCAAATTACACGAAAAGAGAGTTCGAAAAGTTCAAAAGCTTGATGGAAGATGATGCCAAACAGATGTTCTCGGGTTGCAAAGCGGAATACACCAAGTTGGGTTCTGTCCTTGCATTGTTCGAACTGAAGGCAAAACACCATTGGACAGATACAAGTTGCAATGCACTTCTAGTTCTTCTATCGGATTTGCTTCAGGAGGGAAACGAGTTGCCAACAAGCATGTATGAAGCGAAGAAGCTACTATGTCCCATGAGAATAGAAATAGAAATGATACATGCATGTTCGAATGATTACATCTTGTACCGTAATGCACATGAAGAGCTGCATGTTTGTCCAGTTTACGGTGTGCCCCGGTACAAAAAAAGAGAAGTGTAACGATAAGAAGCGTAAGAGCTGGGGCGATGACGGTGAAGAGGTCACTAAAGGTGCACCACCCAAGGTATTGTGGTACTTTCCCATCATTCCCCGTCTGGAGCGATTGTTTGAAAATCCCTAAGAGGTAAAATTATTGCGTTGGCATTATGAATCTCGAAAGGAAGATGGAAAGCGGAGAGACCCTGCTGATTCGGCTCAATGGAGAAACATCGATTGGAAACATGAAGAGTTTGGTGCCGAAATGAGGAACATAAGATTTGGGTTGAGTACTGATGGAATGAATCTGTTTGGTAACATGAGCAGTCATCACTGCACCTGGCCAGTTCTGTTGTGTATCTACAACCTCCCTCCTTGTTGTGAATGAAGCAAAAGTATATTATGATGTCGTTGCTAATCTCAGGACCCAAATAGCCGAGAAATGATATTGATGTGTACCTTGCTTCACTGATCGAGGATTTGGTAAAATTGTGAAACGAGGTGGTCGTGGCCTCGGATGTGTACAAAAGAGAGCATTTCACCCTACGACCTATGGTATTTTGCACCATAAATGATTTCACGGCCCTTAGTAATTTGACGGGCTACAATACAAAAAGAGTCAAAGCGTATCCTATTTGTGAAGAGAAGACTAAGAGCCTATAGCTGCCAAATTCCAAGAAAACTGTGTATATAGGTCACCATAGGTTTTTACCTCGAAGTCATCGATATCGTAAGATGGATGACAAATTTGATGGGAAGAGGGAAGTCCGTTCGACCCCGCAGCCTATGAGTGGAATGCAAGTATATTCACATGTAGAGGATATCGATGTTCAGTACGGAAAGAGCCGTAAATATGTTCGTCCTAGGACCATTTGGAAGAAGAGGTCGATATTTTGGGACTTACCGTACTAGGAGTTAGATGTCCGGCATTGTATTGATGTCATGCACGTTGAGAAGAATGTCTGCAACAATTTGGTTGGCATCCTGCTAAACATACCTGGGAACACCAAGGATGGTGTGAATGCTCGTCGCGACATGGCCTACATGAGAATCATGCCCAGGCTTGTAGTGATAGAGGAGGATGGAAAAGGTCCGTACATCCCCGTTTCATGCTTAAAGAAGACCTCTGCAAGTGTCTCGAAAGTATTAAAGTTCCATCTGGCTACTCCGCGAATATTTAGAAGCTTGTGTCCATGGATGATTTGAAGTTTCTTGGAATGAATTCCCACGGCTATCATGTCTTGATGACCCAGATGCTCCCTATTGCAATCAGAAATATTTTGTTAGAGAATGTCAGGTTCGCAATCACGAAGTTATGTTATTTCTTCAATGCGATCTCTTGCAAGGTTATTGACCCTGATGTGCCAGACAACTTATAGAGTGAGGTGATGCAGACTCTATGTTAGCTTGAGATGTATTTCCCATCACCGTTCTTTGATGTCATGGTCCACCTTGTTGTTCACCTTGTCAGAGAGATTAAGATATGTGCACACGCATTCCAACGTTACATGTATCCGTTTGAGAGGTACATGGGTTTATTAAAGTCCTACGTGAGGAATCGGTCGAAGCCTGAGGGTAGTATTGTTGAAGGTTATGTGACTGAAGTGGTTATTGAGTTCTGTGTGGACTATCTCAGGAAAAGGCAAGCAATCGGTGTTCATGTATCTCGCCATGAGGGCAGACTTGCTGGCAAAGGAAACGATGGGTCGAAACTAATGAGGCCACGGTTTGATATGTATTGCAAAGCGCATATGACAGTCTTGCAGTACAGTGCAGAAGTTGCAGGGTACCTCGAGCAGCACAAGTTGATATTACGGGAAAAGAATCCACATATGGTTGAGCTTTCCATCATGCGAGAACACAACCATAGATTTCTCACATGGTTCAAAAAAGAGGCGAAGGTCTCTGTTAGTGAGAATGTGAAATGGTTGGCTGAAGGACCTAGATTTAATGTACAGACATGGCAGGGGTACGATATTAATGGGTACACCTTTTACACTAAAAGTTAGTATGCGAAGAGTACTGTTCAAAACAGTGGTGTAAGTATAGATGCTTTGTCCGATGAACATCACCCAAAAGGAGGATCCTCAATGGCAATGAACTCGTACTACGGGATGATCGAAGAAATTTGGGAGCTCAACTACGGAATATACTAAATTCCATTATTCCGATGTAAGTGGGTTGGAATTCCACATGGAGTAAAGGTCGACAAGAGAGGTTTTACTCTTTTAGATCTCAACAAACTCGCCTACAAAGATGACCCATCCATCCTTACGAAGCAAGCAAATCAAGTCTTCTACGTGCGTGATCCGGCCAATCCAAGGTTGCACGTCGTCCTTTATGGCAAGCGGCGGATCGTTGGTGTCGAAAATATCATAGATGAAGAAGAATACGACAAATTCAATGAAATACCTCCGTCTACGGATGGGGCCCATCTTAGTGGCGACGACGACAGACATGGAAGAAATTATAAGCATGTAGATCATCAAGAAGGGTTGTATTGTAAATAAAAGGAGTACGTCATTGTATCAATTGCTATGTGTTTGAAATGTTTGTATTGTACATAACTATAGTTTTGGGTTTGGAAAGCTTATGTGTACGTAAGAAACTTTCACAAATTTTGTTAATGGATTGTGGTATGTAGCTACTTATTGCAAGAAAAAGAAGGCACTCTACATCAAATCATTTTAGAAATTTTTCAAAATACTTGGACTTTATTTGAAAAAGATTTGACTTTTCTACTCTTTGAGAAAAAAATCATGCCTACAAAGTGAATTTTGGCTTCTTTTTTCAATGCTAACTACTTTAGCCAAAATCCTTTTTGGAAAAGATTTGTACTATCACAAAGTTTGTTCGTGCAAAATTTCAAAAATTCCAACTATATTTGCAAAAGTTATGGCCTTTTCACTCTTTGATCAAATATTTCTGAAAATTAAGACTTCATGGTTCTTCTGGAAAACCAATAGTGCAGTGAACTACATTTGTGTTGGTTTTCCATGAAAAACTAATAGTATTAATAAATTTTAGTCGGTTTTATTCAAAAACCGAAAGTGCTATTGTAAACATTTGTGTCGGTTTTGTATAGAAAACTGATAGTGATATTGAAGCAATTGTGTCAGTTTTTTTTTAAAAAAACCGATAGTGATATTGAAGCATTTGTGTCGGTTTTTATATAAAACTGATAGTGATGTTCTATCCATGGTTCTATGCAGTGGCATGTATTAGTGTCGGTTTCTTTAATAAAACCGATAGTGATGTTTGCTTTTTTTGCTAAAAAACATACAGTGCTCTGGAAATTATTTGTCTCGGTTTTTTGAAAAAAAACCGATAGTGATATTCAAACATTTGTATCGGTTTTCTTAAAGAACCGATAGTGATATCCAAACATTTGTCTTGGTTCTTTTAAAAAACCGATAGTGATGTTCTATCCATGGGTTTATGCAGTGGCATGTATTTGTGTCGGTTTCTTTAAAAAAACCGATACTGATGTTCGCTTTTTTGCTATAAACATACAGTGCTCTAGAAATTATTTGTGTCGGTTTTTAAAAAAACCGATAGTGATATTCAAACATTTGTGTCGGTTTTCTTAAAGAACCGATAGTGATATCCAAACATTTGTGTCAGCTTTTTTGAAAAACCGGTAGTGATGTTCTATACATGGGTTTGTGCAGTGGCATGTATTTGTGTCAGTTTCTTTAAAAAAACCAATAGTGATGTTCGCTTTTTTGCTAAAAAACATACAGTGCTCTGGAAATTATTTGTGTCAGTTTTTTGAAAAAAACCGATATTGATATTCAAACATTTGTGTCCGTTTTCATAAAAAACCGATAGTGATATCCAAACATTTGTGTCGGCTTTTTTAAAAAACCAATAGTGATGTTCTATCTATGGTTCTGTGCAGTGGCATGTATTTTGTCGGTTTCTTTAAGAAAATCGATAGTGATGTTCGCTTTTTTTTGCTAAAAACATATACTGCTCTGGAAATTATTTGTGTCGTTTTTTTGATAAAACTGATAGTGATATTCAAACATTTGTGTCGGTTTTCTTAAAAAACGGATAGTGATGTTCGCTTTTTTGCTAAAAACATACGGTGCTCTAGAAATTATTTGTGTTGGTTTTTTGAAAAAACCGATAGTGATATTCAAACAGTTGTGTCGGTTTTTTTAAAGAACCGATAGTGATATCCAAACATTTGTGTCGGTTTTCTTAAAGAATCGATAGTGATATCCAAACATTTGCGTCGGTCTTTTATAAAAACGATATTAATATTTGAGCAACTATGTCGGGTTTTTTAAAAAACTGATAGAGATATTGGAGCATTTGTGTCGATTTGTTTAAAAAATAGATAGTGATATGTGTAGGGTTCATCTTTTTGTTCACCGCCAACTGGAATTCTAGCAAACCTGTGCCCCCCCCGCTCCTAACCCTAGCTCTCACCCCCGCCGCCCTCGCCAACCTGACGCCGCTCCTCCTCCTGTCGTCGACCCCATGCCGCCCCTCCTCCCGACGCCGCCCCTCCTCCCGTTGCCACCCCTCCTCCCGTTGCCACCCCTCCTCCTGATGCCGCCCCTCCTCCCGTTGCCTCCCCCTGAAGCTCCTGCTAGCGGTCACCTTCAACCTCGATCCCCTCACCGAGCTCCCTCGCACCACCGGTTGCATCCCCCACCGAGCTCCCTCGCACCGCCAGTTGCCTCCCCCGCACCGCCAGTCACCTCCCTCCACCGAGATCCCTCGCACCGTCAATTGCCTACCCCTATCGAGCTCTCCCGCACCGTCGATCACCTCCCCCCACTAAGCTCCCTCGCACCGTCGGTCTCCTCCCCCCACCCTGGCTTGTTCTCCACTTTATTCTATCTATGCAGCATTGGTCGCTTGCATTTTATTGTGCTAGTTCTATTGTTGAAAGAATTGGTGTGTTATGCATTATATCTAAAGCCTGTAGCGTCATGCGTAGCAGCGGCTAGTAATGTGAGCATTCATAGTTGTGAACTTTTGATACTATTGTTTAACTTGCTGCAAAGATAAATGCAAATGGTTCATAAATTGGTTCATTAAATTGGTTCATGAAATTCAAATGACTGAAATGAATGCTGTGAGTCTACTACGGGATAATGGTCTATAGTTTGATATTGAGTTGTATCTTGGACTGAATGTTGTGTTTTACATACTGAAATGCTCATGCTAAATTTAGTTTTGAAAGTGAGTTGCTTTCAGTTGAGAAGGTGTATAGAAGAAAATTGCAGGAAGCTAGCTAGCTTGCTAACTTATGAAGTTGCTTTATGTCCATCCACCTAGCTAGCTGATAACAAGGAAAAGCATATAAGAAACAGGGAAGGTAATCCCTGTATCAAAAGCAATAAGTTCAGTAAAATAATACCCTTGCATGGCAGAAAGTATTTGCTTAAATACATTAGATGATTAGCACTAACAACACTACGATTTATGCTTTCCAAGGGATCAGATTAGTAGTGTGTGTGCGTATACATGCCCTTTTCCCATTTATTTTTTACTTGGCCAGATGCGGTATGAATAAGATTTGGGTATGCTTTTTTTGCTTATTCCCCACTTAGTTAGTTGGAGCATGTATGACGACAACAACTGAACCTACTATGAACTAATTAATTGGCTTTTATTTTGGTTGCAGGTCATCTTTATGATATTTAGACTGCTATACATTATGGTTCTTTGTCTAATCACTTGGATGCATATATATTAACTATTATCTAACACTGTGTGGTCACATGTCCCATTGCTATACTTAAGAGCTCAAATTGACAAGGCATCAAATGGATTAAGTGCCAAATTTTGTGAATTTAGTAACATATTGTGATTATTTAGTATCAATCAATAAGTGATATCTTCTCATTAAGTACAGAGTTTTTAATGTGGTAGTGTATAGAAAATTGCAGGAAGCTAGCTAGCTTGCTAACTAATCAAGTTGCTTTATGGCCATGTTTTGTATGTATCAGCTATATGTATGTAGTGGTGCCTTTTGCATTATTTTCTCATATGTGGTTCTTTACTCGTCATATTATTATGCAACTTTTGACTTTGTTAATTGAGATCGTTATTTTAGTTATAATTGCATATTACTTTTGTTTTTTTATCTCAACATATTTTAGAGTTTAGGTTGCGTAACCTACATCTCCCGTTCAAGAGTGCTTATTTATAAATATGCTGGAATGCATATTTATAAGCAAGCAATCTCGAATTGTCCACATTTTTTGGACAGTTCGAGGATATGTGGTTCGGGCAAGTTCCTGAGCTGTTGTACAACTTCAGAGTAGATTTTGGTAGTGTCTCCTTGGTGTTCTCCGGATACACACCCCTCTTGATCTGTTGTCGAGACATGTATCTGGAGAACAGTGGGGAGATGCTGTCGAAATTTTCTCTGGAGTTGTACAATGGCTTAGAAACTTGCCCGAACCACATATCCTCAAATGGGATTAGGACCAAACCTATTTAGGATTAGGAGTTATCATTGGTACTATGGAGTAAAGGTCAACAGATAGACTTTTTTTGAAGATCATTTGTTCATCTATTACTCTACTGCAATATTCTACTATTGCTTTACATGATTTATTGTCAAGTTCACGTAATAGCTACGAATTGCTTCTCTCATTTCAAATATATGACCATGTCAGATAAGAAAATTCAAAATGTCGCAATTAGAGAGCAACGGTTTATCGCTAGACAGAGTAGAAGGTGCTCCTGAGGGGCCGAGCCAAGTTTCAAGGGTTGAGCTGAGCCAAGTTCCAAATGTTGAGTGGCCGAGTAAGGTGAGGAAGGCCCAAGGACCGAACAAAGAGGCCACAGGGAGAACGACATAGATTCTCCACTTCAACGCCATGGGGGTTTGCACGGGTCCTCCCAAGTACAAGGGGCGATACCGGTCATTCCTCGGCCAATTGGTGAGGGAGAGAGTTCCCATAACGGTTAAGGATTGGAAAAAGGATATCAACATCGAGCAGAAGAATCAGTTGTGGGACAAGGTTAAGAGCAAATGGATTATAAAAGAGGAAGATTAAAACAATGCAAGGCGGTACGCCTTCAAGAGGATGGGTGTGGCTCTGAGGCACTTGAGGGTCTTTATGCATAGTGAGTACGTGCTGAAAGGCTGTACAACATTCGAGAGGTATCCGTTCGTGGCTCGTGATGTTTGGAGGAGTTCAGGAGGATCAAGTGTACGCCAAAGGCGTAGGAGCTGAGACAAAAGAGCATTGCTACCCAGAGGCAGAATACGCATGCGCACCACCTCGGTTCAGGCTGCTATGAAGGGAAGAAGGTAGAGTAGGCGCCGACTAGACGAGGAGTGCGCGACCTCCTGGACTGCGATGCCTTACTCAAACATATATGAGGAGCGGGCATGTGATTGGGTATTAGCAAGGGCAAAAAAAGCGCAGATGGGCTGCTCGTAGTACCAAACCCCGCTACTGCACGCATCGTCTCCACCATCATAAGACATCTAACTTAGTACATTGAAGTTGACCATTCCTGTTGTATTTCAGATCTAATTTGTACTCCCTTCTTGTAGGAAGAGTAAGCTAATAGAAAGAGTAGAGGACCTTTTAGAGCCAAGGGTCAGAGGATATCCTGTCCACTGCGATCGAAAAGTCCGACCATAAGAGCCGGGTGCTTGCCGCAGGGGCAGGGTATACGAAGAAGTCCTACTTCCAAGATGACGCTGCGATTGCCAGATCAAGATCATGGAAAGCACGTGCGAAGCGCCTCAAGCACACGCTCAGGGAGCAACTGAGGGAGGAGATCAAGAAGGAGATGAGGGGGTACATGACGGCACGTGAGGAGGAGATGAAAGAGGAGATGATGGCATGTGAGGAGCGACCGAGGGCCGAGATGATGGCAATGATGTCCCAAAGTCAGAGCCAGATGACCCCGCCTACCGTAGAGAAACATGTGCCCCGACCCAGTAGCTGCGGTTCCAAATATGATAAGTCCGGTCCCAAGTTGAAGGTAATAATTAATTTTTCCTAACTTAAATGTGCGAGGGTAACTCTTCATATGTTTTCTCTCAAGTTGCGCACTGTTTGTAGGAGCCTACCAAGTGTCAGCCCACCCTAATGGAAGACAGATTTCCTATTGAGGCTGCACGTGGGGTTGAATTTCCATGCAAGGAGACCGACACGGTGCATGGTCAGCCTTTGGGGAAGGGCTACATGAGGGTCTACGTGGACTACGTCGACGAAGCCTTCTTATCATATGTGCTCGAGTTCCCAACTAACGAAGATATCACCACTCTCGGGCAAGCACAGATGTTGTTCATCAAGTGGCCCACGACGAGCGTCGTGCTGGTAAAGGTAAAAATCCCCCATGTCTTCTCTACCATTCCAGTAGTACCACAACAAGTTACATATGCGCGTGCTTCGTAGGTTCCTACCATACCTGCGCCTGCTCCCACCACCGTGATGATTCCTGCATAGAGTGCAGAGCTGATGTGTAAAAGGACTAGAACGACAACCACAAAACCACTGAAGGCCTCAAAGACTCCATCTACTAAAAAAACAAAGCTCATAGAGGCCACAACTCCCCTTGAGGTACATGAAAAGCTCACTGCCCTGACCTCGAAGACTCCTTCTGCCCCAAAAGGAAAGTCAGCACAACCCACAGAGACCCCTTGTCATTTTAAGGCCTACATACACGGAAAGCCCCTTCTACCTTCAAGAAAATTGAATCCTCTAGACAAGTGGACTCGATTGCTCCATGGATGGTACGTTGACAAAGTGAAAGAGGGCGAGTGGCGTGTCGACTTCAATGTTAAATACAGAAAGGGACATTTTCACCGCGAGGAGGATGGGATATTCCCATTTAGTTTCGAGGATTTGTTCCATCTATACCAACTGATAGCCATCGATATTTCTACTCTATGATCCTGGACGCTGTGAGTATCGCACCATATAGCACGAGCTTATAACTTCTATAGGATTTTGCATTATATTTTTTAACATTCAACACAAGTTACAGGGCAATGAGGCAGTGAGTCGTGATGAATCGATAACTAGTTGGGTTCGTCGACCCTGAGCTTGTGTCCGTGACCATGGCTAGGCTTCAACTGGAATGGGTTGCCGGCTACATCAAGGAGGCATTGAGAGCTGAGTCGAAGAAGGACTTCGTTCTACTCCCGTACTATGAGGAGTAAGTACTACTTTAATTTTTCAATTACTTGTACGCACTTAAACCGTATGTGAACTTATTTTCTTCACTGCATACCATTTAATAGCAACCATTGGGTTCTACTCGTTATTGTTCCGAGTGACAACATAGTCTATACTTTTAACTCGATTGAGAAGAGACCGATGGCCTACGCGATCAAGTCTCCTTTGGAGCAGTAAGTGCACTACTCTTACTTAACACTTTCTATATTTAACTACATTAATTTTTTTTTACTCAACGGCATCTGTTCAATGTATATAGGGGTTTCTCGAACTACGTCGCTGAAGCAGGGATACACGATGATAAAAAGGGCTGGAAGCTGGAGTATGTGCGCTTCAAGGTACAAGGGCCTACCTTATATAAGATTAATATTTTCTGACATTTATTCTTCATCTCTTAATTTCTTTTTCTTTCTTCACAGTGTCATCAACAGGGCAGCGACGACCACTGCGGTTTATACATTATGCAGAGCATGATGATCGTGGTCAGTGGCTCAGACTTTTTCCCTAAGGTATATGTACATGTATAATAATACAATTAGCCTTTCACATAGAAATTTCAAAACTTAAATTACAGCACTTGTTTTTATTTTGCAGCATATCAATGTCCCCCAGAAGAGTTTTGACAGCTCTGCACTCAACAAGTTACGAGACCACTTATGCCAGTGATACTGGATGGAAGTTATCTCACAGATGGGTAGGTTTACATATCCTGAAAACTCCTACTAGTCCATATGTGAACAATATTACATATGTGAATGCGATTGCATATGTACTGGCTATGAAGCATGTTTGAGTTTTGTTTTGTGAACGAATGTGATATGTGTTGTAATAAAATGTTTGTGTTCTATGAATGTGATATGTGCATAACGTGTGCTATTGCTGTGTGAATGTGATATGTGCATACTGTGTGAAATATGTGCTGATTGGAGGTTGAATTGGAAACAGCACACCTGATGAGGACATCCCAACCAAGGATACAACCGCTGCCCTTTTTTCCTCTACGACCGCTACTTCGTCTACGACGTCTAGAGGGCTTAATCCGGAAGCAAGTCCTTTCCATCCACCTTTGCTGGACCAGCATGTCAAGAACATCCATCGAGGACAGCCCACACGCCAAGGAAGGCCCAAGATAAAGCCCAATTCGTCGCCGAGTCCGGTTCGGCCATCTAGGAGCAGTAGTACTTCAAACGGACGCCACGGCCACATCCGAACTCCGTTTTCGACGTTCAACAACTCGTTTGAAAGGTATCGAGATAAGATTTCCAATGGATTTGATCCCGAGGCCAAATGCCTCTTGGAGCGAAGGGAAATCACAGAACAATCTCACGGAATAGAAATTCCAAGTGCTGCACCACCTTTCTTTTGGGCCCAAAGCCCGTGAACTTTTAGGGTTCCACCCCTCCTTTGGCCGGCGCCCCTCTCCTGGCTGCCGCACTCCTCTTGGGCGGCTCCCCTTGTGTGGGTACCCCTTTATATTGGGTTCTTACCCCTGTTCTTCATTTTTTAGGTTTTGTTGTGTTTTGGTAGACCCCGATCGTCCCTCCTCGCCTCTTGCGTGTGTCGACTAGACCACCCGAGTTGAGAAATGAACCTCACCTTGTTTTTCGTTGAAATTATTGGATTGAAATTGCTATCACCTTGTTCTTGCATGTTCTTGGTTGCAGCGAGTTCAAGGATTGATCGGTCTTTGATTCGGTTGTTCGCCTCATGTGGTGACGCGTTGCGATTGTTTGGTCGCGATCTTGTGGTTCATTGTATCGTTCTCATCGTAAGGTTGGGACAACCCTAGTGCACATCGGTGGTATCGAGCGACGGTTGCTCGTGAGAACACCCTTATCCTTGTTCAGTTCATCTTGTTCGTCCTAGAGTCCAGAAAAATAGCCCAACAAATATATATGTTCGTCGTGTATTCGATCTAATCCGAGCCCCCTTTTAGCTTTACTATTACTACCTAGTTTATTTCTTATTGAATTTGTGTTGCATCGCTGTGTCGTTCTGGTCTTAGCGCTTGGTCTTTAGAGTTTCGAGTTCTATTCACGCTTTTGTCACAGCGTCGTGTTGTTTGTGCATCTGCAGCTGCCATCTTCCTTCCACGTAACCAAAGCCTTCCACCGTAACGCCCCAATTTCCATCAAACCGAGCAGCCCACAAGATTCCTTCCAATCCAACTCGGTTACTTCCTTCCAATCCGTTTCCAAACCGAGCAGCCCACGTCTTCTCCAACCAACTCGGTTCCTTCCTTCCAATCCGTATTCCACCAAAAGTCACGAAGTTTCCATATATAGCCAAACGCATCCAATGGTATCCAAGCAGAGAAGGAATTGAGATCCTCCTCCTTGCCATATCTACCTTTTCCCTCCAAATATAGCACGCATCCAGTGGTCATTGCCGTATCTTTAGCGTTTGTTCTGTTGCCATCCATATCAAACCGTGCCAGCCTTTCCTTCCAAAAAAAAAGAGAGAAGGAAATCCGAGCCGAACCATCTCTCTGCTCTCTCCACGCCTTCTTGCTGCACTTGACAATCCATCAAATTTTGGTGCACAAATCAAAGACTAGAGAGAGAGAGAGAGTGTGGCGAATACTTCTCTGGAGTCCTTTTTCTGAGTCTTGTTTCCAATCTAGGGCTCCCACAAAAAAAAATTTGAAAAAAAAATTCAAAAAAAAATCAGCAATAAAAAAGAGGGAAGAAAGGAGCCCTAGCTGTTGCTTGTGCATTGATAACGTTCTGGTTGCTGTTCTGTGACTTCTTTAGTGTCTAGGCTCGCGTCTCTAGCACGGTCTAGCCTAGGAATAGCACGTACCACTGTTGAACATTCTTTCAACTTGTTTTGACTAGTGTGGTTCTAGTTTTTCTTTGCAACAAATAATACCTGTCCAAACTCTACTTACTATTAACCACAGGAAAAGTACCTTGCAATCACTTTGTCACCTCTGAGTGCAGGTTACCGTCATTATCCGATCAGACCTTGACAAGCTGTAGGGTAAGAACTAGTAAGAACTTTGTGTTAGCTTGAGCGCGTGAGACCATCCACGGCCCATATATTAGTAGTCCATAGGAACTAACCCTCTTGTGAGTTCTCTGTTTTGTTGCTCCTAACCATGGCAGGTAGTCCAAGCAATCGTGGGAGTAACGTCGGCAGTGAGAGTGAACATGAGGACCGCCTAACGCCAAAAGAACGACGTTGGATCCCTCATTTCGAGAGGATGCACAATCAGCATTAGATGCGAACTCGTGAAACTCTTGATGCGATTCAGGCGCAATTGGCACCCCTCACTGAGCTTCAAGCACAGCTAGCACAACTTCTTCAAGGTGCTACTCCCAACAATGGTGCCGCTGGTCATGCTTTGGGCCAACGCGGCGCCCCACCGGTTGTCCCTGTTAATTTAAACGGGGTGGATCAATAGGAGAACAACTACGCCACCGATACCGAGGACGACTACAGGGTAAATTTGAACAATGGCCGACCTCATCGTCGACTCCGGAATAATAGGCAAGGTATGGCTAGAAATCAACATGATCAAAGGGAAGAACGTGATGACTCTATGGCAAAAATGAAATTTACTATGCTTCCTTTTGATGGTACTTATAATCCTGATGTTTATCTAGATTGGGAGTTGGCGGTAGATCAAAAAATTTCTTGCTATGACTTCTCTGAGCGTAGAAGGGTTCACGCTGCCACTAGTGAATTTACTGGTTTTGCATCTATTTGGTGGAAAGAACTTTGTAGAGCCAACCGTGATGTACCTACAACTTGGGATGGGTTGAAGCGTGTCATGAGGGCTAGATTTGTTCCTACATACTATGCTCGTGATTTATTGAATAAAATGCAGCGCTTTAATCAAGGTGATAAAACGGTTGAGGAATATTATCAAAAATTGCAAATTGGCATGTTGCGCTATGGGTTAGAAGAGAGTGAAGATGCAAAAATGGCTAGGTTCTTGGGTGGGCTTAACCGAGAGATACAGGAAATACTTGACTATAAAGAATACAATTCTATCACTCGTTTGTACCATCTTGCTTTGAAAGCAGAAAGGGAAGTGCAGGGTCGACGATCGACAACGCGAGGTAATATTGGAGGCTCTTCCACGTCCAAGTCAGTTCAGATCCATACCAAGGCATCATCTTCCATACCTGGACGTGTACCTACACCCGTTGTTCCAACTACTTCGACGTCATCACGCATTCCGAAGGCAAACAAGTCAGTCACACTTCAAGCACCCGCCAAGAATGCTTCCTCAGTTGCCTCCACCGGTCGAACGCGGGAAACACAATGCTTTCGATGCAAAGGAATGGGGCACGTGATGCGAGACTGTCCTAATCAACGTGCTCTAATAATCAGAGAAAATGGTGAGTACACTAGTGATAGTGACATTGATGAAATTGAATATGCTCTTGTTGCCACTAATACTGCAGAGCCAGCAGAAGAAATTATCACTTCTGCAGCATCCGATAAATATCCGGCCCTTGTTGTCGCACGTGTACTTAGCGCACAGCCTGCACGCGATGAACAAAATCAACGACATAATATCTTTCAGACAAGGTGTGTGGTGAATGAGCGCGCTGTGCATGTCGTTGTTGATGGAGGTAGCTGCAACAATTTTGCGAGTGTAGACATGGTCGAGAAGTTTGGCTTGACCACAAATCCACTTCCTCAATAGTATGAAATTGGATGGCTCAATTCCACTGGTAAGGTTCAGGTAACAAAAACCATTCAAGTACCTATCTCGATTGGTTCTTATCATGATAATGTTGCTTGCGATGTTGTACTCATGGATGCTTGCTCTCTTTTATTGGGTAGACCGTGGATCTATGATATGGATGCTACACATCATGGTAGGACCAATGAGTATAGTTTCTTGTATAAGGAAAGGAAAATTATTTTGAAACCCATAAGCCTTACAGAACTAAGAAACATTGATGTTAAAAGAGCTCAAAGAGAAAAAGAAGAGAGTGGAATTAAAAGTGTAGCTAGTAAATCAACCCATTCAACTACACCAGTTGCTCAAAAACCTGATCTTAAGTTGAAAGGTAAAGTATTGTTGGCTGCAAAAGTTCTCTCACAAGATAACATGGATAGTATAGAACCATTGCCATTCTCTATTGCTTTGTCTTCTATTATTACTAATGCTTTGAAGGATAATGAGATGGAGTCGAGGACGACTCCAATTCAAGAAGGGGAGAATGATGAGGACATCCCAACCAAGGATACAACCGCTGCTCCTTTTTCCTCTACGACCGCTACTTCGTCAACGACGTCTAGAGGGCTTAATCCGGAAGCAAGTCCTTTCCATCCACCTTTGCTGGACCAGCATGTTAAGAACATCCACCGAGGACAGCTCACGCGCCAAGGAAGGTCCAAGATAAAGCCCAATTCGTCGCCGAGTCCGGTTCGGCCATCCAGGAGCAGCAGTACTTCAAACGGACGCCACGGCCACATCCGAACTCCGTTTTCGACGTTCGACAACTCGTTTGAAAGGTATCGAGATAACCTTTCCAATGGATCTAATCCCGAGGCCAAATTCCTCCTGGATCGAAGGGAAATCATAGAACAATCTCACGGGACAGAAATTCCAAGTGCTGCGCCACCTTTCTTTTGGGCCCAAGGCCCGTGTACTTTTAGGGTTCCACCCCTCCTTTGGCCGGCGCCCCTCTCCTGGCTGCCGCACTCCTCTTGGGTGGCTCTCCTTGTGTGGGTACCCCTTTATATTGGGTTCTCACCCCTGTTCTTCATTTTTTAGGTTTTGTTGTGTTTTGGTAGACCCCGTGTGCGTCCCTCCTCAATTTTGCGTGTGTCGACTAGACCACCCGAGTTGAGGAACAGAACCTCAACTTGTTTTTCGTTGAGATTATTGGATTGAAATTGCTATCACCTTGTTCTTGCATGTTCTTGGTTGCAGCAGGTTCAAGGATCGATCGGGTCTTTGATTCGGTTGTTCGCCTCGTGTGGTGACGTTGCGATTGTTTGGTCGCTGATCTTGTGGTTCATTGTATCGTTCTCATCACAAGGTCGGGACAACCCTAGTGCACATCAACACCCCCTCATCTCTATCGATTTTGAGAAGAAAACGATATAGATAAGAGAGTCATCTCTATCGGTTCTTTGTAAAAAGCGATAGAGATGACCACCTCATCTCTATCGGTTCTTTAGAACAACTGATAGCGATGACACGCTCATCTCTATCGTTTTCTTATAAAAACCGATAGAGATGACATCTCTATCGTTTCTTATAAAGAACTGATAGAGATAACACTCATATCTATCGGGCAAGAACCGACTGTAATAGCGCCACCTCATCTTTGTCTAATGACATTGTATCGCCACTAGAACCGACTGTGATGATAAAAAAGAACCGATTGTGATGTATATTCGTGTAGGAGTGGGAGCTTTTTCTTGGAGGAGAGATATCATAAATTTATTCGAGTATTGTTTTTATGCATCACTCTCTCAATACAAGATGCATAAATCTTAAACCAAGTGAATAGGTAAATAATCACCATCTACGCTTTATTCGTGCTTCAATATTTTTGCAACCTTTAAATATAATGCATAGAAGCACCTTCCATTTCATTTCTTATATCATGTCAGAGTTTAGGGGCATTTTAAGGAGGCCGAGTGACTGAAAATGTGGATCATAATGTCCATGAAACGGAAAAAAAAAAGCTCGTATCCGGACACCATGTCATTACTTGTTTTACTACCAAGTTGCATTCATTAATATGCGAATAGCGAGTGGCAACTAGAAAACGTACTATTCAAAGCAAGCAATCTAGTCATTTCCGACAAGATCAACGGTCTTCCAATTAAGAAAAAGGTAACAAGTTTAGACGCAGCGGTACCAGGCGTGCAAGCTGGTCCAACGAGGATGGCTCCCGCATGTCCGTGCGGCGCCATCCGTCGTCGACCAAATCCATTCTTTTATTGTTACCTCCCGTATACAAACCCGTACCACTGCATCATTAACATATGTAGACAGATACACCCCGAATCAATCACACCAACCGCTTCACTACAACTCTCCTTCATTCCATAGCTTCCAGCTGCATTGTGAGTCGGCAACTCGCCAGCTCCCATAGTTTCCATCCAGAACTTGCCTGCCCAACTTCCACGGTTCCACCTCCCAATGGCATCCACCGCTACGACCTGCAGCAACGGAAGCGGCAGCTGCCTCCACCCCTCCACCGCCGCCGGCCTCCCCACCCACACCTCCATGTCCAAGTCTCCAGCCGACGAGAGACGCCGCCGCCGCCGCCGCCGGTGCTGCTGCATCTGCCTCCTCGTTACCCTCGGAGTGCTCCTGCTCCTCGGTGTCACCCTCCTAATCCTCTTCCTCACCGTGCTCCGTGTCCGCGACCCGACCACGCGCCTCGTCTCCACCCGTGTCATCGGCGTCGCCCCGAGTCTGGCCCCTCCCGTCCAGCTCAACGTCACACTGCTGCTGACCGTGGCCGTCCACAACCCCAACCCGGCGTCCTTCTCATACGCGTCCGGCCACACCGACCTCTGGTACAGGGGCGCCCACGTGGGCGACGCCGAGGTCGACCCCGGCCGCATTCCCAGCAAGGGGGACGGCACCGTGCAGATGGCGATGACGGTGCTGTCGGACAGCTTCTCAGCGGACATGGGGCAGCTGATAAAGGACTTGGAGGCCGGGTCGGTGCCTCTGGACGCGAGCGCCAGGATCCCGGGGAGGGTATCCGTCTTCGGGGTGTTCAAGTTGCACGCGGTGGCCTACTCCGACTGCCACATCGTCTTCGGCGTCCAGGAGATGAGCATACGGAGCCAGGAGTGCCGCGATCACACCAAGCTCTGATCGATCGGCTTGATCGTTTGTGATGCACAGCGAACGCCACAGCTTGGGCGAGTGTACGTAAGGTACAGGTGTGGGTGTTCACGTGCCATCGCACGGTGATCGGTTTCATTTAATTGTATTCGACCGTCTAGCTAAATGACAGACGCAAACTGTGCTAAATAATCCGATAAACCAGATGCAATGGGACTATATATATTCCGACAGTTAAGGGATCGAGAAGGAGTGAGATCGAGGATTCTGGAGTGATCTGATATGATGATGCTTGATAGTTACTGTGTAGGTTTTTTTTTTCTGGAGATGGATAGTTACTGTGTATAGGGTTAACTAATTGTTGTATTTGCTTGTTGTTCGTGTACAGAAACGAAGAATATATAGTATTGTTTGCACCAAAATTTGGCAGATAGGGTCAAAATCAGCAGTCCAAGATCAATAAGATACGATTGGGATAACGTATCAAGATATTTGAAAACGAAACAGGTTGTTAAGGAAAGCACCATCCAAATAGAGACCGATACAGATTCTTCTCCTAACGTGTTGTACTATGACTCTATCGGCCAACGGGTATAAAAGAGGTCTAGAGGTGATAAGAAAAGCTGCCCAGAGCCAACCAACCAATTCGCGTCTACTTTTCATCTACTTTTCCGTCGACTAGGAGTAGTTCTTGTAATTTAGTCTTTATAATTCGGTCTTGATCAATAAAGTAGCGTATCGCCGATTGTTGATCACCTTCAAATTACGCCCCAGGTTTGATTTATTGTGATTTTGTTGTGCATCGCCTTCTTCAGAATCGATCTGCCTTTATCCTCTGATTAGCCTTAATCGGCTAATTAGATTTATCCCGTTACCTTGATCTTGATCGGCTTCAAGCTGATTGAGTCTAAGCCGATTGATCCCAACGATCGGCTTCGAGTGAACTTTATATTTTTTACCTTGTCGGCTATAGGTCAAATCGACTGGCATGCTCTGAACCCGGTATTCGTCTGGTGTGCTGCTGTCAGAAACCCTACTTCAAGTTTTTGACGCCAACAAGTATATACGATCTTCTTGTGCATGATTGGTCGTTTATTTAATTATTCATGAGTAATTAATAACATTCAGTTCTCAGTTCTACACTGATCACTGTCGATTCCAACCTGGCATCACTGCCGGATATTGGAACCAGCAGTGATTGGTCGGTAGTGATAGTCCGACTATCACTGCTGGTTCACATTCGAACCGGCAGTGATAGTCCGACTATCACTGCTGGTTCACATTCGAACCGGCAGTGATAGTCTGCCCAATGCAAATCTAAAAATCACTCGGTAAAATAAAAAAAATATTTGCACCTGAACCACCCTGTATTTACATGGTCGCGCATTGCAAGTCACAAGATTTTCGCTCGAAATACACGCGGTTGATAGGATTCGAACCTGTGACCTTCTGCTCGTGCGATGTCCCCCCTTACCATCTCACCACCCATACACTTCTCAACTACTATAAAATATATTTTCCATCTATCCCTTCATATCCGAAAAGTTTCAATGATTATTTGGATATTTAAATTTCTTCAAATAAAAAAGCTGTCAACTACAAAGTCGTAGATCTCATCAAGAGCTACAATTTTCATATAAATTTTGTCTCCATCCGATTCCTTATAAAAAAGTTATGATTTTTCAAAAACATTATCACTGCTGGTTTGGATTTCGAACCAGCAGTAGTGATACTTTTTCCATTATCATTGTCGGTTCTTCTTACGAACTAGCAGTGGTAATAACTTATCATTGCCGATTTGTTTTAGAACCGACAGTGATAAGTTACTATCACTGCCGGTTCTTCTTCGATCGAGCATTTGTGTCAAACTAGCTTATGAGACAGTGACAGTGTTCTCACTGCTGGTTCTAGCCGAACCGGCAGTGATAGACCAGTAAGAAAGGGGTGTTTGGTAGTAGTGCTAGACTAACATACTTCTAGTTACAGGCGCGCAATCGGTTCGAATAGTTTTCGACCGACGGACCGACTGGATGTATTCGGATAGTTGTCGGATTTGAATTTGGTTTCGAATATTTTATTTTGAATTTGAAAGATTACTATCCATCAGCTCAAAATATTCTGAGATAATTTTCTAATATTTCCGAAAAAAATTATTCGGATATCAACATCTTCTGCCCAATACTTTGGCGGTTTAGCCGACCAAATAGCAACATACGGTAGACTTGCTCAATAGGAGCCTGTCCTACTTTTTTCAGGTTAAAAAAAACATACGGCAGACTCGGCAACCGAGGACGGCCATGACCATGGTCAGGAAAGAGCGAGACACAAACAAGGAAGGCAAACAACAAGAATGAAGAAGTCAAGAACGGGAAACACTTGAGATTTGGGGAGACCGCTTTGTGCTCCAAATCTCGAACCAATGAGACTGATCCAGAGAAATTGAGAAATTTACAAGAAACATAGAAGCAAGGGAACATCTAAGATATGAGGAGACGGCCAATGAGAATTGAAAAATAAAACCAGAAAACTCAATCGGTCTCCCTGTTTGCACCAGAATTTGGTAAGTCTAGTCAAAATCGGTAAGAAAGTCAAACGAACGGAGACTAACAGACGATTTGGAAAGATTCGAAGATATTTGGCAAACGGCAAGATCTTTGAGGGAAAGCTATCCGAAGTAAGGCCGATACGGATCAGGTTTTGTAACGTGTTGTAATAAGACACGATCGGCCGACGAGTATAAAAGAAGGACCAAAGCAAACTGCAAAAGGATCCAACACAATCAAACACCAATCTACATTACTTTTTCCTGTCGACTAGGAGTAGTTCTTATAATTCAGTCTTTGTAATTCGATCTTGATCAATAAAGTTGCGCATCGCCGATTGTTGATCTTCTTCAAATTACGCCCTAGGTCCGATTTATTCTGATTTTGTTGCGCATCACCTTCTTCAGAATCGATCTACCTTTATCCTCTGATTAGCCTTAATCAGCTAATTAGATTTACCCTTTTATTTCGATTTAATCGGCTTCATGCTGATTGAGTCTAAGTCGATTGATCTTCACGATCGACTTTGAGTGAATTTCATATTTTTACCTTGTCGATTACAGGTCAAATTGACTGGCACACTCTGAACTAAGTGTTCGTCTGGTGTGCTGTTGTCAGAAACCCTACTTCAATTTTTTTACGTCTACACACTCTTGGCACGCCTAGTGGGACCAATATCTTCATCAAGGAAGTCGATTCCGCCATCCGATCTCAACGCAGAAGCTATAATCGTCCCAACAATGGACGATTTGACTCTAGAATAACGTCGAGAAATAAAAAATCGGAAAAATGCGCTAGAAGAGATGATGCTAAGCTGTGATACGACCCCCATTTTTACGTACCTGTAAAAATAGAAATCTAATGTGCATTCCGTACTAGTCCCATGATCAGTAGCTAGTACGCACATACACACCAATTGGAATCACAACCATACAACAAATATTTTTAAGCGGAAGCTATCATATAAAGGAAATCTTACAAATCAGAGAAAATAGCAGCAAAAGAAGCAAAGTCCTGCAGTGTGCCCATCCAAATGCGCAGGCAACTGACAAGGCATATTCCCTAGAAAGATCACATCGAAGATAATCCCGCAACCTGCGACGAAAGAAATCCTCGAAGCTTCGCTAACTTATCCACCAAAAAACAACATATAAGAAAGGGTGAGTACATTCGTACTCCGCAAAACTTTAGCAAAACCTATAATATATGCAGGCCATTTCAAAGGAGGCTACTATAGTTAATTTGCATAAAGCAGAATTGATATTGTAAAATCAAGTTATTTGTAAACGGAATTTGTAAGAGAAAGTTGACTGATATGAAATAAGTAAAGCATAAGTAATACTCACAACCCTTCGTGACCATCGAATAATCCAGAAATGGAATCCAACAATGTCAGCCCTTTGACATAAAGCAACCGCTGCTAAAACAAGCTCAAACCAAACCCATTTTAGAAAATACCAAAGACTCTAACATTGGAATGACATCACCAAGTGTCCTTGACCGTGGACACGGCTAATCGATTAGATCTTACACTCTACAGAGGTGTACAACTTTACCCACAAGGAATGATCAACCTTTTCGTCAGATCAATTAACACACTTCCTTTGGTGTGTCGGCAAGGAGATCATACAAAGCAGTTACATTATCTATACATGGCTTTGAACCTTCCTGGGATGTTAACCCTCGCCATAGAAAAAGAAACACTCACCCAAGACGTGTTTCCTTTCATGTGGCACCCAACAACCATTTCTATTTATGGCAAGGCATACACCGTTGCGCGGGTATGCATTTACCCACACCGAGGGTTAGAAAAGTTCGGTGTGGAAGCCGCTCACAAGCAGTCCTGATCGGAAAGCTCCCGCTATACTCCCACCTTCCTTAGATGCAAAGCCACATCCAAAAAACTTAATAGGCTAAGACTGTCTCACACCAGCCCTCGTGGTTGTACGAAAATCTTGGATCAATAGCGTCCCATTGCTCGGTCCTTAATCCAACACAGGCGATACTCCACCCTACACTACGTGCAAAACCCTCTGCACAACTGGCTATTGCCAATAATCGCCCGCATCAAAATCATAGTTTTATTTTGGGTTTTTAATCAAAATACCCATAACCAACAGTGTCATATCCAACATTTTCCATTTCTGAAGAATCAAATTTTGATCTGATCATCCACTCCGTGGTTCTAAAGCATGGATAAAATGTAATCGCATATACCCAAGATGACATTAAGTAGTTGTCTAAGCTCAATCTATGGTTACCAAGGTTCGCATGTTCATACTTATCAAGGAAGTTTCATGATACAACAGGTGTAACTACCAGCACCACAAAATAGCGAATTTACAGAAATAAACGCATGCATGGAACATTTTATTAAACACAATGCTAATTAAATATTGGGATCAAGATGATCAAAGAGGGTGCTTGCCTTGCTTATTTATTGCTTACGACGAAGACGCGATCGTAGCTGACGGAGGGAACGACGGAGGAAGGGACGTCGGATTCTACACGTCGATCAATCGGAAATATAGCAAAAATTCAACTTTAATAAGGGCAAAAAGAAAACAGACAGAAAATCAAATAAAGATTCACTGCAGAAAACAGGAATGCTTTAGGGTTTGGATTATAGGATTACAAGATCTCAAGATTTATATAAAAACATATTTATAAAGTTAATGGATTTTATTATGAACCAATCAATGTTTCTTCCATAGGTTATCTATTCTTGAATTACGAATTCAAGAGGCTAAAATTATGAATTCTTACATTTATAACTTTGAATTATAGATGCTAAAATTATTTGGATTAAAAGAATTAAAACACTAGTTAGGGTTATGCAAATAGCACTTAATTCCTTAAGTGACTTGCATAAGAAGGGGTTTTGAATAAGTTTGATCTGCTAAGCTAGGTTACTAGATTCATTTATGGTTTTTAAGATAGTTTTGGTGATACAAATATATTAACTACAAACTTCTTCGCTACAACAAGGTTCACTTCATGTTATGAAGCTCATTAATCTTAATACTTAGGGTTATTTGGCTAATAGAATTTATATGCAAAACATGATGAAATGAGATTATTTCTTCGGAATTGGATAGTATATACTTTGAAGAACATTTCTTAGCTGGTTTCATACATTTTAGTGTTTAGACGAGACATTATATTCATTGTTGAAAAAGCTTATATGATATGAAGGGTTTCGATGCCATAACACTTAAGGGTATTCATCTAGCAGGATTTAGTTGAAAGGCAGGATGTAAATAAAATATTTTTCTAGATTATGGTAGACCATAACCTAAATATCATTTCTAAACTGATCTCCATAATATTTGTATGTAGACGAGGTATTCTAGGGCTGTTGAAAATTCTTAAGTGTTTCCATAACTACACGATAAAGATTCAGTTTTTGATATAAGTTTGCGACTACACCCTATAAGATAATCTGCCCATTTTTCAGGCATTAACAGGGTATGACTCTAAGAGTGTTTTAATGTTGATTTCGTGACGTTTGGTTTTTATCCGAGATGTTTTCCCTATAAGTAATCATTAGGGCCTAACTAGGACTTAGTTTAAATTTACACAAATATAGGATATTTTTGCATAGACAGCAAGGGCATTATCTTTCAAGGTTATAGGATTTGGTTTTGTCAAATTTGATGTTCATTTGTGAAAGTTATAACTATTCAAATTATACAAGTATTAATACTTCGACTACTAAACATTTATTGTTTTCTATGGTAAACTCTAAATATTGTTATACATCTGAAATCCTTATGATGCTAGGAGTATAACAAAACTGGTTTGGTGATTATTTGAATTTATTTGATCTATATTATAACTATTTGATTTTCTATGCATATATATACATTTTACAATTAGAGACTGCAGGTGGTCTCAGGGGCTGACCGGCCGGGCCTACTCGTCATGCGCAGAGAGCAGGGGAGGCAAAGCTAAGGCTTGCCGCCGGCGAGGGAAGGCCGGTGGAGGGGAATGGTTTCCAAGGTGAGCTTCCGCAGACCTGCGCGCATGCAGAGGAGGCATTGCTGCAACCGGTGGTGGCCTGAATCGACGCGCCACCGTGCAAGGGCGGCGACACCATGGCCGACTCGGTGGGAGCTCAAGATTCAAGATATTTCCACCGTGTGAGTGATGCTTGAGCATCAGTGGGGTTCGAGAAATCTATTTTACCTGAAGATGTACTCGCAGGCTACGCGAAGAAGTCTGTCACCGTGCACCGGACTCTAGGGAGAAAGGTTTCGCGGCTGCGGTGAACTGCTTGCTTCCTGCTGCACTAAAATGGGGAAAAATGCTCACTAGAAGCTTTAGACTCTACTGCCTAAAGGAATTTAAGAAAGAACCCCTGCTCTGCTTGAATTACGTTTTGGATCCGAGCTTCCCAGCTCACTGGAAATGGCGGTCGACCGACGCAATAGCGCTTGCTTGATGAGATGGACTGGAAAGAGTAAAGGGATGAATGGCGCGGTACAAGAGCGAGCCGAGCGCATTTTATAGCAAGGCTTGTGGTGTATGAATGCTTGATCCAGTGTGAAACCGGCGGTAGAAATGCGGCTCAGTTCTGTATAAGTATGGCGAGGTGACGCAGCTTCCTCTCCGGCACAGAGGCGACATGAGGCTTGCGCAGGAGAACCAAGGACAAGCGTGGCGCTAGATGGGTGTACGGGCGGCGCGGAGCATTGAATTGGCCGAACGGCTGAAAAGATCGAGGAGAGAAGAGGAGTATGAGCAAGGCTTTGGTCAGGAGGTAGAGGAAGAAGGGAAGTGAGGCTGACAGTGGGACCGGGACCACCAGGCAGCAAGAGAGGGTTTTTCCACATCGCACCAGCAAACGGGGTTGAAATAGTTGAGGGCCCACTTGTCGGTGAGAGAGGATGAGGCAAAGAGATAAGCATGGCTGGGACAAGCTAGTACATGCATTAAAATACCGATCAATTCACTGTCCAATTTTGTGAAATTGTTTTAACTTCATCTCCTGGTAGTTTTTATCTTCTAGTAAAATTTTTGGACCAAAATATCCTACAATTAATTAATTAAAATTCTGACACTTTGCATCAGCCAGAATTTCCTTTTCGGTCTTTGATTTATATAAGGGTGAAAAATAATTTATTTATTTTTAAGACTTTTTTTTAATAATTTGGTTTATATGAAGGATGTCTCTATAAAAATTTCAAGTGAAAATACTGAGTAATTATTTTATAAAAATTATGACATGATTATTTTCAGATTTTTGAAGCCTCTATTTTTGAATTGTTAGAAGGTCTAAATTATACAATAAATTCCTGAAATTTTTACCAGAGATAGCTCCTACTCTGAGCGTGTTATGGTAATTTTTATGGCTCCAGATATGTTTCGAATATTTTACATTAATTCTTACTTACACTGTTTCTAGTCAAAAGAGATGTCAATCATTTTATTTATTTATTTTTGTGTGCATAAAATTTTTACTTGTTAACTTTACTGACTTACCAGCATGGTTAGGGTTCCATGTTAAATTTTTCAAAATTTTACTTTTACCTTTTTATCTTTTTACCATTAACCATTCTTTAATTCTATTTGTTTGATTTTTCTCACAATGCACAAATCCAAGGAAAATCCAAATAAATTCCAATAATGCCTTGAAAATTCAGAAATAATTATATTCAAATTTAAAATATTTATTTTCATATTATTGTATTTTTCGGGATGTTACAAGCTGTTATCAGAAGACAAGACGTGGCGTCACTCAAAAATCCGCCGTGCCGACAGTCAATGCCCTTGGGGATGCAGGTGTCGCAGAACCGATAAGCCGATATCTACCTGCTCAAACCAAATTATCGGCTATGATTAATCAATCTGTGCACCACGCTTTAAGAAACCAATCATCGACTCTTGTCACCACGCTTAAGCCGATGATAGCAAATAGTGTTAAAACTTTCGCCCAACACTACTACACAAATATAAATCACAATCGGTTATTTTTCGTCATCACAATCGGTTCTGGTGGCGACACAAAGTCATGAGACAGAGATGAGACTACTCTATTACAGTCGGTTCTTACCCAATAGAGATGACATACTCATCTCTATCGGTTCTTTGTATGAAGCGATAGAGATGACAGGATCATCTCTATCGGTTCTTTGTAAGAAGCGATAGAGATGAGGATATCATCTCTATCGGTGCTTCTTACAAAGAACCGATAGAGATGACCACCTCATCTCTATCATTTTCTTGTTAGAACCGATAGAGATGAATGTGTGTGGTGTGCTATTTTATAATTCACCCTCCAATCAGCACATATTTCACACAATATGCACATATCACATTCACACAGCAATTACAGACAACATATCACATTCACAGAACACGAACACTTTGTTGCAACAAACACATATCACATTCATTCACAAAATAGAACTCAAACATGCTTAACTATCAGTACACATGCAATCGCATTCAGATATGTAATATTGTTCACATATGGTCTAGTAGGAGCTTTCGGGATCTCTAAACCGTCCGTCCTCCGACAAGCATTCTATCCAGTACCACTGGCATTAGTGGTCTCGTATCTTGTTAAGTGCAGTGCTGTCTACACTCTTCTGGGGGATATTCGTAAGCTGCAAAATAAAAACGAGTGCTCTAATTTAAGTTTTCAAATTTCTATGTGAAAGGCTAATTGTATTATTATGCATGTACATATACCTTAGGGAAACGTTCTGAGCCGGCAATCAAGATCACCATGTGATGCATGACGTACAAACCACAGCGGTCGTTGCTGCCCTGTTGATGACACTGTGAAGAAAGAAAAACAAATTAAGAGATGAAGAAAATCTATCAGAAAATGTAAATCTTATATATGGTAGCCATTTGTACCTTGAAGCGGACATACTCCAACTTCGAGCCCTTTTTGTCGTCGTGTGTCCCTTCTGCTTCGACGTATTCCTTGAAACCCCTATATACATTGGAGAGATGCCGTTGAGTAAAAAAATAATAAACGTAGTTAAATACAGAAAGTGTTAGATAAGAGTAGTGCACTTACTGATCCAAAGGAGGCTTGATCGCGTAGGCCATCGGTCTCTTCTCAATCGAATTAAAAGTGTACACTTTGTTGTCACTCGGAAGAAGCACAAGTAGAACCCAATGGTTGCTTATTAAATGTTATGTAGCGAAGAAAATAAGTTCACATACGGTTTCAGTGCGTAGAAATAATTGAACGGTGAAGTGGTACTTACTTCTCGTGGTACGGGAGTAGAATAAAGTCCTTGTTCGACTCAGCTTGCAATGCCCTCTTGATGTAGGAGGCAACCCATTTCGGTTGAAGCCTAGCCATCGTCATGACACAACCTCGTGGTCGACGAACCCAATTGGTTGTCGATTCGTCACGACCCGCTGCCTCATCACCGTGCAACTCGCCTTGAATGTTAAAAAGCGTAATGCAAAATCCTATGGAAGTCATAAGGTCGTGCAACGTGGTGCAATACTCACAGCGTCCAGGATCGTACAGTAGAAATATCGATGGCTATTAGTTGGTACAGACGGAACAGATCCTCAAAACTAACTGGGAATGTCCCATCCTCCTCGTGGTGGAAATGTCCCTTTTTGTATCTAACATTGAAGTCGACACGCTCGCTCTCTTTCACTTTGTCAACGTACCATCCATGGAGCTGTCGAGTCCATATGCCTAGAGCATTCAATTTCTTTGGGAGGCGTAGGGCTTTCCATGTACGTAGGCCTTAAATTCATAAGGCTTCTCTGTGCCCTGTGCTGGCTCTCCTTTCTGGCCCGAAGGAGTCTCCGAGGCCGGGACAGTGGGCTTTTCATGTACCTGAGGGGGCGCTGTGGCCTTTGTGATCCTAGCCTTTTTAGCAGAGGCCTCTAGTTGTACAACAGCTTAGGAACTTGCCCGAACCACATATCCTCGAACTGTCCAAAAAACGTGGACAATTCGAGACTGCTTGCTTATAAATATGCCATTCCGGCATATTTATAAATAAGCACTCTGGAACAGGAGACGTTGGTTACGCAACTTAAACTCTAACATATGCTGAGATAAAAGAAAAAAGTAGTATGCCAAAAATGAACACATGTAATATGCTGAAAATAAACTGTAACATAGGATCAAGAGAAATTGGATTAGTCAGAAGTATGTACAAGCACCAAAAAAAGTATATGTCAGTACGGTGTACTCATATATGTCAATAGGAAATTGTCCTTTTTAAGACCTATCCAGTAATTCAAAATAGAACAGATAGACCACATGATCCAAGCAGGAGATCGAATCAACCTCCAGTCAAAAACTACTTTATTTCTTGCCTTCCAAATGGCCCAGCAAACAGCAGATACACCAACCATATGAATTTGTTTGAGATTGGGAGGAATGAGTGGATCCACAAGAAAGAATTGACCGAAATTCCTAGGCATATTCACAGATACAAGAACTGAGCAAATTAAGCACCAAATATATTTGGCCCACCAGTCCACCACACATTCGAAAAAAAGGTGCATAATTGACTAAGGTTCATTACATAAACTACAAATGGGGTCACCCACACAATTCCTTTTCAAATGATTATCCTTTGTCACGATAGCATTGTTTCCTATCAGACACATAGAGATTTTAATTTTCTGGGGGATCTTGGCTTTCCACAGTATTTTATTATCTATGTCAGGTAAAGTATAGGTAAGCAGTTTATAGGATCCATCTAAGACATCAGCACACTGACCGAAATCTTCTAAAGTGAATCAAGGTTCTTCCCTTAATCAACAAGGAAAGCTTTTTCTTCATTAAGCTCCAACATATTATGACTCCACCATGAAACAACAAAGAAAAGGAATGAGAACATGCACTTGGCCCATTCCAACCTCATGGAATCTATTGCTTAGTTTCCGAGCTCCACGGGGGTGACGACGGCAGCGGCGACGATCTCCACAGGGGTGATGAGCGGGAGAGCGAGGGAGCCATACCTAGGGTTTCCTACGGTGGGGGAGGCGCTGGGGCGGTGGAGTCGACGGGGCGGTGGAGTCAACGGCGGGGGAGGCGCCGGGGCAGTGGAGTCGACGGCGGTGGAGTCAACGGGGCGGTGGAGTTGACGGCGATGGAGTCGATGGCGGAGGAGTCGACAGGCGGTGGGCGTGGGGCGGTGGGGCGGGCGGTGGCGTGGCGTCGGGCGGTGGGCGTCGGGCGGCGTGGGCGTCGAGGCGGTGGGGCGTCGGGGGCGGCGTTGGTCGTCAGGGCGGTGGGGCTAGGGTTAGGAGCGTTGGGGCGGCGAGGCTATGGCTAGGAGCGTGGGGAGGCGTGGGAATAAAATGAGGCTGCGCGCCGGAATAAGATACGCATATATGTTCTCTTGGTACACATTACTATCGGTTTTTTAAACAAACCGACACAAATAATTGCATTAGCAAGAAAAATGAATATTACTATCGGTTTTTAAAAAAAACCGACACAAATAAGATTGTCTTACTATCGGGTTTTTTGAAAAACCGACACAAATAATTGCATTCCACTGTTAGGCATTAGCAAAAAATTTGAGCATTACTATCAGTTTTTTAAAAAACCCTGCACAAATAAGATTGTCTCACTATCGGGTTTTTTGAAAAACCGACACAAATAATTGCATTCCACTGTTAAGCATTAGCAAAAAAAATGAGCATTACTATTGGTTTTTTAAAAAACCCGACACAAATAAGATTGCTTCACTATCGGGTTTTTTGAAAAACTGACACAAATAATTGGATTCCACTGTTAGGCATTAGCAAAAAAATGAGCATTAGTATCGGTTTTTTAAAAAACCTGACACAAATAAGATTGCCTGACTATCGGTTTTGTTGAAAAACCGACACAAATAATTGCATTCCGCTGTTAGGTATTAGCAAAAAAAATGAGCATTACTATCGGTTTTTTAAAAAACCTCACACAAATAAGATTGCCTCACTATCGGGTTTTTTGAAAAACCGATACAAATAATTGCATTCCACTGTTAGGCATTAGCAAAAAACATGAGCATTACTATCTGTTTTTTAAACAAACCGACACAAATAAATGAATTCCACTGTTAGTGTTTAGCAAAAAAATGAACATTACCATCGGTTTTTTAAAAAAACCGACACAAATAATTACATTAGCAAAAAAATGAACATTATTATCGGTTTTTTTAACAAAACCGACACAAATAAATGCATGCCACTGTTAGTGTTTAGCAAAAAATTAACATTACTATCAATTTTTTAAAAAAACTGACACAAATAATTGCATTAGCAAAAAAATGAACATTACTATCTGTTTTTTGAAAAAACCAGCACAAATAATTGCATTCCACTGTTAGTGTTTAGCAAAAAAATTGAGCATTACTATCGGTATTTTTAAAAAACCGACACTCATGATATTTTATCACTATCGGTTTTTTAGAAAAACCGACATAAATAAATGCATTCCACTGTTAGTGTTTACCAAAATAATGAACATTACTTTCGATTTTTTGAAAAAACTAACACAAATAATTGCATTAGCAAAAAAAATGAACATTACTATCGGTTTTTTAAGAAAATCGACACAAATGTGATTGTATCACTCTCGGTTTTTTTAAAAAACCGACACAAATGAGATAGTATCACTATCTGTTTCTTAATGTAACCGATACAAATGTAGTTCACTGCACTTTTGTTTTCCAGACAAACCATGAAGTCTGAATTTGCTGAAATATCTGATGAAAGAGTAAAACGGCCATAACTTTTGCAAATATAATTGTAATTTTTTGAAAATTTGCAGGAATATACCTTGTGATACTACAAGTCTTTTCCAAAAAGGATTTTGGCAAAAAGAGTTAGCATTCAAAAAAGAAGCCCAAATTCACTTTGTCCGCATGTTACTTCCTCAAAGAGTAGAAAAGTCAAATGTTTTTCAAATAAAGTCCAAGTATTTTGAAAATTTTCAAAAAAAATTTGATGTAAAGTGCCTTCTTTTTCTTCCAATCCATTCACAAAAATTGTGAAAGTTTCGTACGAACACATAACCTTAATTTCGAAACACGAAACTACATTTATGTACAATACAAACATTTCAAAAACATAGCAACTAATACAGTGACGTACTCCTTTTATTTACAATATAACCCTTCTTGATGATATACACGCATGTAATTTCTTCCATGTGTGTCGTCGTCCCCGCTAAGAAAGGCCCCATCCGCAAACGGAGGTATTTCATCAAATTGGTCGTACTCTTCTTCATCTACGATATTTTCAACACCAACGATCCGCTGCTTGCCACAAAGGACAACGTGCAATCTTGCATTGGCCGGATCACGCACTTAGAAGACTTGATTTGCTTGCTTCGCAAGGATGAATGGATCTTCTTTGTAGGCGACTCTGTTTAGATCCACAAGAGTAAAACCTCTCTTGTCGACCTTCACTCCATGTGGAAGTCCCACCCACTTACATCGGAACAATGGAATTTGGTATATTCCGTAATCGAGCTCCCAAATTTCTTCGATCACCCCGTAGTAAGAGTTCATTGCCATTGAGGATCCTCCTATCGAGTGATGTTCATCAGACAAAGCATCTATGCTTACACCGCTGTTTTAAACAGTACTCTTCGCATCCTGACTTTCAGTGTAAAAGATGTACCCATTAATATAGTACCCCTGCCATGTCTGTACATTAAATCTAGGTCCGTCAGCCAACCATTTGATAGTCTCACTAACAGAGACCTCCGCCTTTTGTTTGAACCAGTGAGAAATCTATCGTTGTGTTCTCGCATGATGTAAAGCTCATCCATATGTGGATTCTCTTCCCGTAATATCGACTGGTGCTGATCGATGTACCCTGCAACTTCGCTACAGGTCTTTGTAATTTATCGGATGCGCTTTACAATACATATCAAACCGTGGCCTCGTTAGTTTTGACCCAACGGTTCCTTTGCCAGCAAGTCTGCCCTCTTGGAGAGATAGAGGAACACCGATTGCTCGTCTTTTCCCGAGATAGTCCACACAAAACTCAATAACCTCTTCAGTACCATAACCTTGGACAATACTACCCTAAGGTTTCGATCGATTCCTCACGTAGGACTTTAATATGCCCATGTACCTCTTGAACGGATACATGTAACGTAGGAATGCAGGGCCACATATCTTAATCTCTCTGACAAGGTGAACAACAAGATAGACCATGACGTCGAAGAAGGATGGTGGGAAATGCATCTCAAGCTGACATAGAGTCTGCACCACCTCACTCTATAAGTTGTCTAGCACATCAGGGTCAATAATTTTGCAGGAGATCGCATTGAAGAAATAACACAGCTTCGTAATTGCAAACCTGACATCCTCTGGTAGAATATTTCGGATTGCAACTGGGAGCATTTGGGTCATCAAGACATGGCAGACATGGGATTTCGTGCCCAACAACTTCAAATCATCCAAGGACACAAGCTTCTTAATGTTCGCGGAGTAGCCAGATGGAACTTTAATACCTTGGAGACATTTGCAAATGTCCTCTTACTCCTTGGAGAGGGTGTAGCATGCAGCGGGGATATACGGACCATTTCCATCCTCCTCTATCACTGCAAGCCTGGGCCTGATTCCCATGTAGGCCATGTCTCGACGAGCATTCACACCATCCTTTGTCTTTCCAGGTATGTTCAGCAGGATGCCAACCAAATTGTCGCAGACATTCTTCTCAACGTGAATGACATCAATACAATGCTAGACATCTAACTCCTTCCAGTACGGTAAGTCCCAAAATGTTGACCTCTTCTTCCAAATGGTCCTAGAACGAACATATTTATGGCTCTTTCCGTACTGAACATCGATATCCTCTACATGTGAATATACTTGCCTTCCACTCATAGGCTGCGGTGCCGAACGGACTTCCCTCTTCCCATCAAATTTGTCATCCATCTTACGGTATCGATGATTTCGAGGTAGAAACCTACGGAGACCCATATACACAATTTTCTTGGAATTTGGCAACCATAGGCTCTCAGTCTCCTCTTCACAAATAGGACACGCTTTTGCTCCTTTCGTACTGTTGCCCGCCAAATTACCAAGAGCCGGGAAATCATTTATGGTGCAAAATACCATAGCCTGTAGGGTGAAATGCACTCTTCTGTACGCATCCCACACAATGACCCCATCATTCCACAATTTTACCAAATCCTTGATCAGTGGAGCGAGGTACACATCAATATTATTTTCCGGCTGTTTGGGTCCCGAGATTAGCAACGACATCATGATATACTTCCGCTTCATGCACAACCAAGGAGAGAGGTTGTAGATACACAACAGAATTGGCCACGTGCTGTGACGACTGCTCATGTTACCAAACGGATTCATTCCATCGGTACTCAATCCAAATCTTATGTTCCTCATTTCGGCACCAAACTCCTCATGTTTCCAATCGATGTTTCTCCATTGAGCCGAATCAGCAGGGTGTCTCAGCTTGCCATCTTCCTTTCGATACTCATAATGCCAACGCAACAATTTTGCCTCTCTGGGATTTACAAACAACCTCTCCAGACGGGGAATGATGGGCAAGTACCACAATACCTTGGCTGGTGCACCTTTAGTGACCTCTTCACCCTCGTTGCCCCGGCTCTTACGCTTCTTGTTGTTACGCTTCTCCTTTTGTTTGTACCGAGGCACACCGCAAACTGGACAAATGTGCAGCTCCTGATGTGCGTTACTGTACAAGATGCAATCATTTGGACATGCATGTATCCTTTCTATTTCCATTCCCATGGGACATAGTAGCATCTTCGCTTCATAAATGCTTGTTGGCAACTCGTTTCCCTCTGGAAGCAGATCCGATAGAAAAACTAGAAGTGCATTGAAACTTGTATCTGTCCAACGGTGTTTTGCCTTCAGTTCGAACAATGGAAAGACCGAACCCAACTTGGTGTATTATGCTTTGCAACCTGTAAACAGTGGTTTCGCATCGTCTTCCATCAAGCTTTTAAACTTTCCAAACTCTCTTTCTGTGTAATTACCCTCCACATCCCGCAACATTTGCTCCAAATTGTCCTCCTCAAACATATCAAATTGCAACTCATCATCCGGTTCCACTGTGTCTTCATTGCATATCGGCAGGGTACTACCTGTCTCCCCGTGATGTATCCAACACGTGTAATTCCTCATGAAGCCACGTCGAATCAGGTGGTCCTCAATTTGAGCTGAGTTGTTAAATCTTCTCAGATTGGTGCAATCAATGCAAGGACAATATATGAAGTTTACACCCCTCCTCACCATGTCCTCTTTGTCAATTTTTTTGATCTCCTTAACACCCCTCTGAAATTCAGCACTCACACGACTTTTGTCATAAATCCATTCCTTACGGTTCATCTGCACAAACTGGAGCGACAGCAAGCTAGCTATTTGAAATATTGAGACATCATTTCAGTTAATATTACCTTTGCAAAATAGAGGACAATTTCCTGCAAGATATATGAAATATGTACTCCCGATCAATACCTAGATTCTTCCCTGGTTTAGAGCTTCCAATTTCCTAGATAAGAGACATACATTTTTAACATGAACAATGATATCAAACAATCTAATTATATAGTGCACTAGCTTACAGATCTTTTGACTACAGTGAAACAAAACAAGGGTACTAACGATGTCTCCTAATCTCTAAATAGGTTTGGTCCTAATCCCATTTGAGGATATGTGGTTCGGACAAGTTCCTAAGCCGTTGTACAACTCCAGAGAAAATTTCGACAGCATCTCCCCGCTATTCTCCATATACACGTCTCGACAACAGGTCAAGAGGGGTGTGTATCTGGAGAATACTATGGAGACGCTATCGAAATCTACTCTGCAGTTGTACAACACAGCTCAGGAACTTGCCTGAAGCACATATCCTCGAACTGTCCAAAGAACGAGGACAATTCGAGACTGCTCGCTTATAAATATGCCATTTCATTCGGTATATTTATAAACAAGCATCCTCGAACGGGAGGCGTAGGTTCCGCACCCTAAACTCTAGCATTCATCAGGTGATAGCAATAATAATTCCATATTATCATCAAAGCACTACAAATTAAGATAATTAAATACATGTGTGCTTGTCAAATAAAGGGTGTGAAATCTGATAGGACATACACAATACCAGTGCAATCTAAACTTTCTTCGCGACATATCAACATTACATAGTGCAAAATTAAAGGGGTTTGAAGGAATGCTCACATTTTGAAGAAAACCACAAATTATGCAAAATGAGGGGAAATCTCCTCAAGTTAGGGCTTCAAATTTACCCTCTTAACACCCACCCTTGAGGATTTCAAATTTTCTCACTCAAGTATTGCTTCCAACCACAAAATATGAGCTATTTTTTTTGGTGGCGACGGAGAAACTTCCTCTGGAATAATAACAGAGAAGAGTTCAGCTCGAGTGGTATAAACAAACCTAACGAGGCACATCACTATCGGTTCTCATATAAAAAGCGATAGTGACGTGATCATGCACATCACAGTCGGTTCTTATAAGAGAAGCGATAGTGATGATCATTGTCATCACAATCGGTTCCCACATAAGAAGCGATAGATGAACACGTTGACATCACTATCGGTTCTTATGTGAGAAGCGATAGTGATGAGCATACACATCACTATTGCTTCTCACAAAAGAACCGATAGTGATGAGCACATTCTGCTCATCACTATCCGTTCTTTTGTGAGATGTGCTCATCACTATCGGTTCTTTTGTGAGAAGCGATAGTGATGTGCATTATCATCACTATCACTTCTTAAATAAGAACCGATAGTGATGTTTACGTGCTCATCAATATCACTTTTTATGTGGAAACCGATAGTGATGATAATGCACATAACTATCACTTCTCACATAAGAATCGATTGTGATGTTCCCAGTGCTACATCACTATCACTTTTAACCTGAGAACCGATAGTAATTATTATTAATACCTCTCCTAAGTCATCTATCACAATCGTTTTTTCCTAAAAACTTAAGAACCGACACAGATGAAGCGAAGTGATGTACCATTATGTAGTAGTGCAAGAATTGGCTTCGTCCGGTAGTCTGCTTGACCCATTAAAAGCTCTGCCAAATTACCCTATTTTTCAGTAGCGCAAAACACGCAGAGCACACTAGCCGATCCTAAACCATCGGCTATAACCTCACCCCCTACCATGATGCCTACTGAACCCACCATCATATTGCCTAGAGACCCTCGGCCGAGTAGGGTGAGACATTACCAGGCCTACACCGACGCCGCCAAATTAGATGCATCAACAAATCTGCCATCGTCGGCCCCGTTCTATGCTTTTACGCAATCGGTTTCACAGCCGATTGGGTCTGGAAGATACCCACATGAGTCTACCCTGCCTCAAAATACAGGTCCGCATAGGGTAGTGACTTATTCAGAACCTTTTGTCCCAATACCAGAACCCCAAGTCAGACATAATAGGTACGATAAGTACACTCATCTGCCATCGGCTCAACCTAATTGTCAACCCGAGTTCGCACTCGGGGGAAAAAATGCCAACTATGACCAACATTATCAAGGGCCTACTATTCCAATGGCTGATAATGCGAACAAGGCCGATCAAATCTCTGCCGTCTTGAGGGATCAATTTGGCATACAGCCAAAAGGAAATGTTATCAGTTATAGAAAGCCGTATCCTGATTACATAGATCGCATGCCTTACCCTCACAATTTCAAAATCCCAGATTTTGCAAAATTCTCTGGTGACAACTCGATTACTACCCTGGAGCATATTGGACGCTTTATAGCGCAATGCGGCGAAGCAGCTCATTCTGATGGACTGAAAATAAGACTATTCCCGTTGTCATTATCCGAAGTAGCTTTTACTTGGTTCACTTGTTTGCCTCCAAATTCGGTCCAATTATGGAACGATTTGGAAAGCCAATTTCACGAATATTTTTTCTCAGGCAGTTTAGAACTCAGGATCTCCGACCTAAGCTTAGTTCACCAAAAATTTGGAGAATTGGTGACTGATTATATTAAAAGATTTAGAGAAATCAGAAACCAATGTTTTAGTGTCACATTGCCCGATAACCAACTCGCTGATTTGGCTTTTCAAGGGTTAATTCCACCACTTAGAGAGAAGTTTGGAGGACAAGAGTTCACTGATCTAAGTCATCTACTTCATCGTGTGTCAGCTCAAGAAAGCCGATTCACAGATAATAAAGTGTTTAAAGATAGATTTAAAAATAGTATTAATAAAGAAAAAGATAAAGCCAAAGTTAATATGGTCGACTATTGTCCGAGCGATTCTTCAGAAGACGATGAAGTAGAGATAAACATAGCCGAATGGATAAAAGGGTCCCGAAAATCCTTAGTCTGTTGTTGGTTCATGCCGACTAGAAATAAGTCGGAAGTTAAGTACGCCTTTGACGTCTCCAAGTGTGATCGTATTTTTGATTTGTTGTTGCAAGAAAAGATAATACGATTGCCCGAAGGACACGTCATACCATCGGCTGACGAGATCAATAAGCGCAGGTATTGCAAGTGGCACCATTCTTTTTCTCACAATACTAATGATTGCAATATTTTCCGTCAACAGATCCAGTCGGCTATCGATGATGGTCGGTTAAAATTCGCTGATCAGCCAACTATGCATGTTGATGCTGATCCATTCCTTATTAACATGGTTTAATGTTCGGGCTAAGGGAAAAAGACGATGCATGATGAGCCAAAAAGGGATCGGCAAGTTGACATTCAGTCAACTTCAAATGGCAGCCAGACATTGAAGATTACAATCGGCTCATTATAAATAGAAGCCGATAATGGAGGGAAGAATTCGAGAACAATCAAACCCAAAGGAAATCCTCAGGTGGGTAGGTGGTATAAAGCCAAGAAATCACCATCAAGACAGCCAACAAAAAAGTCGGGACCGACGTTTTCTCAGTTAATGGAGAAATATGAAAGGAGGAATAGTCGACCACGATATCCTACTCGTCGGTCGGATAATTTATATCACACTGAAAACGTAGAGAGAACGCATAGAAGGTGTCCCTTTTGGCAGTTTTGTTGGGAAAGAAGAGTAGCATTGCCATCTCCGTACACATGCCCGATGGAGCATTATCCCGAAGACGATTGGCCTAAACAATCGACTAGAGATAGGCTATCTGGACCGATTTGAGACAATAACAAAAGTTACAGAAGGCCTGTTTGCGAAAGATTATCTGAACCAGATCAGGCATCAGACGAGGTTGTAACACAAAAGTCTAGTTCAGATCAGGAAAATTTGGCTGGCCAAATACGAAAGTCAGTAGAGCCCAAACCTAGGTGGTGCCCACCTGGCCTTATCCGATCACAGCGCAGACGGCTTTAGAGACTAAGGATTTAAGAGATCAGAGAAGCCGATGCAGAAAAATAGAGGGATGAGACTTTTAATGAGCTTCGTCCGATCAAGGTTATCAAGAAGGAATGGAGGAAAAAAGAATAGGTCGAGAAAGATTTTGAGTCGGCAGATGACCTGGATTCTCCAATGATTAGGGACGATACACCTCCGATGGATATCAATATGGTGTTCACATTGCCAGCCGAATTCAAAATCAAAACCGAATCGGCTAAAGAGACTTTTGCTCAGTCATGTTCAGGCGTCCAAAATGTAATCTTCGAGAAACCAAGAGATGATCATCGGCATCTAAAACCATTGTATCTGAAAGGGTATATAAATGGCAAGCCGATATCAAGGATGCTGGTAGACGGTGGAGCTACAGTAAATCTAATGCCGTATACGACTTGCAAGAAATTGGGTAAGTCCAATGAAGACTTGATTAAAACTAATATGATTTTAAACGACTTCACAGGTGATCCCACAGAGGCCAAAGGCGTTATGGTTACAAAATTGACTGTCGGCAGTAAAACTTTGCCGACCGCGTTCTTTGTCATCGACGCCAAGGGAAATTACAGTGTTCTGCTTGGTCGAGATTGGATTCACGCCAACTGCTGCATCCCTTCGACTATGCATCAAGCGCTTGTTCAATGGAATGGAGGGGAAGTTGAAGTTGTCACAGCCGACACATTGGCTCATATCGCCATGGCCAGTTCTGATGCAAATTGGCAACACGAAGAAGCTGGATGTATATGGAGGAAAACGCTGGATGATTGTGACTTCATCTGCGTGAGTAAGTCAGGACTTGTGCCGATCAGTATCAAGCTAGGCACGTTTGATCGGACAAATGAAGTATTGCGCCGATGGGGACAAGAAAAACAATGAAGGCGTTACAAAATAAAATGCAAAGCTATCGGCAAATAATAGATAGTTATGAGGCTATAGAAGATTTTCAAGAGATTGAAAAGTTGGGTCAAGGCTTCACGTCCACTGATCTCCTTGAAGAAGTCGATATAGGTAGTGGTGATAGGAAAAGACCAACTTTTATTAGCGCAAAATTAGATGTAAAATACAAAGAAAGATTGATCAAAATCCTTAGAAATTATAAAGATTGTTTTGCTTGGGAGTATCATGAGATGCCTGGTTTAAGCCGACAGTTGGTAGAACATAGGCTACCTATTAAACCAGGATATCGGCCGTTTAAACAGTACCCTAGACGTTTTAATCTGGCCCTGTATAATGTCATAAAAGAGGAAATAGAACGATTGTTGGAGGCAAAATTTATTAGGCCTTGCCGATATGCGGAATGGGTTTCCAACATTGTTCCAGTCATGAAGAAAAATGAAAAACTTCGAGTGTGTGTCAACTTTAGAGATTTGAATAAGGCAACGCCAAAAGATGAATACCCGATACCCATAGCCGATATGCTTATCGATGCTACATCAAGGAATAAAATCATAAGTTTTCTGGACAGAAATGCCGGATACAATCAAATATTCATGGCAGAAGCCGATATACCAAAAACAGCTTTTAGATGTCCTAGTGCCATAGGTTTATTCGAGTGAACGGTTATGACTTTCGGTTTGGAGAACGCTGGGGCAACATACCAATGAGCCATGAATCTGATTTTTCATGACTTAATCGGTCATATTGTCGAAATATATATCGATGATGTTGTAGTAAAATCTGCAGATGACTTGCAACATTTGGCCGATTTAGAAAAAGTTTTCCAGAACATAAGATCGCATGGCTTGGAGATGAATCCTTTCAAATGTGCATTTGGCATGTCGGTTGGGCAGTTTTTGGGCTTCATGGTACATGAAAGAGGTATTGAAGTCAATCAAGCAAGGGTGAAAGCCATAGTTGAAACAATGGCGCCAACATGCAAAAACGAGTTACAAAAGTAGATTGGCAAGATTAACTATCTCCGAAGGTTTATCTCAAACCTTTCTGATCGGATTCGTGCTTTTACCCCACTATTGAAATTAAAGGATAATCAAGAATTCATGTGGGGAATCGATCAACAAAAGGCTTTTGACGACGTCAAAGAATATCTAGCTAATCCTCCGGTTTTGGCCGCACCACGAAAAGGGATTCCTTTCAGGTTATATATATCGGCTGAGAAGGAAACTATCGGAGCTGTTTTAGCATAAGAAGTCGATGATAAGGAAAGGGTTATCTTTTATTTAAGCCGACGTCTACTTGATGCTGAAGTCAGGTACCCTTTCATTGAGAAATTGTGTTTGTCTTTATATTTTTCGTGTACGAAGCTAAGACATTATATTTTAGCATCGGCTTGTAAGGTGGTCTATAAAACCGATGTTATAAAATATATGTTATGAGCTCCAATTTTACAAGGTCGACTTGGCAAATGGGCTTATGCCTTAATAGAGTTCAACCTGATTTATAAATCGGCTAAAGCAGTTAAGGGACAAGTTCTAACCGATTTTATAACAGGGCATGATACTGCTGCCGATTTGGTATATGTAGCCCCTTGGCAATTGTTTTTTGACGGGTCGGTGTGCAGAGAAGGTGATGGGATCGGTATTGTACTCATATCACCCAAAGGGTATAGTTTTGAATTTGCATTTCGATTAAACAGTCGATGCTCAAACAATCAGGCAGAGTATGAAGCATTGCTCAAAGGCTAGCAATTGTTAGAAAACATTAGAGTAAGTGCTGTTGAGGCATACGGGGATTCCATGTTGATTGTACAGCAAATAAAAGGAGAATACCAATGTCGAGACGAAATACTGCTGAAATATTTAGAACAGGCTTCGAGATTATCGGCTCATTTACATCATTTTCTGTCGGTCATATCCCTCGAGAATCGAACGATAGAGCTAACGCGCTAGCTCAACAGGCATCAGGGTACAAAGACTTTGATCAATATCAGGTAACCGAACTAGTAGATAAAGCTGTCATGTGCATGGACATTGTTGATTGGAGAACGCAAATAATGAATTACCTGATCGATCCATCTAAGCCGACCGAACGCAAGATTAAGCGATAGGCTTTAAACTATGTAGTTATGGACGACACGTTGTACTATCGGACGATGGAAGGCTTGCTGTTGAGATGTCTTGGAACCGAAGAAGCACATGTAGCAATGGGTGAAGTACATGAAGGTATTTGCGGATCTCACCAATCGGCTCATAAGATAAAATGGATGCTTAGACGAACAGGTTATTTTTGACCGACAATGCTAGAGGATTGTTTCAAATATTATAAAGGATGTCAGACTTGTTAAAAGTTTGGCAATATACAACTAGCGCCGGCATCGGCTTTGCACCCAATTATCAAGCCATGGCCGTTTAGAGGTTGGGGAATAGATGTAATCGGTCAAATATTTCTTGCTTCGAGTAAAGGCCACAAGTTTATTTTGGCCGCGACTGATTATTTCTCTAAATGGGTTGAAGCTGTACCGCTTAAGAAGGTGACCAGTATTGAAGCAATCGGTTTTGTTAATGAACATATTGTCCATCGGTTTGGAATACCGCAAACAATCACGACCGATCAAGGTACGGTGTTCATGTCTAATGAATTTCAGAGTTACGTGAAAAGTCTAGGGATTAAGTTGTTGAACTCATCCCCATATTACGCTCAGGCTAATGGACAAGCCGAGTCATCTAACAAAATGTTAATTAAGTTGATCAAAAGGAAGATCGATGAAAGACCAAGGAATTGGCATTCAACCCTATCGGAGTCACTTTGGGCATATCGGCTGGCTTATCACGGAGCAACGAAGCTTTCACCTTATCAGTTAGTAGTATATGGTCAAGAAGCCGTTTTACCCGTAGAGATTAGCATCGAGTCTATACGAGTGGCCAGGTTTGTCGGCTCAAGAGTATAACAGTTTGATGATCGATAACTTGGATGAGTTAGCAGAGTTGCGTTTGTCTACACTTGATCGGCTTAAAAGGAATAAGGTCAGAGTTGCAAAAGCATATAATAAAAAGGTCATGCCTAAATCTTTTGATCAAGCCGATTTAGTGTGGAAAACGATTCTGCCTGTTGGTTCGAAAGATAGCTGATTTGGAAAATGGTCAGCTACGTGGGAAGGGCCATACAAGGTTAATCGGCTAGTCGGTGGAAATTCGTACATAATACAAACGTTAGAAGGGCATGTTCTGCCTAAGGCAATTAACGGTAAATACTTAAAGAGATACTATCCTAGCGTTTGGATTGGAGCCTAGCTGACTGCGAATTGCGTTGAAGGCCAAGTTAACACGGTGCTGTTAATCGGCTAGAAAGATTGTAGACTTGTAAAGGAGAAATAAAATTACAGAAAGGTAAACTTAAATCGGTTAAACAGCCGATTATAAAGTTAAGGTGTTACAAACATTCCAAAAAACCCAGCGTTCAACAATGTTTCATCATCATAAAAAGATTAAACTTAAAGGCCTAAACCAAGAAGCCTACCCCCTAAAGCCGACACTGCTCTTGCCGCCTTAGCAATGATCTGTTGGACATCATCCAGAAATTTCTCATCTTCTTTGTCATTGCCTGGGACAGGGGTGATCTTGGCCATTTGCTTGGAAATTTGAGTTACCTCTTGATCAATAACCGTAGCAGTATCTAGGGTTCCTAGTGGGCTAAGGAAAAACTGATCAACACTGTTGGGAATTGGGATGAGTACCTGAGAAGGATCCATTCAGTCGATCTTGATGTTAAAAGCCGACTGAGTTAAAAGATTAGTGCGCCGATGAGAAGCCAAGCAGAAGGAAGGAGCCGATTGTGAAGATCACGAGAGCTCGAGAGCGTGGGGAATGACTGTGGGGGCCGCATTTTATAGCGAGGTAAAAATCTGAAGCGGCGGGATGTGAATCTTAAAAGGCGCGAACAGTTAAAACGCACTATCAGAAAATTACGACGTAATTAAAGCGGCGGTTACGGTATGAAAAGTGACGGTTAACCTTTGGATCAAAGCCGACAGAAGGAAGCCGAATAAGAAAAGCCGATAAGTAAGATTTTTGGTAGATAAACAAGTTATCTCCCAAAAATGGGGGGCATATGTTTGCACCAGAATTTGGTAAGTCTAGTCAAAATCGGCAAGAAAGTCAAACGAACGGAAACTAACAGACGATTTGGAAAGATTCGAAGATATTTGGCAAAAGGCGAGATCTTTGAGGGAAAGCTATCCGAAGTAAGGCCGATACTGATCAGGTTTTGTAACGTGTTGTAATAGGACACGATCGGGCGACGAGTATAAAAAAAGGGCCAAAGCAAACTGCAAAAGGATCCAACACAATCAAACACCAATCTACATTACTTTTTCCTGTCGACTAGGAGTAGTTCCTGTAATTTAGTCTTTGTAATTCGATCTTGATCAATAAAGTTGAGCATCGCCGATTGTTGATCTTCTTCAAATTACGCCCCAGGTTTGATTTATTTTGATTTTGTTGTGCATCGCCTTCTTCAGAATCGATCTACCTTTATCCTCTGATTAGCCTTAATCGGCTAATTAGATTTACCCTTTTATTTCGATTTAATCGGCTTCAAGTTGATTAAGTCTAAGCCGATTGATCTTCACGATCGGCTTTGAGTGAATTTCATATTTTTACCTTGTCGATTACAAGTCAAATAGACTGGCACGCTCTGAACCAGGTGTTCATCTGGTGTGCTATTGTTAGAAACCCTACTTCAAGTTTTTGACATCTACACTCCCCAAATCTTTCAATAAAATAAATTAAATCTCTCACCACCTAACAACTCAACTCGAATAACAAAACTCGAATCGCTGTTGTCACACCGCCAGGGGAACGTGCGGGTGGTGCCCTCGCGGGTGATCGCACTGTCTAGAGCACGCACGCCACAACTGGGACTACGCCGCCTGGATCATGCACGCCACCAGGAGCAACCACACCGCAAGAGGTAGCCACGCTATCCTAAGCCATTTTGGTGAAATTCGGTGTCTTGCCTTCAATTTGGGGATCTTTCGTTCGATCTGGGGATTTAGGGTTTGAGAGATTGAGTCTCCAAGATGATTGGGGATAAAGAGGGGAGAGGAATGAGCTGTGGGTGTCGTTGGGTTTAGCCGGTCGAGGGGATGGTGTTGGCAGGTCGGCGACCAACGGTGAATTCTGCAAATAGATGGTTGCTATGAATAAAAGATTTCACAAATCCAGCAAGTGCTGATCGATAGTGGTGTTATCTGCTCGACCACCATGGTCGATGGAGAGTCCGCTCGAGTAGACGTCTGCGCGGGAGCTGCCTACTTTTGCACATCGGCTCTCCAGGTGGCCTGCTGGTCGTCCAACATCTGTTGGATTAAATCAGAAACAATCTCATAACATCCAAGCGAGCGATTTTAGGTCACCTGGTCAGACGGTCTCGACGACGAGGTTCAAGACCATTTGGCTGGTCGATGGGACGCTCGAGATACCAACCTCCTTGCCCGAGGGGACTCGTTTGTCTCTTGCTCTAGAGCCGCCTCAACCTCTCTTGGGTCGATGATAGGCGCTGGATCGTTCAAGGGAGGAACGATATCGGTGAGGACAGAGCCCGATACTTGATCATCATCTCGGATCGGCTCATCATCCTACAGGCCGATGACTCCCATGACTGGCTCACTTTCATCATCAAACTTGGCTTCCTGAGGAGATGCTGGGTTAAGCTGGATGACAGATGCACTGACGATGTATTACAAGCCACGATGCAGTACTTACCTCTGGTTGAGGATTGGCAAGCGAATACGCCTCGATGCCGCAAGCACCAGGTTCTGAGCCCTGGAACATCTTGCTCAGCTTGAAGATGTCCGAATCCGACAGATCTGGCAAACAGTGAGTCAGCTCACCACTTATCGACTAAAGCAAAGAGAACAAGTATATTGTAAGTGCTTACTTCTAGGATTATCCCTAGTGGCATCATCGACTCTGGAGTAGTCCCAGGCTAAGTGGTGCCGGCTCTTCAGCAGACTCGACCGGCACGTGAGGAAGTCTCTAGCGACGTGCCACCCAGTCAACCCAGTTTCCCTCAGCTCCTCGATCTTCTAGACATAATAAGTGTTGCGGGCGGTTGAAGGAGGGAATTTCATCCATAGGTCAATCGGATTGAGGAAAAGTGGTCAATAAGCTAGAGGGAAGTTCACGGTGTCTGAAGAGGTGATGTAAAACCACTGTTTCTTCCAGTTCGACTGCTAGGAGGAGGTAACGGAGACAGAAATATAAGCATTCGACACACCGTTGAGGATATGAAAACCGGCGCCCCCAACAACTTCGTTCTTCGTCGCCCTCTTTAGATTGTATAAGTGGCGAAACAGATTGAGGCTGGGCTGGATACCCAAAAAAGCCTCACAAACATGGGCAAACACGTTGAGCATCGTGATTGAATTGGGGCTCAGGTGGAAAACTAGATCTGGTAGAACTCAAGGATCGAGAGCAAGAACAGAGAAGGGGGGAAACTGAGTCCGCACCAGAAAAAGCCTCGAACACAATGGTCTCATCCTCATTCTCAGGGGTGGGATATAACTCACCTTGTGACGACCTCTAGTGGAAGAACTCCCGTGGAGGAACGAAGCCATCCTTCTTCAGCTCAGCAAGGCGCTTCTCTGTCATGATTGACTTCTGCCACACCCTCTCGAGGGCCTCATCCCAGAAGACCGCTTCGGCTATCTCGGGTCTCTTCTCCGGCGGCAGAGCAACTCCGATGCTGGTTGAAGGGTTGGATGCCATTGAGGAAGAGGTGGGACAGATTCTTTGAAGGTGGGGGCGCTAGAGCTTAAGGGGCGCAATGGAGGTTTCGAGAGTAAGGCTGGAGGCGAGGAGGGGAATGGCTACAATTCTAGATCTGGGAATTTGTTGGCCAAAATCATCTCTTCAGATGAACAGTTCATTCCCCGCGGCATGGCGCTTCAATCGGCGTGAAAGGTGGAATAATGGTGCTGCACCCATCTTGGAGTTACAGAAGAGAGTAATAAATGCTCAACTACCCAAGGTTTAGATTTTTTGAACTTTTAGTAACACTACTCAAAGTCGAGTCGATAAGTCGACATCGAGTAACTTGCGGTTAACCTGAGGGCTCGATACAGGCTGATGGCAGGGCACTTGACCCAACACATCCCAACTCGATACTCAGCGATTCCCAATTTACTCGAATCGTTCGATGACAAGCAGGCGAGGCATTGCTTGACCAAGCTAGGGCTTGGAAGTAATCGACCAAGCGCTTGAATGGACCCTTCGCTGAACAGAGTTCGGGGGCTACTGTCGAATATCTAAATATGGGGTATGAGCACGTGCAGGATACGTGAAGGATATTTCCTAACGACGTTCAAAGTCTCTGGATATCAGGGGCCCAATCCTACGAGATAAGATATACATGGAGGGGATATTTCCACACTAGGAAAGACTTGATCACTTTCCTGTTATGAGGAAACTGGCTCGAGTACGCATAGTATCCAGGGAAGTTTGGATATGCTACGAAGATCACACGACGATGGACTCCTCATCGGATATGATCCGGTACTCCAAACCGACTACGACTCAACTTGGGGCAAGGCTACCTCGACTATATAAGGCCGGGGGCAGGTATCCTCAAGGGTGGACAAAAGACTTCCAGAGGAGAACACCTTTCGCGAAAAGCACACAGGAGCTAGCAAACTACGCTTCGGCAACCTCCAACCTTAGCTTAGCCTTAGCCTAGCTTCAATCTACCTTGTAACCAGGTCTAGACACATTACTCTGTATTTCATACTCCATATACACATATCATTCACACAGAACGTAGGGTGTTACTTCGCTAGGGGGCTTGAACCTGTTTACATCGTGCGCCTTTGATTTTATGCTTGACTCTGATAACCCGAAGGTACCCGAAGTTATATATTTATTGTCGATTTCTAACCTTTGACAGTGAGACCTTGAGGTACACATGGTCATCAACCTCAAAGCTTAGTTCACGTTGATGAAGGTTAGCGTAGCCTTTTTGACATGACTAAGCCTCTTTCAATTGATTCCTTATCACATCAAGGTGCTCTTGAGCTTCTTAGATGAGGTCTAGGCCAAAGAATTGTTGTTCACCTACTTCCAACCTGAATAGGGGCATTCAGCACAACCTCCCATAAAGTGCCTTTAACGGGGACATTTGGAGACTTGACTATAAGTTGTTGTTATAGGATAATTTAGCGAAGGTGTAACATCCCAAAAATTTGCTTAAATATTGTTTTATTCCTTATTTGTGCACTTATGATTTTCTGGAATTTATTTGGATTTTTCTGGAATTATTTGAAGTAATTTTAAATCAAGTTTAATTGCCTTTTTGTTCAAACCTATTTAAAATTTTGCAAAGTTAAAATAAAGTTTTGCCAAAAATATTTTATTTGAGTCCAGGATGTCTCAAGGTATTTTTGAGAATTTTAGGATTTTTCTGATTATTTATTTGCCTAAAATCAATTAAGTGAATTTACGGAATTATTTTAAAGGTTAAATCGGTGAAAATCTTTGGGAACAGTGTTGGGCCGAGCCAAAGATCTTTGGCGCTTGTAGACGGTGGTATGCGGCCCGATTGGCCCACGAGTCGATTCGGGAACCCTAAGCCACGCTTGGTAGTCGGATCGCTTTTCTCGAGCGGATCGTACCACGTAGGAGCTCGTGTCGTGACCGGTGGATTCGCGACACGCGTACGGCTGAGGCGTCGTCGTCATCGTTTCGGACTCGGAGTCCGCCACCGGGACGTCGCCGAACTCCTACGCCGTGTAGGGCTCAAATGCCTAGGCTATAAGTAGGGGCGGGTAGTCCCCGAGGTTCATCGTGGCGTCGCGCAGCTTTTTCTGTTGGGTTGTCGCTAGAGGAGCCTCCGTGGGCGTTGTGAGCTCATCGGACCGTGAGCGCCGCCGTCGTTCTCTTCGTTTTAAATCGCCGTCCGTTGGGTTTCCGTCATTGCGAGGCCGCGCGAGTCATCTCCGCGACGATTCGCGTCCGTGGAGGGTGAAAACGTCGCCGAAGATCCTTTCCTCCGCCGTCTCGGTGGCCTTCGTTCCCAAGTCCGGTGAGGATCTCGTCGCCGTGCCGCCGTTAGCATCGAGAAGCTCGAGAGCCGTTGGATCTGCATCGTCCGTTCAAGATCAAGCCACGTCATCGCTTCGACAGTAATCTACATGGGTAAGGTGAGCCGTTGGATGAGCGATGAGCGGTGGAAGGAGCGCCACGTTGCTCTAGTCTCGTAGCTGTATGATCGGATCTGGGCACATCAGATGGAGCCGTCGCCGCAGCCAATCACAGGCAGCCGCGTGTCGGGCGCAGAGCCCGAAGCGCTGTGAGCCGAGTCCACCGTGGGCTGGCGCGGGCCGTGGACCGAGTCTATGCACCGGAACCACGTGGTAAGCTCTGATTGGCTAGCGCCAGGGCTGACGTCATGCTTGCGTCATAAATCGGTTTTTCAGAATAAAAATAAATCTGTTAATTCTGTTTTTCTGATTTTTGCAATTTCAGTATTTATTTCAAACTTCAAAAGGCTATATCTTTTGCATCGTAACTCAGATTTGAGTGATTCAAATTTCTAAAAATTTGTAAAATTGAGATCTATTTAATGGTGAATTTTAATTGATTTTTGGAGTTCATTTGCTCTCTGTTTTGGTATTTATTTGCTTTTCTTCTTCGATACGCGTAGACGTTGAATTGTGCGACGCTTCGAGGAAGATCCAGCAACTCAAGAGCGAGTTCTAGAACCAGATCAGGACCTATTCCAAGGCAAGTTGTGCTTTGATCATGTTGAACCCATGTTTATAAAATTGCTATGTTTGTTCTACCCTATTGCATATATTTCAAATATACAATTGTTTTAAATTAGATTGGGTTTAGCTAATGTACCAGATTGATCTATACCCTACCTTGTCATTGTATGCCATGATCCATTGTCACCCTAGATTGGTTAAATATAGTTGGTTAATAATTGTAATCAACATTGGAGGATTAGTCCGTATTAGTTGCTTAGCCATGCCACGTCATCACATGTGTCAGAATCATTGATAATTAATCTTGATTAATGGAATATGGAACAATGTTAAGAACTTGTGTGTCATGTGGAATCACACGATGAGATTGAGTTGTTGTGGCGAGTCATGTCACGCAACAATGTTGAATTGTTGATGGCACGTGGTGCTTGGTAATCAACTGGGTGATAATAACTTAGATTGGGGCAAGTGACAAGGGGCGAGTATGCCAAGGTGGGCCCAATGGGCAGAGGGTATGTGGATGTCTTGCCCTGATCACTCTAAGGACTTAACCTTGCAAGCCTTTGACCTGAGTCAATCATGCAACCACATGTCTGGTATGGGCTAGCCTAGCTGATTAATTTGCAATGTCTTAACTTTGGTACTATCTTGGTTGGTGTGAGTTCCCGAGTTATGGAGTAATTCACATGGCGCAAGAGGGGCCACGGTTATGGTTTCAGACCCACGGTGTTGAAACCTTAGCGGGTAATCTTGGATTAAGCGAGCATTGTAAAGGCTTTGTCATGATCTCTTCGCCGACACACCAAAGGAAGTGTGTTAATTGCATGGCACCAAAAGGCGATCATGTCGTGTGGGTAAAGAGCATAATCTCTGCAGAGTGTAAATCTATTGAATAGCCGTGCTCGCGGTATTGAGCAATGCTCGAAATTACAGTTAAGGGTTAGCTTAATTAAAATGAACAACTTGGTTGGGATGGCGGAATGCCATATGGAAGATGGAATTTGACTTAGGAGTGGAAACTTGGTTTACTTGAGAAAAGCTGAATCTATCATTATTGTTATTTGTTTTACCGTCTTTACAATCTATTTATTGTATTTGTTCATAAATCTTTGCTTTGTTGCAAAATAGCCATGATAGCCTATCCTTTGGAACAAGCCTTGCATATAGTTACATAGAATTGCATTACGTGCACAACTTGTTGAGTGCTTTAAGTACTCACCCTTGTCAACAATAACCTCACGGTTGAAGAGTCTACATCAATCTTTGGAGGAAAGATTCAGGAGGAGGCGAATGTTTAGGCGCAAGCCTTGTCGATTACTGTGGTATCTTGAGGGTTGTCTACGTTTTCATTCCGCTGCAGTTTAATATATTATTCAGCCTTGCGAGGCATAGTCATGTAAGTGGACCATAAGGTCATTCAACTAGTAGTATGTATCATATGATGTCTTTCATAATATTTCCGCTATGTATGATTGTGATATTTACTGATGTTGAGCCTGTGTGCACTAGCGTGATCCTGGACTAGTGCAGTATACACAGAGGGTCCGGATTTGCATATTTGGGTCCCGACAGAAGTGGTATCAGAGCAAGGTGCTCTTGAGCTTCTTGGATGAGGTCTAGGCCAAAGAATTGTTGTTCACCTACTTCCAACCTGAATAGGGGCATTCAGCACAACCTCCCATAAAGTGCCTTTAACGGGGACATTTGGAGACTTGACTATAAGTTGTTGTTATAGGATAATTTAGCGAAGGCCAAACACTTCTCCCAATTGGTGCTATAAGAAAGCAAACATGCCTCAACATATTTTCCAGAATTTAATTGGTCATTTATGTTTGTCCTTCGGCCTAGGGAGGTTATTTCGTGTTGAAGTTCAGCTTGGTTCCCAAGAGACTATGCAAACTTTCTCAAAATCTTGAAGTGAATTGAGTTCCTCGATTGAAAACTATAGTCTTGGGCACACCATGCAGATGAACAATGTTCTCCATGTAGAGCTCAATAAGCTTCTCTCCTTGATGAGTGGTTTTAACTACTATAAAGTGGGCTACTTTAGATAACCGGTCAATGATAACCCACATGGAATCATTCCCTTTTTGGGTTCTGAGTAATCTGGTAATGAAGTCCATACCGATGTCTTCCCATTTCCACTTTGCGACTTTTAATGGTTGGAAAAGTTCGGCTGGTTGCTGATGTTCAACTTTGACTCATTAACATACGTCGTAAATGGCAACATATGTAGTGATATTCCTTTTTATGTCGGGCCACCAATATTCTTCTTGGTGATCTTGGTACATTTTTGTACTACCGGGGTGAATGGAGAGTGGGGAATCATGGGCTTTCTTGAGAATAAGCTCTTTGATTCTCTGATTATTTGTAACATAGATTTGTCATCTACACATAATCATTCCATTTGAATCCTAAGTGAAATTTGACTCAGTACCAAGCTTCAACTTGTCTTCGATTTCAGCAATGGCTTCATCTTTAAATTGAGTGGCTTTTATCAGAGTTCTGAGGGTTGGTTACAGTTTTAGGGCAGCAACATGTCCCTCCTCAACCATTCCTAGGTTAAGCTTTTGGAACACTTCATGTAACATCGGTTGATTTGCTTGAATTGACGCAAGGATGCAACAAAGTTTTTGGCTGAGAGCATCAGCTACAACATTGGCTTCACTATGGTGGTAATGGATGCCAAGATCATAGTCCTTGATCAATTTCAGCAATCTTCTTTACCTTAGGTTCAGATCTGATTGAGTGAAGAAGTACTTCAAACTCTTATGATCGTATAAATATTGCACCAATTTCTAATGAGGTAATGACGCTAGATCTTCAGAGCATGAACCACAGCTACCAATTCCAGATTATGAGTGGGATAATTCACTTCATGAGGTTGTAGTTGGCGAGAAGCATAAGCAACAACCTTGCCTTCTTGCATTAGCACACAACCAAGACCATGTTGTGATGCATCTTAATAAACATCGAAGCTTTTATGAATGTCGGGCAACACAAGCACTGGGACTGTAGTTAGCCTCTTCTTTAGCTCTTGGAAGCTTACTTCACATTCAGGGGACCATTCAAACTTCTTTTCTTTCTTCATAAGTTGTGTCATGGGTCTTTTCTTTTCTTTCAAATAATAATAAATTTGCAACAAATAGCTAATAATCTATCATATGCTTTCATTGATCATAAGGGAGTGACAAGATCTCATATACTTGCAGTAAACGCACTCAAAAGAGTGGAAATACCCCAAAAGGATATTGAATCCACTCTTACCCCTCATGATAAGAACAGGTAGAGGCCTCCAAGTGCATAGGACTCAATTACATAGAGATGTCCACATAAACAGAGAACCGAACAAGTGAGAACACTACACATAATAGTAGAAGAGGCTCAACATAATGTTGAGAACAACAAGAACAAGTGAGAATACTACGCATGATAGTAGAAGTGGCTCAACCTGATATTGAGAGTGTGTTCCCTGTAGGATCAAAATGGGTTTTCATCCGGAAAAGAAATAAAAATAATTAGGTAGTGAGATATAAAACGAGACTTGTAGCACAAGGGTTCATGTAGAGACCTGACGTCGATTATAATGAAACTTACTGTCCTGTAATGAGTGGAATAATGTTCCGATACTTGATATCAATGGTAGTTAGCTTAAATTTATCAATACAATTGATGGATGTAGTGACTGCACAATTATATGAGTCACTCGATACGGATATTTATATGAGAGTCCTTAAAAGAGTTAAAATTCTATATCATAATAAAAGTAATCGCAACATGTATAGCGTCGAACTACAGAGATAGCTATACAGATTAAAATAGTCGGGAAGAATGTGGTATAACCGACTTAGTGAGTCCCTCCTGAAGAAGGGATACTCCAATAATGATTATTGTGCATGTGTGTTCATAAAGAAATCCCACAATAGATTTTGTATCATCTCAGTCTATATCGATGATATGGATATCATCGGAGCCACAAAGGAGATAAAGGAAGCAAGTTCTTACCTCATGAAGGAGTTTGAGTTGAAAGATTTGGTTAAAACCAAATATTGCTTGGGCCTGTAGCTAGAGTATTTCCCAAAAGGAAGTTTTGTACACCAATCTACCTATACCAAGAAGGTATTGGAAAAAATCAATAGGGATAAATCTCATCATTTGAAGACCCCTATGGTAGTAAGATCGCTTAAAGTGGATAAAGACCCATTCAGATCGAGGATGGAAAATGAGGAAGCCTAGGACCTGGATTTCCATACTTAAGCACTATTGGAGCACTTATGTATCTTGTGAATTTTACATGGCCAGATATTGCATTCGCAGTAAATTTGCTAGCTAGACACAGTGCAATACCAACCAGAATATATTGGGCTGGTTTCAAGACTTTACTTAGATACTTCCAAGGTTCATAAGATCTTGGCTTATTTTACCGAAAGGACCAAGACTTGAGCACAGTGGGATATATGGATGCTAGCTATTTGTTTGATCCACATAATGCCAAATCTCAGACTAGGTTTGTGTTTCTTTGCCTAGTACAACTGTTTCATGAAGGCCTTTTAAGCAGACCTTGGTAGCTACTTCTACCAACCACTAAGAGATTATAGCATTATATGAAGCCTCATGCGAGTGTGTTTAGCTAAGACGAGTGGTTAGCCATGTCCAGAAGTCATGTGGCATTAACACCGTTGACACTCCTACAATTATCTATGAAGATAATGCTACTTGTGTTGCATAAATGCAAATGTGTCATGTCAAAATCTAGCAGATTTATCCACTAAATCTTTGCTAACATCTAGCCAAAGATGTGTTCTTGGCACATAGTTACCGGATTTGCTGTAAACCCCCATGAATCATGAACCAGATTCGTCAAACCCGAACTGGTTTAAGGTATAGGATTTATGCTCGCAGTGGAAATTGGAAGAAAAAGTGGTGAACCACGAACCTGACGAACCGCGAACCCGAATCTTGTACCGTGACTTGGACGAACCGCATTTCTGGTAACTTTGTTAGAATGAGATGACTTAAGGATTATGAAGAGTTCAGGGGGAGTAAATCCCTGAACTATGACTCTTAGCATGATCCTGAGGATACTAATTTAATCTAGAAGATTATAAGTAGCACTCTTTTTCCCTTAGTGAGTTTTCCTGAAGTTTTCTCACATGAAGGTTTTTAATGGGGCAAATAGTGTAACACAATGAGTGAGTGCATGTACTCTTTTCGCCAACCCTTTTTCCCCATTGGGTTTTGGCAGGAGTTTTTGATGAGACATATGCATTATGTGGTATTTGTCCAAGGGGAGTATTGAGATATAATAGGACTCTTCATCCTAGTTGTTCAAATATATTTAGACTTTATCTCGTTGTGGACGAATCCGAAGCTATCTCTTATGGGTTTCTATTATAAATATGGCAACCTATTATACAAGAGAACCAATCTAATAAAGAGAAGAGAGTTTTGCCTCCCTATATTGTGTGTTCTCTTCATGATTGTTCTTGCTATTTGATCAGTGCATTGTGTTTGATCTACGGCTGTCTTCATTGTTTTACAACAGGTTTGTCCTTTCTAATGGGTCGCATCTTCTCGCTTGCCCAATGGAAACGTGGAAAACATGTAGATTTGTTTCTGTAGAGAAAATGAAGATTATACAGGAAAGCAGCCTTTCCTTTTTTCTTTTGAAGGGAAAGAGCCCTAGAGTCCTGATTTCATTACAGACAAGAGATGTTACAAAGTTTGCTCTTGAGAGCATGATTACAAAGGGCAGCGAAAATAGGGCAGATGTTGTGATCAAGATTAGCAAAATTTTTGGTTGTAGAGCTGTTTTGATTACTAACACTTGCCTATAATTTCCGATTTACCTATGAGGGGTAGCCCATTGGTTCCACCACCCAGGAGAGCTGACTGGAAGGTCCGTTTGCAACACAGATTTGGCCATCTAGTTCTGGAGAACATTGCAGGGTTTTCATATTCATGGATACGCTGCTACATGTGGTGCCTTGTTGATGCGCCAGAGTATGTAGTCAGGACTCACCTTGTAGCGTACTTGCTCTTCTTATTCGGGTCAGTGTTGTTCGCTACTACACAAGGAGATTGGGTCTACCCTAGCTATATCCCCCTTGCAGAGGCTTTGCCTGACACTGAGCCTGACCACATGCTACAATTCAGTTTCAGATCAGTTGTGCTTTGCACAACATACCGGGGTTTATGCGATGCTTCTGTGAAAACAGCCATACTTTAGGGCACCCATTCACCCGTACTTATTGTAGGGTTTGTTCTGCGGTGACGGTGGGGACCCAATTGATGGGCCTATGATGGGTACGCGTTGGACAACCAGTCAGATGTGATGGGCGAGAGAGAAGCCACGCATAGTCTACCTAGAGTTTCACAACCACTTTGAAAACCTACATGAGAATGACATTATTTGGCAACCCTAGACTACATATTTCTTGACTACTATAGTGCCCTATGGATTGTCTGAGCATTATGGGTAGAATGATGTGGCATACTATCCAAGCTGAGCCATGAGACTGTTCGGACTACATTAGCAGATCCCACCTCTAGTTGGTCCACCTCTGCCACGACAAGTGCATTTGTAAATATAATTCCTAACTTACAATTTTTTTTCGTACGATGTAGCAACAAACACATTTCACTTGTAAAATTGATGTGTTCCAACAGGCAAACAAGGAAGGAAAGGAAGAGTGATGGCTGCCACCCGACACAGCTACCATGGACCACGTTGTGGGAGCATAGTGCCACGGTACATGCATTGGTGGAGGATCGATCCTATATGATGTTGACTCATACGCTGCGTACTTGGAGTAGTACATGCCATGTACTTGCAGTAGACTTACTGGACTGGCTCCCACATGGCTTACGGAGGTCATGCAAGCTGACAGGGTTAGACCTCAGCCACAATCGATACCACACAGCATGCCAAGATGTTACGATAAAAGTTTAAATTACATTTCAAGTAATCTTTATATAACTAAATAACTTTTCATGTTTTGGCTATAGTACGAGGGTGCGCATATCTCACCATAGAGCCTTCCACTGCACTGCGACACGGGAAGCATAATATTGTCTCAGGCCTACTAGGGGTTCTACGTGTGTCTTCGACGACGCAAAGGGCATTATCAGGATAGTCACTTGTGGTCGTCCTTGATATGTCGTCGTTTGAGGTGCTGATCGAGGCTACCATCCTCTATCTCCTAGATCATCGCGTCCAAGTGCGTCGACATTTTGATCTAACTTCGCTCGCTCGTCGTTCGCTCAGCGCACCACTAGGAGCCTCTAGTATGCAATGTACTTCAATTTATCGAACTTCATAATATTGAACCATCCTAGCCTTTTCCACATGTCTTGTCTCTTCGTAGCACACGCACGAGGATCAATCACTCCTTCTGTCCTTGTCCAAGCATCAACCACACGCACCTGCTCTACCACCGACATGTATAGTTGCTAATGACAACACAGACTCTGACACGGACTCAGCCGATGAGGAGTTGGCAGCACCAAGTTCGGCTTAGGGTACATTCGCACTCGCACGATTGCCATAGTAGTGATAGCTAGACTCTTGGTTCGATCAGACGTACACTGCGTACATTGTCCAAGAATACGGTGCAGGCTCATCATATGGGTAACAACCATGACATGTATGTATTGTCCAATTAAAGTACTTCACCTTGTCGAACTGAACTAACACTACGTTTATGCATGTTTTAAGGGAGGAGTTCGGCCAATGGGCTCAGCATTCCACGACCCTGCAACCTGCGTCGGTTCATGCTTCATGTAATTTTAGTTTCTTATTGTGATATCTTTTTCTACACCACTGATGGTAAATTGCAATACAGCCTCACATGTGGGTGGATGACATGTTCAGCGAGTAGCACTTGGGGCCTAGGCAACTTGACGAGGCCCTTCCTGTCACGCAGGACACCCAATATGATTTGCATAGTGCCACACACGCACCTGACCAATTCACGTTCTCACAAGACCACCTTCATCGTGCAAGGAAGTGGTGACCATATCAGAGTTGTGGTTGTCCGGTGCGAATTGCTACACTATGTGCTTTCTCCATGTCTACTGTCCCATTGCTACGCTTTATGTTTTTCCAACCATTTTGTATATTATGTTATGTAACGCGATTATATATATGAGCTGTGTAACATGATTCCTTATGAATACTTTGTACATCACGGCGTTCTACTTTTCGTTTGTTCTTCATGCTTTCTCTCATTTCGGATACACAAATGATATCGAACACACTGTCCATTACTATCCATGACGAATGACAACACACTGGCAGCGTTTTTTTCCCGACAGAGCTAACAACACACTGCAATTTATGTCAAATCACATGTGACAACACATTGCCCCCAGCTTTTCGGTCTAGCATTACAACTCCCACCATCATACCTCACTGAATTGACAACTCCTCCAGCTTTCTTCACTGCACTAACAACTCAACTAGCTTTCCTCACTGACTTGACAGTCCAACCACCTTTTGCTCAATGAGATGACAAGTCACATTAGCTTTCCTCACTGATTTGATAACTCTCGGCAGCTTTTATCAATGACTACACAAGCCCACCAAATTAACTCAGTTACCTAACAAGTCCCACCAACTTTTCTCAGTGATCTGACATGTCACACCAGCTTTACTCAATAATTCTCATCCTATAAATACACCATGCACCACCAACTAACTACTTCACATGTAGCATGACAGACAGAGCTGGCAGCACAAGGCATCGGAGGTGAAGACGTGGACAATTAGGAGCCTACTGCTTCGCCCTGCCACGGTAGGCCTCATTCTCTCGCGTTGGCGCACATGTCCCACGGTCCGGGCCCCAGTCGCTGCCACGGTTGCATAGTACAATTGGTTCCAGATTTGCAAAAAAAAAAGGTCTACAGGGCCATTCTGTGAATAGTTCGCGCAAATAGGCTTTGTGAGGAGAACAGGGCCATTTCTTTGAATAGTTGATGCAAATAGGCTTTGTGAGGAGAACAGAACCAATGTACCACCTACCAGTGAATAATTGTGAGAGAGGCGATGAACCATCACTACTATCTTTTTTTTTAAAAAAAAGAAGTGAAGTTGTAGGAATTGAATCTTATAGAAAATTTTCATATGTGGCCTTTTGGAAGAAAGGAATAGGATCCTTATCATACTTCCGACGTGTGGTTGGACCTTATGAATTTTTTTGTGAGAATAATGTATTTTTTGGACAATTTAAACGTTTTAAAATTCCGAATGATTTAACTCGTATATTCTATATATTCCACTCCAATTCCACGCATCTCTTGTTCGTGCATCTTTTGATTAATGCATTTTGAACGGGTGCCTGGATTTCTATGGGATACTCCTTGAAGAATGTGTACCATTGTAGCAATGAAAACATGACTGATTGTATACAGGAGTGTGTACAGGTAAAGATCTTCATTCTAGGAGTAGTAGTTGGAAAGTAAAAAGGTAAACAGGAAAAAACCTCGTGCTCCTGGAAACTGACGAAGTAACGAGTCGTCAATCAAGCACGGTGTGAAGGGCAAAAACAGAATGCGGGAACAAAAAAAGAAGTGGAAACAAAACTCGCAAGGCCGATAAGGCGACACATGTGTGGTATCGGCGTTGCGACCATCACTCTCGCGGCGGCATCCTCGTCCGCGTCACCGTGTGTCGCCGCGCGCGAAGGGCTTTATCGCCTTCGCCTTCCTCCCCATCCCATCTCCTCAACAGTTCGCTGCACCCACCTAAGCTTCTTTCGCCTCTCCCTCCTTCTTGATGAGGCGAATGGAGGCCTAAACTTTCAATGAGTGGATAACTCTCGATTAGTGGAGACGACCCTCATGATCCATGCTATCAACCGAAACATGACCGATGCTAAGCTATCGCTGAACCAAACTCCGAATTGTTATCAAACCGTGTCAAAACCCGATTGACTTAATCACGAAGATCAATTCTTTGAAGCAATCGAAGAACAAGCAAGAACAAAACAAAAGCAATCTAAAATTGTAAATGTAATTGAAGTATTGATGTGGGGTTCTGAAACACATTATTGCTGTTGATCTAGCCGAACAAGAGAATACCTAATAGTTTTCTAAGGAAAACTATGACTAAACAAAATCCAAGTAATTTTGGGGAACTCCCTAGCTATATATAGGTAAAGGAGATGGGGGATTCGGCCAGCACAAAGGAGTGTTCTAATAGGACTTGTACAAAGCCCAAGGCCCAAGTTTGACTCAGACTTGAAATTTGACTTGATTTGTTTTGGTGATTGCGGAGTGCTCCAAAGGAATTTTTAGGTGGGGCCAAATCCATTGAAAAGATCTCGAAGTAAGCTTTTCATCAAGTGAAAGAACGTGCCAATTGGATGCCGTATGCAAAAGTTATGCTCGTTTTTATTTCACACTAGTATCCGGAGGCCGAATTGGGCATCAAAACGTGGCACACTTGATCTTCGATTTTGCTTGACATAGATGTGCATCCTTACTGATCCAAACCATGGTTCCTAAGTATAAGCACATTACACGCATCATGTAGTGGATTATTCTCAAAATGTAATTAGATACGCTTGAGAACAACTTTACCTAATAATTGAGTTAACGAGCATGTGCTCTTGTAATTGGTCCTTGTATATCTAGTTGAGGAGCAGTAGGTATGGTTGTATCAGTGGAAGGGATGTTCTCATCATCCTCCCCTTCTTGATTTGGAGTCATCCTCGACTCAAGCTCATCTTCTTCTCCCAAGTATGGCTTCAAATCTGCAATGTTAAATGTGGGACTAACCCTAAAATCTGCAAGCAGATCAAGCTTATATGCATTATCATTCATCTTCTCTAGCACTTTAAATGGACCATTAGCTCTTTGTATCAATTTTGATTTTCTCAAGTCAGGGAACCTTTCATTTCTCAACTGTAACCAAACAAGATCACCAGGTTCAAATTTAATTTTTTTTACCCTGACTACCAGCAAATTTATATTTAGCATTCCTACGCTCTATATTCTCCTTTGTTGTTTCATGAATCGTAAGTATCAATTTAGCACGTTGTTTAGCATCAATATTTACCTTTTCTAAAGATGGTAGAGGTAATAAATCAATAGGAGCACGAGGAATAAATCCATATACTACTTGAAAATGGCACATCTTTGTGGTTGAATGCAGCGTACATTTGTAAGCAAACACCACATGAGGCAAACAATCTTCCCACATCTTCAAGTTTTTCTTCAAAACAGCTCTCAACATAGTAGATAATGTGTGGTTGACAACTTCAGTTTGTCCATCAGTTTGGGAATGACATGTGGTAGAAAACAGCAACTTTGTCCCCAATTTAGCACATAGTGACCGCCAAAAGTGACTAAAAAAATCTTTTTATCATAATTAGAAACAATTGTATTTGGCACTCCATTTAGGCCAACAATTTCTCTGAAGAATAAATCAGTAATATTTGTAGCATCATCGCTCTTATGACAAGGTATAAAATGTGCCATCTTAGAAAATCTATCCACGACAACAAAAATGATATCCCTCTCCTTCTTTGTTCTAGGCCTAAAATAAAGTCTATAGAAAATCCACGACAACAAAAATGCTATCCCTCTCCTTCTTTGTTCTAGGCAATCCTAAAATAAAGTCTATAGAAATATCCTCCTAAGGTACGCTATAAACAGGAAGAGGCATATATAAACCATGCGGGTTAAGTCATGACTTAGCTTTTTGACAAGTGGTGCAGCGTGCAATGTAGCGCTCGACGTCACGCCTCATCTTTGGCCAATAGAAATGCTCAGCCAGTATGTCCTCCATCTTCTTGACACCAAAATGTTTAATGAGACCTCCTCTATGCGCCTCCTGTAACAACAAAAGACAAACGAAGCTAGCTGGAATGCATAGCTTGTTAGCATAAAATACAAATCCATCATTAATCACAAATTTATTCCAGCTCTTTCCCTCTTTACAATTGAATAATATTTCTTTAAATTCAGCATCATGAACATATTGCTATTTAATAGCCTCTAGTCCAAAGATCTTGAAGTCAAGTTGAGATAGCACAGTATATCGCCTAGACAATGCATCAGCAATAACATTTTCCTTCCCTTTCTTGTGTTTAATGATATAAGGAAAAGATTCAATAAATTCAACCCATTTTTCATGTCTACGGTTTAATTTACTTTGACCTCTAATATGTTTTAAAGATTCATGATCAGAATGTATAACAAATTCTTTTGGCCATAAATAATGTTGCCATATTTCTAAAGTCCGAGCTAAAGCATATAATTCTTTGTCATAAGTAGAATAATTCAGACTAGGCCCACTCAATTTCTCACTGAAATAAGCAACAAGTTTACCTTCTTGTATCAACACATCACCAATTCCAACTCCACTAGCATCACACTCAAGTTCAAAAATCTTACTGAAATTAGGAAGTTTGAGCAATGGTGCATTTGTGAGCTTCTTTTTCAGAAGGTTAAATGATTGTTCTTGGGTAAGACCCCAAATAAATGAAACTCATTTCTTTGTAAGTTCATTCATGGGTGTGGTAATGGTACTGAAAATCTTTGACAAAGCGTCAATAGAATCCAGCAAGTCCAAGAAAACTTCGCACTTGGGAGACCGTGTTAGGAGTCAGCCAACTGTGTATAGCTTCGATCTTGGCTTTATCAACTTCAATTCCCTGTGAAGTAACAACATAGCCAAGAAACGATACTCGATCGGTGCAAAAGGTGCACTTCTCAAGGTTACCAAAGGAACGTGCATCACGTAGAGTATTAAAAACATGACGTACATATTCAAGATGTTCATCAAGTGACTTGCTGTAAATTAATATACCATCAAAGTAAACCACCACGAATTTACCGATGAAAACACGTAAAACTTTGTTTATTAATCTCATGAAAGTACTAGGTGCATTAGTAAAACCAAAAGGCATCACTAACCACTCATATAACCCGAACTTAGTTTTAAATGCAGTTTTCCTTTTATCTCCGAGTTTCATTCTAATTTGGTGGTAACCACTACGCAAGTCCAGTTTAGAAAATATGGTAGAGCCACTTAATTAATCAAGCATATCATCTAATCTAGGAATATGATGACGATATCTAATGGGAATATTATTTATAGCTCTACAATCAACACACATACATCACGATCCATCTTTCTTAGGAACCAAAATAACAGAGACAACACATGGACTAAAGCTTTCGTGTACGTACCCTTTGTCAAGTAAATCTTCCACTTGACGCTGAATTTCCTTAGTCTCCTCCGGATTGGTCCTATAGGGCGCACGTTTTGGCAATGAAGCTGCTGGGATCAAATCGATTTGATGTTCAATTCCTCGAATTGGTGGTAGCCCCGGTGGTACTTCACTTGAAAATACATCTGCAAACTCCTGCAAAACGTTAGCAACAACAGAGGCAAAGGAGGCATATCCTCAATTGAAAATAATGCTTCTTTACACACTAAAGCATAGCAAAAAAAAATTATTAACTTCCATCTCAACAATATCAGATTTTGTAGCAATCAAAACAACACCTTTCAATTTAATTTCACATTTACTATCACTAGGTTCTTACTTCTTTTGTTGTACAAGTTCTTTAGCTACAATCTAATTTTTACTTTTGCTACTCTCCTTTTCTCTATTAGCTCTCTATAATTCATCTTTTAAAATTGCCTTAGGACACATGGGCAGAAAAGTGATTTTTTTTCTTTAGATATGAGAGTATATTGATTAGTTCTACTATGATGCAAGGTATCTCGATCATATTGCTATGGTCTACCTAACAAAAAAGAAGATACTTGCATAGGTACGACATCGCAATCAGTATAATCATGATATGAACCAATAGAAAAGTGTAATCTCACAATGCGAGTTACCTTCAGCTTACCACAAGAATTAAAACATTGACTGTATTAAGGACGGGGATGTTGATTCGTTGTCAAGCCAAGCTTCTCAACCATGTCCATGCTTGCAAGATTGTTGCAACTCCCTCTATCAATGATCACATGACATGAACGGTCCTTGATAATAAACTTTGTTTGGAACATATTATGGCATTGATTTTGTTTAGTACACTCCATTTGATCACTTAGCACACGCTTCACAATCATGCTTAAGTACTTGTCAAAAGCTTCAGCATCTAAACATTCTTCTTCATGTTTAGATCCTTGTTTGTCACCTGTAGGGTCAGTTGCAAACATAGCATATTCCTCATCAATATCACTAGCTGAAGTATACTCATCATTATCCTTTATGAGGAGAGCTCTCTTGTTAAGGCAGTCCTTCATCATATGACCGTAGCCCTTGCAGCGATGGCACTGTGTTTCACATGTTCTTCCTGTCGAAGCAGCCGAGGATGAACTTTGTGTGGGTGCTGGTACTGTGGTTTTGCTTGTTTCTGGTGCACGTGAAGGAGTAATGGAAGTAGTGGGGTGCTGACTCTTGTGGGAGGAACTTGGTACAAAGGCTCGATTGGAAGTATTGTATGGAGCTTTTGATTTCACTTGATTGGAACGACCTGCAAAAGATCCTCTGAAATTTCATCCTGTCTTGGATTGTTGTCCCTGTACTTCTCTTTCAGCCTTAGAAGGAAAATGAAACAAGCGAGTGATAGAATTTACTCCTTATAATCAAGTATATCATGAAATTCACGGTTTAAACCACCCAAAAATCTAGCTATTTTAGCATCTTAAGTTTCTTCTAAAGCACAATGTAATAACCCAGTTTGCAATTCTTGATAGTAATCGTCTATAGAACTACTACATTGTCTTAAATGTTGCAATTTGTTTAGCAAATCATGAGAATAATATGAAGGTACAAATCTATGTCTCATAACTCTTTTCAAAGCATTCCAAGTTCTAGGTTTGTTCTAAATATTTCGACAATACTCACTCCGCAAAATAGATGCAAAATCAGTGAACTTACTAGCAGCAACCTAAACTTTCTTATCTTCAGGAAAAGCATAGCCAACAAATTTTTGTTCTACGGCTAGCTCCCATGTGAGATATGCATCAGGATCATCCTTTCCTGCAAAAGGAGGTATAGTGAATTTAATTTTACCAAGTGGATCATCACAGTCACGTACCTCTCTTGGTGGTGGATCTCTTCTCATACCTTGGCGATTGAAAGGACATTGCCGATGATCAGGATCATTATTAGGATTGAATCCTCCATCGAACTCTGTATCAACAACATTTTGATTTTTTTCATCAACGACTTGTTCTTCTACTTCGTCTGCCTATGAGTGAGCAACGGAAGGCGTACGACATTGTGGTGGTACACCGGCAACAGCAGGGGCAGTAGGTGGTGGAGCTCTCTCTAGCTACCCTATGTATGTAGCAAGCGCAGCAAACTCTCCATTGGTGCGATCTAGAACCCCCTCAAGGCTGTTAAGAGGTTGCATTATCCTCGCTATGATCAGTGGAACTTGCCATTGTTAGTAGAAGATAAGAAACAAATCACATGTATATGTTCCGATCAACTACTAGGTGCTGGTGGTTCAAAATCTCTCACACTAAAGTTTTTACCAAGTTCTTACCAATTTTTACCAAGCAAAGAGGTGGTGACCAGCGGCTGGTTCGTGATAAATGCAGTCAAACTTGGCAAAGCGATCGCATGGAGAACAGTACCTATTTGGTAAGTAGATGGCAGAGCATGGACAGACAATATTTATTTCCTATGCAATCTGATAATTCTAGTTATTGTAATGATAAATAATGACCCAAATTAAAATTCACAAGCCCTAGTTGCTGATCACAAGGATATAAATGAATTTCAAGATAACACACGAGCAATGATAATGGTACTTATGCAATCAAGCAATGAGCTATAAAATATAAGTGAGGCACCAAAAGCTCTATTGCACAAGTCGTAAAAAGACGCTAACTTATTACTTCAAGAATGTAAAAAGGGCACAAGATTTCTCACTAATTAATACAATTGCACAATCTGAAAATAACAAACACAAATTAGGGTTTTGCTCAATGTGGTGCGACTGGCCACTATTTTTGTTTTTTTGGGCCTTTTGGCTCTTTCTTTCTCTTTTTTTTAGTGACTTTCGGCTAACACTAGTATGAACAAAGTTTTGGAATCCCTAACTCCATGTCATAAGATAGTATGATATGATAATTCAATATTATGTAATGTATCAAGTAGAGCAGCCCTAAGCAATATTAAATAGCTAGTCTCAATTAGGATCAAAGTATTCGGAAAGGATGAATTGGTTCCCAAAAGGACTATGTACTGATATCTTTGGGGTTTTTTTGTTTGTGGATCCTACTGGACTAAACCAACTCAAAGGAACAAGCCAGAACACAAATTGACACAAGAAACCCAAATTCGGCCAGAACAGTGCAACAAACTTGTCGCGACAATTAAAGTATGAAAATGACGGAATCTAGTTTACTCACAATGTAACAAATTGAAGGTAATATTCTACGATTTAAAACAAGTATACGAACATACAATTTGGAGCTCGTATATAGAAGTTATAGCCACAACACCGAGGTGCACATATTTGACCTAAATTCGGTTTGAAAGAGTCCGAATCACAAAGGACACCCAAAAACATTTTTGTAGAGGACTCTTCAAGGATTCTGGAAAGTATGAAAAATTCTCAATCAGAGTTCAGACATGAGAATTATGATCAAAATACCGAACCGACCTGGATCGGAAGTACAACTTGCTTCACCAACTTTGATGTCCAGATTACATTGACTTGGATACGACATTAAAGTCCGTGCCCAACTAAGTATCTGTAGAGATCGTTCCAAGGTTTCAAGAAAGTGCAAGAACACTAGAATCTGAGCTAGTATATGAAAGTTATGAAAAAAATAATATACTAGACAGATTGAAATAAAAGCTACGCGATGGAAAAACGATCAGTAACAAAAACAAGGACTCTAATGGATTAAAACCTAACAAAACACACTAAAATACCAGATTGAATTTAAAGGTTGATTTTTTTGTGGAGTAATTTTCAATTTAGGACAGAAAACAAAAACTAATATAAGATACTGAAATTCTCACCGATCAACGAAAGCTCTGATACCACTGGATGAAGCTAATAGAGGCCTGATCATTCGGTGAGACAAATAACTCTCGATTAGTGGAGACGACCGTCACAATCCAGGCTAACGACCAAAACACAATCAACACCAAGCAACTACTGAACCAAATTTCAAATTGTTATCAACCGTATCAAAACCCAATTGACCTGATCACGAAGATCAATTCCTGCAAGCAATCGAAAAACAAGCAAGAACAAAGCAAAAGCAATATGAAATTACAAATATAATTAAGTATTGATGTAGGGTTCCGAAGCATGGTATTACCTTTCATCTAGTCGAACAAGAGAATTCCTAATAGTTTCACCAAGTAAAACTATGATTAAACAAAACACAAGTAATTTTGGGGAACTCCCTAGCTATATATAGGTAAAAGAGAAGGGGGATTTAGCCAGCACAAAGGAGTGGTTGAATAGGACTCGTACAAAGCCCAAGGCCTAAGTTTGACTAAGACTGGAAAGTTGATCCGACTTGTTTTGGTGATTGCGGAGTGCTCCAAAAGAATTTTTTGGTGGGGTCAAATCTATTGGAAGGATCTCGAAGTAAGCTTTTCATCAAGTGCAAGAACTCGCAATCGGATGTTGTATGCAAAAGTTATGCTCGTTTTATTTCAAACTGGTATCAGGAGGCCGAATTGGGCTTCAAAACGTTGTACACTTAATGCCAGACTTTGCTTAATATAGATGTGCATCCTTGTTGATCCAAACCATGGTTCCTATGTATAAGCACGTGACACGCAACAGCTAGTGGATTATTTTCAAAAGTGTAATTAGATACGCTTCAAATTGTCTATACCTGATAATTAAGTTGACGAGCATGTGCTCTGGTAATTGGTCCTGATATATCTAATTGAGGAGCAGTAGGTATAGTTGTATAAGTGGAAGGAATGTCCTCATCACTTCTCCCCTCACTTCCTCTCCAATTTAGGGATGGCAACGGGTTGGGTCGGGTGTGGGTTTTACAAAACACAACCCGATAGAAAATCCGAATTGGAAAACCTGACCCGAACCCGAATACCCTATCGGGTAAAAAATTATACCTGAACCCAGAGGGTACCTGAAATCCACTGAGTACCCGACAAGTTTGTTCAGTACTAATGTTATAGGGGTGGCAATTGGTCGGGTCAGGTGTGGGTTTTGCAAAACCCGACCCGACAAGAAACCCGAACCAAAAAACTCGACCCGAATCCGACGGTTACCCAGAACCCGACCCCAAACCCGGCGGGTACCCGGAACCCGACGGGTACCCGATGGGTAAGTGCGGTATTTCGGATACCCGTGGGTGGTATTATAAACTCGACTCTGACCCGAACCCATCTCAGGTACCCGACCCGAAGAACCCATAGGTGAAAATTAGGACCTGAATCCGACCCGATTGGGTGTAGAACCCGCGGATCTGATTGCCATTCCTACTCCAATCTCCAACCCCCAACTTACCTCCCCACCCCCGCCCAAACCCACCGCCTCCTACCTCCGGCGTGAGGCGAGGGCTCCACTCAACCACCTCCTGCCGCCGGTCCAAACCCCACCTCCTGTTCCCCTGCCCGGTGCCGCCGCAAACAGGCCTCACCATCCCTGAGCTAGCACGTCTTCCCGCCACGGAGTTCCAGGTAACTGCGCCTGCGCCTCCTGGGCAAGGATTCAAATTTCGTTTTCAGATAAAATACCGCTCAGGACCGGAATTCGAAATTTCGACGAAATTCGGATATTTCGGACAAATCTCGTTTGAAATTTAAAAACCAAAATTCAAATCCGGTTCGTTTTGTACCGAGAAAAAATGAAATACACCAAAAAATACCAAAATTTCAGACGAAATACCCAAAATTTTGGCCTTTTTGCAACGGAAAACAAGTGGATCAAACGATGTCAAAAATTTTTGAATTTTTGTTGGAGATTCCAACATAGCTGATATTTCCATAAAATTTTTAGATTATTCTGAAGTCTATGGAATTTTTAACAATTCAAACATTCCTACTGTCCTGGTAAAACACTGACCGGCAATTTTGAACCGAATGCAAAATAGTTCAAATCACGTTATAAACTTTTGAAATTGTTTTTACATGGTTATGATGTATCTATAATGCTCTCATAAAATTTTCAGATGACGATCAAATTGTATGAATTTTTAAAAATTCGATGTGTACTACTGTCCTGTTAAAAGGCTTACCGGTAAACTTGAACAAAATGAAAAGTTATCTAAACAATGTTAAAAACTTTTGAAATTTTTTGTGGATAGTCCTGATGTAACATTAATGTTGATTTAAAATTTTTAGATGATGATAATTTTCAAATAATGTTTTAAAATTCAAACAGTGCTATGTCCTCATAAAAGCCTCATGATCAATATATAGATTTGCTTTAGCAATAAATTTTTTTTAAAATTTTTGAAAATTTTACAGAAGGGTGATAAGAAAGTTCTTAATATCTTAAAAACATTTTGAATTATGATCACACTCCAGTGAATTTATAAAATTGTTACAAGGCACAGTACCATTTATGTTCTTTTCTTTTTGATTTTTGAAATATAATATAACAAACGAAGTTCAATGCTTACATAGATTTGATTGACCAATAAAAAAAATTTGAAATTTTTTGAAAATTTTATATAATGGTACTATGGAAATTATTAATGTCTCAAAAAAAATTTAGATCATAATCACACACAAGAAAATTTATAAAATTCTGACAAAATAATTGTCCCAATTATGTTTATTCTGTTTTTTATTTTTTAAGGATAACAAATTACGTTAAATTATTTTGAACTTTTTTATGTATAATTATAAGATACTAAATATAGTACCATAAAATTTACAGCTCATTATCAAGTTTGTACAATTTTATAAAAATCTGACAGTGTTTTTGTCAAAATTTTAAAATGTCTCAAAAATTCGGTTTTTCAACAAATATTCATAGGAGATGACTTTCTTAAGGGTTATTGGACCAAACCCGGTCAAATCCAGCCTTAAAAGTTTCAAAACCGGCCAAAAAAATATGAAATTTCGTCGAGAAAAAAATGAAATTTTGGGTTACTGTAGCAATTTCAAATTTTTTTAATTTTTTTTTATCCGGCCGGTAGTTTAGATTTCAGAGCGGTCTGAAATCCGAAATTTCGCCGAAATTCGATGAGATTTGGAACCTTGCTCGTGGGTATTGGCACGTTTTGTGCCGTGTCGCTTACGCAACTCATTTTCCAATTTTGTTAGGCCCTGTTTGAATTTATTATTGCTAATAGTTAGCTGGCTAATAGCTAATAGCTAGCTAACTATTAGCTGGCTAATTATTAGCAGGGGCTGTTTGGATCCACCTACTAATAAAGTTTACAAAATCAGCCAATTAAAGAAAAATGACCATAATACCCTTTTAGTAGAATAGTGGACGAGTGGACAGGGACGCTCGAGTGGATAGGGTTGGAGGGAGGGCAAAAGTGTCAATTAGCTATCTATTAGTAACTTTTAGTAGGGTACAACCTGCTAATGAACTAATTGTTAGCAAGGTGGGTTACTAATAATTAGCATGTCTATTAGCAGGCCTGTTTAGATCTATAGTTGCTAATTTTAGCACCTAACTATTAGTGCTAATAGATCCAAACAGGTCCTTAGTCGGATAGAGTTGCTTGTTGTACGTGAAGCACCCAGATGGGAATGAACTGTATTGGATAAATTGTTGATTGATAGGGATATGGTGCCTGCCATTGGGTGCATCGTTGTTGTGATGGTGTATTGTACTAGTAACTGTTATCTATGTTGTCCTGTTTATTTAATGCCGGACTACGATGGTGATTGGGATTTGTTTGATAGCAGGATTGGGGATGGGATTGGCTATTTAACTTGTGATAACCCCATTTCCATTTTTGTTTCGCATGTTAGTTGGTTGAGGATGCAAAGTGAAGGATCGAGATGGCGATCAGGGGGTGAATGATTGTAAAATAAAATTTTCTCACTCAAAACAATTCATCCAACATCCTCACATCAATAAGACGAAGTGAAGAAAGCGAAAATCCCAAAATTCTAAGCAGTGGCCGGCACTACCAGAAACTCGGAACTACCGGGGGTACTGTGGCGGTAGTGTAGTAGAATCAGCCTGATGAACAGTAATTTTAGCGCAAGTTCAAAAGGAAAAATTGAGAAATCTTTTGATTGGCTGATCCAAACACAATGAAAATTTGTGGATACCTTCCTAAGGATGTCAGGAACCTATTCCAACCGTCGATTGCAAGAATCGACGTCAAAGTTCTCACCTTTTTCAAATTTACGGAAGAGTGTTCAAGAATGGGTTCAAAATAAAAAACTTGGCTCTCAGCTAGCTCGTGGGTTCTTGATGATCTGGATGATCCTAGATGCCTTCCCACATGTCATAGCAAGCTAGAACACAAGACAAGAACTCCTAAAAACCCAATATTCCAAGATTGATCCTCTCAAGAACAAAATTCGGTTTTTGCAAGAAAAACACACAAGATTTGACTACATGATTGGGATATGGTCTGAAGAAGACCCATCCATCTATCATACATCCTCAGAAAAAGATCCAAAAGTATTTAGAAGGAGAGGAGGCAAATACAACTTGCATGAAAGTAAATTGCATGAATGTAAATTGCGGAATTTAAAGACATAATGTAAATGCGATGAGTAAATTCAGAATTGAGAGGAACATAGCCTCATTTCTGGAAGGGAGGTTTACAAAGCCTCACAAACAAGTGGGCAAAGCTCAAAGGAGTACGAAAACCTCAAAACCTTCAAGAAGGGGAAGGCACCCCTACCCCTCTATTTATATTACTCTTGGGTCATCCTCCACCCTTGGATGAGTCATAAACTCTAAGGCACACCATCATGGGCTAGGATTGACCCACTCATACAGCTATGCAAGGGCTAACCCAAAATCCAACAAAAAAGTGGGTTTTCTTGCACGGTTTTCAAAGCGTACTAAGTAGACCTGCTAACCTATCAACTAGACCAAGATCCAATGGCCCTCATTGATCTATACAACGCCTAGCTAGCATCTCGTCCATTCTTTGTCTTCACAGCTTGCCATGACTCTGTCTCTGATCATTTTTCGGTGATTCCTGATCGTTTGAATCTCCGACGCACCTCGCCTAGTCCTGATCATCCTTTACCTCACCATGATCTAGCTTCGTCGACCTGCAACATCAAAAACAAGAAAACACATCACATAGCATTGCCCACAATTTTAAAATTTAAATCCCAAAAGTTTGCTTGAAGTCCGGCACTACCGCTTCTTGGGCTGGTAGTGCCGCTCCTGGTAAACGCGACTCAAATTGCTTCATTTTTAAAATCCAATTCAAATCAAACTCAAGCACTTCATGCTAAAACACAGTCAATTAATCATCACCATCAAGGATTGACCTCCACATGGTCTTTCACAAAGAGGGGTAATAGTTAGCTAATAGTTTTAATAAAGAGAGTAGCCCCTAAATATTTTAGAGTATGTTCTAGGTGTTTACTTTTTTTTTGTTATACAAACAATTGTTGAAAGTTGGGTGCCAAAGGAAAATATTGCAATTCATCATCCAATTAGTAATAGCATCTAATCAACACCTTTGTCGGGACCAGATTTCCAAATCCTAACCCTCTGTGTATAATTGCACTTATCCCGGATCAAGCTAGTACAGTAGTTAGATAAAAGTTTTAATAAAGAGAGTAGCCCCTAAATATTTTGGAGTTTGTTCCAGGTGTTTACTTTTTTTGTTACACAAATAATTGTTGAAAGTTGGGTGCCAAAGGAAAATATTGCAATTCATCATCCAATTAGTAATAGCATCTGATCAACACCTTTGTCAGGACCGGATTTCCAAATCCGAACCCACTGTGCATAACAGCACTAGCCCCGGATGAAGCAAGTGCACATAGTGGAAACAACGATGATAACACATCCATATCACGAATCAAATATTAATAATTAAACAAAAGATATTGGCCTTATGGCCAACATTACAAAGTAAACAGCGTCATGGCTTGAGTTAAATAAAATAGCAGCGGAAACGAAATAAACAGCAGCTGGATAAGCCCATCCATTTGCCCAACTGGCAATCGACTGGGGTACATGTCCTAGTAATTCGGATCACCTTCATCATAAACACAAGCATAGAACTCGTAGTCACCTTCAGCATCTATGCACTCCTCTGTGGAAAATTGGGATGTTGCAACGATGAGCACAAAATGTACTCCGCAAGTCTTACAAACATAATATGGCTCTTTTAGCATAAAGCAATATTTAACTTTAAATACGACTAGTAATTTCATAAAGCATCATTTGACAAATGTAGTTTTAATAATTGAACTTGATGTGGCAACTAAAACAGGTTTCAACCACCTAACTGGCACCAACCGCCAAACCACAACCCGAGAGTTCCATCCACTCACGGATCCTCAAACCATGCAGAGTTAAACCTACTTAAGTAGCCATGTCCACAGTCAAGGTTAGGTGAGGTATGCTTACACTCACGGTCCATGGTGACACACGCTTCGGTCTAGGGTGGAACATTCACTTTACAAGGTCTCATGCTTTCTGCATCGCCAAACATCCATCTGCTAGGGTCTAAACTATTTTTTTCACTTTATTTCATTTAAATAACAACAGCAATTGGTATTGTTGCAACTTTACAAACGAATTTAAACAATGTTTGAAATGATTCCCATAATGACATAATACCGAAACGTTTAAGTTGGACTATGCAATTCTACCGTCCCTTGCTACTCTACTGGTTATCACCAAATAAAATAGCTAGTATCATTTTGGGTGACAATGGTTCGACATGATTAATGCCAATGAGGGTATAACAATTCTGGAATTTAACTATACCTTAAAAATATATTTAAAGTATATTGTATAAAAGTAAGCATGCATAATGTAAAACAACATAAGCATTTTATAAATTTGGGATCAACATGGTTAAGGAAGACTTGCATTCGCTCCCCCCTATTGGTTCTACCTCCAACTGTTGATTTGGCTGACTTTGACGATGTCGTTTACATGCGAAACGAGAACAAATAAATAAAAGAAATAGAAACAAAATTCAAAAATTGAAAAGAATGGTACTAGAAGGTAGACCTTGAATTTAGAAATTTGAATCACTGGAATTGGAGCTCAAACGGTGGAGAACGGGTTCACGGAAGATTCTCGGATAAAGAAAATGATAGAAATTGAAAAAGGTTGACATGTGGCACAAACTGATTGGCTGAAATTTCAGATTTTCAAGAAAAAGAGAAAAAGGAAAAAAGGAATTCCACTTAAATGTAGGGCCCACGCTTTAGTGGCTCGATTCACGATGAGCTGAGTTCACCAATACGGCTAAGGTGCGACATGGCAGATCGGCTGAGGTGGACGCTATGTGGCTACCAGCGTAGCGGGTAGGATTGATGTGGCTACCACGTTGCAGCTGACGAGGCGTAGTGACGCGGCACGGGTGCTGGAGCTTAGGCGGCGTCGACCTGGCGGGACTCGAGGCGACGCTACGCGGACACCGACACTAGCGGGGCACGGCCGACGTGGGGGCTCCACCGGCATCGCATCCACCAGAGTGAGAGAAGACAATGCGGCTGGGGCTCCAAACTACGATGAAACCGATCAGAATCTAGGGCAAACTGACGCGGGCGAACCGGGGAACACGACAGGACCAAAGGCAGCGACGATAGCTCACCGACGGTGGCGAATGGCGGCGAGGAAGTCCAAAGGCATGGTGGCACTAGGGTTTGAGCTCGGGGCGGCGACTCCGTTCGGAAAACCTCGGGAAAAGAGGGGAAAAGGGGGTCGGCTTTAAATAGGCATGCACACCGAGAGGATTGGCTTGGATAGGTGCAAATGGCCTGAAAAAAGTGGTGGCGGGTGCGGGAGTCCAGCACAGCGATGGAGTCGACGTGGTGATGATGAGCATGCCACTGACAAGTGGGCCCCACCCATTAGCGGGCGCAGGTGCAGCGCAGCCGGGCCGAGTGAAGATGGGCCAGGAAAGCGGACTTGTCGGCCCAAGGAGAGGCTGAGCGACGGGGGAAAGAAGGCGGGTAAAACGATCCGCGCTGGAAAGAGATAAAAGAAATGATTTTTGATTTTAGAAAATTCAGAAAATTAATAAATGGCAAAATAAATAGCAAATAAATGCGGAAAAATTCTAGAAAATTTTCAAAAATATTTCTAAGCATTTAGAACCCAGATAAATTGTTTTGAACACATTTCAACTTTAATTTTGATTCAATTTGATTTGCTTGCACTAAAAAGGAAATTCTTATTTTACAAATATTTTAAAAAGGCTCAAAAATAGAATGTTACAACCTTACTCCTATCATACTGTTGAAATAATTTGGTTTTTTTGGGCTGTACTTGGTATGGGGGGTTGAGTTGGCTTTGTGTAGGGCTAGGGCCCGAGTGGTCTCAGCCTCTCAGGTAAGGCTTGGGCTGTGGTTTGGGTTGGACTCAGGTAAGGTTTGTCTTGGGCCATACTAGGCTGTCAATCAAATGATTAGTTACTTTGTGGTGTTTTTGTACACTTACAAAAAGAAGCACTAATCTGATATTACATTTTTAAAGAATCTTCTTTTGGGAGCTAGCCTTCCATATAAATTTACCTATAAATTTTGTACTGATGTAGTGTTTGTAATTGATTTTCTTTCTATCTAGTGTAACAACAATAAGTTTTTAATCTACGTCCTCCTTCGTACTTCAACAAATTGAAAAAAAAAACTTCATGATACTTATCACACATAAAGGTACCAAATAGTTAACCTCCATCTTAATCCTATTGCAAAACACACTCCTTAGATAGTTAATTTTGTATATCAGGGGAATAAACTAGCACAGACAACACATGTGAAACTGATAGAAGATTGTTCAGCAGATGTGAATATTTTGCATTCCTTAATACATTAGAGTTCTGCTCGAGATGGCGGTTGGAGTGACATCCCAGCTGTTCCAAGGAGTGACTGCTACCAACGGATTTAGCCAAACAAACAAATTTAGGGTACAGATTGCTCCTTCTTTGCTTGTAATTCTTAATATGTTTTTTTTTCTTCCATAACCTGAATGTCTGTCTTCCCCCAGAGCCCGGAGATGCGACGTTCTCTCCCATTGCCATCCACTTCGTTGCCTTCAGTTGCTTATGTATGCTTTCTTCCTTCCACTCTTGCTAAGCTAACAGCATATTTCTAACATTCTAAAATCATGTTTGCAAGGGTACAGTGATGCTTCTTTTATCATGCTTTGTTAGAAGACATTGGACTGTTCGTGTGTTTTATATTAGAAGTGTGAAGTACCCTTCTGTTTTTGCACCTAGTTTAATCTAGTACTTGTTATTTCGGCAGCACATACCCTAAAACTTGGACATCCACTCAACAGACAAAAGACAATAATCATTCTGATATCATCTACAACATGTCATGGAATCAATCAACCATCATGACCAACTAAGCACACAAATAAACATAATATCATCAATTAAACTTAACTACAACACGATTACATAATGAATTCAACTAGTTTTCAGAGTGAACTGATTAACCCAACTAATCTTTTAACATGTCATGAGCGTGAGTGGAGGTGCAGCTAAGTCCCATCCCGGCAAGTCGCTGTCAGGGTACCTAAAAAACATTAAACAAACAAGCATGAGTTCAAGACTCAGCAAAGTGTATCACAAACCAATTTACACAATTAAATCAACAGTAAGAGCATACTTCTTATCCAAATCCATGAATTTATAAAACAATAATATCAACAACATTTACCTCTTTTCACTTCATTACTTACTTCCTACACGTACCTCTTTAAATCTCTTTGGATGAGTCCACGACTCGATCCCAACTCTACACATTTCTATTGAACTCAAAATCATTGTTAGGATGCAATGCGACATGCATGCTCTTTTCTTTGCACGTACCAGTACTGCCGAGTGCACACCCGTCGGTGTGCACCCTCACATCCCTTCCATCCCGTGGAAGGTGCCTACTCTTACTGTCTCGCTCCCATTCACTTCGATAAATGGGACCACGAGGTAGGACTTTCGTGTTCACTACGTGTGAACACAGAGGCCCGCATCAGAATGGGTCGCCTCTTCATTATGAATGCACGTATGCAATTAACATGAATACATGTGCAACTTCATTCATTTTCACCACTTGCATAGTCATGCCCAATTTCATAAACATCAGTCAATTCATCCATCCATGAATTACCGTTCTTACTAGTCTAAGCAAATTCAAGAAATATGCATGGTAGCACATCATATCATATTCATATGCACAAGCAACCAATCAACATTATAATATCCTTCTAGTTGATACACTTGCCTTCTAACGAGAGGAATGGAGTGGCGGAAAGAAGAAGCCACTCCTGAAGCTACTCCACCTGGAAATACAATTGCGCACTCAAATTCACATGTTCTAGAGTCAACAAACAGCACTTTCACTCCCTAAATCAAATTTGCCCCAAAACTCTGAATTCATACAAAACTAGTTTAGATAGCCCACTTCACCACAGTATAACTACTGCTATATAACTTTAAATTGAGCAAATGAAGATATTTTAAGCATCTACATAAAATTTTCCATCTATCTCTAGTCAATTGCAAATTCCAACTCGGCCTCTAACTTGTCCTAAATCATAGAACAAAATTGAATCTGCTACTAGTCACAATTTGGATAGCAAAAGGTAAAACTTGCATAACTTTTTAATGGTTGAACCAAATTGAGTGAACTCAGTTTGTAATTAATCACAAGAGGATAATCTACAACTATATTATAGCCATTTATTCAGAAGATGCATTACTAGTTCCCAGATTAGAGATGAACAGAAGTTATATACATTAACAGTAGTTCTGAACAGTAGGTACTAAAATGAACATAACTTTTAATTGGTTAAGTAACAATTTGCATTCTTAGGCTCGAAATGACCACAAGAGGATAACCTATAGTTACCCCATAGCCATTTTCTCAACACCTGAATGTAAAGTCCTCAAACTGCCCTCTGAACTTCAGACCAACTCTGAACTTTCAGCAGAAATCTCAGTTCTGGACAACAACTTCAACATACCAAAACTTTTGATCCCTAACTCCAAATCAAGGATACAAATACACTTTCTAAATATACAGAAAATTTCCTACATTTCTCTAGGCAATCAAAAATCCTAATTCGGCCTGTTGCTATATCAAATCTTCAGTTGAACATTTCGGGCGCAATCCACAACCTAATCTGGACAGTCAACACCAAAAATGGCATAATTTTAAATTGGCTGGTCGGAATTTAGTGTTCTTATACTCAAATTAAAGGGGATTCGACGATATACAACTTTCTCTACAGCCAACAGCTCAGGAAACCAACCTAACTTCCTCAAATCGGCGCTCCAAAATCAGGCAGTGCACAGCCCGAAATGAGTACAGAGTTCCCTCCATTCTAGAGCTAGTTCCCCCCCCCCCAAAATTTAGATCTAGGAACCCTAGCACCATTGCAGCCCACTAAAGCTCCCCATACAGCAAGCACAGCTCAAGAAATCAAGAATCCATACCTCTCTTGGCTCCCAAAGAGGAAGGAAGGAGGGGGCTGCTTGCTGTTTGGAGGGCTGCAGCAAGGGGGGAGCTGGGGGCTGCCGCCGGCCACCGGAGGAGCTCGCCGCCGGCTGGCCGGTCGGAGGAGGTCGCCAGTGGCTAGCTGGTCGGGAGCAAGCTTGGGGAGGACGCCGGCTGCAGCTTGGAGCAAAAAAAATTTCGGTTGGGGCAAAATGAGGGAGAGTTGGCTGGTTGCAAGATGGGGAAAAGTGATGAGGGAGTTGGGTGAGTTGGGAAGAAAATTAAGGAAAAGGGGTACCCACTCTCTCCCTAACAAAATGAAAAATTCCCAACAGGCTCTCAAAACACCTGGATCAAAAACACAAATTTTTAAACAAGTTAGAAACCACCACTTAAGTAGTTAAGAAAATGAAAATTTCCCAAATAAACTAAGGACATCAAAATAAATGTTTAATTGCAGAACAGGTATTACAAGGGCTTGCGACTCAAAGCAACCAAGCAAGAATTCAAATGAATCCAAACGACAAATCAAATTTCCAAGTCCAACTATTAACGAAAGTGATTTGACTCGCCTTAGACCAAGCTTTCCCTTCTCAAGACTATATATTCACTCCAATTTCTACTTAAATTTGCAATGGACAAAACTCCCTAGCATTGTAGATTCCAACGAACTTCCTGAACAAGGAATCTCACCAGAATTATCTCAATCTTCATCCTCAAATTCACCCACTAAGGGACTCGATCAAATGAATTGATATGCCAAATCCCCATATCGAACATAACATACCACTATCGTGAAATACTCTGATGTACTCAGAAAACTTTCCTTGGTACTACAGCACTTATACCCTTTTAACTGATGATCCTTCTCAAAAGGATAGCGTACTAACCTCTAACTCAACTCCAATTTTCTTTTCAGCGTAAATCATAAAACTTAAATCTCCTTTCTCACCGTCTTTGCCACGATTCATCTTATTCATGATAGCTAGAACGATACGAGGCTTTTCATTCTGACAGCCTCTAAACCAAATATTAACTAATCACTCTTACATTCATTTAAATCTTCCGGGTTCCAACCTCAACCCCAAAGAATCAAATAGTCTTTTGTTCCTTTTGCCTCAATATAAAATCTAGAATAAAAATATTGCAGACTCAAGACTCTAAGCTCACTCCTCAAGGCAACAAATCTGGAGCTATCCAAAGGCTTAGTAAAGGTATCGGCTAGCTGGTGGTCACTCTCTACGAACTGAAGCGCGATATCCCCTTCTCCACATGGTCTCTAAGGCAGTGATACCTCAGATGACAATGAAGAGGGCATCGAGGTGAAGAAAGGACCTCCTGCTAAGGTGGCATGGTATCTAACTATAATTCCCTGTTTGAAGTGTTTATTTGCGAACCCAAAGGAGTCAAAACTGCTTCGGTGGCACTCGGATGAGCATAAGAATGATAGAATTTTAAGGCACCCTGCTGATTCCACCCTGTGGAGAAACATCAATAGGAGGTTTCACGAATTTGCTGTGGTTCCAAGGAATATAAGGTTCAAATTGAGTATGACAGAATGAATCCTTTCGGTAACATGAGCATCCGTCATAGCACTTGGCCTATGAATCTCTATATCTACAACCTTCCTCCTTGGTTGTCTATGAAGCGGAAGTATATTTTTCTATTTATAATCATCCAAGGCCCGAAGCAACCTGGGAACGATATTGATGTGTACCAAGCACCATTGGTGGAAGATCTGAACACACTGTGGGCTAGTAGGGTACAAATATGGGATGCTCACAAACAAGAGTATTTCACTTTGCACTGCCTGTTGTTCTGCAGCATAAGTGATTATCCGGCCCTTGCTAACCTGTCAGGCTAGAGTACAAAAGGAGCCAAAGCCTATACTCACTACTTGTATGATATCGAGAGTGTGTGGCTTAATCACTCGCGCAAAACTGTGTACATGTGTCACCGTAGGTCTTTCGGAGGAATCACCCATACTGTAGATGAAGAAACAATTCGACGGAACAACCGAAAATGGTTTTGCTCCAAAACCTTTAAGCAGAATAGACATTCATGATATGGTTAAGAACTTGGATGTTGCGCGTGGAAAGGAACATAAATCGAGGACCCGTGAGAAGAGCATGTGGAACAAGAGATCAATATTTTGGGACCTACCTTATTGGGAGCACTTAGAAGTTTGGCACTACATCAACGTGATGCACATAGAGAAGAATGTCTGTGATAGCTTGATTGGTTTCTTACTGAACATTAAGGGAAAAACAAAAGACAGTATCAACGCACGGCTTGACTTGGTCGATATGGATATCAGATCTGAGTTAGCACCAAAATAGATCGATAAAGGCCAAATGTACTACGAACCTGCTTGTTACACTCTGTTCAAGGCCGAGAGAACTGAACTGTGCAAGTGCTTGCATGGTGTGAATGTTCCGTTCGGTTACTCCTCCAAGATGAAGTGACTTGTTTCGATGGAAGATTTGAGTTTAACTGGCATGAAGTTTCATGGTTGCCATGTGCTTATGACACAGATGCTCCTTGTCGCAATTAGAAGTATTTTACCGAGCAAGGTCCAGGAGACAATCACAAGGCTATGTTATTTCTTTAACACAATTGCTCAGAAGGTCATCGATCCCGAAGATTAGATGCTCTGCAGGCCGTGGTGTTCATGACTCTATGTAATCTTGATATGTATTTCCCTCCGTCGATTTTCGATATCATGGTCCATGGCATTGTTCACCTTGTGAGGGAGATAAAGATGTGCGGGCCCGTGTTTCTACATAGCATGTACCCATTTAAGAGGTACATGGGAATTCTCAAGTCCTACGTACGGAATCGATCTCTACCGGAGGGTAGCATTGTCGAAGGTTATGCAACCGAGGAGGTCATCGAATTATGCGTGAATTACATGGCTCATGTCAAACCGATAGGTGTGCCTCGATCCGACCATGAGGGGAGGCTCCAGTGTATCGGGACCATCGGAAGGAAAGTAATCCGCCTGATCAAGCTGCGTGTGGTAAAGCCCATTTCATAGTTTTGCAACACATGGCTGTTGTGGCCCCATATATTGATGTGCACAAGAACTAGCTACGGTAAGAAAATCCATCGTGACAAGAGTCCTGGATCATCAGACAGCATAACCTTCAGTTCAACAGATGGTTGAAGGAGTGACGACCCATCACTGGAAGCTCGTTAGGTGATACGTTGACATGGTTAGAAAATGGGCCAACATTTACAGTTGTGACATAGAAATGATATGACTTAAATGGGTACACATTTAACACGAGAGATCAGGACATGAAGAGCACAAATCAGAACAGCGGTGTTCGCATATATGCGCTGAATACCGCTGGGTCGATGAGGAGCTAGTACTATTGGTTCATTGAGGAAATTTGGGAGCTCGACCACATATTATTCAAGATCCCCTTATTTTGGTGCCGTTGGGTTCACCTACAGCACGTGAAGGTTGACAAGTACGGTGTCACTACTGTAGACCTCGAACGTGTTGGATACGAAGATGAACTATTTGTTCTCGCTAACCAAGTTGTTCAGGTCTTTTATGTAACCGACCCATCCAACAAGAAGCGCCACGTGGTTCTTTAGTGAAAAAGGAGGATTGTCGGAGTTGAGAATGTGGTAGATGTGGAAGAATACAATAAATTTGACGAGTTGCCTTCTGTTGGTACTAGCGTCACAGTCCAGAAAGAACACCTGACGAAGCTAGCTCACACGTGTCAATCAATGTGAAGGGCTAATTTTTATACAAAAGAATAAGCAAGTAGAGTTATGATGAGGTCATCATGTTTATTTCAAATGTACCCGTATTATAATTAATGAGATGTATCGATGAGTTACAATTAATGAGATGTATGTGTTACAATTAATTATAATTAATGAGATGTATTTATTATATTTTATTATTAACTTGAGAAAAAATTAACTTGGGTATAAAAAATTAACTTGACCAAAATTAAAAATTAACATGAGTAAAAAAATTAATTTGTAGTAGATGGAAATTATAAACTGTAAATGTTTGTATTATATGTACATATTATAAACTACTTAAAAAATAGGCTTAAAAAACTACTTGAAACAAGTCTTAAAAAACTACTTACAAGTGAACTACTTAACAAATAAAAGCTTAAAAAAACTACTTACAAAAAACTTGATTCAAAAACTACTTAAAAATAAACTACTTACCAAAACTGGCTTAAAAAATACTTAAGAAAAAACAGGCTTAAAAAATCTACTTAAAAAAACTACTTACAATAAACAGACTTAAAAAAATGGGAAAATTAGCAATATACTCATCACAGACGGTTCAATATTAGAACTGTCTGTGATGTCCTCTGGCCACGGTCCATTGCCCTCTGTAGCGGTCCACTGCCCCTCTATCCCGATCCACTACCCTCTATCCCGCCCTCTCCCTCACGTTGCGCATATCATCTCACACGGTTAAATATGAAAACCGTCTATGATGTAGCGTTGCAAAAAAATTTAGTTTGCCTGGGATTTGAACCCAAGACCTCACATACGCAGGCCAAACCGGTTGACAACTGAGCCAAGTAGCACTTGTGAAACTTAATGTGCATTATTTATATGAGATAGATTACATCGCAGACGGTTCTATATTGGAACCGTCTGCGATGTGGCCTACTACTTCACCTCCCACACGATTATGTCTTTGCCTGAAACCATACCGCGCGACTCCTTTGCCCCAAACCCTAGCTACCCTCAGCGGCTCCTCCTTTGCGGTGCACATCCTCCTCCGTGGCGACCTCCCCCTAGCCGTCTCCCCACGTTTACGCCCCCTCCACACTCCGCGACGCCCGCCGCCTCCATGTCGCCCTCCCTCTCGCCGTCTCGCCCACGTCGACTCCTCCTCCCAATGAGTCCTCCCCCTTGGCGGCACCCTTCCCCCTCGCTGTGTCCCCCACGTTGGCGCCCCCTCCACTCTATGCGGTGCCCTCCCTCTCGTCGTCTCGCCCACGTCGACTCCCCCTCCCGGTGAGTCCTCCCCCGCACCCCCTCCTCCTTCGTCTCCCCGATGTCGGCTGCCCCTCCGGTAAGTCCTCCTTCGCGACCTCCCCCTTCTCCTCTTCTGCTTTAGGGTTTCGCTTCATTTGTTACAAGTGGAAGATTGTGATGGATGTTGCGCCTGTTATTTAGTTTGTTATTTTGTGCCTAGAAGATTTTGACTCAAAGTGGTTGTTCTCATTCAAATTTGTAGAATGCCAGTCGACATTTGTCTATTATATAGTCTTTGACGACCTGTTGCTATTCCCGCAGGAGTAGACTTTTGTCTTTTCTTCGTTTTGTTAGGTTGTTTAGGTGCGCCTTTAGGGCACCATTGTTGTCGTAACTACAATTTTTCACAATGACACACAATTCTCTTACATGTTGGAACAAAAAAGGCCATTTGAGCTCAAGATAGCGGTAGGAACTACAGAATATGTGTATTAAAATAGGGCATTTTCTGTTATTATACTTATTTAGGATGTGTGTTAAAAATCAGTCCTATGTAGCTCAATGATGGATGTAATGCAGTGTGTTGATTTCAGATGTAGATATTTACATTTATCTAGGTTCAAACAAAATTTTTTGCTAAATGATATGTTTGTGCTTTTTTATTATAACTACCTTACCATCGGCTTTTTCTATTGATTATAGATTCAAACATATTTTGTGATATTTGCGTGTATTTGATGATTGGTTCAAATTTATATTTCAAATTTTGTTGCATGATAAATATATTTTGTGTCAATGTTGTCATTTCTATCAGAATTTTCATATCATTCTTAGTGTGTTTTGAATAGGATGCATAGGAGGAGTCCAGTGGTGGACATGCCCTCATATCATACATGACTAATAGTACTATCACTGTTACTATCATTTTTATGTTTGGATAGGACTATATATTTGATGCAATATATACTAGGCAAAACGTGCATGCACGATTACGAGTAAATAATGAATTATCACAAAATAGATGCTTAAATCTCATAACTAAGTTTGTTGATAAACAAAAGAACAAATGGATTTACATTCTTGAGCTCCTGAACATGTGAACATGTGATGATGTTAACAACGGAATGATGATAGTGCAACAGTGAGGAGTTAGAATTCCATTAATGGTTGAGACAAAAACAAAAAGCTATGTACAATTACTTCCTCTTTGTTTTAATGTACTTTTAGGTTGATACACACATATTACAGGATTATCCAAGTTTGGGCTAGTGAAAGTACATGTGAATGGATGAACTAGGAGAGAGTACGAAAAGGGTTAATCTGGTTAACCAATATACATTAGCCATAAATCATTATGAAAGGGTTAATCGATATACAATATTTATGGATTAGGCTACTAGGCCTGAGATATATAGCAAAACATATAATCCATCGAGTCTAGAATTCAGTATTAAGCTTCTTAGATGCTCTTTCTGCTATGTCAATATGTTGGGATCTTTATTTCTTTGTAAGGATTAGTTTGCTAGGCCTGAGGTATATAGTAGAACATAAAATTCATGGAATCTAGAATTGAACATTAAACTTGTTATATCACACAAGGATTGATGTCTTGCAGCTACTATATGTTGAATGTTCAATACTTTTTTGTGCCTGTAGTAGGTGATAATGTTTGAAACTTATGTACGTGTCATCCTATCTCTGTCTTGCATCCTCCTCCTGTTGCTTATACTTAGTTTTTGTTATCTCTGTAACATGAAGCAAATCATACTGGTTTGCTGCCTTACTATTCATAAGTCGTCTTGTTTCCATTGATCTTTATCTATTTTGTTGTTGTTGTTGTTGTGAATTTGAGGTTATTGTAAATCATGATCCTTTTGTTTCCCTCCCCATGTATGCGAACTGATCACTCTATTTTCTTCTGATTTTCATTTATACTGATTTGCTGCCTTTTATTGCTCGATGATGCAAATTGGGTCAAATGATGAATTGGACAATTAAGGTTGTGAGTTAGGCCTTGAACCAGTAGATTTGCATGCTAGAAATTATTTAATTCATTTCACTGTTGTAAATCTTGTTCATTATTCTTTACCTGTAGTTGTCCTCTTTTGATTACTGTCTGTGTTACTTTATTTGCCTATGCACTGCTCTGTTGGTTCGGTTGATTACATAACCTGCTATCCGAACTGGTATTATTCTGAATTCTGATCATAAGAACAGTGACATTGATTAAAGAATACCTTGAACTGCATGATTAGGAAGGTAAGTGTTTAAGGCCTTCTTTACATAGTTAATTTTTTAGTTCAAATGAGATAAACTTGACCTAGGTGTAGATGAGAAAAGAGCTAGTCTCTAGCATTCCTACACCAAGTGCCTCAGAGCACTATCAATCAATTATACATTAATTTAGGGATTAGTATTATATTATTGCTCTTATTCTATTTCAATTTTTATGTTTGTTCTGTTTCAATTTGAAGTATTAGATGGTTAGCTAGTTCCTTTAAAAGGCTAACAACAAGTACAAGATTTCAAATATTTCAGTGAAAATATGTGCTTATTGGAAAGCAAATTGAATGTGAAGTCCAATATGAAGTGCCGCTTAACTTAACTTCTCTTAACCTTGTATATAAAGCAACTCTTAATTTACCTTCTCTTAACTTTGCTACTCTTAACTTACCTTCTATTAACCTTGCATCATACAATTACAACTATAATAAATAATGCTTAAATTTACTTTCTTTCCTCTTCTATAACCCTCTATGAAGATCTAACACGACCTACTTCATTACAAGAAGGCGTCCCCTCATTCCTCATCGCCGAATGGATCTGATGAGGTGCCCAACATAGGAAAACCGAGGTGCGGTCCAAGAGGGCTTAGTAAAAGGCCGCAGAGCCGGTATACCATCAAGGTGGTTGATCCGCAGGATGGGGCCCCTACCATAACTCCTAAGGCCGCGGCAGCATTTCGGACATTGTGTGGGATCGTTGGGCGTGAAAGGGTCCCCATCACCTATACATCATGGAAGACGTTGACAGATGAGGAGCGCGATAGCCTGGTGACAGAAATTTTTTGCGTCGTTTGAGCTCCCACAAGATGCCATGCACGCACTGCGATGGTATGAGTTGCTAGTGGCGGGAAAGGCTAGAAGAATTTCAAGAGCGTCCTCGTCACGAATTATGTGAATAAGGAAAAGACTATGTTCCATAAGTACGGGTTCATCATTGAAGACTTGTGGGAACGATTTATTGAGATGAAGACGATGGAAGAATTATGCGTCAAAGTGCGGCGCACAAGGCCGTCTAGTCAAAAAACACAAACCCACGCAGACTCGGTTCGACTAGGTATGCAGGTAAGATCGCGCAATGGACGAGGGAGGACGATGAGGCAATCCAGAAGGAGGCCGCCGCCATTTGCCTCGATCTTGGACTCGCGTGCCCGAAACTTGGTAAGAGCGAGGTCAAGTACCATGTCTTTAGGTGGCGTGTCCTTTGCCAACCACGCAGACGAGGAAGTGTCCCAATGTTTGGTAAGATATCGAACTACATAGTTTGTAGGTGTAAGGTCGAGGATGCTGACTAGAGGGGGGTGAATAGGTGGCTTTTTAAAATTCTCTCGCTAATTTATACAAAGCAATTCACCTCTAATTTTCCTAATGCCAAAACCTTAACAATTATTAATGCGAAAGCGATAAACTTAGGTTTTGACAATTAAAGCCTAAATCAACTAGGCTTACTATGTGCACTAACTAATTAAATCTCTAACAAGAATATGAAATTCTAAAGACAAGCAATCAATCAATTTAATTCTATGAATATAAATTGTTTGAACATAAATGACAAACACAATGCAAGCACAAGAGACACGATACTTTTTACCGTGGTGTTCAGAGACTTGCCGGTCTCCCCTAGTCCACGTTGAGGTTAGCCCAAACGAATTGGACCGGCTCCACGAATTGAGCACCCACCTCGAATCCACTAGTGGTAGCTCCTTTTCCCTCCCGGGTAGGCGAGCTCCAACCTTCACAAACTTTGCCAGGGCTTCTCACAACCTCCGTTGAGAGCTCCCGCGCACGACGCCGCTACGCCGCCTAGGTGTCGGCAAACACCAAGAGTAACAAGTCAAGCCTTCTAGCTTGAACCTCACCTAGTGCAACACATGCACTCCGGTGACCTCCTAAGTGCAACACATGCACTAGGCTCCTCCTCGAGTGCAACACATGCACAAGAGGCTCTCAATCCTCTCCTAATTGCAACACATGCAATTAGAGGCTCACACTAGCTCAAGAAGTAAATGGAAGAGGGCAACACATGCACTCAACTCCTACAAACACCCAAATGCTCTAGCAACAGCAACAACTTCAGCCCTTGCTCCCCAAGGCCTCCTTTTATAGCCTCCAAGCCAATACCAGCCGTTGGGGACTAATTGGGCAAAAGTCTAGCAAACACAGTGCTACCGCCAAACTGGAACCGGTAGTACCAACCTCCTCGCCAACGGCTACAAAACTAGCCGTTGCAGGATTTCCGGTAGCATTGCCCAACTGGGAGCGGTGCTACCGCTCGGGCGGTAGCACCGGCCTTCACCCCGGTAGCACCGGACCCAAGCCGATCACAAAACACCCCCTCTGGATTTTTTCACACCGGCCAGTCGTACCGCCCATGTGGGGCCGGTAGCACCGCCTGGCTGGTAGTACTGCTTATGGGAGCATGTGAGGATCAACACATGATCACAACATTATGCAAAACATATTTGCACATGTTAATCACGTACTCCAAAGAATCTCATTAAGTACAACTTATTTGCAAAACACATTTGCCAATAAACCAATAACTTATGAGATCAATCCTCTTAGCCATGTGATGATGAACACATGATCAAGTCAATTTGCAAAACACATTTGCAAACCCTATTCACATGCTCTAGGATCGAAACCCATAATCTCAAGTTCATTTGCAAATAACAACTCAAACTTATTTGCAAAACACATTCGCAAATAAACCACGAACCTATAAGATCAATCCTCTTAGCCATGTAAGGATCAACACATGATCCCGACACTTTGCAAAACACATTTGCAAATGCCAACACATGCTCTAGGATCGAACCTCATAACTTCCAGCTTATTTGCAAATAACAAGTCAACACTTTGCAAAAACACATTTTGCAACTAAACTAAGCTTAGCCTTGTGATGATCAACACATGACCCAATCACAAGCTAAAACACCAAAAGCATGAGCTCCCTATTTGCAACACATGCAAATCTCTAGCACCATGCAAACAACCACAACAAATTCAAGTGCACGAGCTCTCTATTTGCAACACATGCAAATCTCTAGCTCCATGCAACCACTTTAAACCAAATTGCTTGAGCTCTCTCCTTTTGCAATACATGCAAAACTTAGCTCCAAGCAATGACCACATAAACAATATTGCATAAGCTATTTCCCATTTTGCAACACATGCAAATTCATAGCTTCATGCAAAAACCAAACCAAATAAGATTCAATCAAGAAGCAAGCATGAGCTCCCTTATTTGCATCACATGCAAATACTTAGCTCATGCAAAATCCAACGCACGAGCTTCACCCATTTGCAACACATGCCAAATGGTTAGGTCAATGCAAAAACCAAACCAAGAGAGTGAGCTAGAGTGAACCGAATCGAGTTCATCAACACATGATGAAGCTCAAGCTAAAAGGCTCAACCCCTCTTAATAGTACGGCAACCTAACTAGCAACCCGGTCTCCCATCCAAACACCGAGACCGGTAAAAGACTAGGAACACATCCTTAGCCCAAGCTAGTTATACCTTTGCCTCTAGCGATCCACTTGGAGCTTTTATGATTTCCAATCATCTTCTCTCCAGGATCACCTCTTCTTCTTCTTGGTCATCAACACATGATGAACCTTCTAGCTCTTCTCTTTACTTCGGGATCACCTCTTGAAGCTCATCAACACATGATGACTTCTTCTTCTCGAATCTTCATTATCTTGGACTCAACCTACTTCATAACTCGTAGAAGATTGTTAGTCCAACAAATACAGTTGTCTCAATCATCACCGCACTCCATTAACACATAATGGATGCCTCCAAGATCGATTGTGCACAACCCAAATCAATTTGAATGATTAATTGTTGTCTTGAGTACTTTGATGCAACTAATGCTTCATTATACTCAAGAACTTTTCGGTTATCTTTAATCAACAAAGAACACCATCAACACATGATGAAATGTCCTTTTATTGATTGAAAGACAATCGAACTCAATTTAAATTTCATTTAAATTGATATGAGTATATATATAACTACACAAGTTTCATATACTCAAATGATTGTTTCAAAGTCTTGATTCTTCATATGTTGTTTAGCAATAAGACATGGATCGATACTTTTGAAACAACAAGTTAAATTATAAACTCCCCCTAGATGTGTGCATTCATGTAATATATGAATTTGGAACATAATGCACATATTTGGACTAAAGCAATGGAAGAGTTCATACTTTAACTTGAATCCTAAGTATGCATTAATCAATAGAGTGAATACAAGTGCATACCTTAGGTTTTCCATTTTCCATCCAAATATGAGACTAATAAGAATAAGGCTCAATTAAACATGTTAGTCTCATAATGATTAGATTTGTCATTAAACAATGAATAAACATTAATATTAAACCAATCAGCAAAACTAATGGAGCTTGAACTTACAATCTCCCCCTTTTTGGTGATTGATGACAAATCCTATATTAATTCCACATTTGGATGAAAAACAATGAATGAAGGGGTTTTGAAGATCAAAGATCGAATAACACAATAAAGTTTTTAATTTTGCATCTCCCCTTTTTGGTATTAAAATGAAACTCCCTCTTTTTGACAAGTAGAACAATCAAAACATACAAGAGGAAAGTTAACATTAAGCTCTTATACCACTTACCCAAACCAAAAAGAGCTCTTATACCACTTAACCACTTATAAAATGATCGATAGATCCAAGCTCTTATATCATTTGTTAAATTTCACCAAGGAAAACAAATTTCAAAGAGGCACACATCAATTTCTCCCCCTTAATAGGCATTTAAACTCAAGGATCCAAATGAGGGAATTAAGCTCACAATAATTCTCCCCTTATGGCATTAAACACCAAAAATGGAAAACCAATCAAAAAGGAGGTTATACCACTTGAAAACATCGAGAGCTAAGCATCACTTGGAAGAATATGTGCCAATTGAAAAAGAGTACAGAACTTGGTAAGAGAAGCAATCGAATATAGGTCATAAAAGGTTTGAAATGAAATTATATGACCATTGCAAGGAATTTAGAGTTAAGGCTCAAAAAGGATTATTTGAAACACATTCAAATAAAACTCCTCATTTTATTAGGCTTTTATTAATACATCATGACTCACCTGAAGAGTCCATAATTTGCCTAATATGGCTTAACCGAGGAATTTATCAAAGGTGCAGGCGTAGGCTCGTGGCCGTGCCGAAGGTGGCGCTCGGGGCGCAGGCGTTGGCCCGTGGCCGTGCCGAAGGTGGCGCTCGGGGCGCAGGCGTAGGCCCGTGGCCGTGCGAAGGTGGCGCTTCGAAGCGCGGCGTAGGCCCGTGGCCGTGTCGAAGGTGGCGCTTCGAAGCGCGGCGTAGGCTCGTGGGCGTCTTGAAGGTGGCGCTCGAAGCGCGGCGTAGGCTCGTGGCCGTGCCGAAGGTGCCGCTCGGGGCTCAGGCGTGGCTCGTGGCCGTGCCGAAGGTGCCGCTCGGGGCGTAGGCGTAGGCTCATGGCCGTGCCGAAGGTGGCACTCGGGGCGCAGGTGTAGGCTCGTGGTAGTGCCGAAGGTGGCGCTCGAGGCGCAGGCGTGGCTCGTGGCCGTGCCGAACGCCGCGTGGGGGCGTGAGTGCGCTTCACCTACCAGCTTTTCCTGATTTTGCTGAGTTGCGGCCGCCGTCACCATGGCCTTGATCTGGGCCATGATCGGGGCCGTCGGGCTATCCAATGCAATCATCGGGTCCAGTTTGTCGAGAAGCGTCTTGGAGGCGACGACGTTCTGCATTGGCGTGTGGAAGACGGTTTGATCTCCCAACCTGGATTGCAGGAGGTCCTCGCGGACATTGCGGCCGCGAGATCGAAGCGATCGCACCTGCACCTCCTTACCCTTACGAAGACGATCTTCCCCCGCAGCTTCCTGTTCTTCTTGTTGGCGTTCGAGATCAGTCTTCTGCTCTTCTATCGCGAAGACGCCACGAAGATCGCAGCAATTCCTCGCGATGCCAACTTGTTTGCCGGCCAAGTCAAAGTGACATACCTGAAATGAGTCGGCCTAATCTTTACCAGATTGGATCTGGTTCAAGTCTAGGCGGACAAGTTCTCTGCTCGTATCTACGACGAAGTCTAGGCTCCCGAAGCGGAAAGCCTGGCCGGAGATGAAGGTGGTGGTGATTCCGTCGATCGCTGCCATCGAGTCTGTAGGAAAAGATTATAGCGCTTCCCCTACCTGGCGCGCCAACTGTCGACTTTTGTAGTCGGCAATAAATTTATGTGGTAGGCGCTGGATCTCAAACCCGATGGTCACACAAGACAAGGGATTATACAGGCTCGGGCTCTCGCGGAGGAGATAATACCCTAAACCTGTGTGCTGGAATTATGCTGATCTCTGGGATCTGGGGTTGCTCAAAGCGCAATATGCTCTGGGTGATATGAGGTGTGCTATGCTCTATGACTTGATTGCTCTAGGCTTGGATGGTCCCCCCCATGTTGTTGCCAGCCCTTTCCCTTATATAGCGGGGGTGGGGTGGCTTACAAAGTCCTGATCGGTTAAAAGATTCCGATCGGTTACAAAATTCTAGTCGGTTACAGGATAGAGTTTACATCTTTATCTACCCTATTAACGACTCGGATTACAACTGTATCTATCATATCTAAATATAAGTTCAACTTCCTTTAGGATATGTCCCCTTGCGCACGGCAGCGGGGCCTGACGCGGGGAGTATCCGGGCCTCCCTCTTTGGCCTATCATGAGGGTACCCGGGTTCTTATATTCCACACATCCTTTCCTTCAAATGCGTATCCCAGATGGACTTGCTCCATCAGAGGTTGAATCCGGCGAGAAACAAAATGAAGGGCCAGACCAACTCCCGTAAGACTATCTTCCTTTAATTTCTCAATCAGCGCCAAAAGATCATGTACCTGGTCCATGTCAGTAGCATTGGGAGCAGATACCCAAGAAAGGGACACCTTAGGCCGGCGTCCGACAAAAGAGGGGAGATCAGGATCAGGATTGGCACAGTAGAACCACTCCTAGTGCAGGCGTTTATTGGAAGTTTTGAAAGGAATAGCAAAGTAGTTTTTCTTTAACCCCTCCCGCAGCTAAAATCTGGCTCCCCCAATTACCTTGGGGTCGCTCTTTGAGGGATAAGGTTTTAAAAGGTAAAAATGGCGAAAGAGATAAAAATGGGGGCGGATGCCCTAGAAAGCCTCAGAGAGGTGAACGAAGAGGGAGATTTGTAGGATGGAATTGGGATTCAAGTTCACCAATTCAATTCCGTAGAAGAATAGAAGACCACGAAGAAAGGCGCAGGCAGGAAGGCCCAGCCCGCATTGGAAGAAAGATTCAAAAACCACAACTTCTTGGGAACGAGGATTAGGGATGGATTCACCTACAGCCGGTTGTGCGAAGATTGAAGCCAGGGCTAGAAGAACCTCGTCATCCACCATGGATTGCAACCGTTGCTCCGTCGTGATCGAGGTGGTCCAATCTTGAGGCAAAGGCTGCGAGGGTGTGTCTTTGGAAGAATGAGAAGACATTTTCGAAGGAAAAGATCAACGACGGCGCAAAGATGCGAGCGCAACAGCAGTTAACCCTAGCGGCGGAGAAGACGGAGAGACAAGGAAGCAGAAGAGGCAGGGGTGCACGGTGGAGAAATGAACCATCGGACAATGCACGGCTTAGTCTTTAAAGGGGGAAATTTAGGTTTTTGCTGAATCGGTGGGAAAAAAATTGTTGAACACCTCGCCCTGCCCTATGCTTCGTAATGATTTGCTGGCCCAGTGTCCTGACACACAGAGGCAGTTACAGTTTGACCAAGTCATGTTTGGGACACGTTGCTCGCCATGATGGGATGTTTAAACCACTTATCGAACTAATTGAGACGTGGGTGTCCTCCGGTCTGGATTAAAAATATCTTCTTGTGATATGCCCCAAGTTGGGTCGCTAGGTGGTTACCGCATGACGGAATCATATATCACGGGTTGAGCCTGATAAGGCATGGATCCAATTGTATGCCCCAAGATGGGTCGATAAGCTGTGCACGTAATAAACGAGTACGGATACCATTCGAATAAACATTGATATGTCCCATGATGGACCAGAGCTGTATCCTACACCAGTCGGATATAGGTATCACTCGGCCAAGAGCCACGTAAACACGATACGCTCCAAGTTGAGCCTAAGCTATATCCTACAACAGTCGGATATGAGTATCACTCGGCCAAGAGCCACGTATATATGATACGCTCCAAGTTGAGCCTATGCTATATCCTACAGTATTAGGATATGGGTATCACTCGGCCATGAGCCAAGAAAATCCTGATACGCTCCAAGTTGAGCCTAAGCTATATCCTACAGCAGTCGGATATGGGTATCACTCGGCCTAGAGCCATGAGAGTATGATATGTCCCAAGTCGGACCAGAGCTATATCCTACAGCAGTTGGATATAGATATCGCTCGGCCAAGAGCAACGCAAATCCTAATATGTCCCAAGTCGGACCTAAAATATATCCCACGATGGTTGGATGCGAATATGACTCGACCGAGGAACCATGCAAGCTTTGATACGCCCCAAGCTGGGTTTAAGCTACGTCTAAATGACAATCATGGAAAAATGCTTGGAAAAGGTATTTCTTTATTATATATAAAGTTCCCCAGGCATTATGCTTGGGAAAATATTACATTTACAGGGGCCCTAAACTTCTCCCCGGCGCACGCGACCGAGCGCCTCCACAAGAGCCTCCCTAGCCCTGTAAAGGGCGGGGAAGATCTCGAGGAAGGTGTCGATGGTGACATGGTCATGGGCAACAGCCTCTTCTTCGGCCAACTCAGCCATGGCGAGGTCGAAGAGCGCCCATTCTTCAGCAAGCTCAGGGTCCCGGTCATCCATGAAGTTCCTCATGAAGAAGCTGGAGCTTGGTATGGGGAAGAGGAGAATTAAGCGAGTTCCTCATTCTGAAAGCATTGGCTTGCTTTTTATAGCCGATACGACAAGGTTGAAGTAAATGCGAAGATGGCATCGGAAGCCAAGGAGGCTTGGAGTTAATATAGTTTCAAATGCCAAAGTGGTTTTTGGAAATTGGTTTGACGCAAGAAGTCAATATGACCTTGAAGACTGTCCGGCATTAATCCTTGAAGAAGAAAGATATCAAGGTTTCGCCTCGAGTGGAAAGAGATATCAAATCTTCAAATGAGGTGCGGGTCAGGTCCATGAAGTTACCCATAACAGGACTATCAGATGGAAGATTATAATCAGTTGGAGCAAAGAAAAACCGAGGGTTATATTCGAGTCCTTCATAATCCCCTAGCTGCAAGAAGAAGTATTCAAATCAGAGAAGAAACCAGTCGGAGGTTTATGCTGGAAGCTGAGAATATTGATTCAAAGTTGAGACCCAGATAGCGACAGAGCAACCGGATCATGAATCACTCGGGGGCTACTGTGGAATATATGAAACCAGATGTCTTCATAACCGGCCTGGAAGCGCCTAAGGGAGAAACAGGGCCGAGAGGAAGGCCCAGAGGATGAACTTCGCGCCAAGTCTTGCTGCCATAAGGAAGGGAATACATCCTTTAGACAATTGAACATGTATTTAGATATAAAAGATACGGTTGTAATCCGAGTTGTTAACAGGGTAGATAAAGATGTAAACTCTATCCTGTAACCGATTAGAATCATATAACCGATTGGAATCCCTTAACCGATCGGGACTCTATAAACCGCCCCACCCAATTATATAAGGGAGAGGGCGGGAAACAATAGGGACAACACACAACACATATCGCATCATCGTGCATACGAGCAATCTTAGATCCATGAGATCCAGATAATCCCAGCACACATGATTAGGGTATTACCTCCTCCGTCGAGGGCCTGAACCTGTCTAAACCCTTGTCTTGTGTGACCTTCGAGTTTGAGGTCTAGCGGGCCCCATAAATTCATTGCCGACTAAAAAAGTCGACATGATCTAAGAAGGACATCTCCTTCAATGCCCGCCTTGTAGCACTGAAGCTACAAGCACTATTGGAGCCACGTGATGCAGAAGCTACGGCCTCTTTGGAGCCTTGTCTTTGCAGAAGGAGCACACCAAATTAGCTCTTGTGTCTCGTCGAGCCTGTTTATTCTTTGTGATTTGGGCCCGATCGTCTCCGTGAAGACAACATTTGGTAGACGGTGAGGCGGTGACAAGGGAAAATCGAAAGGGACCACGTCAGCCCATCACTTGTCGTTTGCACCGTTGGCGTAGCAATTCGACCTGGGATAGCCGTTCGTAGAGAAAGAGCGCTAGGAGACACTTACATTAGCCTGCATTAGATTGCAAGATTGGTGCATTGAACAAGCCTACAAGCCAGTGGTCCAACGGGCATCGATTATCTCGGTCAGCTTCAAGGAGGAGCATTTCTTACACCGGTTTTTGGATGGCTTCTTTGTGGTCGGCTTCAACGACTTGTTCGATCTCAACAACCTCAACACTCTGGACGCTTCACTTATGAGATGCTGGATATTGTAAGGGTGTGCAATCACAGTCTACATTAGTGTCGTACCAATAAATGTCATATATATGTATATATATGATCCTTGATTTTGTATATGTAGATACACGATCATGGAAGCAAAAGCAAGGGATCAACCGGTGGGTTTCCTTGACCCACACATGGTGTCCAAGCAAACTAGGGATGAAAATTCATAAGTCATCTACGAGTACATGGAAAAAGTATTGCTGGCTTAATGGGACAAAAAAATAATACTTTTACCCCACAATCCGGGTAAGTGTTTCGTTCGGTTGCTATACTTGTTGATTTGTACTATATAATGCAGCTCGAAGTTAGGTTAAATGACTGTGGCAACATACTTGTGTAGGTTTCACTGGGTTCTACTGTAATTAACCAAGACATAACTAGGTGATTTACCTTGATTCCAAAAAGGGCGGCACCCATGACTTGGCGCCTATCAAAAATTTACTCGACGTATCGTTCGCTATCTACAAAGCTTGTAGAAGGCAACACAGGAAGGACCCATCGAAGCTGAAGCATATTTATAAGTGTAGGTTTCACCGGTTTTCTGGGATTTTTCCTGATTATTTATTTGCCTAAAATCAATTAAGTGAATTTCTAGAATTATTTAAATTAATAAAGTTCTAAAAATCTTGAAGCGATGTTGGGCGAAGCCCAATCTGGCGCTGAACTGCCGGCGTGGCCCAGTCTGGCCCGTGAACCTCTGCGGGGGAAAACCCTAGATCAGTAGCCGTTCGTGCACGATCCAACGATCTAGGGAAGGCCGCGTGTGCGCCCTTGCCTTGGCCGTCGGATCGAGGACCGCGCGTCGCATCGTCGTTCTTCGTCTCCGATCACGAACTCGAGTCCGCCGCCCGTAACGACTCGGACTTCCCGCCGTGTAGGGCTCGAGCCGAGGCTATAAAAGGAGGGTACTCGCGAGGTTCCTCGTGGCGGCGCGTGTTTTGGTCGGACCCGTTTAGCGAGGAACGCGTCGTGGTGGCGCAAGGAAGCTCGTCGGAGTTGAAGTCTGCGGCCGCCGCGGTTTTGCCTTGGATCATCGCCGATCGGTGGTCTTCGGCGCCTTGGTTCCGATTCGAGCTCGCCAAGGTGCACCGCGTTAGCTCGCCACTTCTTCACGTCGGGGACACGCGAAACACCGTCGCCGAAGCTTCTTCTTCGTCTCGGTGGATCTTCGCCGCCGCTTTGCCGTGAGCCGGGTGAGTTCGTGGCCGTTGGATCTTGGACCGAGGGCGTCAGTTCGCCGCGTGGAGTGCGTGTCGATAAGCCGCGTCGTCGCCAAGCGTAAGCCGTCGGATCGGTGATGGAAGGCCGGATCGCGCCGTTGGTGAGCCAATCGGATGAGGCCGCGTGGCGCGCGGAGCTCGAAGAGGCGTGAGCCGAGTCCACCGTGGGTGGCGCGGTGTGGACCCGATCCATAGGCCAGAGGCCACGTGGCGACATCGGTTCATTGGATCAGAGGCGACGTTCTGGCGACGTCATGCTTGGTCATAAAGGTATTTTCAATTGGAAAAATAATCCGATTGGAAATTCTGTGATGATGACGTCATCATGAGGTCACGCTGACGTCATAAATCGCTTTTTCAGTTTAAAAGTAAATCTGTTAAATTCGATTTTATGATTTTCTGTATTTTCAGTATTTATTTCAAACTTCAAAAGGCTATATCTTTTGCATCTTAACTCGGATTTGAGTGATTCAAATTTCTAAAAATTTGTAAAATTGAGATCTATTTAATGATGAATTTTATTTGATTTTTGGAGTTCATTTGCTCTCTGTTTTGGTATTTATTTGCTTTTCTCCTTGATGCAGCGTAGGCGTTGAATTGTGCGGCGCTTGGAGGAAGATCCACAACTCAAGAGCAAGTTCAGAACCAGATCAGGACCTATTCAAGGCAAGTTGTGCTTTGATCATGTTGAACCCATGTTTATAAAATTGCTATGTTTGTTTTACCCTATTGCATATATTTCAAATATACAATTGTTTTAAATTAGATTGGGTTTAGCTAATATACCAGATTGATCTACACCCTACCTTGTCATTGTATGCCATGATCCATTGTCACCCTAGATTGGTTAAATATAGTTGGTTAATAATTATAATCAACATTGGAGGATTAGTTCGTATTAGTTGCTTAGCCTTGCCACGTCATCATATGTATTGGAATCATTGATAATTAATCTTGATTAATGGAATATGGAACAATGTTATGAACTTGTGTGTCATGTGGGATCACACGATAAGATTGAGTTGTTGTGGCGAGTCATGTCACGCATAGCGATGTTGAATTGTTGATGGCACGTGGTGCTTGGTAATCAAGCGGGTGATAATAATTTGGATTGGGGCAAGTGACAAGGCGAGGATGCCAAGGTGGGCCCGATGGGCAGAGGGTATGTGGATGTCTTGCCTTGATCACACTAAGGACTTAACCTTGCAAGCCTTTGACCTGAGTCTATCGTGCAACCACATGTCTGGTATGGGCCAGCCTAGCTGAGTAATTTGCAATGTCTTGATTTTGGTACTATCGTGGTCGGTGTGAGTTCGAGTTATGGTGTAATTCACATGGCGCAAGAGGGGCCACGGTTATGGTTTCGGACCCACGGTGTTGAAACCTTAGCGGGTAGTATCCGGTTAAGCCAGTAGCATTGTAAAGGCTTTGTTATAATCACTCGCCTTGGTGGTGTTTGGTTGTGTCACGTGGGTAAAGTGCATAACCTCTGCAGAGTGTGAAACTATTCGGATAGCCGTGCTCGCGGTATTGAGCAATGCTCGGGAATTAGAGTTAAGGGTTAGCTGAATTAATTGGACAACATGGTTGGGATGGCGGAATGCCATATGGAAGATGAATTTGACTTAGGATTGGAAACTTGGTTTACTTGAGAAATCTGAATTTTTACTATTGTTATTTGTTTCTGATCTTTCTGATCTATTTAATGTATTTGTTCATAAATCTTGCTTATTGCAAAATAACCATGATAGCCTATCCATTGGAATAAGCCTTACATATAGATACATAGAATTGCATTCTGTGCACAACTTGTTGAGTTCTTAAGTATTCACCCTTGCCAAACAACAATAATCAACAGTTGAAGAATCTACACTGTGTTGGAAGAAGAAGTCCGGGAAGACCACGAGTCATTAGGGTCCGAGCCTTGTCGGTTGCTGTGGTGGTGATGAGCTATCTCGTTTTCTACTTTCCATTTGCTTAATTACTAGTTTATATTTCAGTCTTGCCTGCGTGGCTTAATAATGTAAGTTGGTCATAAGATCATACCTTTAGATATATCAATGAATGAACTATTATTCTACTATCGTTGTGTATGATGTGATATGTACCAATGTTGAGTTGTGTGCACTAAGCGTTGATCACGGGACTAGTGCGGTAAACACGGTGGGTTGAATCGATGGATTCGGGTCCTCTGAGAGGTGGTATCGAGCATCTTGTTGTAGGTCTTGGCCTAGATAGTGTGGAGGTGTCTGTGTGAGTCCAAAATTATTTTCTAAAAGAAAATCTAAACTTGACTAATAAAACACTCTCGACTCATCTCATCCTCTACTTCTCGCCTTTGCTGAATTTACCGTTTTACTTGCCGTTTGGTGGAGAACTTATTCAAAGTTCTTGTGAAGCGGATCCGATCGTTCGACCTTTGAGGAGTCGGTGGTGGCTACGCCATGGAGCTGTGGAGAGTTCTTGACATTTGGGAGGCTTCTATCGTCCGCTTACCGAGGAGGCGGTGGTGGATCAATGGTGTACATCGAGATTTATTTGCAAGCGATTATCTACGCTTGGGAGAACGAGGAAGCTAGCAGACCAATCAACATCTCCGCCAGAAGATTCTCGTACGAGGTTGCCATTCAGGAGGTCGCTCGACTTGCTCTTCGCCGTGTCTGCCGCGACTACGCCGACGAGCTTCACAACTCAGTGTTCCGACTTCACCCAGACGTTCAAGCATGCCGACGCCGACGGATCGTGGAGGGCGAGTGTGCCCTGCGGTACACCTTGCGAGTTCACCCTTGCCGGGAGGATCATATGAGAGATACTACTCGGGAGCTGGAGGCGTATGCGAGGCACTCGAGTAGCGAGCGAGGAGCTTGAGGTGCACGTGCTTGACCATCGGGATGATCACCGGTGGGAGAGGCCCTAGAGGCGGTCGAGGGCGAGTTGGAGTGCATGACTCGAGGAGTTCAGGAGCAGTTGGAGAGTCGAGGAGGATCGGAGGAGGCGAGTGGGAGCGGAGGAGAGTGTAGACCTGTTGTCGCAGAGGACCCGAGAGTAGGTCATCGGGATAGGTTCGCTCCCATGCCGGCTCACCCACCGGTGTATGCGCCAAGACTGACCTCGGCGGGGTGGTGGATGAGTGAGTGTCGACCTTGAGTGTGTTGAGACTCGAGTGTGAGTCGCGTCTTTAAGTTAGTCTTTACCTTTTTAGTTGGCGTTAAGGTTTCGTGTTTAGTTTGCTTCTTTGTAATCTTGAGTGTGCGTTATGTGTTGCAAAGCTTGTGAGGCTTAAATAAGTGGCCATACCAAGAATAATAAAGAATTATTTCAGTTGGGTATAACCTATCTCCCGCTTTAGAAAGTCTTACTTCTTATCTATGCTACATCTACCTTTCCTAACCCAAGAGGCAATCATCGGATGGTGAATACTCGAGAAACAACGGTGCTTGAAGTGGGTGCGCGGAATGACAACCCCAGCAGCGGAGGCAGCCCTCAACCACCGCCGGTGGACATGCGAGAATCTGGGAGCATTTCTTGCGTATGAGACTCAAGCGATCACGAGACTATGATGCGCAGATCGCGAGATGACCAACGCAGCAACCAATAACAACAACCACAGTAGCTCGGAACAACCATGGTGGACCCGACCTCACTCAAAGCTATCAGTTTTATGAGGACTAGGCCACCAACTTTTCGAGGAATGTGAACCCTTTGGAAGCCGATGGCGGCTTAGGACAATTGAGAAGAAGCGCACATCACTCGGTGTGAGGGCAATGAGAAGGTGCTCTCGCCTCTCATCAACTTGAAGGAACCGCGAGAATGGTGGGAGAATTCTATGCGCTCATGGAGCCCCACAAGAGATCACACAGGAGGAGTTTACTAATGCTTTCCGCCGATATCATGTCCGGAGGGAATGATGGACCTTAAGAAGGAAGAGTTCGGGCTCGAAACAAGGAGGCCAACCGGTGGCGAATACGAATAAATTTACTCGATTAGCTCGCTATGCCCCTGAAGGCGTAGCGACAGATAAAGCTAAGCGATCTCGTTTCATGAAGGGTGAATTGAGATGCGCAGTGGGGTGATCACCCACAATTTTCGGACTTTCAGGAACTAGTCAATAAGGCTTTGATCCTAGAAGATAAGAGCAAAGAGCTGGGTGAGAACCGTAAGCGCTTAATGACTAATCAGGGTGAACGTCCAAACCATCTACGATTGAGGATGTCACCACAGCAATTTGCTAGATTCCAACCACCAGCCGTGAACAAGACATCAACCCCTACGCCTCGCCCTGGCAATCAGAGCTTTCAGACACCAGCATAGGGCAACAATGCACCAGGGAGGAATCAGCGATCTGCGGTGAAAGATGCTATACATGCAATGAGCGGGGCACTTTTCTAACGGTGTCCACGAGAAGGAGGCATCACGCGATGCGTTTCAACAGGAACAACACGCCAAGGCACCAACCTCGGGAGGAAATCGTGCGCCGAGTCAATGCGGAGCAACCCGCAATCAACAAAGGCGCGGAAGGATCAACCACATCACCGCGGATGGAGCTCGGGAGGCTACGGGCGTCAGACGGGTAAGTTTCGGTCAACTCGGTACTGCTACTGATTTTGTTTGATTCTGGAGCTTCGCATTCGTTCGTTTCTCAAAGTTTTGCAACCAAGAATGGATTTAAAGTGGTGAATCTTAAGTGTGTGCTCTTAGTCCAAGCACCAGGATCTGCGCTTAAATCTAGCCTTGGGTGTTTGGGAGCTAAGTTGCTTATGGATGGGATAGAATTTCTAGCGAATCTTATCTTGATAGATGCGCAATCCTAAACGTCATCCTTGGAATGGATTGGCTGTCTAAGCATAAGGCTGTTTTGGATTGTGGTAGAAGGATCGTAACTTTGGAAGGCCCTAGTGGCAAGAAAGTTGAATTTCAAGCGACCGCACTCGAGATGGGCGATTAGTGGTCAGCGATGTGAAAGCCATCGGCATGGAAGATGTGCGATGAGTCGAGAGGATACCGGATGTGTTTCCAGAAGATCTACCCGGATTGCCACCGGACCGGGATATCGAGTTTGTCATTGAATTAGCACCAGGGACAGCATCGATATTAAAGAGACCATATCGGATGCCTACCGACGAGTTAGTGGAAATGAAGAAGCAGATTGAGGAACTGCAAGAGAAAGGTTTCATTAGACCTAGTTCATCACCATGGGAGCCCGGTGTTGTTTGTTTGTAAAAGGGCGGAAGTCTTAGAATGTGCATCGATTATCGTGCACTGAATGAAGTAACGATCAAGAATAAGTATCCGTTGCCCAGGATCGATGACTTATTTGATCAGTTAAGAGGAGCTGGAGTTTTCTCCAAGATAGATTTTCGTTCGGGATACCATCAATTAAAGATCCGAGCGGAGGATGTGCCTAAGACTGCGTTTTCTACGCGATATGGACATTATGAGTTCACAGTCATGTCATTTGGATTGACGAATGCCCCTGCATATTTCATGAACATATGAATAAGGTTTTCATGGAATATTTGGATAAGTTCGTTGTAGTCTTTATAAACGATATCTTGGTTTACTCGAAGACAGAGGAAGAGCATGCAGAACATCTAAGAATGGTTTTAGAGAGGCTGCGAGAACATCAGCTATATGCTAAGTTTAGCAAGTGTGAATTTTGGTAGGAAAAAGTCGAATTTCTTGGTCATGTAATGACTACTAAAGGAGTGGCGATCGACCCAAGCAAAGTGGGCCGATGTTGCATTGGGATCAAGCGAAGTACATTACCAGTTCGTAGTTTTACGGGAATGGCGGGATATTACCGTCGGTTCATAGAAGGATTCTCGACAATTGCTAAACCCCACGCGATTGTTGAAGAAGGAAAAGAAGTTTGCATGGGCGCTTGAGTGCGAGAGAAGCTTTATGGAATTAAAGCGTTTAACAGCGGCCCGTATTAGCGTTACCAGATGTGCAGAATGGATTTGATATTTATTGCGATGCTTCAAAGCTAGGCTTGGGATGCGTGTTAATGCAAGAAGGCAAAGTCGTTGCTTATGCGTCGAGACAATTAAGACCGCATGAAGTGAACTACCCAACGCATGATTTGGAGTTAGCAGCCGTAGTGCATGCTTTAAATATATGGCGTCATTATCTCATAGGAAATAGATGTGAGATATATACAGACCATAAGAGTCTGAAATACATATTCACTCAAGCAGATCTGAATATGAGACAGCGAAGATGGCTAGAGCTAATTAAGGATTATAATGTGGGAATTCATTATCATCCCGGGAAAGCCAATGAGGTAGCAGATGCTCTGAGTCGAAAGAGCCATAGCGCAAATACGCTAACAATGCTTCATCAACCAGAACTATGCAAGGAATTTCAGAAACTAAGGTTGGAAGTCGTTCCGCAAGGAATAATAACTGCACTGGAAATAAAGCCAACACTGGAGGATCAGATTAGTGAAGGCCAGAAAGATGATGATAAAATTTCTAAGATCAAGGCTAAAAAGGAAGAAGACCTAGCCGTAGATTTCACTTTGGATGAGCAAGGAACCATGTTTTTCAAAGGCGAATTTGTGTCGGATAAAGGGAACTAAAGCAGTGATTCTTGAGAAGCTCACGATTGAAGTACTCGATTCATCGGGAAGTGCCAAGATGTACGAGATTTGAAAGAGAGATTTTGGTGGCCTAACATGAAGCGTGAAGTAGTGAGCATGTTGCTTTATCGACGTATGTCGGAGGTAAAGCTATGCATCAAAGACCATTGGTTTGTTGCGACCATTGAAAATTCGGAATGGAAGTGGGAGGAAATCGGAATGGACTTTATCACGGTTTACCTAAAACTCGAGAGAGTGCGATTCCATTTGGGTTATTGTGGATCGTCTAACCAAGGTCGCCCATTTTATCCCGGTGAAGACCACCTACTCCGGAGATCGTTTAGCAGAGTTGTACATGTCAAGGATTGTATGCTTGCATGGAGTGCCCAAGAAGATTGTGTCGAGACAGGTACCCAATTTACCTCGAGATTTTGGAACAAGTTGCATGAAGCAATGGGGACTCGTGCGAATTTTAGTCTGACATATCACCCATGACGGATGGTCGACGGAAAGAATAAATCAGATTTTAGAGGATATCACCCGCGAAAGTCAAGTCGCAATGATCAGAGAGAGGTTGAAGATAGCACAGTCAAGACAGAAGAGTTACGCAGATAACCGTCGTCGAGATTTGAGTTTTGAACCAGAAGATCATGTGTATCTCAGGGTTACCCCTCTTAAGGGCGTTAAAAGATTTCACGTTAAGGGGAAGCTTGCACCAAGATATGTGGGTCCGTTCAAGATTCTGAGCCGTCGAGGAGAGGTAGCTTATCGATTAAATTGCCTCGGTCCTTGGCAGGAGTGCATGATGTATTCCATGTGTCGCGACTTAAGAAGTGTCTCGAGTGCCAGAGCAAACCCGTTGGATGCAATAGAGTGCAAGAAGATTTGACTTACAAAGAGCAACGATCGAATTTTGGATGTTATGGGCGCAAGACCGAAACAAGTCTATTAAGCTTTGCGAGTTGATGGAGCAATCATTAGAAAGTGAAGCCACTTGGGAGCGAGAAGAAGATTTGAAGTCGAATTCGAACCTATTCTCTAGGTAGCCTAAATCTCGGTCGAGATTACATTAAGAGGAGGTTTGTAACATCCTAAAATTTTGGCTTAATTAAGTTTTATTGCTTAAATGTGCATTTATGATTTTCTGGAATTTATTTGGATTTTTAGGATTTATTTGAATTAAATTCAAATCAAGTTTATTGCCTTTTATTCAAATCTATTTAAATCTGTGCAAAGTTAAAATAAAGTTTTGCCAAAAATATTTTATTTGAGTCGAATGTCTCAAAGTATTTTTGAGAATTTTAAGGATTTTTCTGATTATTTATTTGCCTAAAATCAATTAAGTGAATTTCTAGAATTATTTAAATTAATAAAGTTCTAAAAATCTTGAACGATGTTGGCGAAGCCCAATCTTGTCGGCGCTTGAGGCTGCTTGGTGCGGCCCGATCCGGCCGTGAACCTCTGCGGGAAAACCTAGATCGATGGCCGTTAGTGCGATCCAGCGATCTAGGGAAGGCGCGTGCGCGCCCTTGTCTTGGCCGTCGGATCGGGGACCGCGTCGCATCGTCGTTCTTCGTCTCCGATGCGAACTTCGAGTACGCCGCCGTAACGACTCGGACTTCCCGCCGTGTAGGGCTCGAGCGCCGAGGCTATAAAGGAGGGTACTCGCCGAGGTTCCTCGTGATCGGCCGCGTGTTTTGGTCGGACCCGTTTAGCGAGCGTCGTGGTGGCGCAAGGAAGCTCGTCGGAGTTGAAGTCTGCGGCCGCCGCGGTTTTGCCTTGGATCATCGCCGATCGGTGGTCTTCGGCGCCTTGGTTCCCATTCGAGCTCGCCGAGGTGCACGCGTTAGCTCGCCACTTCTTCACGTCGGGGACACGCCGAAACATCGTCGCGAAGCTTCTTCTTCGTCTCGGTGGATCTTCTCGCGCCGCTTTGCCGTGAGCTTCGGGTAAGTTCGTGGCGTTGGATCTTGGACCGAGGCGTCGATTTTCAGCGTGGAGTGCGTGTCGATAAGCCGCGTCGTCGCCAAGCGTAAGCCGTCGGATCGGTGATGGAAGGCCCGGATCGCGCCGTTGGTGAGCCAATCAGATGAGGCGCGTGGCACGCGGAGCCCAAAGGCGTGGCCGAGTCCACCGTGGTCGGCGCGAGCGTGGACCCGATCCATAGGCCGAGGCCGCGTGGCGGCATCGGTTATTGGATCAAGGGTGGCGTCACGCCGGCGTCATGCTTGCGTCATAAAGGTATTTTCAATTGGAAAAATAATCCGATTGGAAATTCGTGATGATGACGTCATCATGAGGTCACGCTGACGTCATAAATCGCTTTTCGATTTAAAAGTAAATCTGTTAAATTCGATTTTACGATTTTACGTATTTTGATATTTATTTCAAACTTGAAAAGGCTATATCTTTTGCATCTTAACTTGGATTTGAGTGATTCAAATTTCTAAAAATTTTTAAAATTGAGATATATTTAATGGTAAATTTTATTTGATTTTTGGAGTTCATTTGCTCTCTCTTTTGGTATTTATTTGCTTTTCTCCTTGATGCAGCGTAGGCGTTGAATTGTGCGGCGCTTGGAGGAAGATCCAAAGCAACTCAAGAGGAAGTTCGAGAACAGATCAGGACCTATTCCAAGGCAAGTTGTGCTTTGATCATGTTGAACCCATGTTTATAAAATTGCTATGTTTGTTTTACCCTATTGCATATATTTCAAATATACAATTGTTTTAAATTAGATTGGGTTTAGCTAATATACAGATTGATCTACACCCTACCTTGTCATTGTATGCCATGATCCATTGTCACCCTAGATTGGTTAAATATAGTTGGTTAATAATTATAATCAACATTGGAGGATTAGTTCGTATTAGTTGCTTAGCCTTGCCACGTCATCACATGTATTGGAATCATTGATAATTAATCTTGATTAATGGAATATGGAACAATGTTATGAACTTGTGTGTCATGTGGGATCACACGATAAGATTGAGTTGTTGTCGCGAGTCATGTCATAGCGATGTTGAATTGTTGATGGCACGTGGTGCTTGGTAATCAAGCGGGTGATAATAATTTGGATTGGGGCAAGTGACAAGGCGAGGATGCCAAGGTGGGCCCGATGGGCGAGAGGGTATGTGGATGTCTTGCCTTGATCACACTAAGGACTTAACCTTGCAAGCCTTTGACTGAGTCTATCGTGCAACCACATGTCCGGTATGGGCGACCTAAGCGAGTAATTTGCAATGCCATGATTTTGGTACTATCGTGGTCGGTGTGAGTTCGAGTTATGGTGTAATTCACATGGCGCAAGAGGGGGGCCCTGGTTATGGTTTTCAGACCCACCAGTGTTGAAACCTTAGCGGGTAGTATCCGGTTAAGCCAGCGCATTGTAAAGGCTTTGTTATAATCACTCGCCTTGGTGGTGTTTGGTTGTATCACGTGGGTAAAGTGCATAACCTCTGCGAGTGTGAAACTATTCGGATAGCCGTGCTCGCGGTATTGAGCAATGCTCGGGAATTACAGTTAAGGGTTAGCTGAATTAATTGGACAACATGGTTGGGATGGCGGAATGCCATATGGAAGATGAATTTGACTTAGGATTGGAAACTTGGTTTACTTGAGAAATACTGAATTTTTTACTATTGTTATTTGTTTCTGATCTTTCTGATCTATTTCTTGTATTTGTTCATAAATCTTGCTTATTGCAAAATAACCATGATAGCCTATCCATTGGAATAAGCCTTACATATAGATACATAGAATTGCATTACATGCACAACTTGTTGAGTTCTTAAGTACTCACCCTTGCCAAACAACAATAATCAACAGTTGAAGAATCTACACTGTGTTGGAAGAAGAAGTCCGAGGAAGACACGAGTCATTAGGGTCAGAGCCTTGTCGGTTGCTGTGGTGGCGATGAGCTATCTCGTTTTCTACTTTCCATTTGCTTAATTACTAGTTTATATTTCAGTCTTGCCCTGCGTGGCTTAATAATGTAAGTTGGTCATAAGATCATACCTTTAGATATATCAATGAATGAACTATTATTCTACTATCGTTGTGTATGATGTGATATGTACCAATGTTGAGCTGTGTGCACTAGCGTTGATCCTGGGACTAGTGCGGTAAACACAGTGGGTTCGAATCAGTGGATTCGGGTCCTCACACATCGCATGGCATTGCATCTTATTCAAGGAGATGAGTACGAATTGTTAACGATATTTTGAATATGAAAATGATGAATATGTTGTTGTTGCTGCTAAATGATTCTTTCACTCATTTCATTATGCTTGCTGAGTTTTAAACTCACTCTTGTGTTTAATGTTGTTTTTTGTAGGTACCAAAAAGTTGGCATGCGGGATAAGGGATTAGCTACACCTCCTCACGTAGCATTTCACTTTAGGCAATGTTATAAGTTACGATTTGAATTCTTGGATATAAGTAAAGGCCATAAAACTTGTTAAATGGTCAATTGGAGTGCTTAAATCTCTCGTTGGGTTCGTTTTTTTTTGTAGTGAGATTGGAACTGTTAGTATGAGATTTTGTGGATGTTACATTTATGTTCATTGCTTCTTTAGATGCTTTATATATTGATATTACTTGCCAGGATATTAACGTTGCTAAATTCATGATAAAAACAGATGTTATGCTACTGAATTTTCGGTATTAGCATTTGGTAACCTTGCTGGAATTTAGCTTGTTTTGGGATATTTAATTGTTGTAGTTTCTATGTTTGGTAGCATTCGGGCATGATAGATGCCGGGAATTATTCTGATTGGTATCGAGCGGGCTTTAGGTCCGTGGTGTGAAATTAGAAAATTACTCTAGAGTGAACTAAAATTTTGATTTGAGAAATTAGAAACTTGGCTTAGGTATATATTCTTTAAAATTTGGCCATAGGATATTAATCTTAAAATTTGATATAGGTTGGTTAACTAATTTAAAACTTGACACACTCGATGCACGATGAGAAAGGGTATGGGTAATCATTGCATTACGCTTTAATATCTTATTTGAGATTTGATGATTTATATGTGTTGAACATGATGGTGTTATGATGATGTATATTGCTATGATTATGATTGAGTGGCTTGAAGGAATGTGATTATGTGAATTAGATGTCTTTGAAGGGTTTGATGGTTGTCTGCGTAGTCGTGGTAGAGGCCATGGTTGTCTGCGTGGTCGTGGTAGAGGCCTTAGTTGTGGGTGTGGTTGGGTAGAGCCACCACCTAAGGTTTAGGAACCCCTCGTATGGGAGAGTTGTTGTCTATGTATGTCTTAGATCGGAGAGTTTGTTGAGAAGGTTGCTTTCATTATATCTTCAATGGTGGAGACAAGAGAAAGTGTTTAGTGAATGAGTCTTTATCGGTTGTTATTACTCTTGTTCTAGCAATTGGCTTTATTGGTTAATGTTGGTTGTTTTTCGTCAAATTTTTTTTTGCCTTTTGTATGTGTATATCGGTTTCCGCGCTTAAAAGAAGTTGTTGTTTTTAGCAGAACTTAAGTTCTAAGGGTTTATGCTTTCTGCCTTTATTAGAAAATGGAGTAGATGATCGCTTGGTTTTTCTTTTGGTGAAAAAGAATACCCTTGCAACCATCTTCTTTCGTGGAAGTTTTAAATTTTGAGATTTGTCTTGAAGTGATTTTGCATGTCAAAGTTTGGTCTTGTCATCTTGTGATTTAATAGTCGAGTTCCGTTGTGAAATATGGTTGGGTTTTCGGAAAAAATGATGTAAATAAAGTAAGTAATCATGTGACTAAGCTAATTTGTCAGTAGTAAGAAGTATTGTTTAGCATGTTATATAGAATGTATTTGTGCAACTTATAGAATGAAGTTTTTCTTTATTAACTTGTGAGTTGAATCAATTAATTGTAGTTGTTATCTTCCATTTAAAACTAAATAACCCTCTACTATCATGGATTATGCTATAGTGAGTAATGATTAAATGTGTTCTTGTCCATGCTTGAGAATTGTTGCTTTACTTAAAAAAAATTGGGGTCACACCCTGTTATTTCTAGGGTAGGTGACCAATGAGAATGTTTAAAACTTTAAACTTTGATGTGTAGTTAGAACATTGAAATGATGTAATCTACTGTTATTGTTAAAGTAAATTTGGTAGTTGTTAAAAGACATTCTAATATAAGTTGTTGGTAGAGACATTTAATTGTGTTAGTAGATGGCCATAAAGTGAATATTGATTAGAGTCATTTTATGTGTCGCTGCGAATTATTAAAATAATTGGAAATATGAATCATGTTCCCTTGATGCTAATACAAATCGCGATTGAAAATGTATAGAATTTTCTATTTGATGAAGTTTTTAGGACAATGTGATGGTGTAAAGTACTGGAGTTTGTTGGACTTTGTTGCTAAGTGATAATTTTTTTTAATGTATCAATGGAATGATTAATCCTTGTTGTCATCAAAGAATGAGGAAACATAGAATGATTTTCATAGCGTTTGATTTTACCCTTAGCGAATGACTATCTTAAATCCATTCTTATGATATATGTTGCGTAAAGATAATATTTAATTGTTGGAGTCATTAATTGATCGAATAAGTTTTTATTTTATTGAGATGTCAACTTATGGGTTGTATGAAATTTTTATGTTGATTATGTTGAAACTTTTGTTGAAAAGATATGTCTTAAACTTGGTATAGGAAGGTGTGTGATTGATGACTTGTTGTGGTTTGTAGAACAAAAGAAAATGTTGATGCACTATCTTGTCTTTGAATTAACTATCGAGTTGAATGTGCTAAAAATATTGACATCTTTCTCTTTGATGATCATGATGAGGTAGACATGGTTTGATGTGTTATGATATGCATCATAAATTTTAGTTATAATTACTAGAGAATGTAATTAAAGGAAGAATTGATTTTGTGAATTATGCTTAGTCCTGATGGGGTTTCTTAACGGGTAAATTGTGAATGTTAAAACCTTTAAGGGTAAGCGTATTAGAATACTAGGGATGGTAGGATTGGAGGTGAATCCTCTTTTAAAGGTATGAATTAAATTGTTCATATAGTCTTTTGGATGAATGTCTTTTGCTAAGGCATTCTATATTATGTGCATTAGATCTTCCTCAGATTAGAGTTAATGTTGCCAAAGCTGCAGAGTTAACTTTGAGGTTTCAAAATGAGAATGAAATAGAGAATAATTATGAAGTGATCTGTTGATGGTTTTGAAATGATTTATTTCATTGATCAACGCCATTCATCTATCTTTGCTAAGAGCTCCGACTTAAGATATGATTGTGGAATTCATCTTTAAAGTTGTATGACTAGATTGCGCTCTTTAGCGTACAAATTAAGCCATTTTGGTATTATCGGTTAAAGCAAATAACCGAACCAATGTAATGTTTGAAAGTTCTAATTGAAAATGTTTGTATCTCTAGTTCAACTAGAGTTATATTTATTTAAAATATGCGTGGTGAAGTGGTTTTCTATTGGGAAATGTGTTTCACTTGCTCATGAGAGAAAATATGATGGTTGTGTGGAAGTGGTTTGATTCCATGATCGGTTTTCTTTCTCTTTTTGAAATGATTAGCTTTGGTAAAAGAGATGATTTGTTCTGGTAAAAGTGATATGCATCCACAAAAGATTTATGCAGTGTTTCTCTTTTAAATTGATTTTTTTCCCTATGTGAATTTCAGCGCCTTGGTTTTAAGGTGATGAAGTGGTTTATATTGATAAAGAGAATCGAGATTTCATTTTCGTTCTGGCATGGGAAAAGAAACGGAATGATCATGAAATTTTGTTGAAGTCTGATGAGGATTGTATTCTTTGTCCTTGTTCGTTGAGTGAAAGAATGTGGGGCGAGACCTTTATGGAAATAGAAGCCAAAGCGTGGTTGCTAACAACCCAAGATCCTAGCCTTTGTTATTTGTTGATCCTTGATGGTTTTGAGTAGTGAGTAATGGGGGTTTTCGCGTGTCTCAGTTTGGAGCTTGTTTAAGCTTTAAAAGTTGACCACTAGGAAGCTGGGTGTAATTAATTTTCCATTTCGGTAGTGTGTCAGAATATTTGGTGACGTTGGATGTAGCTATTGTTATAATATTCAAAAGTGAATGGTTACTGTTGTGATTTTTTATTTCTTGGGTAGTTGTCCTTGGAGCATGGTAGGCGTACAAAAGATAGAGTAAAATTTTTATATTGCGAATTTGTGGTGGAAAAAATGTGCCATAGTGGGAGTTTCTTTTCGATGGTAATGATCCTTTGGTTAAAAGATTAAAAATTGAGAGAGCGAAATCTTTGATTTGGTTCCGGTACCGTTTGGAACACAGTAGGTTCATGTCGGCGTATGATTTTGAGAAAGGACCCATCGTTTGGATCATTATAAATTCTTGTGTGGGATGCAACGTGTTTCTTTGTTAAGAAAAATCTTGCAGAATCTCGATCGCGAGGTTTTCGTAGAGTTGTTGGTTGCTGACCCTAGGTACCTTGCCTTTGAGTCCTACCTAGGGTGGAAATTTGGGGGAGTCAAAGCGGTATTGAAGCATTAAGCGTCAAAGTATGTTATAGCGATTTGGTCGCTTCTGTATGATTGGGAAGCAACTTAGGAGTTGGAGTCTCACATGCGTGAGAAGTATCCTCAGTTGCTCACTTCAGGTATATGATGAGATTCATTCCCTTGTTTTATTTTGTCGCTTAGTGGCATGCCCAGATTCGGGGTCGAATCCTGTTAAGGGGGGAAGAATGTAATATCTAAAAAAAAAATTTAACTCGAGCGGCGGTGGACTGTTTTAGGGTTAGTGTGGGTCTTGAGGGCTATCTTTGGGCCTCCGAGAGAGATTTGGGTTGGTGTGGGCTGATTACGGGCTGTAGGTGGGCGTCATGACCCATAGGGGTTTCCTAACCTAGCTTACTCTCCCTTTCACCCCCAAGCCACCCTACCTCCCTTGCAGCCACCCCTCCCTCCAAGCAGCCCCTCCCTCCTGCGCCTCTCCTTTCCCTACGTCCCTCCTCTTCTTGCACCCCTCCCCTTCCGAGTGCTCCCTCCCGACGACCCTCCTCCCTCCTGGCGTCCCCCATTCAGGTTTGAGTTTTTTTGTGGATCTATTTTGGTGATTTAATTGATAGAATTTCAGGTTTTTGTGCAGTGATTAGATTGGTTTGGGGAGAATTTGTATTGTGCGGCGAGATCTAGGTTCGAGCAGTGCTGATCTGAATCTTAGGGCAGAGATTAAAAATAGTTCCAGTCGTTTTCAGAGGGGTTGGCTGTTGGAAAAGTTGTAGATAATCGTCTTAAGTTTATTTAGAGACCAAGATCATGAAATTTGGTTGGGTAGTTCAAAGGTTATGGCTGTTTTAGTGACTACTGTCCAGAATCTGTCTCTTCGGGCAGCAGTCGCGGAAAAATGAAGAGTAGGGCTATCTAGATGTTGAATTAAATTTTTTAATGACAAGATTAAGTTAGGAAATTTCCTGTAGATTTCATAAATGTTATCCTTTACTTCATTTGGAATTGTATAAAATTAGTTATGCTATTTTGAAGTCTGCTGTCCAGTGTGGTAGCAGATTGGGTTTCAGGGCTAAAGATGAAAGGCTAAATGTTTTATTTGAGAGAATCAGTTAACATGTTTGTAGTGGGTAATTTTTAGTAGTTTCATAAAGTTCTTGGTCCCTGAGGTTTGGTTTATAAGGGTGGAACTTATAACCTTTAGACCATCGGGACAGCAAAGGGGCGGTTTTGTTCGCTGTGCGAGAAAGGAATAAAATTGGAGTAGGGCGTAAGTTCGATGTCGCTAAACTTATTGCATGTGCTGTGGTTGCATTGTGTTGAGATGTATGCAATTTATTTTCAGGTGGTGTGACTTCAGGAGTGGCCTCAACCTTGCGCCACTCCGCTCCTCGTGGTTAAGGCAAGTGTTTTGGAATGGGTAGTGTGTGGTAGGAAATTGTTAGAGATCTTTGTGTGTGCCATGGACTAGTTGATGAGTGGTTTGTTATGTTGATGCTTATGTGATGAGCGAGTAGCGATAGATTAATTTGCTATGTCTAATGTTAACCAGGATATGATGACTTGATTCATAGTAATGCTATGCCAAGATGAGATAAAATTGTTGTACATGTTGTTTTGGGTTACTAGTACATGTTGCATTCAGGGCATGAAATCTGGCCAGGGCGGTGAGAAAGTCCTAACTAGTCCGATAAAGCCGGTGAGAAAGTTATAACTAATCCGGAGAGCCATAGAGTAAGTCCTACATCGTGATTTCATTCACCGTGGCGAATGGAAGCGAGGAGTAGGCACCCTCCATCTATGGGATGGAAGGGGGAAGAGGGTGCACACCGACGGGTGTGCACTCACTATCTCAGATATCGCCTTTGAGAGGACATGTGCATCGCATGGCATTGCATCTTATTCAAGGAGATGAGTACGAATTGTTAATGATATTATGAATATGAAAATGATGAATATGTTGTTGTTCTTTGCTAAATGGTTCTTTCACTCATTTCATTATGCTTCTTTGAGTTTTAAACTCACTCTTGTGTTTAATGTTGTTTTTTTTAGGTACCAAAAAGTCGACATGCAGGATAAGGGATTAGCTACACCTCCTCACGTAGCATTTTACTTTAGGCAATGTTATAAGTTACGATTTGAATTCTTGGATATAAGTAAAGGCCATGAAACTTGTTAAATGGTCAATTGGAGTGCTTAAATCTCTCGTTGGGTTCGTTTTTTTTTTGTAGTGAGATTGGAACTGTTAGTATGAGATTTTGTGGATGTTACATTTATGTTCATTGCTTCTTTAGATGCTTTATATATTGATATTACTTGCCAGGATATTAACGTTGCTAAATTCATGATAAAAACAGATGTTATGCTACTGAATTTTCGGTATTAGCATTTGGTAACCTTGCTGGAATTTAGCTTGTTTTGGGATATTTAATTGTTGTAGTTTCTATGTTTGGTAGCATTCGGGCATGATAGATGCCGGGGTGTTACAGCCGAGGTGGTTCAGGTTGAGGCTTCAACAGGCGGGTCCGAATCCTCACCGGTGGGAGCCAATGTGGCTGCCTCGTCCTTGGCAGGCGGCCGCGATGAGCTGGAGATGGATGGACCAGGCAACAGGGCCATCGGGTCTCTCTGTCGCGAGTTTGAGGGCCGGCTTAGTCAGGTGAGTAAGCTCATAACCATCCGTCATCTTAATTGTCGCATGACTTCCCTTGGTTTTTGTAGGTGGTGAGCCTAATCGCCCAGGGATTCCAAGGTTTGCACGGGCACACCGCCAAGCTAAAGGCGGTCCTCGATGTGGTATTGGAGTGGGAGGCCCACATTGCCCAGCTCGAAGAAACCCTGCTAGTCGAGTAGGAGGAGGCGAAGTAGAGGATTGCGGCCCATGCCGCCGAGCTTGCCCAAGCCACTGCCACCAAGTGTGAGAAGGCTATCAGGGCCCTCGAGGCCGAGCTCGCGAAAGTAGCAGGGGCCCTTGAAGCTGCACACGCAGAGACGGAGGAGTTGTGGAAGCAGGTCACGGAGCAAGCCGTCGCTCCTGCGAAGGCCTCTGCCGAGCTAGAGACGAAAGTTGCCGAGCTCGACGAGAAGTTGGGGCAGGCGTCCAAGATGGGACAGAGTGCCCTGGCCCAACTCTAGGACAAGCTTAATCGTGCAGCCAGCTTCGCAGCCGAGGTGTACCGCCTTCAGGGTGAGCTCTCAGCGTTGAGGGTGAAGATCGCCGAGCTCGAGCAGGAGAAGCTTGCCAGCGACATGGAGGACCTGTAAAGAGGAAATAGGTAGAGGGACAAAAATGTCTGCCCCTCCTTGTAAATATATGTTAGTCAATAAAAATTTTTTTGGTTAAAAAAGGGTAGTGCAGTAATCGCTTGTCTAGCCCCCGCTGTGGTCTAGGCCGAGCAGCGTTGGCCTTGGACACAGTTTGCGGGAGAAATAAGTCATGGCAGTCAAGGTCAAGCAACGTCATGTGGGTTGTTTAACGTCTCCAACCTATTAGGGAAGCCTGTAAAAGACTATAGGCGAAGTCATTGAGTAACAATAGTTGTACCCCCTGTGCGAGGAAGGTCGAGCTTGGGAAAACTCAAAGGTGAACTCGAGCGTACAAAGGATCTTAATGCGATCAGGTCAAGCTTGGTAGCACTTAGGCCCGAACTTTGCGCAAAGCATACATGTTTGCTCGAAGCCGAGCGCGGTCTCTGGTCCAAGTCCTACTACAGGTGGGAGCTATGATGCGATAAGTATCGGCTTACTGCTGGCATGGCCCTTGGAGGTGTATCTCAAGATCGCAATGCTCAGGTCGAGGCACAAAAGATGCAAGAAAATGTAAAGGAGGCAAAATCATGGATAATAAAGAAGAACTTTTATTGCGAATTAAGGTAAGAGTGTTAGACATAAAATTTTTAGAGTTGGTCAATGTTCCACGAGTTCGTGAGCTCTCTACCATCGGGCATCGACAACCAGTAAGCTCCTGTGCGATCTGCTAAAACGACACTATAGGGGCCCTCCCACTTTGGGGACAACTTGTTGGTGTTGGTCGAGCCCTGAATTTGCCTTAGGCCTAGATCCCCAACTCGGAGCTCCCTAGGTCGAACCGATTGAGACGCATGCCAGCGAAGTGCTTGCAGGTAGTGCGTCGATCGTAGCAGTGCACGGCTCCTTACTTCTACCACTAGGGCAAGGTCGAGAGACCACTCTTGCTCGAAGTTGACTTGGTCGACCAAGCTGACCCTAGCGGAGCCCAGCGTGACCGCAGCAGGCAGGATGGCTTCAGCACCGAACACGAGCTGGAAAGTGGTAGACCCCATCGCTCGGCTAGACATGGTGCGAACGGACCAGTGGACGGTGGGAAGCTCGTCCACCCAGGCTAGGCCGTATTGTTCGAGCTCATCGAAGACTCGCCTCTTGACACCTTGGATGATCTGTCCGTTGGTGTGCTCGACCGCTCCGTTGCTCCGTGGGTGAGCCACCAAGGCGTAGCAGACCCTGGTGCCCATGTCTTCACAGTATTCTTGGAATAGTTCGCTGATGAACTGTGAACCGTTATCGGTGATGATCCTGCATGGGACTCCATACCTTGTGACCACGAGCGAGTGAAAAAACTTTACGGCGGCTCGGGCTGTAATGGCCGAGACCGGTTCAGCTTCAACCCAATTGGTGAAGGTGTCAATGGCGACAAACAGGAACTTCTTCCCCCCAACCACCCGAGGGAAAGGGCTGAGGATGTCAAGGCCCCAGGTCGAGAATGGCCAGGCGAGTGGTATGGTTTGGAGGGCGTAGGCCAGCTGGTGTGATTTTTGGGCAAGGAATTGGTAGGCTCGGCAGGTGCAGACGATGTCTCGAGCATCCTGTAGAGCTGTTGGCCAATAAAATCCCATGCAGAACGCCTTGCCGACTATGGTCCTGAAAGAGGAATGCGCATCGCAGAAACCCGAATGGATATTGTTGGGTAGGTACTTACCTTCCTCCGGGGTAACACACTTTGACAAAACACCCAAAGTGCCCTGACGATAGAGTTGCCTGTTAACGAGCTTGTAAGAGCTTGCTCGGTGCCTGATTCTGCTCCTCTCGGCCGGGTCATCCGGTAGCTCACTCTGGTCGAGGAACATGGTAATCAGCTCCATCCACGAGGGAACTCTCTCGAGGAGGGCGACCGTATCTTCTTGGTCGCTGACGGAGGGTTCTGCCAAGGTCTCGAGGATGACATCTGATGGAATCTCACCACAAGATGACCCGAGCTTAGATTGGAGGTCGGCGTTGGAGTTGTCCTTCCCGGGCACGTGCTTGATTTCCATGTTCCAGAACCACTTCTCTATCTTGCGCACCTCGGCATGGTACCTGGCCATCGAGCCCTCCGAGCACTAGTAGTCTTTGTTGTATTGGTTGACGACGAGCTGGGAGTCGCCCTTGACGACCAGCCGACGCACGTCCAGCGACTTGCAGGCTTGGAGACCTGCCAAAAGGGCCTCATACTCTGCCATGTTATTAGTTACTGGAAAACCAAAGCGAATCACATACCTCAGTTTGTCTCCCCGGGGTGTGATGATGAGGATACCAGCCCCCGAGTGCTTGAACAACCTGGAGCCATCGAAGTACATTCTCTAGGGCTTCTCTTCCTCGACCTCAGGCTCCAAAGTCGGCTGTGATGTCTGCTCGACCATGAAGTCGGCGAGCGATTGCGACTTAATGGCGGTGCTGCTACAAACTATATGTTGAATTCTGCCAACTCCATGGTCCACTTGTCGATGCGACCTCTGGCTTCCGGGTTCGTTAGGATCTCGCCAAGCGGGAATCCGCTCGAGATAACCACTGCGTGCACTTGGAAGTAGTGCTAGAGTTTGCGCGAAGCCATGAAGTGGGCATAGAGCATCTTTTGGACCTCGGGGTAGCGCTCCTTTGGTCCGTGAAGTACCTTGCTGACGTAGTAGATTGGCTGCTACCGATCGTCGCGCTCGGCCACCAGGACGGGCTGACAGCTTGGATCGTGGATGTGAGGTAAAGCAGCAGCGTTTCTCCCTGCCATGGGGTTGTGAGTAGTGGTGGGCTCGAAAGGTATGCTTTCAGCTCATCAAAGGATCGTTGAGCTTCGGGTGTTCATTCGGCCGTGCGGCCAGTGAGGCACTGGACCTGTCTTATTGATGTCGGAGGAGCCATTTTCTCGATTACATCGATTTTCTCTGGGTTCGTACCGACCCCCGAGCCCCTGATCATGTAGCCAGCACTTTGCCCAAGGTAACACCAAACATGCATTTCTCAAGGTTGAGCTTGATGCTGTGCTTGTTTAGGCTGGCAAAGGTTTCGGCGAGGTCGATGATGTTGTCATCTTCGGAAGAGCTCTTGATGATGATATCGTCAACGTAGACCTTGAGGTTGCGGCCAATCTGAGGGTCAAAGGTCTTGAACATTAGCCGCTAGAACGTTGCGCCGACGTTGCGGAGGCCGAATGACATGGTCGTGTAGCAGAACGTCCCAAACGGCGTGATGAAGGTCGTCTTCTCTTCGTCATTGACTACGAGCTTGATTTGATGTTAACCAGAGTAGGCATCGAGGAAACTCAGCATCTTGGCATTAGCAGTGGAGTCGACGATTGGTCTATGCATGGAAGAGGGAAGTTATCGTTTGGGCACGTTGAGTTCAGGCCCGTGTGGTTGACACACATTCTCCATTTCCCACCTTTTTTCTGCACGATAACTGGATTAGATAGCCATTCGGAGTAGTCAATCTCACGGATGAAACTAGGCTTCAAAAGCTTGTCGAGATGTTCCTTTATTATCATCATTTTCTTGGGAGAGAAGCGACGTAGCTTCTGGCGTATAGGTCGGCAGCCAGGCCGGTTCCCAAGCGAATATGTTTTTGTTGGCGCGTAGGAAGGTGAAGAGCTCGAGTTCCTATTTCGAATTGAGCTCGGAGGCGACATGGACGCTCTTGTTCGAGTCACCCTCTTTGAGCTGCACAACCTTCGCCACACCGCTGGGTCGATCGTCGTCTTGCAGCGGGCACTTTTTGAAGTTACTTCAGAGCCTCACTGGGGCAGCATGCCGGTGAGCGCCAAGGCCTTCTCCTCGCAACCTTGCACCACCTTGAGGTCATCGCGGATAGATATGATGTCATTGGGCTCCGGAAGCTTCATGCAGCAGTGGCCGTAGTGGTTTGCCGCCATGAACTTGATCAGTGCCGAACGCCCAAGTATGGCGTTGTAGGGAAGGTCTCCATCGACCACCTCAAATGTAACTAGCTTGGTGCGGAAGTTGGCGGAGTTGCTGAAGGTGACGGGCAGAACCACTTGCCCGAGCGGTGTGGTGGAACTCCCTGGTACAATGCCGAAGAAGGGAACTGCTACATTCTTGATCTTCGATTGGGGAATCTGCATTCGGTCTAATGTGCTCGCTAAGAGCAAGTTGAGGGAGCTGCCCGCATTGACCATGACTCGCTCGACCACAGTATTGCTCATAGTCGGGGTCACGTCTAGAGTAGTCTTGAGATCCTTGGACATTCCTGGGGAAGCGTCATCCCAGGAGAAATTAATTGGGGTTTCAGCACACTTGCAAGGCAGGTCAGTGGGCTTCCCAGCGGAGGTTTGGTATACGGTTCACGCGACATCTTTGAGCTCACGCCGAGATTGATACGCCGACGCCCCACCGAAGATTACATCGACATGGCGGTCGCCCTACTGAAACTCCAGGTCAAGGCCTTCTAAGTCCTCGTCGGCATTGACCCTATCGGGTCGCTCGTCCTCCTTCGGGATCGTGGGCATCTCTCCACGCCCATCGTAAAAGGCTTTCAGCTTATTCTACCAGGTCCTGCAGTTTCGCAGGTCCTGGTTGTGGGCCTTATGGTACAGGCAGAACTTATCGGAATCATACCTGGGTTGCACCTCAGCACCCTGTGGACGAGCGTCACCTTGCAACGGCCCAAGTCAATTCCGTCCCTGCTGGGGTGGGTGTTGTGTTCGTTGAGGTCGTGGTCGACCTTGTTGAGGTCAAGGTCCTTCCTTGTCGGGTCGCGGCTGCCCTTGGTCGGGACGCCACACTTCCATTACCTTGCGCTCGATGTTCATCGCAACGACCACGCGCAGCCAGTCGCCGCTGCTATCGCGGTCTTTCTTCCGCTTTTTGGCATGCGGATCCGAGCCGTTGCCCTTGGTGTTAGATGATTTGGCCTCACCGAAGTTGAAGCTGAGCTGGCCCTGGTTGTAATCGTGCTTCCAGTGTACAGCGTCATCCGCGTTCGCGTATCGCTTCGCCATTCGTAACAGCTTGTTGACCTCGAGATTCGCCGTGATCTCCAGGTCCTCGGTGAGGCGCCGGTCGCGGACGCCAAACTTGAATGCCTTGATGATGGCCCCGTCGGAGACGCTTAGGATCGAGTTCCTCGTGCGGATGAATCGACGCGCAAAGTCGCAGAGAATCTCATTCTTCCCTTGGATGATACGATCCAGGTCCTTCTCCCATCCAGGGTGCTCGTAGCAGCTCTGAAAGTTGGAACAGAGAGCGTTCTATATCTGGCGCCATGATCGGAAGGAGCCAGGCATCTGATTGAAGAGCCAAGTGCACGTTGCGCCGTCCAACACCGTCGGGAGGTAATTGGCCATCACGGCCTTATCCCCACCAGTTGCTAGTATTGCAGTCGAGTAGATCGAGAGGAACTCGTCGGGGTTCTTGGTCCCATCAAACCGCTTGATCACAACGGGATTAAATCGGGCCGGCCAGTGCACCCGACAAAGGCCGGTGGAGTATGCTGGGCAGCCATAGGCTAGTGCAGCACCACGCCGAGCATGGCGGCCATCACTACTGGAGCTGGAGTCGCAGTCGTCGCAGCATCCGTACTTAGGTCGATGGTGCAGCCTGCGTCGATTGTGACGGTAGGCACGGGCATCATCGACGTGATAGCGCAGGCTATCATGGATGTTTGATGCCTGAGTCGGACGTTCGGAGAAAGGCTTTCGAACAAGCTGTTGCTCGAATAGGCGCTATTGTTATTCTGCCGATGTCAAGCACATTCATGGATCATGTTCTAGGCCTGATGACGTGGAAGCGATCGGGATGGACTCCGGGCTCGTCTGTACGAACATGACAGGCGAGAGCATCGACGTCCGTGCGAGGAGTTGCCATCGCTCACCAGAGAGCGAGACCCAGAGTGCCGGCTTCATCCTCGCTGCGAAGGCTCATCCTTGTCGGCCGCCTTATCGAGCTCCTCGGCGAGAGCCTGTGCGAAAAGAGCCGACCTCGCCCGAGCAGGATCAGTCATAACTTGGGCGATGGCTCGCAAGATCTCCCAGCTGGTGAAATCGCCTAGGCGGGCAGCGTTAGGCTGTCGAGACGAGGTGTGGTTCTCCCCGTGATCTTCCCATCGGAGAGTGGTGATAGCCTAACTGATGGCAACCCGAGCCAACCGATGCGCCTCCTCCGGGGTGTTCGGGTCACGATCCTTTGCTCCCTCGCTCGCCTCGTGGTTGTCGGCCATGAAGGCAAGGCTTTTGCGCAGCGGTGGCGAGGGCCAGAACATGGATGTGGAGCTCTTGTGCTCGGGAATCGCATTCGAGTCCGCGCTCGCCGAATACAACATGTTGATGTTTGAAGACGAAAGCGTTGGTGATGTTGAAGCGACGAAGTTCCTTCGAACAGGTGAAACTGTCAGGCCCCACAGTGGGTGCTAGCTGTCGATGATTGGGATCACCTGACCACAAGAAGTAGGTGAGAGTGATGTGAGAGCAAAGCCCAAGACCATGCTCGTCGAAAGGGACGAACTTTGATCGATGCTAAGGGTGAGAGGAAGGGAGTGGTTGACGTGAGGAGTTATACTGGTTCGATCCACCAGTACAGGTAACAGCTCTACTCCAGTCTTGCCCAGAGGAGTAAGGTAGACGATGATGCATTGTTGTTGAATACAAGAGGTGCTCGAGCCGAGGTCGAGGACTGGTCCTTTTGTGTCGTGTCTGCTCTCCTCTTTTCCTCCCGTTAGAGGGAAGATCTTTATACCTCTACTGCTTAGTTCATTACAGAAAATGGCTAGGCGAGATTCTCGAGGGAGTGGCATCAGATCGGGACATGATGCGCAATGAAGTACGGTGCTAACGGCGTTGGGAACCGTTGCCCATGTTTGCCTTAACTCAACCTTTTAAGGCCCCTCCTTGACTCGGTAACTACCGGTTTCTGCAATCCCACCAAGTCCTCTGGGCCAGACCTTAATAGCGAGTTGGGTCCTTGGTCGAGTGAGCTCGGTCCTTGGTCAAGCGGGCCATTGCCTGTGCATGGTAACCAATCCCCGACACTCTATTTCGCCAGAAGTTTGGGGAATCAATAACGAATTATATCAAAAGATATAGGGAGGAAAGGAATCGGTGTTTCAGTATTACATTACCCGATAATCAACTTGCCGATTTGGACTTCTAGGGGCTAATTCCCCAACTGAGGTAAAAATTTGGTGAACAAGAGTTCACCAATTTAAGTTATCTATTGCATAGGATATCAGCTCAAGAAGGCCGTTTTACCAATAATAGGGCCTTCAGAGATAAATTCAAGGCTAATTACAATAGAGATAAGGAAAAAGCTAAAGTTAACCTCCTCGACTACTGTTCAAGCAAGTCTTCTAAGGATGATGAGGCTGAAATAAATATAGCTGAATGGGTTAAGGGATCTAAGAAGTCCTTAGTCTGTTCTTGGCTTAAGCTGACTAAAAATAAGTCAGAAATAAAATACGCACTTGATGTTTCTAAGTACAATCGGCTATAGTGGACAACTGACTGAAGTTCGGTGAAGAGCCAACGATGTAGGTCCACGCCAATCCTTTCCCAATAAACATGGTTCAATGCCCTAGAAAAGGAAAAGAGCCTATGCAAGATGAAAGGTCAACGGTCGGTAGGCATGTTAATATTCAATTGACTTCTAGCGTCAAGGAGGCCCTAATGATTACAGTCGTCTCCCTACAAATATTGACCAACCATGAAGGAAAAAGCTCAAGGACGTTAAACCTAAAGGTGACATGGAAATCGACAGATGGTATAAGGCAGAGAGATTATCGCCACCACGACAGCCAACCTTTTCCCAATTGATTGAGAAATATGAAAGAAGAAATAATAGGCCGCATTATCCTGCACGTCGGCCAGACAATTTATATTGGCCTGATAATTTGGAGAGAGCTCACCAGCGATGCCCCTTCTGGCAATTTGTTGGGAGAGGGGACCCAATGGAGCACTATCCTCAAGATGATTGGCCAAGGTGATGAAGAGGAACGCGGTATGCTACACTAGCACAAAAAAAATCTACCGCATAACCAGAAAGCTACTTGCAAGAAGGGGATCACAGATTAGATTACTACTAGACGCGCAGTTGCGGAATCCTTCGCGTGTCAATGTAGTGGATCGTCCTCGCCGCAGTCGTTGCGTCGATGGAGTGGATCATCCTCCCACGCCGCAGTTGTAGCAGCGTCACCGCAGTAGTCCACACGTCCAGGGATGGAACGCCGTGCGTCAGTGTGCAAGCACCTGATCGCTCGGCAGGGGCAGCGAGAGGAGGAGGCTAGGGTTTCGGGTGAATCACTTCTAAACCGTGGAAAGCACACCCTGTGCCCACCCTCCTCCCCTCCTTATATAGCCATGAGATGAAACCCTAAACCAGGGCCCATCAGCGTGCTAAGCCCACGAGGTCCATTAATTACGGATCCAATCCAAATTAATGCATCCCAGCCCATTAAGTGTGTGACCCTGCAGGTTCACGTACGTTTGGACATGGATTCGAAAAACTCATTTTCAATCCAATAGTTGGTAGAGGCTCCTTGCAAAGTATGCCAACTCCCAAACATACTATGATCAACTCGGACAGAACCTATCAAAAGTACTCATGTAATAATTCCTTTGCCAAGTATATGAAGATTGAACTCAAGGCGAGAAGCATGTCATCCTTTGATGATTCAATCCATCTCTTGTATCCGTGATATATTAATAAGTTGTGATTGATTCCTCAATAACGGCATGGCCATGCACTTCCTTAATATCACACGAGTGGCCTTGTCATATATCTCCGTTTCATTGGAGTGGCAAATTCCATCTTGACTGCTCACTTCCCTCTGCATGTTTCATAGTAAACATGAAAGCTACCATTATAACTATCCGGTTAGGAAGTAGTGTTTGATAGCCCCAAGGAAAACTATTACACATGTAGGGAATATGACAATCTCAGGTCTAAGGATCATACATCTACTATGTATGAGATACAATGATGACACATAAGAATGAAACATTCTCGCGGTGTCCCATGGCGGGTCTATCTAACCCATGTTCTTCAACATGCGTCCACAATGTATAGATGATATCTCCATATCCCATGATCTATGAAGCATGATCATCGATCACTACATGTGCTAATCTATTCATCGTTGTCCTATACGATGATATCCGATCAGAGATATTTATCGAATTATATCAATAAGTAAAGAGCTTCATAAGCAAGTCACATACTTGTTGATCAATACAATGATATACATTCATTGGACCAATAATCATATTATTATTCATAAACATAGTCATGTTACAATCATCTAAATGATTGCCTCAAGGGCATAACACTAACAGGTGATCGGCTAAAGACATAATATCTAAACCGGTGCAAGACTACCATGATAATAGTCACAAAAGGCCGATCCATGAAAGGATTCCCATGCCAAATCAAGCCCGAGTACAAGTGAGAGAGGAATCAAGCTCTGCGACTCAGGTCGATCTGGCTAGAAAAATAAAAAATCTGATTGAACCTAAGCTAAGGTGGTGTCCTCTAGGTCTTAGTCGATCACAACGGAGACGACTTCAGCGGCTAAAGACCCAAGAGATGAGGCAAGCCGAGCAAAAAAAATAGAGAGATCAAGCTTTCAATAAGCTTCAGCCGATTAAAACTGTTAAAAAAGGAGTGGAGAAAAAAAGAGCCAGTTGAAGAAGAATTTGATTCAGCCGATGACTTAGATTCACCTTTGATTCGGTATAACACTGCACCAATGGACATCAACATGGTATTCACACTGCCGGGTGAATTCAAAATAAAGACTGAATCGGCTAAAGAGACGCTCGCTCAAGTTGTGTTTAGGGGTTCAAGATGAAGTCTTCGAGAAACCTCAAGATGCTCATCGGCATCTAAAGCCGTTATACCTAAAAGGGCATATTAACGGCAAGCCGATATCAAGAATGCTCGTTGATGTCAAAGCAACTATCAACTTAATGCCATACAATACCTGCAAGACGCAGGGTGAGTCCAATAAAGATCTCATTAAAACTAATATGGTTCTAAATGATTTCATAAGCGATCCCAATGAGGCAAGGGGAGTCATGGTAACAGAGTTGATAGTCAGCAGCAAGACATTACCGACTGCCTTCTTTGTAGTCGACGTTAAGGGCAATTACAGTGTTTTGCTTGGGCAAGATTGGATTCATGGCAATTGCTGCATACCGTCGACTATGCACCAAATGCTCGTTCAGTGGAACAGGGATGAGGTTAAAATCATTCAAGCCGATACATCGACTCATATTGCCATGGCCAGTTCAGATGCGAATTGGCAACATAAGGAAGCTGAATGTATATCAGGCAAAGCTTTGGACGATTGTGATTCCATATGCATCAACAAGACAGGGCTTATTCCAATCAATGTGAGACCAATTACACTTGATCAACTCATAAAGTTTTGCACCGATGGAGTCAAAATCGGCAATGAAGGCTTTACAAGACAAAATGCAAAGCTATCGGCGAGTGACTAATAGCTATGAGGCCGTTGAAGATTTTCAAGAAATTGAGAAATTAGGCCAGGGTTTTACATCGACGGATTTGTTAGAAGAAGTCAATATAGGTAATGGTGATAGAAAAAGACCATGTTTTTTTAGTTCAAGTTTAGCTGTAGATTATAAGGAGAAGTTGGTCAAGATTTTGAGAAATTATACATATTGTTTTGCTTGGGAATATCATGAGATGCCTGGTTTAAGCCAACAAATTGTCGAACATCGCCTACTTATAAAGCCAGGTTATCGGCCATTTAAACAGTCTCCTAAATGATTTAATCTGGCTTTGTACAATATTATAAGAGAAGAAATTGAATGATTACTGGAGACCAAGTTTATCAGGCATTGCCGATACGCTGAGTGGGTTTCTAACATCATTCCTGTCATGAAGAAGAATGGTAAGTTAAGAGTGTGCATTGATATCAGGGACTTAAACAAAGCTATGCTAAAGGATGAGTACTAATGCCAATGCTGATATGCTTATCGACGCTGCATTAGGAAATAAGATCATAAGTTTCCTTGATGCTAATGTCAGATATAACCAAATATTTATGCAGAAGCCGATATACCTAAGACTACCTTCAGATGCCTAGGTGCTTTAGGATCATTTGAGTGGGCAGTAATGACGTTCGTCTTGAAAAATGCAGGTGCAACATACGAGCGTGCTATGAATTTGATTTTTCACGACCTAATTGGCCATATTGTAGAGATCTACATCGATGATGTTGTTGTGAAATCAAAAGAAGACTTGCAACATTTAGCCGATTTGGAAACAGTGTTCAAGAATACAAGAGCACATGGCTTAAAAATGAATACATATAAGTGTGCTTTTGGCGTGTCAGCTTGTCAGTTCTTAGGCTTCATGGTTCATGAAAGAGGGACTGAGGTCAATCTGAAAAGAATCAGAGCTATATCCAAAACCAGGCCACCAACATGTAAAAATGATCTACAAAAGTTGATTGGCAAGATTAATTATTTACGGTGTTTTATTTCATATATGTTTGGCCATATTAAAGCATTTACCCCACTATTGAAATTGAAAGACAATCAAGAGTTTGTATGGGGAGCCGATCAGCAAAGAGCTTTTGAAAATATTAAGGAATACTTGACCAATTCTCCGGTTTTGGCTGCACCACAAAAAGGTATACAATTTATGTTGTACATATCTTTTGAGGAGGAAACCATCGGAGCTATGTTGGCACAAGCGGTTAATGGAAAAGAAAGGGTTATTTTCTACTTAAGCCGACGCTTAATTGATGCTGAGACCAGGTACCCCTTTGTAGAAAACTCTGCTTATCTTTATATTTTGCTTGTACAAAGTTAAGGCATTATATTTTCGCATCGCCCTGTAAGGTTATTTGTAAAACCTATGTTATAAAATATATGCTTTCAGCTCCAATTTTGCATGGTCGACTTGGTAAATGGGCCTATAGACTCATCGAGTTTGATCTAATATATGAATCGACTAAGGCGGTAAAAGGACAAGTAATAGCTGATTTTATAACAGGACATGAGATTAATGCTGATCTGGTATCAATAGCCCCTTGGCAATTGTTTTTTGATGGATAGTATGTCGAGAGGGCGATGGTATTGGAATAGTGCTGATTTCGCCAGAAGGGCATAATTTTGAATTTGCATATAGACTAAATTGCCGATGTTCTAACAACCAAGCCAAATACGAAGCATTATTTAGAGGCCTACATTTACTATAGAATATCGAAGTTGATTCTGTTGAGGCCTATGGTTATTCTTTATTGGTTTTACAGCAAGTTATGGGGGAGTATAACTGTTATGATGAGATTTTGGTCTAGTATTTAGAGCAGTGCCTTGCTGTAATCGACTTGTTCACTTCTTTCTCTATTAGCCATATTTCTCGAGAAATGAATGACAAGGCTAACTTACTAGCTCAACAAGCATCGAGCTATAAAGTTTTTGGCCAACATAAGGAATATGAGCCGATTGAGAAAACGGTCATGTGTGTGTCAACCAATGACTAGAGGACAAAAATAATGGAATACTTGATTGATCCGTCTAAAGCAACTGATCGAAAAATTAAGTGACAAGCTTTAAAGTACGTTGTCCTTGATGACATGTTGTTATATTATCATACTTTAGAGGGTTTCTTTCTAAGATGTGTTGAGGCCGAGGAAGCTAAGGTAGCCATGGGAGAAGTACATAAAAGGTATTTGTGGATCCCATCAATCAGCTTATAAAATAAAATTTTTGCTAAGGCGTAAGGGGTATTTTTGGGTGACAATGCTGGATAATTGCTTCAAATATCCAAACTTTTCAGAAATTTGGCAACGTGCAAATGGCTTCAGCATCAGCTTTACACCCGATTATCAAGCCTTGGCCATTTAGTTGATGGGGGATAGATGTAATCGGACAAATATTTCCTGCATCTAGTAAAGGCCATGAGTTCATATTGGCCGCGATAGATAATTTTTCTAAATGGGTTGAAGCCATTCCACTAAAAAAGGTTACAAATGTTAAAGCTATCGGTTTTGTTACGGAGGATATTACCCATCGGTTTGGGATTCTACAAACTATTACGACCGATCAAGGAACTGTGTTTATGTCCGATGACTTTCAGAATTTTGCCAAAAGTTTGGGTATCAAACTATTGAATTCATCGCTTTATTATGCTCAAGCTAATGGTCAAGCCGAATCGTCTAACAAGACGTTAATCAAGCTGATCAAGAGGAAAATTGATGAAAAACCAAGGAATTGTCACTCAACGTTTTCAAAGTCATTGTAAGCTTATCGGCTTGCTTACCATGGTGCGACAAAGCTTTCACCTTATCAATTTGTCTATGCACAAGAAGCTATCTTACCCGTAGAGATCAATATCGATTCCATAAGAGTAGCCAGGCAAAATGATTTTTCGGCTCAAGACTACAAGGATTTGATGATTGATAATTTGGATGATTTGGCAGAGTTGCTTTTACATACATTGGATTGGCTCAAGAGGAATAAGGCAAGAGTTGCTAAAGCATACAAAAAAAATGGCTATGTCTTTCTGCAAAGCTGATTTGGTCTAGAAAACTATACTACCTATCGGCTCTAGAGATAACCGATTTAGCAAGTGGTCTCTGACATGGGAAGGGCTGTATAGGATTCATCGGCTTGTGGATGGTAATTCCTATAATTTAGAAACGTTAGAAGGCATTGTATTTCCTAAAGCGATTAATGGAAAATACTTGAAGAAATACTACCCTAGCAATTGGATTGGGGCGTAATCGGCCAAAGTTAACTTTTAGTTTTGAAAAAGCTAAATTAACTCATTGCGGTTAATTGTGGCTAGGCTAGAACTAACATGAAAGCCGATCACATACATCACACTTTGTAAGAAAACATAAATTAAATCAGTTAAACACCCGATCGATATTAGAAAATATTCGAAACATTCCAAAAGGTTAAGACAACCAAGTGTTACAAATATTCATAACCGTTCAAGACAACCCATTACAAAGATAAGTCGATTAAAGCCCAGAACCATGAAGCCTAGCACCAAGTGCAGAGAGTGCAGCTGCAGCTGTAACACCCTGACGCAACACGTGCCCTGAATGTCATCACAAGAAGCACAAATATTAATAATTGCTTCAATTACACACAAATTTCAGCAAGCAACCTAAATAAAACCTCACATCTATAATAGGCCTTGAGCATAATCAATTGAGCAACCACAAAGCAATAATCTCATGCATAAAGACAACTAGAAAAGCATTCTAGCTAATCAATTGAGCAACCACAAAGCAATAATCTCATGCATAAAGACAACTAGAAAAGCATTCTAGCAAATAATTTCAGTAACATCAACATCTCATAACTAGTCCAACAATTATGCTCAACAAATAACACAGTTTTACTTATGACCAAGGTAACATTTAGACAACGATACCAAATAGGGCATATCCAACTGTTAAACAATGACCCATGACTGAACACTAATTTTATTATTTATGGTGAAATTGCTCCAAAGCTAAATGTTATGAAAGGAGTATGAATGTGTATGACGTGGTGAAGCTAGTGCCATCCCTTCATGTCGTCCTCAAAGAACCTAAAACATTAAATAAACAAGCGTGAGTCCAAAAACTCAACAAAGTATATCATACCAGGGTAAATGACACGAAGTTACTCAACAACAAGAGACAACATATTTCCTCGTCCATACAAGTGGTGAATCTTAATTGTTAGAATCACATTTTTAATCTCATATTCAATGCACCATGCTTTCATGCTCAAAAATGCACCATTCATAGCCTATACCGGTATAGCTTGACTTCACACCGTAGTTATCGCACCCTTTCTTTCCATACCATCCAGTGGAGAGGCCTACAAGTAGGTCTCACTCCCATCCATCCCCGTGGATGGGTCTACTTGGTAGGTCTTATAATAGAGCACTATGGATTAGTCATAAGTCCACATATGACTTTCTCACTGACTTGGCTCGAAATCTTTTCATGTCATGAATGCACATGATGCAACATAATATCTCGATTTCACATTTGCCATGTAACCATGATATAAACATCTCGATCATATTATGACAGCAATAACATGTTTCATTAATAAATTCAACAAGTTAGTAACTTATTCATTTAACCCGAAGTTCATTTCAACCATCTTCGGTCGTACAATATACTAGCCTCTTTATCACGTGAAGAGGAGGGGAGTGTGTACGATCAAGGATAACCGACTAGATGAGGGGGTGAATAGGAGGTTTCTAAATTTTTCAATTTTAAACACAAACAATTTAAAACACTAAACAAGAATTGCTATTCCCTTCAACTATGTAACTAAATTCTCTAGCAAAATATCACACACTCTAGCAATTTAAGTGTGAATCAAGTAGAAATCTAAGCACAAATAATATACTTGAGAAAACTTAGAAGATTGAAACCAAACAGTAGAAAAGTAAATGTAGATCATAAGAGAACAAGAGACATGAATTTTTGACCTGTGGTCTCGGAGACTTGCCAGTCTCCACTACTCCAAGTTGAGGTGACTTGAACAACTTCAAGCTGACTCCACTCGCTTGAGCCTTCCTCGATCACCATGGTAGTTCTTCCCCGCTACGGGTAGGCAAACTCTGGCCTTCACAACTTGTTGGGGCTTCTCATAATCTCCGTTGAGAAGCACACCGTGCACGATCGCCTCTAAGCCGTCTAGAAGGCAGCAACCTCCAAGAATTGAGTATCTAAAGGCTCAAACTAAATGCAACGCTCAATCTTTGGCTCTTCACTCTCTTAAATGAAAATTGAATGCTCTTATAGAGAGAAGAAGACTTGCTAGAGCATAAATATCATCAATGAAGACCAAGAGCACCTCTAGAATGCAGGTGGGGGTGTATTTATAGCCCCCACCAATTTTTCTAGCCGTTGGAGCTCAAAATGGGCTGAAACCAGAATTTTTGGTGCTATCGCCTATGTAGGACCAGTAGCACTGTAACACCCCGGCATCTATCATGCCCGAATGCTACCAAACATAGAAACTACAATAATTAAATATCCCAAAACAAGCTAAATTCCAGCAAGGTTACCAATTGCTAATACCGAAAATTCAATGACATAACATCTGTTTTTATCATGAATTTAGCAGCGTTACTATCTGGCAAGTAATATCAATATATAAAGCATCTAAAGAAGCAATAAACATAAATGTAACATCCACAAAATCTCATACTAACAGTTCCAATCTCACTACAAAAAAAAACGAACCCAACGAGAGATTTAAGCACTCCAATTGACCATTTAACAAGTTTCATGACCTTTACTTATATCCAAGAATTCAAATCGTAACTTATAACATTGCCTAAAGTGAAATGCTACGTGAGGAGGTGTAGCTAATCCCTTATCCGCATGCCGACTTTTGGTACCTAAAAAAACAACATTAAACACAAGAGTGAGTTTAAAACTCAAGAAGCATAATGAAATGAGTGAAAGAACCATTTAGCAAACAACAACAACATATTCATCATTTTCATATTCATAATATCGTTAACAATTCGTACTCATCTCCTTGAATAAGATGCAATGCCATGCGATGCACATGTCCTCTCAAAGGCGTATACGGTATGGTGAGTGCACACCGTCGGTGTGCACCCTCTTCCCTTCCATCCGTAGATGGAGGGTGCCTACTCCTCGCTTCCATTCGCCACGGTGAATGAAATCACGATGTAGGACTTACTCTATGGCTCTCGGATTAGTCATAACTTTCTCACCGGCTTTGGGACTAGTTAGGACTTTCTCACATACTGGCGGTTAATGCCATGAATGCAACATGTACTAGTAACCCAAAACAACATGTACAACAATTTTATCTCATCTTGGCATAGCATTACTATGAATCAAGTCATCATATCGTGGTTAACATTAGACATAGCAAATTAATCTATCAGTTACTCGTTCATCACATAAGCATCAACATAACAAACCACTCATCAACTAGTCCATGGCACACACAGCATCTCTAACAATTTCCTACCACACACTACCCATTCCAAAACACTTGCCTTAACCACGAGGAGCGGAGTGGCGCAAGGTTGAGGCCACTCCTGAAGTCACACCACCTGAAAATAAATTGCATACATCTCAACACAATGCAATCACAGCACATGCAATAAGTTTAGCGACATCGAACTTACGCCCTACTCCAATTTTATTCCTTTCTCGCTCAGCGAACAAAACCGCCCCTTTGATGTCCCGATATTCTAAAGGTTATAAGTTCCACCCTTATAAACCAAACCTCAGGGACCAAGAAATTTATGAAACTACTAAAAAATACCCACTAGAAACATGTTAACCAATATTCTCAAATAAAACATTTAGCCTTTCATCTTTAGCCCTGAAACCCAATCTGCTACCACATTGGACAGCAGACTTCAAAATAGCATAACTAATTTTATACAATTCCAAATGAAGTAAAGGATAACATTTCTGAAATCTACAGGAAATTTCCTAACTTAATCTAGTCATTAAAAAAAATTCAACATCTACATAGCCCTACTCTTCAGTTTTCCGCGACTGCTGCCAGAAGAGACAGATTCTGGACAGTAGTCACTAAAACAGCCATAACTTTTGAACTACCCAACCAAATTTCATGATCTTGGTCTCTAAATAAACTTAAGACGATTATCTACAACTTTTCCAACAGCCAACCCCTCTGAAAACGACTGGAACTATTTTTAATCTCTGACCTAAGATTCAGATCAGCACTGCTCGAACCCAGATCTCGCCCCACAATACAAATTCTCCCCAAACCAATCTAGTCACTGCACAAAAACCTGAAATTCTATCAATTAAATCACCAAAACAGATCCACAAAAAAACTCAAACCTGAAAGGGGGACGCCAAGAGGGAGGAGGGGCGTCGGGAGGAGCACTCGGAAGGGAGGGTGCAAGAAGAGGAGGCGCAGGGAAAGGAGGCGAGGGAGGAGGGGCTCTTTGGAAGGGGGGGTGGCTGCAAGTGGAGGTAGGGTGGCTTGGGGGGTGAAAGGGGAGAGTAGGCTAGGGTTAGGGAAACCCCCTATGGGCCATGACGCTCCACCTACAGCCCAGAATCAGCCCACACCAACCCAAATCTCTCTCGGAGGCCCAAAGATAGCCCTCAAGACCCACACTAACCCTAAAACAGCCCACCGCCCCTCGAGTTAAATTTTTTTTTTAGATATTACAAGCACCAGGCTCCAAGTCAACGGTTGGAATAGTGCATTAAATGCACTGCCACAGACCGTTGTACTGGTGGTCCGGTGCTACCGCCCAACAGGGACCGGTAGCACCAGACTCCTTTAGATTTTTTTCTCTAAAAAGGAGCTTCTCTGTAATTTTTACACCGAGCTCAAAAGCCGGTGCTACCGCTCGCCCGATAGCACCGCACTACCATGGGCGGTAGCACCGGACCGCCCGACTGCTCAAAAATAGGTCTTCTCGAATATAGCACCGAGCTGAGGGCCGGTGCTACCGCTCGCCCGGTAGCACTGCTCTACCATGGGCGGTAGCACCGGACCGCCCGACTGCCCAAAGATGGAGCTCTCTGGAATTTTTGCACCGGACTGAGGGGTCGGTGCTACCGCTCACCCAATAGCACCGCGCTACCAAGGGAGGTAGCACCGCTCTTCCAGAGAGCACAAAAGGGTGCTCTCTGAAATTTTTACACAGCCCATATGGCCAGTGCTACCGCTTGCCATGTAGCACCACGCTACCATGGGCGGTAGCATCAGGTTTCCAGAAACTTCAAATTTGTCTCCATAGAGTTATTCTATGAGACTACTGATGCGCCAACAGTCCGATCTTCCGATACGTTCTACTTTTGCGGAACGGAGACGTTCCCGTTCCAAGGGCTTCCAATCAGCGGAGATTGAATCCTTGCAATCGCAACACCCACGCACCTATCGTTATCAACCGTGCTCATGCCCGGATGACCTAACCGTGAAGGTTAATTCCTGCACGCAGTAGAAGAAACGAGCAAGAACGAGAAAGAAAACAATCTGACAATTCAAACGATCAAAGTTGAGGTTATCTCTTTCACCAAACCAGGTCTTGTGACACTACTCCGATGAACAAGTGTTTCACACGCGTGGGGAACAAACTTAGCAAATAACCTAACCCTAAAAGTAGAGGCGGCAAAGTATATATAAGGGCGAGTTACAAAAAGTGATCAATCAACGGTTTTGATTCGAAGTCTGCAACAGCAGCAATTTTTTGCATTGATTTGGAGGCCTTGCCTAGCGAATCTGGAGGTAGGATTGTATGCAATAGATAGGTATTGAAATAAGCTTTCCAACGAGTGGTGGATCAGCCCAAACGGACTTCGTATGAGGAAGTTATGGCCTTTTTAGTCCAACGCTGTCAGGATGACTCCGAGACGAGTTGTAGTCCGAATTGAAGTGCACAGGCGGCATCAATTTGGCTTGTACTTTAGTTGAACGTGGCTTGTAGATGTTCAACTTGTGTATGAGGTCTCCTTGAGTTAACATCTCCTCTCCCATGCTCCTAGGTAACAACACATCACAAGGAAAATTATGCAGTAGCACATTCTTATTAGAACAAGTATTATCACCTAAGAACGAGCTCACCTTGTAATTGAGTTGTCTTGCTCGGGCTCGTGTTATTGGACCAAGAGTTAAAGTTGTATCCATAGGAGTTATGTCATCATCATTCTCCCCCTCTAAAATTGGAGTCGTCCTCAACTCAATCTCATCTTTTTTGCCCATGTATGGTTTTAAATCTGAAATGTTAAAAGTGGGACTAACCCCAAAATCTGCAGGCAACTCAAGGTTATATGCATTATCATTAATCTTTACAAGTACTTTAAAAGGACCAACTGCTCGAGGCATTAATTTAGACTTTCTCAATTCAGAAAATCTATCTTTGCATAGATACAACCAAACAAGATTACCAGGTTCAAAGGTTAATTGTTTTCTACCCTGGCTACCATATGCTTTATATTTTGCATTCATCTTTTCAATATTTTCTTTAACTAATTCATGCATTTTTAAACTCAATTCAACACGGCTTTTAGCATCAAAATTTAATGTTTCAGAAGGAGGTAAAGGTAACAAATAAATAGGAGCACGTGGATTAATCTCATATACAATCTGAAACGGACTTACCTTGGTTGTGGAGAGTATGGACCTGTTATAAGCAAATTCAATATAAGGTAAGCACTCTTCCCACATCTTCAGATTTGTCTTGAGAATCGCCCGTAGCATAGTAGACAATGTGCGGTTGACGACCTCCGTCTATCCGTCGGTTTGAGGGTGACAAGTAGTGGAGAAAAGCAATTTTGTCCCCAATTTATTCCACAGGCTTCTCCAAAAATGACTCAACTTTGCATCACGGTCTGAAAGGATGGTATTGGGCACACCATGTAAACGAATGCTCACCTTGAAAAACAAATCAGCAATGTTTGTAGCATCATCGTTCTTATGACAAGGTATAAAATGTGCCATTTTAGAGAAACGATCAACCACCACAAATATACTATCCATTCCCCTCTTAGTCCTAGGCAATCCTAACACAAAATCCATTGAAATATCCTCCCAAGGAATGCTAGGGACAGGAATAGGCATATAAAGACCATGTGGATTCAAACGGGACTTAGCTTTATTGCAAGTGGTGCACCGTGACACATAGCGCTCAACATAATTCCTCATCTTAGGCCAAAAGAAATGGGCAGCAAGTACATCCTCCGTCTTCTTCACTCCAAAGTGTCCCATCAAACCACCTCCATGCGCTTCCTGCAAAAACAAAAAGCGAACAGAACTAGCTGGAACGTAAAGCTTGTTAGCACGATATAATAATCCATCATTTAGCACATATTTATTCCAAGTTCTTCCTTCTCTACATTTCAGATAAGCATATCTAAAATCCAAATCAGTGGCATACAAGTCGTTGATTGTTTCGAAACCAAAAATTTTATGATCAAGTTGTGATAACAAAGTATATCTCCGAGACAACGCATCGGCAATCACCTTGTCTTTACCTTTCTTATGCTTGATGATATAGGGAAACGATTCAATGAACTCAACCCATTTAGCATGTCGTTTATTCAGTTTCGCTTGGCTTCTAATATATTTTAAAGATTCATGATCGGAATGAATAACAAATTCTTTGGGCCAAAGGTAATGTTGCCATGTTTCTAACACACACACTAAAGCATACAATTCTTTGTCTTATGTAGAATAATTCAGAGCAGGGCCATTCAATTTTCACTAAAATATGCAACGGGTTTACCTTCTTGTAGTAACACTCCTCCTATGACAATCCCACTAGCATCACACTCTAACTCAAAAGTCTTACCGAAATCAGGGAGTTGAAGTAGAGGGGCATTGGTTAGCTTCTCCTTTAACACATCAATGGTGCCGCTATGGTGCTGAAATCCTTCACAAAACGCCTATAGAATCCTGTAAGACTATGAAAACTTCTCACTTGTGTGACTGTCTCAAGCGTCGGCCAGCTCTTGATTGATTCAATTTTCGCTTCATCCACTTCTATCCCCTGTGGAGTAACAACATATCCAAGAAAAGAGACTCGATCCGTTCAAAAGGTGCATTTCTCAAGATTACCAAACAAATGTGCATCTTTCAAAGCATTAAAAACAGCACGTAAATGTTCCATGTGTTCTCTATGTGACTTGCTATACATTAAAATATCATCAAAATAAACCACCACAAATTTTCCAATGAAAACACGTAAAACTTTGTTCATTACCCGCATGAAAGTGCTAGGTGCGTTAGTTAACCCAAAAGGCATGACTAACCACTCATATAACCCAAACTTAGTTTTGAAAGCAGTTTTCCATTCGTCTCCCAACTTCATTCTAATTTGGTGGTATCCACTTCGCAAGTCTACCTTAGAAAAAATGATAGAACCACTTAACTCATCAAGCATGTCGTCTAACCTAGGAATAGGGTGATAATACCTTATTATGATATTATTAATAGCTCTACAATCTACTCACATTCACTAACTACCATCTTTCTTAGGAACCAAAATAAGAACGCACAAGGACTAAGGCTCTCTCGTACATACCCTCGGTCCAATAAGTCTTGGACTTGGCGCTGAAGTTCCTTAGTCTCTTCGGGGTTGGTTCAGTAAGGCGCACGGTTTGGTAAAGTCACCCCCGGAATCAGGTCAATTTGATGCTCAATTCCCCTCATAGGTGGCAGCCCTGGGGGAAGTTCATCCGGGAAAACATCCTCATACTCCTGCAAAAGATTAATGACAGCAGGAGGCAAAGAGCTAGGCAATTTATCAAGGGAGAAATAAGCCTCTTTGCAAATCAAAGCATAGCAAGCCAAATCAGACTCATCAAGCGCAAGTAAATCATATTTTGTAGCAAGCATGTTAGCACCTTTCAATTTAATTACCGCCTTCTTAACACTAGGTGCTTTCTTTTCTTTTTTAGGTGGGCAAACTTCTGTAGCTACATCCTAATTTTCAGTGTTAGTTTCCTTCACCTGACATTCTTTTTCAGCTATTTCTAACTCATCTTTCAAAATGGCAGCAGGGGTCATTGGAATTAATTAAATGGTTCTTCCTTTATGTATGAAAGTGTATTTATTGCTTCTACCTTGGTGTAAAGCATCAATATCATATTGCCAAGGCCTAACTAAAAGCAAAGAACAAGCTTGCATAGGCACGATATCAAAATCTGCATGATCATGGTAGGTACCAATTCAAAAATGCACTCTCACAATCTTATTTACCTTCAACTTACCGCAGGAGTTGAACCATTGAATGTAATATGGCCGCGGGTGCTGCTGTGTGGTCAAGCCAAGCTTCTCGACCAACTCAAAGCTAGCAAGGTTATTGCAACTACCTCCATCGATGATGACACGACATGATCTTTCCTTCACAACGAACTTTGTTTGGAACAAGGTGTGACGCTGATTTTGCTCCGCTCTCTCCATTTGAGCACTAAGTACTCGCTGTTCTACAATACTCATATACCTCTCAGAAGTTTCAGCTCTAAATCTGTCCACTCCATCATCATCACTACCCGTCGCATGTTCGTCACCTGCGGGGTTAGCTGAAACAAGCGTCAAATCTTCATCATCAATATCACTAGCACTAGTATACTCACCATCATCTTTGGCAATGAGAGCTCGCTGATTTGGACAGTCTTTCATCATTTAACCCCATCCCTTACAGTGGTAGCACTGCGTGTCACGTTTCCTACCCGTGGAAGCAACTGATGATGCGTTCTTTGCCGGTGCTTGCACCGTCGCTGATATGCTTGCTGTGGAAGCACGTAGTTGTGGTGTGGAATCAACGGGATGTGCACGAAAAGAAGATGATGCAGAGTGACCAGCAGAAGGTGTCGCAGGTGGCGCCCTAGGTGTGGCCCGAGTTGGAGGTGATCCTCCAGAAGTAACTCCTCATGATCGAGCTTGTCGTCCCTGTACTTCCCTTTCAGCTTTGCAAGCAAGATGGAACAAACGAGTGATATTATGATAATCCTTATACTCTAATATGTCTCGAATTTCACGATTTAAGCCCCCAAAAAATCTAGACATTTTTGCATCCTCATCTTCTTGCACTTTACAACGCAACATACCAATTTGTAACTCCTGATAATACTCTTCTACGGACTTATTACCTTGGTTCAAGAACTGCAATTTATTCAATAAATCTCTAGCATAATATGAGGGTACAAATCTAACTCGCATGCATTCTTTCAAACCATTCCAAGTGGTTGGGACATTATCTGTTTGTTTAATTTCATGCCACCAATATGATGCAAAGTTAGTAAATTCACTAGTGGCAAGTCTTATTCTTTGTACTTTTGGGACTTCAAAGCATGGAAATTTTTGATCCACAGATAGCTCCCATTCTAAATATTCATCCGGATTATAACAACCCGCAAAATATGGCATGGTAAACTTAACTTTAGAAAATGCATCATTAACATTACCATGATGTCGATTAGCATTACCATTGTTACCTCCCATACCATGATGATTGCGGCGAAGATGATCGCCAAAACGGGCATTCCGTTCAATAGATTGATCTATATTGCCGACACTTTCTTCTCCTTCATCATCCTCTATGTCGTCGACAGGGAATGCTTCTTCATCTCTAGCGGCAACAAGATTGCCCTCCCTTCGACTTCCATTGAGAGGTGCAGGATCTGCAGGTGGAGGTGGCTGCCTCTCTAGGTACTCCATTCTGGTGAGGAGGTTAGCAATGCTCTGCTCAATTCGCTCCATCCTATGTTCATTGTCTTGAGCAAACTTGGTGAGGTTTGCATCGATGCCTCTCAGCGCGCTTTGATGATCCTCCACGTACTTCATGAGCTCAATTTTTGCAACACATTCGTCTCCATCCGGAATTTCTTTATGTGATCCTGTCATTGTTAGTAGAAGACAAGAAGGAAAAATGGAGTATATATTCTTCCTATCAACTACTAGGTGGTGGACAAAAGGGAAAAGATCACTCTCGCTCAAGCTTCTTACCAAGCTCTTGCAAGTTTCTTACCAACTGTGACAGGTGGTGCAATCCGGTAGGCTGGTTCGTGATAACCTATGACAATGGTGGGGTATGCGATTGCAAAGTAAAACCTGCAACTGAATTGGAAGAGAGTGGAGCTCGAAAGGCTATGTATGAGTAGCAAAGGTTATGCAACAATTCAAATCAGAAATTGCAAAACTAAAAAGTAGTGCCAAGCTAGTCTGTGTTGCCAGCCTAAACTCGTCACAGACCTAGTTATGCGAAGCGAAGCACACAAATATACAAAGGACACAGAGGATTCCAGCACTTCTGATTTTTTTTCAATGCGGCTTTTTATTTTTTTTTGCACTGGCCTTTTTCTCTTCTCACTTCTTTTGGTGCGGCTCTCTTTTTTTTATTTTTCTCAGAGATATACTATCCATCTCAACTAAAAAAAAAGGATGAAAAACAACAATCCCACTTTTTCGAACGAGATAGAATACTAAACAAATGACTGAAAGATGACAAAAAGATGGCACCGAAACTTCCAGGGCCCAGAACTCGGTCTTAGAGGCCGATTTTGAGGGTCAAAAATGCACAGGTCCAAAGATGTGTGGATTTATCCTCTTCGAAACCAAAAAAATAGACCCAAATCGATGTCCGTATGCAAAAGTTATGCCTGTTTTACTGAACGCTGCACGAACCCTTCTTCTTCTTGGACACAAAATCCGAACTGATGCCCTAGGATTTCCACGGCAAACAAACTCAACTGCTACAACTAGGAAAAGACTTGATCTAGACTCGGGCAACATAATGACACAGCGGGGGAAAACAATTCAATAAAGCAAAAACCGAAAGAAAGTGCAAAGGATCAAAGGGGTTTGGACAACGGAAACAAGGACAGCGACAAACGCAAATATTTTTGGGGCCAATATTTTTTTGGACACTAGGATGATGGAAAACTAACCAATGGAGAAAATACGAATTACATAACGAGCAACGCAGCTCTAATACCAATTGATGCGACAACGGCCCGATCTTCCGATAGGTTCTACTTTTGCGGAACGGAGACGTTCACGTTCCAAGGGCTTCCAATCAACGGAGATTGAATCATTGCAATCGCTATACCCACGCACCTATCATTATCAACCATGCTCACGCCCGGATGACCTAACCACGAAGGTTAATTCCTGCACGCAGTAGAAGAAACGAGCAAGAACAAGAAAGAAAACAATCTGACAATTCAAACGATCAAAGTTGAGGTTATCTCTTTCACCAAACCAGGTATTGTGACACTACTCTGATGAACAAGTGTTTCACACGCGTGGGGAACAAACTTAGCAAACAGCCAGGTAGGGGCAGCGCTATAATCTTTTCCTAAAGACTCGATGGCAGCAACCGGCGGATTTATTACCACCTTCTTCTACGGGCAAGCCTTCCATTTCGGAAGTTTTGATTTCGTCGCGGATACGCTTGGAGAGCTTGTATGCCTGGTCCAAAGCCAGATCCAATCTGGTGAAGATCAGACCAACCCATCTCAGGTATGCCGCTCTGTCTCACTCAGAAAACCAGTCAGCATTATGAAGAATTGCTGCGATTTTCGCGGCATCTTCGCGATCGAGGAGCAGCGGACCGATCTCCACCAAGAAGACCAAGAGTCCATGGAAGAAGATCGCCTTCGTAAGGGTAAGGAGGTGCAGGTGCGATCTCTTCGATCGCACGGCCGCAATGTCCGCGAGGAGATCCTGCAGTCCAGATTCGGAGACCAATCCGTCTTTCGCACACCGATGCAGAACGTCGTCGCTTCCAAGACGCTTCTTGACACGCTGGACCCGATGATTGCATCGGATAGCCCGACGGCCCCGATCGTCGCCCAGATCGAGGCCATGGTGACGGCGGCAGCAATCCAGCAGAATCAGGAAAAGCCGGCAGGTGAAGCGCACTCGCGCTCCCACGCGGCTACTCATGTCGCCAGCAGTCGAACCGCAACCAGTCGGAATAACGGCAGTCGGCGCCATACGCCACCTCTCGGCGATACACGCCAAATCATCAACCGTGACCTCCGCCAAGACATCACCCCTAGACGACAGGAGTGAGACGAAGAAGAGCGACGCGGGCACCACGACGATTATGAGCGTTTCGGCACCGGCCGTGATCGACGAGGCGATCAGAGGTACGACGACCGTGACGACCATAGGGACTATCATCGCCGGGGTCGGGACAACGAAGACCATCGAGCCATGAGCTTGCCGTGCCGAACTCTCCCCCAGCACGTTGATGACCACCGCCGAGCCCGAGGCTTGCCACGCCGATCTCCCCCTCATCATGATGAGAGATCTATTGACGAGATCCGAGCGTTTACTCCTCAGCTGCGCCGAGTGGTATGGCCCGATGGATTCAACCCCAAGGGCATCGTAAAGTTTGACGGGGAGCAAGATCCTGAAGCTTGGCTACAGGTCTACGCCCTGGCGGTTAAGGCCGCCGGGGGCAATCAAAACGTGATAGCAAATTATCTACCGATCAATCTCACCCCCTCAACTCAAGTTTGGCTCACAGGGTTACCAGCGAACTCGGTGGACTCCTGGAACGATCTCTGCGAACAATTCATCGCGAACTTTCAGGGAACCTACGAGAGGCCTGGCACCCCGTGGGACCTCTACCAGCTTCATCAAAAGAAGGACGAGACGCTGAGGGACTTCATCCGGCGTTTCATGCAGAAGAAGTACACCATCAGGGATGTATCTGAAGCGGTGGTGGTAGCGGCCTTCCAGAAAGGGGTAAGTGATCCTGATCTAATCAAGAAAATGTCCCGAAAACCCTCGGCATCTGTGAAGGAGATGTTCGCGCTTGCCGACCGCTACGCCACAGCCTCAGACACCCTGGCTAAACGCCAAGAGGAACGCCCACATCCGAAGAACGAAGGCGATAAGCCCGAGTCCTCCAAGCACAAGGACAAGAAGCGGAAGGGCGAAGAGCTAGTAGCGGTGGCGGCGCGATCGACCCGAGCCATGCGGAGAGAAGCGCCCGACTACAGCACCGTCATGGAAGCGATCTGTCCCTTCCACCCTAAAGGAAAGCACGCTGCCAAAGACTGCTTCACTTTGAAGCGTTTTGCATGGGAGAGCAACAAGCAGTTGGCTCCAGCCAAGGATGAAGTGGCCAAGAAGAAGGATCTTAATGACAAAGACGATTTTCAAGAGCCCAAGCAAGAGCTGAACTACATATACGGGGGCTCCACCGGATACGAGTCCAAGCGGAAGCAAAAGCTTACCGCTCGGGAGATCAATGCGGTGGAACTAGTGGCCCCCCAATATCTGAGGTGGTTCGAGGTACCAATCACTTTCGACCGATCGGATCACCCCAACCGGGTTCTATATCCGAGTAAGTTCCCTTTAGTGCTCGACCCTATTATCCGCAGCGTGAGGCTTAAGAAGGTCCTGATCGATGGAGGGAGTGGACTCAACGTCTTGTTCTCCAAAACTTTCAATGACATGAACATTCCCCTCTCCGAGCTAAGGCCGAGCACTCAGCCGTTCCATGGTGTGATTCCTGGAGCATCGTCGCTTCCACTCGGGCAGATTTCCTTGCCCGTCACCTTCGGCACCAAGGACAACTACCGGACCGGGTACATAAATTTTGAGGTAGCAGACTTCGAGATGGCGTATAACGCTATCCTGGGAAGACCTGGATTTGCTCGATTCATGGCCATTCCACACTACACCTACTTGACGATGAAGATGCCGTGACCAAGGAGCATCATCACGGTCCGCAGCGACATCAAGTTGTCCCTAGAATGCGACCAAGCGAACCATGGACTTGCCGAGTTGCAGGAGGCAGCCGACGAAAGAAAGGAAATCCAAGCGGAAGCGGATACATTGCAGGAGGAAGGCGACGTCCCGTCCAAGAAGAAGGCCACGTCAGGAATGAACCCTGGCGAAGAAATCAAGAGAATCAACCTCGACCCGTCCGACTCGTCCAAAACAACTCTGATCGGGACAGGGCCCGAAGGTAAATAGGAAAGCGCGCTTGTCACCTTTCTTCACGCTAACAAAAATATCTTTGCCTAGAAACCATCCGACATGCCGGGTGTTCATAGGGAGGTGATCGAGCACTCCATACACGTCGATGAAAAAGCAAAACCCATCAAGCAAAGGCTTCGGCGATTCGCTCTAGATCGCCGGAACGCCATCAAGTAGGAGATCACGAAGCTATTAGCTGCAGGTTTCATCAAAGAGGTGTATCATCCCGATTGGTTAGCAAATCCTGTACTAGATCAAAAGAAGAATAAAACTTCGCGCATGTGCGTTGATTATACTGATCTCAACAAGGCATGCCCGAAGGATCCCTTTGGGCTGCCCCAAATCGATCAGGTGGTTGACTCGACCGCTGGGTGCGAAATTTTGAGTTTTCTCGATGCCTACTCAGGTTATCATCAGATTCGCTTAAAGGTGGAAGATCATATCAAGACTTCGTTCATCACGCCTTTCGGAGCCTTTTGCTATACCACGATGGCGTTCGGTTTGAAAAACGCTGGTGCAATGTACCAGCGTGCAATTCAGCGTTGCTTTCACGACCAGCTCGGACGCAACGTGAAAGCATACGTGGACGATGCTGTAGTAAAAACATGGGAGAAGAAGGACCTTATCACCGACCTAACCGAAACATTCGAGAGTCTAAGGGCCTTCAGCATGAAGCTCAACCCCGAGAAGTGTGTTTTCGGAGTATCTTCGGGAAAACTGCTCGGGTTTATCGTATCGCAGCGAGGCATTGAGGCCAACCCAGAGAAGATTAGGGCCCAAATATGGGACCGCCGACTTGCCAAAAGGACGTCCAGAAGCTCACAGGATGCATGGCCTCACTCAGCAGGTTTATTTCTCGGTTGGGAATGAGAGGTAGGCCATTCTTTAAACTCCTTAAGAAGCAGGACAAGTTTCAGTGGACTCCAGAGGCACAACAGGCATTTGAGGATCTGAAGACCTTCCTGACAACGCCCCCGGTCTTGGTTTCACCGATGCCAGAAGAACCTCTGCTACTTTACATCGTGGCAACGACTAATGTAGTCAGCGCGGCGGTCGTCGTAGAAAGGGAGGAGCCGGACCACGTGCAAAAGATCCAACACCCGGTCTACTTCGTTAGCGAAGTCCTGAGCGAATCCAAGGTGCGGTATCCGCAAATTCAAAAATTATTGTATGCCGTGCTCCTAACGTCACACAAACTCAAGCACTACTTCCAAGAACACAATATTTCGGTGGTCACTTCCTTCCCAATAGGAGACATACTTCACAATCAAGAGGCCACAGGGAGAATTGCAAAGTGGGCGGTTCAGCTCGGAGCTTTTGATATTCTATTTAAGCCTCGCACTGCCATCAAGTCCCAAGCGCTCGCCAACTTCACGGCCGAGTGGACAGAGCTTCAAAGCCCGGCGATTGCCAAAGAACTCGAGTATTGGATGATGTACTTTGATGGTTCCCTCATGCTCAGCGGTGCGGGGCTGGAATCATGCTCATATCACCAAGCGGAGAAAGGTTGAGGTACGTTCTCCAGATACTTTTTCCCGCTTCAAATAACGCCGCCGAGTACGAGGCACTCATCCATGGGCTCCGCATCGCCATATCGCTCGGTATCCGACTTTTGGCGGTTCATGAAGACTCAATGCTCGTGGTCAACCAAGTGCAAAAAGAATGGTCCTACATTGAAGACAACATGGCAGCCTATTGCCAGGAGGTTCGCAAGCTAGAAGTTAAATTTGACGGCCTGGAACTTATTCATGTGCTCCGTCGTGACAACGAAGCGGCCGACGAGCTAGCAAAAATGGGATCCTGCCGATCTACAGTGCCCATGGGAGTATTCGTCGAGGAGATTCACAAGCCCACGATTAGCACTCGGACGAAGACAAACGCCCCGGCCGAGAAGAGCATAGAAGCAGAAGTCCTAGTCATCACAACCGATTGGACAACCCCGTATCTGTATTATTTGACGAAGGACGAGTTACCCGAAGATCGCGTGCAAGCTGAGCGAATAATGTGCCAAAGCAAGAGCTATGTGGTGATCAGCGCGAAACTCTATCGCAAGAGCTCCTCAGGTGTACTACGACGGTGCATATCAGAACAAGAAGGGAGAGATCTTCTCAAGGAAATCCACTCGGGAGTTTGTGGGAACCATGCGGCGTCATCAACACTAGTCGGCAAAGCCTATCGTCAAGGATTTTTCTGGCCGACCGCGGTCACTGACGCAGAGGACATCGTCCGGACATGTGAAGGATGTCAGTTCTTTGCGCGTCAGATGAACAAACCGGCACAGGAACTGCAGACCATCCCCATAACTTGGCCATTTGCGGTCTGGGGGCTCGATATGGTGGGACCTTTAAAAAAGGCTCAAGGTGGTCACACCCATCTTTTCGTGGCAGTTGATAAATTCACCAAATGGGTGGAGGCCAAACCAGTCGTGACAATAACAGTAGCAAAAGCCAAAGAGTTCTTTAACGAAATCGTGGTTAGATTTGGAGCTCCATACCGAATCATCACTGATAATGGCACCCAATTCAGAAGCGGCGTGTTTCAAGACTGGTGTGACGAACTCGAAATAAAAATCTGCTTTGCTTCAGTAGCGCACCCCCGGAGCAACGGGCAGGTCGAGTGAGACAATGGCATGGTGTTACAAGGCCTAAAAGCAAGAATTTTCGATCGGCTGAAGCCATACGCCACTCGGTGGGTGAAAGAATTGCCTTCGGTACTTTGGGGGCTACGAACCACCCCAGTAGAGGAACCGGGCAGTCACCTTTCTTCTTGGTGTATGGCACGGAGGCAGTCCTCCCCACCGAGCTCGAATTCGGATCCCCACGGGTCCGGAGCTATGAAGAAGTCACCTCGGAAGAAAGCCGGCTAGAAGACCTCGACCAGCTAGAAGAAGCCAGAGACGTCACAACGATTCAATCAGCAGAATATCTCCAAGGCCTACGGCGCTATCACGGTCGCAATGTAAGGAGCCGCGCATTCTCCAAGGGAGATCTGGTCCTTAGAAAGAATCAGAAATGCGAGCATAAGCTCTCCCCAAGCTGGGAAGGCCCTTACGTTGTAGATGAATTGGTACGCCCCGGGACTTACAAGCTCAAGCGAGAAGACGGCACGGCAATCAGCAACACTTGGAACATAGAACAGCTACGTCGTTTTTTCACTTGAACTTTGTAATCCAATTGTTTCTTTATGAATGAAAAGATCGATATTAAAGTTATTTTTTACATAATCTCCTCGAGATTTATGCGTCCGAGTGCTTCGCTCCTACGATATTAAGACTCTGAGACATGGGTCACGAACCATACCTCAGAGCCCGGGGGCTGGACTAGTCAGACACGATATGTCAAAACCACTAGGAAAAATATGCATGTTTAAAGGCAAAAATGCAAGAGTTAGGAAACACCTTCATATACTTTCAATTTACAGATCCAAAGTTTCTACAAAAGACAAAGAGGTGTCTTGGACTTCCTCCCAGAGCTCGGCGGCCCGATCCTCATCTACGTTGCAGGCGTAGCCCTCCTTGATAGCTTCAAGATCCACTCGAGGGTAAAGCGACTTTGTAACCGCCAGAGCCTGGCTGGCACCATTGGTCGCCGCCTCCCTCACAAGTCTCTTGAGCTCCTTGGGGGCCTCCTCCAACCGATTGATAACTTGGGCCCTACTGAGCGGCCTCTCGCCTTCGGGATGAAGCGAGCTCAGCAAGGGCCCCAAGGCTTCGCAAAGCTTTGAGCAAGACGCCTCAAGGGCATTAACCTTGTCATTGAAAACGGCGTACTGCGCCCGCGTCTTGATCTTATAATCTGCAAGCAGAGCAGGATTTCAAGGACCATGCAGAGGACGACGAAGATAAGAGCAGGTCGAGTGGACGAGAAATACCTTCCAATTCCTTTCCCGAGACTTCAAGCCGCCCCTGAAGCTTCACGACCTTAGAATCTCGAGCTGACACGAATATAAGGAAATCAAAAAGCCAGACGACTGAACGAGAAGTACGGGAAGGTTAAGAGATATTCACCTCGGAGGGAGCCAATAACATCCAGCTTTTTCTCCCATAACACCTGCAACTCTGACCGGAGAGCCCGCAGCTCGACCGCATGCCCGGCCTTGATCGATCCAGCCCGCCGGTATTCTGGCGTTTTGCATCTCCGGAGCATCTACCGAAGGTACTCGGCCTTCATCTCAGAATGCTCCCCTATTTTATATGATCAACGTGGGAACAGGTGACTACATGCCAACTCGCATAAGCAAGAAAAACGGCGAGCGCAGCAAAGTGGTTACCCGGGCGAGGCGTGCGCAGTTCGTGGCATGACTGTAGAAGTCGTTTCTCTCTTTCTCCTCCTCCTCCGAGTCTTCCAGGAGCTTCAAGCCGTCCTCCTCATAGATCCACGCGGCTTGCATTACGAGCCGAGGGCGGATGGGGGACGGCGGAACCCAGAGAATCTCCTCGACTTCGGGGAACGGACAGGGGATGGGCTCTTGAGCAACAGGGCCCGATGCCGAAGCGTGAGGCATCGGCGAACGCAGCTGGGGCTCGGGAGAAGCTCCGGCGTCCACGAGTGAGGCCTCTTCAACCGAAACAAAAACCTCCTTGGGCTCGGCCCCTACCGGAATCCCGGACGACTTCTCGACAGGAACATTGACTGAAGGATTCCTGCAAGAAGAACTATCAGCAAATAGAGCTGGCGAAACACGCCAATTAAAGAGTCGATACGGTAACAAACCTTTTGGACTTCTTCATCCTTATCGGTGGCTTCTTCCGTGCAGACGAGCCGCCCCTGGAGGAACCACTCGGGGTGCTGCCGGCTGAAGCCTTACCGCCTGAGTCCCTCGGAATTGGGTTCGGCCGCGCAGCGGGCGCCCCGGAGAGGTGGGCCACAGGCGCTAGAGCTCGGGCCGGCGGGTCCTGGATCTTGGGACCGCCTGTCGAGCGTGGGTGCTTCGCGGGGTCCTGAGTCACCGCCTTTTTTCCCTTCTTGGCGGCAGGGTCTCCCGCAGGAGACCTCACTCGCCGCTTCGGAGAATTGCCCACGCGGATGGGCATCTCCTGGAGGGGCGCATCACTGAAGAAAGCCACCCGATCCTGGAAAGGAAGGCCAAAGGTTGAAAGACATTCGGAGACAAAGACAGAAACCGCTCAATCCCAACTCGCTAACCTGGGGAGGGGGGCGTGAAGTGGTGAAAGACATTGGGCATCTAACGGTGGATATGTCGACGCTTGGGATGAAGAATTTGCCGACTCGAGCGAATACCTGTTCCTTCGACAGCTCGTCGGGCAGCTCCCTGGTCGGGTCATCTCTCCCTAGGTACGCGAATCCCAGATGAACTCGCTCTTTCAGGGGCTGGGTCCGGCGAGCAACAAAATGGAGAGCCAGACCTACCCCTGTAAGACCATCCCCCTTCAACTTCTCAATCAGCGCCAAAAGGTCTTGCACTTGGTCCATGTCGGCAGAGTCAGGGGTGGACACCTAGGAAAGTGACGCTTTGGGTCGGCTCCCGGCAAAGCTGGGGAGGGCAAGATCAGGGTTGGTGCAATAGAACCACTCGTGATGCTAGCCTTTGTTAGAGGTTTTGAAAGGAATCGCGAAGTAATTTTTCTTCAGCCCCTCCCGTAGCTGAAATCTGGCTCCCCCAACTACCTTGGGGTCACTCTTCGAGGAATAAGGTTTCAAGAGGTAAAAATGGCGAAAAAGATCGAAATGGGGGCTGATGCCTAAGAAGGCTTCGCAGAGATGAATGAAAAGGGAGATTTGCAGTATGGAATTGGGATTCAAGTTTACCAATTCGATGCCATAGAAGAAGAGAAGGCCCAGCCCACGCTGGAAGAAAGACACAAAAACCACCGCCTCTTCAGGACGAGGAGTGGGGACGGACTCGCCGGCAGCTGGTCGGGAGGAGGTCAAGGCCAAGTCTGGGAGGATGCCATCATCGACCATAGACTGCAGTTTCTCCTCTTTTATAGTCGAGGTCGTCCAATCCCGGGGCAAAGGCTGCAAGGAGGAAGGAGAAGACATCTTCGAAGGAAAGATCAGCGGCGGCGTGAGGATGCGAGCACAACAGCAATTTACCCTAATGGCGAAGAAGTCAGAGAGGTAAGAAAGCAGAAGGGGCAAGAGTGCGCAAGAAAGAGTGAACCGTCGGGCAACGCACGGACTGGCCTTTAAAAGCGGGAAAAGTTAGGTTCATGCTGATTAGGCGGGAAAAATCGCAAGACACCTGTCTCTACTCTGCGCACCGAAAGGACTCGCTGGCACGGTGGCCTGACAGACGGAGACAACCGTTGCTTGACCAAGTCGAGTCCAGGACACGTCGCAACCCACGATGAGATGCCTAGACACTCAATGCACCAAGCGAGTGTGAATATCCTCCAATATGGATAAAAAAATATCTTGTGATATGCCCCACGCCGGGTCTCTATTGGTTACCGCACGACGGATCATATATCACATGTTGAGCCTGATAAGGCACAAATCCAATGGTATGCCCCACGAGGGTCGAAAGGCTATGCGTCGTAATAAACGAGTACGGATACCACTCGGACAAAACCCTGATATGTCCCAAGATGGACCAGAGCTATATCCTACGTCAGTCGGATATAGGTATCACTCGGCCATGAGCCAGGAAAACCTTGATATGTCCCAAGTTGGACCGGAGTTGTATCCTACGCCAGTCGGATACGGGTATCACTCGGCAAAGAGCCGTATAAGCATGATACGCTCCAAAACGAGCCTAAGCCATGTCCTAAGGGGGTATCACTTGGCCAAGAGCCACGTATGATCGATACGCTCCAAGTTGGGCCTAATTTATATCTAGTGACTGTCGGGTGTGGATATCATTCGGTTACGAGCCAAGTAAATACGGTATGACCCGAGATGGACCGGCGCGAAATCATATAGCAATCGGGCATCAACATTGCTCAGATGATAACCGCGAGAATCCTAAAGTTTCCCAAGACGGGTCTAAGGTGAATCTCGCGCCAGTCAGATCGGGGTGCCGCATGGCCAAGAGTCACGCGAGATGTGATGAGCTTCACGTCAAACCTAGGCTACGTCCTACTGCAGATAGATGCGGACATCATCAGATTCAAGGGCCATACGAGTTTCGAGAAGCCCTAAAATGGGTCTGAGCCATGATCAAAAGATAAGCAAGAAATTCATTGGCAAAAGGTGCTTCTTTATTATATATTTCCTAGGCATTATGCCTAGGAAGCTATTACATTTACAGGAGAACTACACCTCCCCGCGGCGTGCCCGGCCGAGCGCTTCGACAATAGCTTCCCTAGCCCTGTAAAGGGCAGGGAAGATCTCTAGGAAAGCATCGATGGCGGCGCGGTCACGATCCACCGCCCTCTCCTCGGCCAGCTCCCTCAGAGCGCGGTCGAAGTCCACCCACAACTCCGCAAGTTTAGGGTTGTCCCTGTCGTCGTTGTACTTCCTCTTCGGCATGACGAAGATAAAAGGTATGAGAACTAAGTGCGAAGGAATACATTCTACAAGCGCCGGTTTGCCTTTTATAGCCAACACAGCAAAGATGAAGTAAAGGAGTCAGGAAGCCGAGAGGTTCGGAGTTAATTTAGCTTCACAAACCAAGGAGTTTTTTCAGAATACGAGTTGACACAGAAAACCAAGGCGACCTCGAAGACTATCCGGTGGTTAATCCTGGAGAGGAAATACATTAAGATTTCGCTTCAAGCGGAAAGGAAATATTCAATTCACATCTGAAATATGGGTTGGGTCCACAAGGCAGCTTGCAACAAGCCTTCCCGGCAGAAGATTATACTTAGGTGAAGCAAAGAATTAAGGATCATATTCGAGTCCTCCATAATTCGCTCGCTGTAAGAAGAAGCCTCCAATCCGAACGAGGGAACCAGTCGGAAGCTTAAACAAGAAAGCCCGGGACGACGATTCAAGCAGAAAACTTAATTGGGAACATAGCGATCGGATCACGAAGCACTCGAGGGCTACTGTGGAATATATTGAACCAGGTATCTCTATGACCGGACCAGCCTCACCAGAAGAAAGGAAAGGCCCAGAGAGGAGGCCCAAAGGCTATGCCCCGCGCCAAGCCAAATTGCCGTACGGAAAGGTGCATACCTTATAGACAGTTGAATACACATTTAGATATAAAGGATACGGTTGTAATCCGAGTTGTTTATAGGATAGATAAAGATGTAAACCCTATCCTGTAACCGACTAGAATCTCGTAACCAATCGAAATCTCCAAACCGATCAGGACTCTGTAAGCCGCACCACCCCCAGTATATAAGGGAGAGGGCGGGCAACAACAAGGCATCAAGCCATAGAGCATAGCACGCCTTATATTGCCCAGAGCACATTACGCTTTGAGCAATCTTAGATCCAAGAGATCCGTATAATCCCAGCACATAGGATTAGGGTATTACCTCTATCGCTGAGGGCCTGAACCTGTCTAATCCCTTGTCTTGTGTGACCTTCGAGTTTGAGATCTAGCGCCTGCCCCATAAATTTATTGCCGACTACAAAAGTCGACAAGTAGCGGCGGCTAAGTATATATAGGGGCGAGTTACAAAAAGTGATCAATCAACGGTTCTGATTCGAAGTCTGCAATAGCAGCAACTTTCGCATTGATTTGGAGGCCTTCCCGAATGAACCTAGAGGTGGGCCTATATGCAATAGATAGGTATTGAAATAAGATTTCCAACGAGTGGTGGATCAGCCCAAACGGACTTCGTATGAGGAAGTTATGGCCTTTTTAGTCCGGCGCTGTCAGGATGACTCCAAGACGAGTTGTAGTCCGTATTGAAGTGCACGGGCGACATCAATTGGGCTTGTACTTTAGTTGAACGTGGCTTGTAGATGTTCAAGTTGTGTATGAGGTCTCCTTGAGTTAACATCTCCTCTCCCATGCTCCTAGGTAACAACACATCACAACGAAAATTATGCAGTAGCACATTCTCATTAGAACAAGTATTATCACCTAAGAACGAGCTCACCTTGTAATTGAGTTGTCTTGCTCGGGCTCGTGTTGTTGGACAAAGAGTGAAAGTTGTATACATAGGAGTTATGTCCTCATCAACTAGAATCTTGACATAATGCATGATCTTGAGTATTTATTTTGAGCCTTTAGAACTTAAATGACATTAAGCGAACGTCAAGTCCCCTCTTAATAGTACGGCCCTAATCCTAGCAATCCGTTCTTTTTTCCAAACTCCGAGATCGGTTAAAGCTATGAAAAATATCCTGAAATGATTATACCTTGGCCGTTTCTTCTTAACGAGTTGATCTTCTCTTTATCAACTTCATGCTTTCATAATCATTGAAACTTGGACCAACCTATTCTCAAAATGCTCAATTTGGAATTGTTAGTTCTTTAACCATGATTGTCACTAATTACTAAAACTAAACAAAATTGGGGGCCTAGATACTTGCAATCTCCCCCTTTTTGGTAATTGATGACAACCCACATGAAGAAATTTTGAATTGAGTTTGATCTTTGAGTATACAATTTGGAAAACAAGTTGTAAACTCAAAGGCTTTGGCTTAAACATTAAACCAACAATAATTGAGAAGAAAAAATAAACTCCCCCTAAATATGTGCTTATGTATGAAGAGTGAAGTTTTGCACATTATGAGAAAGAAAAAAAATTTGACAGAGTTTCATTTAGATATTTGAATCCATGGATGAACATAGACCAATATAATATATATGCAAGCAACTACAAGCATTTAAACATCCACAGTATTCATAACAACAAAAGATCATCCAAACACAAGTATATCGTCCAAACACAAGTATAGCTACATATATAACTACACAAAAAAAATAAGAATGTTCGGCGACTTCAATTTCTTTTCTTCATATTTCTCCCCTTTGTCATCAAGTTCCAAAAGGGAAGGAGATTAGTGATAGCTCATGAAGATGGTGGATGAGAATGAGGAGCAGTGCGAGATCCATAACGCTGAAAAGCAAACGGAGCCTGCTGAGAGCGAAACTCCTCAAAAGATGAGCGGAGCTTGGAAATGGATGAATCAAGGCAGTTCACTCGCCCTCTAACCTCCTCCACTATCTGTCTCGTCTGCAACTGATACTCGTCCACGCGAGAGAAACTGCTAAGCATATCAGATCGAAGACCTGCTAGACTGCTCATCAGATCATTTCTTAGGCTATCAAGGAACTGATCATGAGAAGTCTGCTGAGATGATGGAGGGGCCTCTGTGGCAACTAGAATCTCTTGCGTTTGAGGCTATTGAGAGGAGGACTGATCTCGCTGACTGATAGCCTGAGGAGCTGCCTCACGGGGCCCATATGGCTTATGAACACCGCCACATCCCCCTCGAAATCTAGTCACTCTCTTGATGATCATCATAATGAATGGAGTAAAGTAGATTCTTTTACCTTTATCACAGGTAGATGAAGCCATCTCTCTGATCATAAAGTCCACTACATCAAACTTGTGCTTGAACATGACTTTATTCATGATGTTCCATGCATACCCTCTAATCTCATCATAATTTCCGCTCATAGGATGAATAGTCACTCTGACAATTCGATTAATAAGGCTTGCTGAGGGAAGGAGATGCGTCATTTTACCTGGACACTTGACTAGAGTGGCTGGATCATAGAACTCAAGCTGCCTAGTAAGGGGAAGAACTCTGTCATTGTGTATACATGGATATCCACTATGGTAAATCCCCCATGCCTCCTCTATCTCATTCTTAGTAACTGTGTGCACTGCGGCATCTGTCATCCAGGTGATGGACTCAAATGACTCAGAAACATGCAGTGTAGCATAGAATTGCCTGACCAAATCTTCATTGTAATCACACTTCTTGCTCACGAAATTTGACATCCCAGCCCCATGAAATAACTCAGGAACTCCCACAAACAAAGGAATTTTTCTAATATGGTCCCAGTTGACCCATTTATGAACAGCAAATTCCTTTTTTTTTGTAAATCTCTAATATACTTTTTGTTGAAACAAAGTTCTGAATCTATCCTCAGAGGCACTCCTAGGCCGCATGTATTGATTTGCTTGTCGAAGAGAGATGAAGGTGTCACCTTTGATTTTGCTCAGATCGACTGATGGATCAAAGTTGTCGAAGTTCTCTTGATCATCCCCTGATCCTGCATCCCTGTCTCCATCAATATCAACATCCATGTACTCATCATTATTGGTTTTCTTACTGCTAGACTCTGGTTCAACTTGTTTTCCTTTGGATTGCTTTGAGCTGCCGTCGATGTCTCGCTTACTCTCGTCTGACTTCGCGAAGTCTTGAGGCAATGGGAATGTCATCCTCACTGTCAGAAGCTTGAAAAGGAGTAGGGCGATCTCTATTTGCCGCAATTTTCTTGTAAGAACCAGTACCTCGAGTTTTAGGAATGATTACTGGAAACAAATATATAATTCAAGGAGTGAGATCAAGGTTATATGCCCTAGAGATAGAGTATCTTGCAAAACAACAAAATTTGTGCATAAATTGACTGCAATCCCAATGCTACCGCCCATACTAGTTGGGTAGCACCGGGCTTGTGGCGGTGCTACCACACATACTGGAACGGTAGCACCAGACTTAGGGTGGTGCTACCGCACAGAGACCGGTTTAGACAAAACTTGTGGTTTTGAGTGATTTGATTCAAGAAAATTAATCTAATGACATATAGAATCTTCATTAGACTCATTCCATCCACAAATTTTAACAAAATTAGCACAAATTTTTGCTACATTTCACAAGAACCCTAAAGATATGAAAAAGAATCTAGGGCACGGCAAAACAATGGATTTTTGATGATAAAAAGTGGAGAGATGAGTTACCTGAGGGGAGAGGAACTCAAGGAATTGATTAGCAAGAAGAAGATTTTGAATTTCTTGAGAATTTTTGAGTGGAGAACAAAAGGGGAATGAGGAGGAGAGAGAAAGCGTCGGTGCGGTATGAAGATAGAGGAGAGAGCGGTTGCACCGCACGAGACTTAACCCCCAAACCAGATAAATCCGGTGCTATCGCCTCCAGGCCGGTAGTACCGGGCTCCGGTGCTACCACCCATGTATGGGCAGTGCTACCAGACTTAACAGCCTAATAGGCTGAAAAATCATCCAAAAAGTGCCAAATGAGTTGAAATAGCTCATATGATTACAAATTTTGATTGAAAACATATATGAGCATCCCAACCTTATATACTAATGATTTCAAGGTGCAGATTATTTCAAAGGTTTTTATAAAAAATTCAAAATAGGATAGTTTCAAGTATTTTGACTTAATATGGTCTAGAATTACCTTTTTGAAGCATAGTAGCACTAATTTTGAACTTTTCACATTTTTGAGGATGTAGAATACATATGAAGAGTAAAATACTCCCCCTTAATGTGTGTCATATTTAAAGAATTAAGGAACATCAAATAAGATCCAAATAAACATCCAATAAAGATCAACCATGGTACAAATATTTAAGCCACATTTGAGATATCTATGGCATTTAATTCATTCCTACATTTACAAAAACGAGCTTCATCTAAGGGCTTAGTTAGGATATCCGCTAATTGATCTTTGGTTCTAATGTGACTAATCACAATATCTCATTTACTAACATGATCTCTCAAGAAATGATGACGAATTTCTATATGTTTGGTTCTTGAGTGTTGGACCAGGTTGTTAGCTATTTTAACGGCACTTTCATTATCACATATTAGAGGCATATTTTTAAAATTTATTCCATAATCCATTAAGGTTTTCCTCATCCATAATAATTGTGCACAATAACTACCGGTGGAAATTTATTCCATAATCCATTAAGGTTTTCCTCATCCATAATAATTTTGTTTCTTGGAGAACCAAGAAACGAGTGATCTACCTAGAAATTGAGAACTTCCTGAGGTGCTTTTTCTATCCACTTTACAACCCGCATAATCCGAATCCGAATATCCAACTAAATCAAATTTAGCACCCTTAGGATACCTAACCCTATATTTGAGGAATACTTTAAATATCTTAGAATTATCTTAACGGCCACTAAATGGCACTCTTTAGGTGAAGATTGAAAACGAGCACACATGCAAACAATAAACATGATATTGGGCTTAGATGCGGTGAGATAAAGTAAACTTCCAATCATAGAATGATAAAGCTTTAAATCTACTAGTTTACCTCCCTCATCAGATCAAGGTGCCCTTTGGAAGCCATTGGAGTCTTGATAGGCTTTGAGTCTTCCATGCCAAACCTCTTGAGCAAATCTTTCACATACTTGGTTTGACTCACAAATGTCCCATTTTTGAGTTGCTTGACTTGAAGTCCAAGGAAGAAGCTCAATTCTCCAATCATTGACATTTCAAATGCCCTAGACATCATATTACCAAATTCTTTGCAAAAATCTTCGTTAGTAGAACCAAATATAATATCATCAACATAAATTTGGTATACAAAGAATTCTCCATCAATTATTTTTGTAAAGAGTGTTGTATCAACCTTCCCAATTTTAAAACCTTTTGATATGAGAAAATCTCTAAGCCACTCATACCATACTCTAGGAGCTTGTTTGAGACCATATAGCGCCTTAGAGAGTTTATACACATGATTTGGATGTTTGGGTTTTTCAAAACCGGGAGGTTGTTCTACAAATACCAATTCGAATATTTGTCCATTTAAGAATGCACTCTTTACATCCATTTGAAATAATTTGATATCAAAGCAAGATGCAAAGGAAAGTAGAATTCTAATAGATTCTAATCTAGCTATGGGTGCATAGGTTTCACCAAAATCCAATCCTTCGATTTGTGTGAAGCCTTGCGCCACTAATCTTACCTTATTTCTTACCACAATACCATTCTCATCTTGCTTGTTTCGAAATACCCATTTAGTGCCAATAACGTTGTGATCCTTGGGTCTTTCGATTAGCGTCCAAACATCATTATGAGCAAAATTGTTGAGCTCTTCATGCATTAAGTTCATCCAATCTGGATCATCTAGAGCTTCATCTACATGAGTAGGTTCAAAAGAAGACACAAAAGAGTATTGTTCACAAAAAGAAGCGACGCGAGATCGAGTTTGAACACCCTTACTAATGTCACCCAATATTTGATCTATTGGATGATCTTTGGAGAGTCCGTGATGAATTCTTTGAGGTAGAGTTTGAGCTTGTTGATCACTTTCCTTCTCATCCACGTCTATAGATTGAACTTGACTTGGTGTTGCGAAAGTAGAAGGTTCAACTTGAGTAGATGAAGGTCGATGATTTTTATCCTCTTTAGGTTTGATATCTAAGCATCATGTTCTTCATTGCTTCTCTTAGTCCCTCATTACCTACATCTTCCAAATCTCTTAGTCCCTCGTTACCTACATCTTCCAAATTTTCTTGTCTTCTTTAGAGTCATTAGTTTTATCAAATTGAACATCACAAGTTTCTTCAACAAAACATTTATTTTTGTTAAAAACGCGGTATGCTTTACTATTCGAGGAATAGCCAAGCAAGAAACCTTCATCACAACGACTTTGGAATTTTGAAAGTCGAACACCCTTTTTCAAAATATAGCATTTGCAACCAAAGACTCGAAAATAAGAGATGTTTGGATTTCTTCCAATGAGGAGCTCATAGGAAGTCTTTTTCAAAAGACGATGCAAATAAAGCCTATTTGTTGCATGGCAAGGGTATTAATAGCTTCCGCCCAAAAACTATCGGAAGTACCATACTCATCAAGCATAGTTCTTGCCATTTCATTTAATGTTCTATTTTTCCGTTCTACAACTCCATTTTGCTCCGGAGTGTAGGTTGCAGAAAGCTCGTGTTTTATTCCAAGTTCATCACAATAATCTTCAATTCTTGTATTTTTGAACTCGGAGCCATTGTCAATACGAATTTTCTTTATTTTGAAATCAAATTCATTTTGAGCCCTTTTTGCAAAACTTTTGAAAATACTGGAGGTTTTGGATTTATCATCTAGAAAGAAAACCCATGTATACCTTGAATAATCATCAATAATAACTAAACAATAAGAATTACCTCCAATGCTCTTATAGGTTGTTGGGCCAAACAAATCCATATGTAAGAGCTCTAATGATCTAGATGTGGACATGATACGCTTTGAAGGATGAGAACTAGCCACTTGCTTGCCGGCTTGAGAAGCACTACAAAGTCTATTCTTCTCAAACATTACATCCTTCAAGCCCACAACTAAATCATTTTTAAAAAGCTTTTTGAGTTGAATCATCCCAACATGAGCTAGTCTTCTATGCTATAACCATCCTAAGGATGTTTTTGCAATCAAATATTTTTGGAGACATGACTCATTTGAGGTGAAATCAACTAAATACAAATTTCCAAACCTAAAACCTTTAAATACTAAAGAATTATAATTTTTTTTAGAGATCACTACTCCATTCTTAGAAAACATGAAAGTAAGGCCAAGATCACAAATTTTTGCTACGGATAGCAAATCGAAATTCAAAGTTTCAACTAATGAGACATTTGAAATAAAAAGGTCATTTGAGATAGCGATTTTACCCAATCCTAATACCTTTCCTTTACTATTGTCTCCAAAAGTGATCTTGTCATGTTGCCCATTTCCCAATTCAAATGTAGTGAACATTTTCCGGTCACCGGTCATATGTTGAGTGCATCCACTATCCAATAGCCAATGCCGTCCACCGATCTTGTAATTCACCTACAAAGAAAATCAAGCCTTTTTAGGTACCCAAATTTGTTTGGGTCCTTGGAGGTTAGTAACCAAGGCTTTGGGCACCCAAATGGCATTCTTTCTACGGCCAAGTGTAGGAGTGCCAACAAATTTAGCAATAATTTTACGAAAGCTATCTTTCTTAAGCACATAGCATGAATCATAAACATTGTTCTTGGGTGCCTTGCCTAAGGGACAATCATTTACTAAATATTCTATATCATGGCATTTAACAAAGCTTTCCATTTGATTTAACAAACTGAGGAGCTTTATTACTAATTTTCTTGCCCTTTTTAAGTAAGTACCCAAGACCTTCTTTGTTGTAAGAACATCTTTGACTATTTAGAATTTTATTTAGAGTGTCCTTACCCTTGAAGAATCTATCTAAACTTTTGCTAAGCTTATCTACTTGCTCTTTAAGCGCATTGTTTTCAACAATCAAATTTTCATTACATGAGATTGAGCTAGCACATGGAATTAATGACATATCAAATAAGTCGTCACAAGAAGTAGATATGTTAGTTTTTGAAACATAACATGGATCAATTCCTAAACTGGACGAGTCATAAAAAAAATTGCAATTAATGCCTACATCTTTTTGAGGCTTTGAATGGTCCTTGGCAAGAAGGGTCTCATGAGCTTCCTTTAGCTCCTCATAAGAATCCTTAAGAGAAATATATTCTTTTATTAATTCTTTATGTTTAGACTTTTCTTTGCCAAGGTACTCATTCAAGTCCTCAAGCATATCAATTAGTTCATCATAAGAGGGTTCATCATTGTCATTTGATTTTACCTTAAAATCTCCTTTTGCCATGAGACACAAAGGAGTAAGGAATGGTGAAGAAGCCTCCTTCATAGCAATGCCGGCGAGACCCTTCTTCTTCGAAGGTGTATAACCTTCGGAAGAGTCGGAGTCCGAATATTCATCTTCGAAATCCCACTCTCCAATGTGAGCCTCGCCTTTTCCATTCTTATTAAGCTTCTTGAAAAGCTTCTTCTTTCCATGAAAGAGCTTCTACTTAGGTGACTTGTTCTTGTCGTCCTTCTTCTTGGGACAATAAGGAGAAATATGTCCCTTCTCATCACACTCATAGCACCGGATATTTGCATATCGATTTGTGCTTGAGTATTGCCCCTTCTTGAATTTTTGAGGAGTGCTTGTGCTTGAGCGCCTTTTCATGAATCTCCTCATTCTTCTTACAAGGAGGGCCATTTCCTCCTTGGTGTCTTCATCATCATTGGATTCATCAAGCGCCTCATCGCTTCACTCCGCCTTTGCCTTTAAAGCAATATTCTTTTTCTTCAAAGAGCTTTGTTACAAGAGCTCTTCCTTGTCCTTCTTGTAAAGCTCATTTGTAATGAGATTTCCAAGAAGTCCTGTTGGCGTCATCCTTGGCAATTCCGAAGAGTTGAGAAACAACGTCACCAAGGTCTCATACTTGTCCAGAAGAGCCCTATCCATCTTATGAACAACATCGAAATCGATTAGTGACGCCCCAAGGCCCTTGAGCTCATTTACTATGTTGTTCAACCATGAATACATTTCATTTATGTTTTCATGGGGCAACATAATAAAACTCTCATATTTGATTCGAAGCATATGCAATTTGGCTTCTTTGACCGAGAATATCCCCTCATGAATTTTTGAGAGGGTTGTCCAAATCTCATGAGTGGTTTCAAGGTTGCTCACTCGATTGAACTCATTCGCGTTCAAAGCACCAAAGAGAGCATTCATAGCTTGAGCATTGAGATGAGTGTTTCGCTCTTCTTGTTCCATTGTGAGTGTGGGATTAACTCCCAGAGCGAAACCTTCAACTACAATTATCCGTATACTTGGGCTCATGGCCATTAGATAAACGGTCATGCGAATTTTCCAATAAGCATAATTTGTGCCATCGAAAAATGGTTCCTTGCCTATCACACCCTGTCGCTAGCCATCCTTACTCTCTAGGCGGTAAAACCTCAAAATAGAGTCCAAGCTCTGATACCACATGTAGGATCAAGGATAACCGACTAGAGGGGGGTGAATAGGATGTTTCTAAATTTTTCAATTTTAAACACAAACAATTTAAAACACTAAAACATAATTGCTATTTCCTTCAGCTATGTAACTAAGTTCTCTAGCAAAATATCACACAGTCTAGCAATTTAAGTGTGAATCAAGTAGAAATCTAAGAACAGATAATATACTTGAGAAAACTTAGATGATTGAAACCAAACACTAGAAAGTAAATGTAGATCACAAGAGAACAAGAGACAAGAATTTTTGACCCGTGGTCTCGGAGATTTGCCGGTTTCCACTACTCCACGTTGAGGTGACTTGAACAACTTCAAACTGGCTCCACTCGCTTGAGCCTTCCACGATCACTATGGTAGTTCTTCCCCACTAAAGGTAGGCGAATTCCGGCCTTTACAACTTGCTGGGGCTTCTCATAATCTCCGTTGAGAAGCTCACCGTGCACGATCGCCTCCAAGCCGTCTAGAAGGCGGCAACCTCCGAGAGTAATAAGCCTTGACGCTTGCTTGAGGTTGAATTGAGTATCTAAAGGCTCAAACTAAATGCAACACTCAATCTTTTGCTCTTCACTCTCTTAAATGACAATTCAATGCTCTTATAGAGAGAAGAAGACTTGCTAGAGCTCAAATATCATCAATGAAGACCAAGAGCTCCTCTAGAATGCAGGATGGGTGTATTTATAGCCCCCACCAATTTTTCTAGCCGTTAGAGGTCGAAATGGGCTGAAACCTGAATTTCTGGTGCTACCGGGCTCCAACTCAACGGTTGGAATAGTACATTAAATGCACTGCTAGAGACCATTGTACTGGTGGTCTGGTGCTACCACCCAACTGGGACCGATAGCACCGGACTCCTTTAGATTTTTTCTCTCAAAAGGAGCTTCTCTGTAATTTTTACACCGGGCTCAAAAGCCCGTGCTACCGCTCGCCCAGTAGCACCGCACTACCATGGGCGGTGCACCAGACCGCCCGACTGCTCAAAAACTGGTCCTTTGGAATTATAGCACCGAGCTGAGGGCCGCTGCTACCGCTTGCCAGGTAGCACCACGCTACCATGGGCGGTAGCACCAGACCGCCCGACTACCCAAAGATGGAGCTCTCTAGAATTTTTGCACCGGGCTGAGGGGTCGGTGCTACTGCTCACCCGGTAGCACTGCGCTACCATGGGCGGTAGCACCGCTCTTCCAGAGAGCACAAAAGGGTGCTCTTTGGAATTTTTACACCGCCCATATGGCCGGTGCTACCACTCGCCCGGTAGCACCGCGCTACCATGGGCGGTAGCTCCGGGTTTCCTGAAACTTCAAATTTGTCTCCATAGATGTATTCTATGAGACTAGAATCTTGACATAATGCATGCTCTTGAGTATTTATTTTGAGCCTTTAGAAATTAAACGACATTAAGTGAATGTCAAGACCCCTCTTAATAGTACGGCCCTAATCCTAGCAATCTGATCTTTTCTCCAAACTCCAAGATCGGTAAAACCTATGAAAAAGGTCCTTAAATGATTATACCTTGGCCGTTTCGTCTTGACGAGTTGATCTTCTCTTTATAAACTTAATGCTTTCGTAATCATCGAAACTTGGACCAACCTAATCTCAAAATGCTGAATTTGGAATTGTTAGTCCTTTAACCGTGATTGTCATTAATTACGAAAACTAAACAAAATTGGGGCCTAGATACTTTCAGCGTGAGCTTGAGGCCACACCCAGAGTCACACCACCTACTACAAACACACCTCCTCAAAAACATGCCACAATAGTACATACAACAAAAATAACAATAGCGCTACTACGCACCATCTCCAAGATAAACCATCACTCTTGACAACCAATTAACCCCTTGTTGTCCTAACAGTCGGAATACCATAAATTTCAGTCCAAGAGCCCAAAACTAGGAACTCATCAACGTTATAAAAACTACACAAGAATACCTACAATATTCTAGTTACCCATAATTTTTAATGACTACTTCAAATCACTCGAATTCAACCCACAGAACCGATCTGTCTTCAACCTGGACAGCAAACTTCAAAATTTCGTAACTTATTTTATACAACTCTAACTTAAGCAAACGATGACCTTTTTGAAATCTACAGGAAATTTCTTAGCTATCTCTAGTTATTAAAATAATTTAATTAGGTCTCTAATTAGCCCTAATTAGAAAATTATGCAACTGCTGCCAACAGGCACATATTCTAGACAATAGTGATTCAAAAGGCCATAACTTTTAAACTGCTTAACTAAAATTCATGTTTTTGGTCTCAAATTAAAATTAAGACAACGATCTACAACTTTCACAACAGCCAGCCCCTCAAAAAATGACCTGAACTGTTTCAAAACTCATATCTAAAATCGCAAACAGCACTGCACGAGTCCAGAACCATCCCAGACCTAGTTTCCCCCAATCCCCATCTGATTGCAACACCAAACCAAGAACCCTAACATGGTATAAACAAATTATAGCACCAAAATCCACCCTAAAAGATCTACAAGAAATATACCTTCTCCCGACATGAAGCTCTTCCCTCGAATCGTGAAACCCTACAACCACCCTTGCAAACATAGCAGCCGAGACAGCAAGGGCTGGAGAAGAGGAACTAGGAGGGAGCTCACCAAAGGAAGAGGGACTAGGAGGGGCGCAAAGGGGGAAAGGCGCCCAAGGGAGGAGGCAGGGGGGTCAGCTATGGGAGATGGTGCGCAGAGAGGAGGGAGTTGCTATGCCAAAAGCAGGGAGAGGAGGCTACGACGCCAGGGGTAGGGAGAGGGGGCTGTGCGGCTAGGGGTGGGCCAAAGTGGTGGGAGGATCTAGGGTTAAGGCAATGCTACCCTCTAAGGCCAAAAACCAATCTTGGCACCCACAAACAACCCACAATAGCTAAACTACCCCTAACGACCCACAAACAGCCCAAAAAAGCTAGCCAGACCGAGCCTCGACGGGGAGAACCAAAAATAATACTCAGTGCCCTCTCTAAGATATCACAGTAGCCTTCGCGATTGTAACATCCCAAAATTTTGATTTTTGGAATGTTTGAATTTGAAAATGAATCATTTGTATTTTTCTTGAATTAATCAAAGATTAATTTGAAATTTTGAATAACAAAAAGATTTAATTTGATTAATCTATTCATCAAACAAAATATTTTCAGTTTTATTTAGGTTCATCGTGCTTCAAGGAATTTTTATGTATTTTTGGAGGTTTTTCTGAATTTATTTGCTTTTATTTGAATTTCTGGAAGTTTATTAAATCGAAAAATGTTTTTACTTTGAAAAATGGCCTCGCGCCGAATATTCCGCCGGCCCATCCCTGTTTCCCTCGCGGCCCACCTCCCTCGCGCTTCGCCCCGACCCATGTCCGCTCCGTCGGCCCAGCCGCCCGCGTGTCGCACCGCCATCGCCGTGTGATCCCGATCCAACGCATCTCATGCAGCCGCGTAGCCTTTCGGTGTGCGCCGTCGGATCCACGCCACACGTGTGGTCCGGATCAGGCCATGTCACCCTTGCGCCGCCGCCGCTCGAAACCCTAGCAGCATCCGCGCCATTTTCAGCGTCCGTGCCTCACACGCCTCTCGAGGCTATAAATACCCCGGGGAGTCCTCGCGTTGCGTATGCTGTCTTCCGCCACACCCATTGCCCCATCTCCCATCGCTGACCCCCCTATATGTCAAAACCACCTAATACAGTAAGGATCATTATAACTAGTCATAGTGTGCACTTAGCCCCTTAATCAACACGTGCTTCCATACTTAAGAATTTAAAGATATAAACAAATATAATGTCACAAAAAAATATCAGATCATATAGGACTAGTTCCAAAACATTCCTAAGGTCAAGACCATCTTAAACCGCAAAAAGATTTAATGATTAGTTTAGTTTAAATTAAGTCCGTTATAGATTTCATTTTATATGTGCATGAAAATTAAAAAATTAATAACTTTCACAAATAAAATCAAAATATATGTAAAACTAGTCTCAAGACACTTCTAAGGCCTAGACCTGCTAATGCTACAAAAATGGTCGCATATCAATGTAAATTGCAGTCACAAATCTAAAACAAAATGTAACCTCTTATAGCATATAATTTAAAAATAATAAAGATTAGGAAAAAAATACAATATCACAAATAGGCACTAATTCTATTAAGACCAGCTTAGAAATACTCCCTAAGGCAAGACTGTCCTATTATGTAGAAATAATTCCATATAAACATGCTTTGCATCTGAATCCTATTAAAAAGCATAACCCTGCGTAATATAAACCCTAAAATTTATAATACAAATAAATGAACATGAATAATGTAACACCCTGGCACCCGCATGCCGCGAATGTTACACCAACAATCATCAAATGCTACCAAATTACTAAAAATTTTAGCATGACCTCTACGCAATTAGAGCAAAACAGCACAAACAACAACATGATAGCAACTACGACATAATTACCATTCGAGCATAAAGTAAAGCATAGCAACAACATCATACCATAAACCTGAACTAACATCACATAAGTAATTTAAAGGAGGTGAGCTCGACCAAACAAACACCCATACAACTATAATCTTTTTACATAAGGAACTCGACCAAAAGCAAGAACTTAATTCTCAACCACTAGCAAAACAAAATACATCGCCTTCTTAACTACTCAAAAGCCTACAGTAAGTGATAACGAGTGAATTAAGTGATGGTAAGCCCTCTCCCATAATGCTGCTGTGGAGGTACCTAAAATAAAACATCACAAAATAAACGTGAGTTCAAAACTCAGCAAAGTGTATCATACTATAACAATTAACTTAAAACGAGAGATTAGAGCAATTCAAATATGGTAAAACCCTTGCACATAAGAACAATATCATAACTTAACGTTCTTTACTCTTTAACCATGCAATGCACTTGTAAGCTCATAATGCACATTTTCATAGCAAATACCGGTATTGCTGGGTGCTCAACCATCGATGTGCACCCTCTCATTCCCATCTAGCCCATGGAGGGGCCTACCGAGGTAGGTCTTTCATGTCTCACTATGTGTGAGACATAGAGGCCTACTCGGGACACCTCTTCTGTTATGAATGCACAAATGCAAATGAAATAAATTAAATTGCAGATTGCATTCTCATCATCATGACATATCTATAAGCATTGACATACTCTTTAAATTCATACCCTTAGCATTTGCTTCATCATAAGCAACCAAATAATCACAAACGTAATCATATTCCTAAATATCCACATACTTAAAATGATTAGCAAAACAAGCCACCATTCCTCATAACATTTAATCTACATGATACACTTGCCTTTAACCACGAGGGCAAAGTGGTGCAAGGTTGAGGCCACTCCCGAAGTTACGCCACCTGAAATAACATTTGCATATATTTCAATACCATCAAATCACAACATTTCAACCTCGCACCTACGTTCAACCCAAACTTGGCTTTCTGACATGAAGAACCAAAATCTATTCCGTGATGTCCCGATAACAAAAAGGCTACAAATTATAACCCCAAAAACCCAAACAATGGAAGCATGGACTATAGGTGAGCTACCAAAGCTTACTCTCAAGCTTCAACATGCTCAACATGTCCCAAAACTTCACCTAGCAAAACCAAACCTAGCCCAGATTTGTTTTCAGCATGCTGCCACCCAGGATAGCTAGCTTCAAACTAACATAACTTGCAGCATACAAATCCAAATTCAGTAAATGAAGACATTTTTGGAATCTACGGGAATTTTCCAGCTATCTCTAATTATTGAGAAAGTTCAATTCGGCCTCTAACTAGGCATGCACAGTGCAAAACTGAAGCTATTGCCAGCAACAATGCCGAACAGGACAGCAGACGCATAAATGATCATATCTTCTAAACAGCTAAACAAAAAATTATGTTCTTGGGCTCTAATTAAATACAAGACTACGATCTACAATTTCTTCTACAGCCAACCTCTCAGGAAAAGCCTCTAAATAGCTCAAACCAATATAAATCCGAAGCTACTAGCAATCAGCAACAACTCTGGACAGCAAACATTCAGACTCTGAACAGCAGACACAAAATTGACTATAACTCCTAAACGGCTGAACCAAAGTTCACATTCTTGGGCTCTAATTAATCATAAGACTATGATCTACAACTTCTTCTACAAGTTCTGGACAGCAGTCACAAAAATACCAATATCTTATAAACGCCTAAACCAAAAATCATGTTCTTAGACTCTAATTAAACTTAAGACCATGATATACAAATTCCTGTATAGCCAACCCTACAGGAAATGCCCCTAGGGGCCTTAAATCGCAGATCCAAAATGAGGGTTTGCACAGGTTGAAAATTTCAGAACTATCCCCAAATCTAAATCCACCATCCCCCCCCAAAAAAATCCACCAAATCCCCAAACCCTAGAACATCCAAATCCCTCAAATCTCCTCCTAAGAATAGCACTAAACCCATACAAGACCTTAGGAAGCCCTCACCTTCACTTACCTCCAAGGAGCAAGGGGAGGAACTAAGCCAAGGAGGAAGGCTGTTGCAAGGAACTCAGTTGAGTCAGGAGCAACAGTAGGGAGGAGCCTTCGATTGGGGGAGGAAGCAGCAGGGAGCAGCTGGAGGAGGAAGAGGGGGGAGGCGCCAGGGAAGGTGTTCGGCTGGGAGGAGGGCCAGAAAAAAGAAAAACAATGAAGGTGGGGTTAGGGGGATTAGGTGGGGGAAGGAAAAATAGGTGGGAACTCCTCTCACAAGAGCTAAAACCCACCTACTGCAGCCCACAGACAAGCCCAAATGACCCCGAAACCGACGGCAAGACCGGCCCACACCCCAACTTAAAAAATTCTTTCCTTAACTTGGAAAAGATCTGTGATATTACAAATAAAGAGAAATCAATGTATAAAATATTTTTATCATCAAAACCATCTATTTGATTTATTCTTGAATTTAGTTTCATTTGATTTCTTTTTGCCTCTTATTCTCTTTGCTTCTTATTACTGTTATATGAAGCGATACAGACGTGTAGACGCCGATGTATCCGAAGCTACAACTATCTACTTCGATCCTGAGTTGACCCTTGAACCAACAAAGCAAGGCAAGCACCCCCTTTGATTATATTGATCTCAGTGTTTTAATTTTGTTTTGTTTTGTCAAATTTATTTATGCATGTGCATATTTTCTGTAAATTTGATAAATTGTGGTACTGGTAGCTATAACCCCATCTCATGGAACTTCCTTAATAAATATTGAACTATGAACCTTGATAATCCTAGAATAAGGTTAGACAATACATAATGTCAACTTGAGTATAAGCGATTACATAATGATCATGCTTAGCCATGCTTTAGTAAAGAAACATGTTACTCTTTATAATTAAAAAAGGTTGGATATGATTAAATGACATTAAAGGCCATTGATATTCTGGTACAAATGAAAATAAAACTATGAATTTGACGTGGACGATTATTCGCCATAGGCAGATGTTCATGGGACTTGCACATAGATAGGGGGAGATCATCGCTTGGGTCAGATTAAAGACCGAACTATGGGTTGTTTTCAGGCCAAGAAAACTGTACAACCACAAGTACTAGTATGGGACAACCTTAACCTATTAAGTTTCTTAGAACTGGTTTTTCATATTGAAAGGCTATAGTAGTACGAACTTCCGGATGGTCCACACCGATGTGATTATGAAATAAACATTTACATATACAACGGTGTACGCCTTACTATGGGGAGAAGCGGGGCTCCACAGGAGTGAACTGTGTGAGAAGTACAATCATTGTACGAATATCTTCTGCCGCCATAGTAAGGGTTTCTTGTCACCGGGCTGGTGTAAAGTTAGGGCTAGGTAATGGAACGGTTATATTATGAACTCTCTACGGCACACTAAAGGAAGTGTGATAATATCGATTGCACAAAGAGTAGATCATTTCTTGTGGGTAAAACTATACACCTCTACAGAGTTTAAATCTTTTCAAAAAGTCGCGGCAACAGTAAACACTACTACTCAAACGCTCATCACAGACAGTTCGAAAATCTCATCACTGACGGTTTTGTGAACCGTCTGTAAACCTATGTCAGTGATAAGAAGGCACATCATAAACGGTTTCTGAACCACCAGTAAAAACTAATATCAGAGACGGTTCTATCTAGGAACCATCTGTGATGAGGGAATATCTTAGACGGTTTTATGATAGAACTGTCTCTAATGACAAGTAATCACAGACGGTTTTTAATTAGAACCATCTGTGATATGAGATTATTACATATGGTTTTTAAATAGAACTGTTTGTGATATGGTTTTTCACTAACTCTCTTGGCAGAACTTCCATGATTAGTATCTGTTGTTCGAAATTTTATTCTCCTTAGATATTTATGCAACGACATTTACAAGACACAAACAGTTATAGATTTTGCAGTTGAATATCAAAACATCCTAGATGCATGGAGGCAACAGCTTGTCTGATTATGAGGGTCTTAAAATATGAACATTTGTAGCACTTTCATCACTTTTCTTATCCTAATGTTGATGGATTCCAATGCAAAATCCAATTCCATGAACAGTTCATCCTAAAAGTTCATTCTCTGATTTATTTTTTCATTTCATCCTCATCCTCGAATGAGAATACCATATGCATCCCATTTTCACTCAGGCTACATATGGTATTCTCATTAGGGGATGAGGATGAAATGAAAAATAAATGAGAGAATAAACTTTCAGGACAAACTGTTTATGGAATTGGATTTTGAGTTGGAATCTATCAACATTAGAATAAGAAAGGTGATGAAAGTCTACAAATGTTCATATTTTAAGACCCTCCTCAGCAGATAAGCTGTTGCCTCAATGCATCTATGATGTTTTGATATTCAATTTCAAAATGTATAACTAGTTGTCTTGTAAATGTCATTGCAAAAATATCTAAAGAGAAGAAAATTTCGAAAAACATATAATAATCATGGATGTTCTGCCTAGAGTGGTAGAGAAAAAACATTATTTCATAGTTCAAGACAAGAAAATCTTACCACAAATATGATACCACAAATATGATAACAAAATATTTCATAGTTCAGGTGACAATACATTAACAAAATATGATATATACCACAAATATCAACAAGTGTGCATTGAGAAACCACATTATTTCATAGTTCAAGACAAGAAAACTTTAGGTTTTTTTCATATCTTCCATCATATGTGCCATAGCTTCCGCAATAGAGGCTTCTCGGTTCTTTCTGAAATTCCACAACTCCAGTATAGTGCCGATTTGTTCGATACTAATAACCGATTGATCTTCAGTCATATCTCTTAATCCCTACATATTAAAAGCGATCATGTTGTTGTGAAAAGGGTGTGTTGGTATATTATCAGTAACCACATCGAATTCAGTACTAGAAACCTTTATATCTATAAGCTCAGCTTACACTTCTTCGAGCTCTGCATCGCCCTACGGTCCTTACTGATGAGTTTCGTATTAAGGGATTTGATATCTTGCAAGAGATCATCTATATCTTTCAGTTTTTGTTTTATCTCATAAATCTTTTCTGTTACGTCAGATTTCCCCTTCAGTTGTTCGATCTCTACCTCAAGTTTTTGTTTAGCTTCTAACAGCTTTTCCATATCGTGGATCTATTTTTAACACATGGAAAAGGCAGCCTTTTAACAATATCTTATAATAAATTAGGTGTTCAGCTTCAATGAAATGAATGCAAACATATACTACCAAGACCGGTAATAACCAAAAGTTTGAGCTCACATGTACTTTGCTCACCAAATCAAAAGACATGGAAGAATATCAATATAAATACAACACAAAAAAGGGAGTTCAAACCACACTGTGGACACATAGCTAAAAACACGCATAGCAGTAAAATGAAGGATAACGAACCAAACAATCAACAAGGACCCTTTTTACTGTAGGTGTAGGTAATCATTATCTACCCATCGTTCATGCTTTAATATTTATGCAACTTTTAAAAAGAGATTCATAGAAGAACATCTCCCTTTCTTTTTCTTAAACAAGGATGATGCAAAGTTGCATACAAATGGTTTTCTGCTTTTGAACTGAAAAGGAGTATGTACATGGCTTTATAGTTCAAAATTTGTATACATAGGTAGTACTAAAAATTTCATCTTTTAAAGTTGTGCAACTACATAGGTACTACTAAAAATGTTATGCATTCTCACTTGCAGAAATCTCCAAACGGTTTATAACTTCATTTGTTCCTAACTTCCATTACACTTCAAAAGTACGGTCATTAGTTATGCCATCTATTATATTCTAACTGATGTCAAATTGGACAGATTTCAGTTCGGAGAAGCAGATTTTCATGTTCTTAGGGTCAGGCAACGAAAACCATAATGCTGATTTTAGGCTGAATGACAACATATAAATCATTTATAAATTACAAATGTGCTTCATACAAATTATAATTATTCTAAACAACACTGTGTAGATGCCACTTTGTTTAGAAAAGCCTAGCTTAGTGGACAATGCAAGTGCACGTCTGCACTACATAGTGCAGTATATTGTTCTTTAATCTTAATTCACCATCATTGTGATCTTCCTCATAATCACTGCCGCCTTAGGAGTCAAGATCAAGTATCAAAGAGTTGCAGACATTGCATGCAGATACATGGCATGATTAAGATAGGAGAGACTTCCTTTTGGCTGTTTTTGCCCATATTTTGCCACAGAATTAAATAAGCATCATGCACGCAAGGTATTACTCCCTCCATCCAAGTATACATGGTTCATACACAACTCACCGACAGGGACGAGGAGGAGGTAGCTGACAGGGAAGGTGCTCATGGAGGAGGAGGTAGCCGATGGGGAGGAGAAGGTGCTCGCGGTGGTAGCCGATCAAGGAGAAGGTGTTCGCGGAGGTAGCCGATCGAGGAGAAGGTGCTCGCGAAGGAGAAGGTTCTCGTGGAGTTAGCCGATCGAGGAGGAGGTCACTGGTGAGGAGTTCGTCGGGGAGGAGGTCGCTGGGGAGGAATTAGCCGAGGAGGAGGTCGTCGGGGAGGAGGATTGCCGAGGCGCTAGGGCTTGTGGTAGACAAAAGCATGGGTCTACGCTATGAACCGTCTATCGGTATGGTTATATAGGGGTATGAGCTCATATCACAGACAGTTTCAGTTAGAACCATCTGTGATATGAAATTATCATAGACGGTTTGTATTTAAAACCGTCTGTGATATGATCACAAATGGTTTTTAACTAAAACCGTTTGTGATATCACTGACGGTTCATGAAGAGACCCATCTGTGATTGTCTCACTGACGGTTTCACTATAGAACTGTTAGTGATGTTCTATATCATAGGCAGTTTTTCCCAACTGTCTGTGTTGAGGCATCTAATATAAGCCTTTCTGTGGTAGTGCAAGGGCACTTGGTATTGTCATTACATAGTTAGATGATTTGGTAATTTCAAAAATGGATGATTTGGAAACTTGTGTTGGAAAGTTTACCTCTTAGGTGATTCATACCATGCCATGTGTTGGCAAGGATTAGTTTCAACTATTGTGTCATGGGACTGAAGTGTGTTTTCCGGGTGTGTTCAAGTAAAGTCGAGTAGCTTCTCCCACTTGTGAAGGTGTTGGGGATGTCTCAGGTACAGTACTGAGATAAAATGTAGGAAGGAGAAAGTTGGTTTCAATGAGTCATGTGAATTGTAGAAGAAATAGGTAAACAAGTGGCAAAGACTGGTTTTATGCCATGTGTTGGCAGGAAATGATTCGAATTGTTGCTCACATCTTGGAGGACTGTGAGTTGTTACTTTATACTTACAGACTTGTTATTTTCATATTAGTCAAAATCATTTTTACAAAATCCTTTTGTAAATTACTACTTGATTTTTAAGTTCAATTTCGCTTTACGCAAAGTAACTGTATAAGCCTCCATTGATATAAACTGCATTTACTATACTTTTGTGATACACCTCAAGTCTTGCTGAGTATGAAAGTACTCACCCTTGCTTATTTGTTGGTTTAGTTCAAGAAGAGGCCCTCGAAGATTACACTTCACCATAGGATACGGGAATTTTGATGATGCGATCTTTTAGGATTATACCTTATCAGTTGCTTGAGGGTTGGATGGGCACACTATAAGACTTTCATTTATTTCCGCTACAATATATTTTGAATTGTAAGACAACATTGTATAAATAGCTCCCGCTTTAATAATATTGTGTATGGATGTGATTCTAATTGCTGTAAATGTGCGTATTAGCCACTAATTATGGGACTAGTACTGCATGCACATAGATAATCCTTCTTGTTATTCTGTACCAAAAAGGAGGGTCATTACAGGTATGCTTTGATATTGTTTAACGTCCAAAATTGGATAATCAAAAGGACACCACTCAGGTATGCGTTGAATTATGCAGAGGGAAGTGTATGATCAAGATGGAATTTGTCATCCTTATACTGAGGGAATAATATCGATCAACCACTCGATAAAATAGACTAAAGTATGTGCATAGCTATGATCAAACAATTAAGTTGTTAATTGATTGATCTTATTAGTCTATTTTAGAGAATTGAGAAAATCGGCATAACAGTACAAAGATGACACACCTCAACCTTGGGTTCAACCATGATATCAAAGTGACAAAGGGATCAACATATATTCATTGAAGGTTTCTCAGATAAACAACGTTCATGCAGTTTGGGTAGTCGTTATGTTCTGCTAGGAGCCGCTTGTGACCTATGAATCGAAAAAGGAGTTTTTCGGTTTATTGCCAACATTGAATGAACCTAAAGGGTCATAGATAAGAATAGTCTTAAGACAGGTTTATAAAATCTACTCTCGCGACATATGTTCAATGCGATTGAATATGATATCTTGTTGATCACAAAAGACAGCGAACCCTGCGTGCAAAAATATAGTTTTTGTGTTGAAAAACACTGTAGCATGTCGGCAGCATTGTAGCAAACCAATATATGAACAGTGCCAAAGTCGGTGGTACTATAACACCGACCTTGATATAGTACTTGCCTATAAATACGGGGGACGCATCGAGAGAGAAAAAAGAAGGGAGAAGAAAAGGGGAAAGAAAGGTGAAAAAGTTTCACCTGAATCAGAAATAAAAATCACAAGAGTTGTATTACGCGGTACTAGCATACCGGTATACGGTGTCGTTCGTCTGTTCGTATGGATACCTGAATGTTGTGGCTACTACTTCCACGAAGATCCAATAGAATCTATTCCCGCTGCTATGTCCAAGTGTTAAAGCTGTGAGCTTCGCCGAGAGCTTCTCCAAAAACTTCGTATTTGCGATCCCGGGACCACGATACACATATACTACTTTTTGTATATTCTAAATCTTGGTTCTAATACATGCGATTAGTCCGAAATGAGGATAAATTTTTAAATTTACTATGCCTTTCCCACCCCAATTTCTTAACATGTGGTACCTACAGCTCGAAGATCGCTCAGAATCTTAGTGAAACGTGTAAAGCACTCATTCAAAGATTCTCGACTGTGCTGCTCAAACTTGTTGTAGTCACACTTGAATTGATCTTGCCTCACCATCTTGATCTTGGTGGTACCCTCAGAGTAGTCATCGAGGGACCAAGATCTAGTGAGCAAATATGAGATGAGAGATCCTATCACTACTACAGAACACCATATCACTGCCGGTTCCAAACTGGCATCACTGCCGGATTTTGGAACCGGAAGTGATTGGTCGGCAGTGATAGTCGAACTATTACTGCCGGTTCTAGAACCGACAGTGATAGTCTGGTTCGTAAATCACTCGGTAAAATAAAAAAATTTATTTGAATCCGGATTGACCACCCCGTATTCTACGCACGACTGCGCGTCACAAGTCACGAAATTTTCGAGCGAAATACGCTCATGTGCGGTTGCTAGGACTCGAACTCGCGATCTCTTGCCTCGCGCGAGCCCACCTTACCATCTCACCTATCACTCATTCCTCAACCAGTATAGGATATATTTTCCTTTTGTTCCTTTGTCTCCGAAACTTTTGATGATTATTTGGATATCTAAATGAACTCAAATGGAAAGATTGTCAACTACAAAGTTGTAGATCTCGTCGAGAGCTACAATATTCATATAAATTTTATCTCCATCTGACTAAAAAGTTATGATTTTTCGAAAAATTGTTGATAGCATTATTACTGCTGGTTGGGAATACGAACTGCCAATTGGCAGTGATACCATATTTTGGATATTTAAATTACTTGAAATGAAACATTTGTCAACAACAAAGTTGTAGATCTCGTCGAGAGCTACAATTTTCATATAAATTTTCTCTCCATACGACTCCGTATGAAAAAGTTAATGATTTTTCAAAAAATGGTTGATAGCATTATTACTGCCGGTTGGGAATACGAACCGCAAACCGGCAGTGATACCATATTTTGGATATTTAAATTACATCAAATGAAAAAGTTGTTAACTAAAAAGTTTTAGATCTCGTCGAGAGCTACAATGTTCATATAAATTTTATCTCCATTCGACTCTGTATGAAAAAGTTATGATTTTTCGAAAAATATAGCACTGTCGGTTCTTCTAAAAACCGGCAGTGATAGTATTACTACCGGTTCGGCCACAAACCGGCAGTAATAAGGGATTTTTCAATGCCGGTTCATCAAAAAACGTCGTTATTGCCAGTTTTCCATCCGAACCGGCAGTGATAATATTATTACTGCCGGTTTTTAATGAATCGGCAGTGATATGGCGGCAAGGATCACTGATTCTGTAGTAGTGTATCATACTCACTGCGGCTAAGTCACAGTATGAGAACATTCCTTGCCATAGTGTTTACCTCAACATCAACCATATTTCTGGCATCGATGTTCTCTTCTTTAGGAACCTCATATGGGAGCTTAACTTTCTGCTAGATCGAGAAACCTTCGACAGTGGTTTATGACTCCATTCGAGATTTTGAAAAGAGATAGTCGACACCAAAAAATATTGGAGGGTTTGTGGAATACTTGTCAGTCGCCATGGCTCTAGAAACTGATCAGGATATAGAAAGAGCAAAACCGAGCTCTGATATCAATTGAAGGACCGAAACTGGTGACTAGAGAGGGGTGAATAGGAGCCAACTAAAATTTCCCTCTCAAGAATCTTTTCAAAAACACTAGTACTATGAAACAAACATTATTGCTATAGAGCAAACATTAGGTTCAAGAACACCAAAAACAGGATGAACAGAGTAAGAATTTCATAACATAGATGAGCTTGAATCTTACATTGCTTAGATAGGAATGGTTACAAAGCCACACATCTAGGTAGGCAAAGCTCAAAGGAGTATGAGGAAACCAAAAATCATTCTCTAAGACATGGCATGAAGGCATCCCTCCACCCCTCTATTTATAGCACACTAGGAGCAACCTCAACCCTTGGATGATCTTCTTCGCCCTCTAAAAAATCTAATCAAGGATTGATATTCACTCACTCACTCATATATAGGCTAACCTGCAACCCAACAATATAACATATTTTAACTATACATTTGCACGCTTCTTAAAGCACCACTTAAGTTCAAGATCCAATAACCCTTTAACACTAACTTAACCTCTACTCTCGCGAACCCTTAATCAAATGATTCTCCTTCGCTTGAGTAGGGCTTAAGTTAGCATCTCATCCATCAACTTGTCATCCAGGCTTGTATCAATTCCCCAGCCTTAGACATCTTCAGATGTCACCTTGACTGTCTAGACCTCAGCTCTCTTAGCCTAGTCCTAGTCTCATCTACCTCACCATGATCTAGGTCTACGTCCTGCAACCAACTCAGAAAAGCAAAATATCACATAGCATTGCTCAACAAAATATGTAACATGTAATCAACACCAGTATCAATTCCCAATTAAGTGTATCGCTCAAGCTCACTAGGCTGATATGTCCGCTAGCACAAGGCCGGTTAGACCGACAGCAACCCAAAGATGCAAATTGTCGGGACCGGATCTCAAAATCTGAACCCTCTGTGTATAACCTGTGCTAGTCCAGGAAAAGCTAGCTCACACAGTGGAAACAGTGATGACAACACATCCATATCACGAATCAAATAATATTAATTAAGCAAAAGAGTATTAGCCTTATGGCCAATTATTACAAATAAGCAGCATCATAGCATGAGTCCAATAAGAAACAGCGGAAACGAAATAACAAAAGCAAAGTAAGCCCATCCATTTGCCCAACAGGCAATCGACTGGGGTTCGCGTCCTAGCATTCCGGATCGCCTTCATCATAACCACAAGCGTAGAAATCGTAGTCACCTTCAGCTTCTGCGAACTTTTCTGTGGAAGGTTGGTGATGTTGCAAGGGTGTGCACAGAATGTACTCCGCAAGTCTTGGAAACATAATGCATGATAACTATATGCAAGGCTAAACAATTGAAGGCATAATATGGCTCTTTTAGCATAAAGCAAAGTTTAACTGTAAATTCTAATAGTAATTTCTGAAGGACCATGTGGAGGTCCATCCATGTTTGTGATGAGTATTTGGCTTTATTTGAGCAAGGTGTGCTCAAGTTTGAGTTTGATTTGATTGATTTTCAAAATGAAGCATTTTGAGTTGTCTCTCGCCAGAGTGGCAAGACTGGTCGTATGGACGCGTAGTGATGAGTTGGATGGTTTATATTGCATATCATTGTGGGCATTGCTATGTGATGTGTTTCTTGTCTTTGATGGTTACAGGCGACGGTGCTAGGTCATGGTGAGGCGGAGGATGACCGGACTAGCGAGGAGCGTCTGAGGTCCGACGGTTGGGAGATCGCGGAAGATGATCGGAGACGGAGTCCGGCAAGTCAAAAAGACAAGAAAAGGAGATGATGCTAGCTAGATGATGCGTGGATCAACGAGGGCCGTCGGATTGAGGTCTAGTTGATAGGTTAGCGGGTCTAGGTAGTATGCTTTGAAAACCGTGCAAGAAAACCCGTATGTGTGTGGGTTTTGGGTTAGCCCTTGCATGGCTGTGTGTGTGGGTTAATCCTAGCCCTTAGATGAGTGCTCTAGGTTGAGGACTCATCCAAGGGTGGTAGGTGGCCCAAGAGTAGTATAAATAGGGGTGGAGGGTAGCCTCCTCCCTTGAAGGTTTTGAGGTTTGTGAATGCTCCTTTGAGCTTTGCCCACATGAAAGTGAGGCTTTGTAACCTCTCCTTCCAGAAATGAAAGTTTTATCCATCCACCTCTGAATTTATTTTGCGCATTTACATTATGTCTTTACTTTACGCAATTTAAATTCAGCATTTACTTTCCCGCAATTACATTCTCGCAATTTACTTTCATGTAATTTGGATTTGCCTCCCCTCCTTCTAAATGCTGCTGATCTTGGATGTTTTGAGTGTGTTCATATGGTTTTACATCTCTTTTGCACTCTTGGATTGAGTAGAGAACATCTTTTCTTTCAAGTTCCAACTTTGTTCAGAACTTGTTTTTCGCGCAGCAGTCAGTGTTTGATTTCTATAAAACACTAGAAAAATCTTTTTCAAGTGATTCTTGTTGGAGGAGGTGTGGGGCTCTGATATCCACTTGCAAAAAAAGTTTGGAGTTCATTTGTTGCACCGTTTGGGCGCCATGAGGTGAAAACTGAGCCCCAAACTTTCTGCTCGAAGTTCTTGACCAGACTGTGTTCTTAGATTTTTACTGTTTTTTCTGTAAGGATTTTTGAGGAAAAATTTGGTGGAGTTCTTGATGACTCTGATGCTCATAGGGAGAAAAAGTCTCAAAATTTTGTGAGCTGCAGAAACCCACCAACATCCTGTGCAAATTGAGGACATGTTCTGGAAATTCTGCTTTTGCTTTTCTGAAAGTGACTTGTGATTTGAATTGATGTCCTTTCTAAAAGCAAGAGTTTGAATTGATTCCTCTTTATCATCGACACTAGACAACCAGTATTGTGACTCAAAAATCCTGACATATTTTATGGTACTTATCCATGCAAGCTTGGGGTACACATAGTTGTCTAGTTTTTCAGGTTTTTCACGATTTCCTTTGAGCGATCTTGTCGAGGTTTTTGTTGGAGTATTTTGGGGGAAATTTTATTTGCGACCATTCACCCCCCTCTGTTCGCCATCTCGGTCCTTCAATTTCACAAAGCATCATTTGATCAAAATGTAATTGTATAGTAATTGAATTTGATATGACAATTAAAGCAGGTTCTAGCTACCTGACTGGCTCCATCCGCCAAACCATAACCCGAGAGTTCCATCTGCTCACGGATTCCCAAAACAACCATTATCCTTTAAAACAAAACCATGAAATCTACAATGTGCAAGCGTACCTCGCCTGCCCTTGACCGTGGGCACGGCTACTTAAGTAGTTTTAACTCTGCAGAGTGTGTACACTTTACCCACAAGACAAGATCGACTCTTGTTGCCATGCAATTAACACACTTCCTTTGGTGTGTCGGCAGAGAGATCATGACAAGGCCTTTACAATGCACAACCCCACTATTAACCTCGCCCGCTAAGGTTTCACCGCTGTTAGGGTTCTAGCTGCCCAGTACAGAAGCCCCCTCTTGCGCCTGCCAACATCTGGCACTGACCAACTGGGAAAGCTAATAATGGGACACACAAATTATTTAGCCAGGTCATACCCATATAGACTTGTGGTTGTACAGTAGTGCTCGGTCCATGGTAACACACGCTTCGGTCCTTAATTGCCTAGGGCGGAACATTCACATACCAAGGTCTCGTGCTTTCTGCACCCGCCAAACATCCATCCGCCCCGGTCTAAACCATTTCCACTTTATTTTACTTAAATCACAGCAGCAACACCAATTGCCGCGATTTCACAAATAAGTTTAAATAACATTTGAAATGATTCCCATACTGGCACAATACCGAAACGTTTAAGCTGGACTAAGCAATTCTACCGTTCCATGCTAATCTACTAGATATCACCAAATAAAACGGCTAGTATATATCATCTAGGGTGTCAAAGGTTTGACATGATCAATACCAATGAGGGGATAACAAACTGGAATTTACTAAACCTTAAGACTACATTTAAAGTACTTTGCATAAAAGTAAGCATGCATAATTTAGAAACAACATAACATTTTCATAAAATTTGGGATCGACATGTTCAAGGAAGACTTGCCTTCGTTGCTTCCTGCTGGATCTACCTCTGACTGTTGATTTGCTTGAGCTTCGACTGCGTCGTCTACACGCGAAACGAGAGCAAATAAATATAAAAAATTCAAATAAAATTCAAAAATTGAAAAGAATAGTACTGGAAGATAGATCTTGAATTTAGATGAATTTAGAAATTTAAATCACTGGAATCGGAGCTCGAACAAAGGAGAACGGGCTCCTGGAAGATTCTAGATCAGAAAAATAGAAAAACAAACAGGCTGACACGTGGCAACACGTGATTCGTTGGATTTTCGGGTTTTCTGGAAAATCAGAAAAGAAAAAAGAAATGCCGCTGACACGTGGGGCCCACATGACAGTGGCTCGGTCCACGGTGAACCGGGTGCACTGAGACGGCTCAAGGTGACACGGCAGACCAGCTGAGGTGGCATGCCACGTGAGAGGCCAGGGCAGACGTGGCAGCCACGCGGCGCCTGACGTGGCGCGGGCGCTGGAACCGAGGAGCGCTGACGGGGACGCTGTCATGAAAGATGAGGAGGCTTGTGGCGCTGACCGGGCGGAAGGCGAGGCGACGTGGCGTCGAGGTGGCGGCCATGCGGCACGACGCGGCGCCGACGAGGCGCCAACAGGCACGGCGGCGCGAAGCGGCAGCAATGGCTTGGGCCGACGCGCACGCCGGAGGCGGAGAAGACGCAGCTGCCGAGGGTGAAAAAAACGCGACGAGGCGGCGCCGGGTTAGGGGCAAAAGAAAGAGGGCGGCGCAGTGAGTTCGGCGGGACCAAGGAATGCGGCGGAGCCTCACCGTCGGCGAAGATTGGCGGCGGAGAAGAGCAACGAGCACGGCGGCGAACGACGGTAGCTAGGGTTTGGGTTTTGGCGATGCACGGGCGTCGATCCTCGGAACAGATGAGAGGAGCTGGTGCGGCGGCTTTTATAGACGCGGATGCCGAGGGAGTCCGGCGCGGATACGGCGCGGTGGGCGCGGAAAACGCGGCGGCGGTTGCGGGCGAAACGGGCGACGGAGTCCATCGCAGATACGGCTAGGGTTTCAGCGGCAGCGTCGTGGGGCGACGTGGCTGCATCGCAGCCACACGCGTGTCGCCCATCGAACGGCCGCGACGGAGCGGGCTGGTTGGGCCGAGCGCAGAGCAGAGCTGGGCCGGGCAACGCGAGCGAGTGAGAAGAAAACAGGCCGGGGAAATGGGCCGGAGAAAGGAATCGGCCCAAAAAGGGTTTTTGAATTAGAAGTCATTTTCCGAATTAAAGAAATTCCAGAAATTCAAATAAAAGCAAATAAATCCAAATAAATAGCAAATAAATTCAGAAAAATCTCCAAAAATGCAGAAAAATTCCATGCAGCATAATGAACTCAACTAAAACTAAAAATATTTTGTTTGATGAATATATTAGTCAAATTAAATCCTTTCATAAATAGAAAATTCAAATTAAGCTGAAATTAATTGAGGAAAAATGCAAATGGTGAAATTTCAAATTCAAACATTCTAAAACTCAAATTTTTGGAATGTTACAGACTTCCCCTCCTTAAAAGAAATCTCGAACCGAGATTTGGACAGACTAGGGAAAAAGGTTGGGGTACTCTTCTCTAAGATCCTCTTCTCGCTCCCAAGTTGCTTCCTTTTCTGAATGGTTGCTCCACTGAACCTTGCAAAACTTGATCGTCGTGTTTCTTGTTCTGCGTTCTACCTCATCCAAAATTCTGATCGGATACTCTGGGTTGGTAAGATCCTCTTGGAGCTCAACATTCTCAATCTGCATTTGCTCTTCTGGTACCCTGAGACACTTCTTGGTTGCCACACATGGAACACATTGTGCACATCGATAACTGCGGTGGCAGCTCCAACTGATAAGCCACTTGTCCACTTCTAGCTAGGATTGGAAACGGTCCAATAATCCTTGGTGCTAACTTTCCACGAACTTGAAATTGACGCATTCCTCTGAGCGGTGAGACTTTCAAGTACACATAGTCACCAAGAGAAAAGGTTAACTCTCTCCGACGATTATCGCCAGCTCTTTTGCCTAGATCACATTGTTCTCAATCTTTCTTGAATCATTGTTACTTGTTCTTCAGCCTTTTGCAAAATATCAGGACCAAAGACTTGGTGATCTCCTGTTTCATTCCAACAGAGAGGTGTTCGTCACTTTCTTCCATACAAGGCTTCAAATGGCGACATCTGCAAACTTGCTTGATAACTGTTGTTGTATGAGAATTCTGCATAAGGTAAACTTTGATCCCAACTTGCCGCATTGGACAATGCACAAGACCTTAACATATCTTCAAGGATTTCGTTTACTCGCTCAGTTTGTCCATCAGTCTGAGGATGATAAGCTGTACTGAAATTCAGGTTGGTACCCAATGCTTCTTGCAACTTTTGCCAGAACCTTAAAGTGAATTGAGTGCCTCGATCTAATACAATTCTCTTTGGCACGCCATGCAAACACACGATTCTTGACATATACAACTCTGCATGTTGATCTCCTTGGTAAGTTGTTCTCACAGGAATGAAATGTGCAACTTTTTTCAATCGATCCACTACAACCCATATTGAATCATAACCTGATCTAGTTCTCGGAAGTCCTGTAATGAAATCCATTACAATTTCTTCCCACTTCCATTCATGCACCTTTAACGGCTGTAGCAATCCTGCGGGTCTTTGATGTTCAGCTTTAACTCGCTGGCATACATCACACATAGCTATGTACTCTGCGATTTCCTTTCTCATCCTTGGCCACCAATATATACCACGAAGATTTTGATACATCTTAGTATTACCTGGATGAATTGAGTACGCTGACTCATGCGCCTCTTTTAATATCAACTGCTTGATCTCTTTTTGATTCGGTACATATAGACTTTTTACAAGCCAAACTGTTCCTTCTTCATCCTCTGAAAATCCTGGGGCTTTACCTTCCTTTATTCTATCTTTAATCTTAGCAGCTTCTTTATCTAACTTTTGCAGCTTTTTGATCTGATCCTCCAAGGTTGGTTGAATCTCCAAAGCAGCAACGAGACCTTCCTCTACAAGTTCCATATTCAAACGCTGAAACTCCTTGTGAAGAGCAGGTTGACCTTCTTGAATCATCACATTATTGCAGTAGCTCTTCCGGCTTAAGGCATCACCAACTACATTAGCCTTGCCAGGATGATAATGTATTCCCACATCATAATCCTTTATTAATTCTAACCATCTTCTTTGTCTTAGGTTGAGATCTGCTTGAGTGAAGATATACTTCAAACTCTTATGATCTGTGAAAATCTCACATCGATTCCCGATGAGATAATGCCTCCACAACTTTAATGCATGCACAACTGCAACCATTTCCAAGTCATGGGTTGGATAATTTTCCTCATGTGATCGTAATTGCCGAGAGGCGTATGCAACTACTTTACCTTCTTGCATCAAGATACATCCAAGACCCTGTCTTGAAGCATCACAGAAAATCTCAAAATCCTTTCGAATATCTGGTAAAATGAGCACTGGGACTGAGGTCAGTCTTTTCTTTAATTCCTGAAAACTTTGCTCACAAGCTTCAGACCATTCAAACTTCTTTTCCTTCTTCAGCAATTGGGTAAGCGGTCTTGCAATCTTTGAAAATCCTTCTATGAATCTTCGATAGTATCTCGCTAAACCAAAAAAACTTCTGATATCAGGCACTGACTTGGGTGCCTCCAATCAAGTACACCTTTCACTTTTTCAGGGTCTACTGAGACACCTCCAGCAGAAATTACATGACCTAAGAAAGCAACTTCTTTCAATCAAAACTCATACTTGCTGAACTTAGCATACAACTGATGATTTCTGAGCTTTTCTAACACCATCCTCAAATGACCTTCATGTTCCGTTTCATCTTTAGAATAGATAAGGATGTTATCTATGAATACTACCACAAACTTGTCTAGGTATTCCATAAATACTTTATTCATCAGGTTCATAAAATAGGCTGGTGCATTGGTCAGACCAAATGACATAACTGTGAACTCATATAGTCCATATCGGGTAGCAAAAGCTGTCTTCGGAATATCTTGTGACCTTATTTTCAACTGATGGTATCCTGATCGAAGATCGATCTTGGAGAAAATACATGCTCCTTTTAACTGATCAAACAGGTCATCAATCCTGGGCAACGGATACTTGTTTTTGATTGTGACTTCATTCAGGGCTCTACAATCCACGCACAAGCGCAAACTATTATCCTTCTTCTTTACAAAAAGAACTGGCGCTCCCCAAGGTGACGAACTTGGACAAACGTATCCTTTTTCTTGCAACTCCTCAATCTGTCTCTTCATCTCGGCGAGTTCATTGGCTGGCATGCGGTAGGGTCTCTTTGAAATAGGAGCTGTACCAGGGACTAGCTCTACGACGAACTCTACATCTCGATCAGGCGACATACCTGGCAAATCTTCAGGAAATACATCTGGATATTCTTGCACCACATGCATACTTTCCAAAGTTGATTCCTTCAAACTGTTCAAAGCGCACTTCTTACTTGAAGACTCATCAGGCATATACTCCACTCGAATGCCTTCTGAATTGGTAAGGGTGATGGCTCTACTGGCACAATCTATTTGACCTTTATACTTGATTAATCAATCCATCCCTAGGATGACATCTATTCCTTTTGAATCCAAGATGATAAGATTCGCTAGGAATTCTACCCCATTGATTTTTATGGTTGCACTTGGGCATACTGAACTAGTTCTCAATTCTTTTCCCGATGATGGAAATATCATAGGGCTCTTAAGGGTAAAGGTTTCCCAACCAAATTGTTCAAAAAAATTCTTCGATATAAAAGAATGCGATGCTCCAGAATCAAATAATGCTGAGGCAGGTATTGAGTTAACAAGAAACTTACCCAAAACCAAATCTGATGCCTCTTGAGCTTTTTCGGCGGTCACATGGTTGACATGTCCTCTTCCAAAGGATTGCGGAGCTCTTGGCGTCTGAGGTGTTCCACGACCTTGTCCTTGCGTAGGAGCTCTGGCGGAATTGGATCCCAAGTTGAACGGCATCTGGGTCACTTGTCAAGCTTCGAGGACGCTTGCCGCATAATGTCCCATCCGTGACAATGGAAACATCAATTCTCGCAGCATTTGAATTCCCTTTCTGCGGCTGAGCACTGGCGTTGTTTTGCTGTCCTTGAGAGACTGGGCGAGGTCCAGGATTAGGAGTACGGGGTGCTCCTTGAAAAGGTGTTATATTGGCCTGCTGAGGTTGAAAGCGCTGACGAGAACCACTCGCCCATGCCGAGCCCGAATGCCATCCTTCTCTTGCGGGACTCATTGGTGGCGCTGGGCATCCTCTTGTACTAGTGCCTTGTTCACCATATGTCAAAATTCGAAAATCCAAAGCAACTAGCTGCACCTTGATGTCGTGGTCAAGTCCTCCATGAATCTCCGGATCTTGGCACTTTCAAGAGCCACATCCTCCGTGCATACCTCGACAACCGGGTGAACCTATTCGATACTCGTAAACACTCTGGTTTCCGATGCACTTGCGTAAATTCTCTTTTCTTCATTTCAATTATCTTTGGCAGCACATGAGCAAAGACGGAAGGCTTGTAAAATTCCTCCTGTGTTATAGCTTGAGCATTCGATGGGCAAGACAAAAGTTATCCCACCAAGTAGCAGCTACTCCTTTTAATTGATGGCTCACGTAGAGAACCTTTTCACGGTCATCACACTGCGCTAACTGGAGCTTTTTCTCCACATCTCTTAACTAATCATCTGCCTCCAAGGGTTCACCTGCTCCCGTGAAGGTAGGCGGTCTAGTTCTCATGAATTCTCCAAGCTTTGATCGGCGGCATCACCGCATCGCTGGCCGGGCTGGGCGTGGATTGTTCACCATATTCTGGGCAAGGGCCTGCAACAACTGAAGCTGCATTGCCATCATCTGCTGGATATCTGCGACTGGGGGTTGGACAGGCGACGGCGGTGGCACTTGCTGCTCTTGCTGATCTTGAACATCCTTCTGCTCTTGTGGCTCTGCCTGACCACAACCACGACCTCCAACACGACCTCCTCTGCGACCAGCTCCACGACCTCTTCCTTGACCTTCCATCTGAAGCAACGGCCAGGGATAGGTTAGCAATAGATGAGAGGGAAAGAGCAAAAGATGAGAAGACTAGGGAGGTAGCCATTCCAAGACCAAACAAGCTATAAAACTCCAAAAGAAAGGTGGCTGCAACACAATGCTAGCACAAGTGTACAACACACCCAACAAACAAGCAACAAAAATTCTAATACACTCGAACTATACGTGCTAAACTAAAAAGGGAAAAAACGCTCCAACACTATTGAGCACTACTAACTTATCCTATATGGAAGTCTCCTCGGATATACTCTTTGACGGCTTGATTATCTTCTTCCTTGATCTTGATTCTTGCAGAAGGCTCGTGGCTTTGAGAAGTTTCAAGAGATAAGATCAAATTAAAAGTTAAAATTTTAAAATAATATTTCAGCAAAGGAAAGGCGTAAGAACCTAGGAATAAGATGAGATGAGACAATCTATTCACAGCAATTCGTTGGTTTGATTTAGAAAATAATTTTGAAGTTCTTGCTAAAAAGACCAGACTAACTAGGGATGCGACCTACAGTCGATATGGCTCTGATACCACCTCTGTCGGGACCAGATCTCCAAATCCGAACCCTCTGTGTATAACCTGTGCTAGTCCAGGAAAAGCTAGCTCACACAGTGGAAACAGTGATTACAACACATCCATATCACGAATCAAATAATATTAATTAAGCAAAAGAGTATTAGCCTTATGGCCAATTATTACAAATAAGCAGCATCATAGCATGAGTCCAATAAGAAACAATGAAACGAAATAACAAAAGCAAAGTAAGCCCATCCATTTGCCCAACAGCAATCGATCGGGTTCGCGCCCTAGCATTCGGACGCCTTCATCATAACCACAAGCGTAGAAATCGTAGTCACCTTCAGCTTCTGCGAACTCTTCTGTGGAAGGTTGGTGATGTTGCAAGGGTGTGCACAGAATGTACTCCGCAAGTCTTGGAAACATAATGCATGATAACTATATGCAAGGCTAAACAATTGAAGGCATAATATGGCTCCTTTAGCATAAAGCAAAGTTTAACTGTAAATACCAATAGTAATTTCACAAAGCATCATTTGATCAAAATGTAATTGTATAATAATTGGATTTGATATGACAATTATAGCAGGTTCTAGCTACCTGACTAGCTCCATCCGCCAAACCATAACCCGAGAATTCCATCTGCTCAAGGATTCCCAAAACAACCATTTTCCTTTAAAACAAAACCATAAAATCTACAATGTGCAAGCGTACCTCGCCTGCCCTTGACGGGGCACGGCTACTTAAGTAGTTTTAACTCTGCATAGTGTATACACTTTACCCACAAAACATGATCGACTCTTGTTGCCATGCAATTAACACACTTCCTTTGGTGTGTCGGTAGAGAGATCATGACAAGGCCTTTACAATGCCAACCCCACTATTAACCTCGCCCGCTAAGGTTTCACCGCTGTTCGGGTTCTAGCTGCCCAGTACAGAAGCCCCCTCTTGCGCCTGCCAATATCTGGCACTCACCAACTGGCGAAGCTAATAATGGGATGCACAAATTATTTAGCCAGGTCGTACCCATATAGACTTGTGGTTGTACGGTAGTGCTCGGTCCATGGTAACACACGCTTCGGTCCTTAATTGCCTAGGGCGGAACATTCACATACAAAGGTCTCGTGCTTTCTGCACCTGCCAAACATCCATCCGCCCCGGTCTAAACCATTTCCACTTTATTTAACTTAAATCATAGCAGCAACACCAATTGCCGCGATTTCACAAATAAGTTTAAACAACATTTGAAATGATTCCCATATTGGCATAGTACCGAAACGTTTAAGCTGGACTAAGCAATTCTACCCTTCCAAGCTAATCTACTGGATATCACCAAATAAAAAAGCTAGTATATATCATCTAGGGTGTCAAAGGTTCGGCATGATCAATACCAATGAGGGGATAACAAACTGGAATTTAACTAAACCTTAAGACTACATTTAAAGTACTTTGCATAAAAGTAAGCATTCATAAATTAAAAACAACATAACATTTTCATAAAATTTGGGATCAACATGTTCAAGGAAGACTTGCCTTTGTTGCTTCCTGCAGGATCTACCTCTGACTGTTGATTTACTTGAGCTTCGACTGTATCGTCTACACGCGAAACGAGAGCAAATAAATAAAACAAATAAAATAAAATTCAAAAATTGAAAAGAATGGTACTACTGGAAGATAGATCTTGAATTTAGATGAATTTAGAAATTTGAATCACTGGAATCGGAGCTCGAACGAAGGAGAACGGGCTCCTGGAAGATTCCAGATCAGAAAAATTAGAAAAACAGAGAGGCTGACACGTGGCAACACGTGATTTGTTGGATTTTCGGGTTTTCTGGAAAATCAGAAAAGGAAAAAGAAATGCCGCTGACACGTTGGGCCCACATGAAGTTGCTCGGTCCACGGTGAACCGGGTGCACCGAGACGGCTCAAGGTGACGCGGCAGACCAGCTGAGGTGGCGTGCCACGCGAGAGGCTAGGGCAGACGTGGCGCCCACGCTGGCGTACCGACGCGGCGCGGCATCGGAACCGAGCCCGCTGGCTGCGGGACGCTGGCGCGAAAGACAAAGAGGCGCGTGGCGCCGACCGGGCGAAGGCGAGGCGATGTGGCGCTGGCGGCGCCACGCGCACGACGCGGCGCCGATGAGGCGCCAATGGGCACGGGCGGCGCAAAGCGGCGGAGCGGCTTGGCAGCGGCGCGGCACGCCGAAGGCGGAGAAGACGCAGCGGCCGAGGGAGAAAAAAACGCGACGAGGCGGCGCCGGGTTAATGGCAAAAGAAAGAGGGCGACGCGGTGAGTTCGGCGGGACCAAGCAATGCGGCGGAGCCTCACCGTCGGCGAAGATTGGCGGCAGAGAAGAGCAACGAGCACAGCGGCGAACGACGGTAGCTAGGCTTTGGGTTTTGGCGGCGCGACGGCGCCGATCCTCGAATGATGAGAGGAGCGGAGCGCAGCTTTATAGACGCGGATGCCGAGGAAGTTCGGCGCGGATACGACGCGCGCGCGCGAAACGAGCGAGCGCGGTTGATTTAAACGGCAATGAGTCCGCGCGATACGGCTAGGGTTTCGGCGGCGGCGGGGCGACATGGTTACATCGAGCCACACGCGTGTCGCCATCGGACGGCCGCGCGGGAGCGGGCTGGTGGGCCGAGCGCTGGCGAGCCGAGGCCGCAACGCGAGCGGTGAAAAGAAAACGGGCCGGGGAAATAGGCCGGAGAAAGGATTCGACCCGAAAAGGTGTTTTGAATTAGAAATCATTTTCCGAATTAAAGAAATTCCAGAAATTCAAATAAAAGCAAATAAATCCAAATAAATAGCAAATAAATTCAGAAAAATCTCCAAAAATACAGAAAAATTCTTTGCAGCATAATGAACTCAACTAAAACTGAAGATATTTTGTTTGATGAATATATTAGTCAAATTAAATCCTTTCATAAATAGAAAATTCAAATTAAGCTGAAATTAATTCAGGAAAAATGCAAATGGTGAATTTTCAAATTTAAACATTCTAAAACTCAAATTTTTGGAATGTTACACAAATTCAGTTTTCCAAACCCAAAATAAACTCATACAAACTAAACAATGTCAAATACTCATTACACACCTATGGGTTGACCTCTACATGGTCTTACAAAGAAGGGGAGGTGGGCTGGGCGAGTGCTGGCAGGCTGAGTGGGCTGGGGAAAAAGGCTGGTGGTGAGTAAAAAGAAAGGGGAAATTGGGCCGGAGCAAAAGAGGATTTGGGCCAGGCTAAAAGATGAAATGAGCCAGGAGTAAATGGGCTTCGATCCGAGAGAAATAAAGAAATTTTAATTATATTTTTGAATTTAAATATTTCTAGAAATTCCAAATGGCTTTCGAAAATAGAAAATATATTGCAGAAATTTGGGAAAACATTGAAATTCTGTAAGACATTTTTATCTTAATTAAATTATATCTAACTTAAAGTTGGTTTCATTTTTACGAAAAAATTATTATTTTTTATTTCTAATAATAAAAAATGATATTTTTTTAAATGGATAAAAGCTTAGAAAATTAGAAATAAATATTAGAAAATCCAGAAAATTGAATTATTCTCTAGAAATTCAAAAAACCCAATAAAATTATATTTTCAATTTAATATTTTACCTTTATTTTTAAAGAAAGAAATTCTGGATTGTTACAGAACATTGTATGTCGCAGCTCACCGGCATGCTTGCTCACCGGCATAGCTTCAAAAGTGAACCTTCTGACAGTGAGACAGATATTATAACTTGCCTTAGCATTCTCTCAGGCATAGAAGGTAATTTTACACACCACACCACAACTTCTACTATTCACTGTCCAGTAGATTCCCTTATGAAGTGGTCTCTCATAACCACCAAGTACTTGAAAAACTTTCCATAGTTTGCCAGCAAAACCACCGGTGCGTTCTCCATAGGTATGAAGCAACGTCATCTATTAAAGACAGTTAAGGGTAAGATTGCAGCTTAAACCAGCAGGGGAAAAGAAAAGAAAATTTCAGCAGAGGAAGAGTAAGATAGATAAGATAAATCAAAAACTTATTAATCTTACAAGTTAATTTTGTCTATAGAAAATAATTTTGAAGCTACTATGGAACGGCTAGACTATCTAGAGTTAAGACCAACAATCAGTATGGCTCAAATACCACCTCTGTCGGGATCCAAATATGCAATTCTCGACTCTCTGTGTATACTGCATTAGTCTAGAATCATACTAGTGCACACAATGGCAAGATAGATATTTGAAAATTCCCCGATGCTAAATAAATTACCGATTTGCTCATGAAAAATAGGGTTGTTTACCCATCTACTCGCCGGCGCTGGCAAGGCCCGCCGGCCACCTCCACCCGCCACCACATCCATCGCTCGATGCAGCTGCCGGTGCCGAGATTTTGTTATGCCAGCATGTATGATCTTCTGATTTTGTTATCATCGTGAAACCTGAACTCCATGAAACACAGGTTATGTAATATTGTTGCGCACTCTGGTGATGTAGTTCATTACGAAATTTGACATCGCTGTTCTTGATTCCGGCGACTGCTGAACAGCAAAATGCAGCTGGATTCCTATTTACTTGAATGAACTGATCCAGGATTAGCTAATCTTTTGAATTCCACACTGTTAAAACTTATTGACGCTGTACTGTTTCATCGAAAGTAGTTATGCCCAAGATGATCTGACCTGTTGTTCGATCGAGTTTCGAGCTCAACATGAAGCGAGATAATGGCGGAAAGTGACAGACATAGGCGAGATCAGGGTGATGTGTCCATTATGTTGCACTGTTGCATCTAAAGCTGTATTGTCTAGTTGCCACATATCTTAGGATGATACGTCGCCATTCTGCTCGTTCTCTCTTCAGAAAAGATGTCACCATCCTGTTTTTGCACCCAAAATGGGTACCCCAACTCGATTCTTTATATCCCCTGCTAAGTTTCTGAATGGTGGTGGCCAGCCAGTACCTAAAAGAACAAAAGAAACACTTTGTTCCAGTAGAACAAAAGTTGCCCTATGAAGCTGCGATCCAAGCAATATTGCGCAATTTGACACGATATTCGTCGTGTTCAACTGCACTACGCATCAGTGCGTATAACAAAGTTCCTAAAAGTGCACGTTGGTGGGATGGCCGAAAAGTGTGCGATCCATGGTGGAAGTGTCACTGCTTTCTGCAAGTACGGTCGCTGCACGAATGCAAACCTCCAAATCAGTACCCAAGTGGGGTCATTGCTTCAAAACAGATGTACTTTGAACCTCCCTAATCCATGTAGTCCTGAAATCTGAAACGCATTTTAAAACCACTGATGGCAACTATTCTTTGTAGAGGAATAACAAGAATTTATGGTTTGAAAATTATACAAAGTTCCAGTCAATCCCACGTAGACATATCACTCTGTGTGAACAATTTCAAATCATCGTTATACGAATTCGTGATGCACGTTTTTTGGCATAAATCTAAAATCAGCATGGTTTTGTGAGAATTGCTAGACCGGCTAATAAGGTGAAACTGAATTGTGTTATCCGTTGGTTAAAAGCATAACCATTTTATGCTATTTGGCAAACCAAATTATCGGCTTGGGGCCATTTATTGTCCAATCCAGGTGCGGTTGGGGCTTTCGGGTGATGCCTCCTTCGACCGAACATGCAATCCGCTGTAAATCCTGGTAAAACTGACGCATGCATAACAGCTGATTTTTTAAAAAAATTAATATATTTTTAATCAAAATTTACAGAAAAAATGCGCCCAAAAAAATAACAGAAAAACCCACCTGTCGCATTTTAGAATTGCGACAGGCTCTCTGTCACAATTTCAAACTGCGATAGAGAGCCTGTAGCAATTCCAAAATGCGACAGAGAGCCTATCATAATTTGGAATCGCGACAGAGAGGCTGTCCTGACCGTTGAGCTCTCGACAGAGAGGCCTACTACAGAACCCGAGGCCCTCGGCCTCATTCTCACGCACGCAGAAACACAGCCGGAGAGAAAAAAGAGAGGAGGAGAAGGAGAAGAAGAGGAAGAGAGGAGGAGAAGGAGGAGGAGAAGGAGAAGAGGAAGAGAAGGAGGAAGAGGAGGGGGAAGAGAGGAGGAGAAGGAGGCAGATCCGAGTTTCGTCGAGATTGGAGGTAATCTCTTGTGGCGTTGTTTTAATTTATAATTTAGTGTTCATATGAAATAGATTATTAAGCATATATTTACAATTTAGTGATCAGATGCAATTTAGTGATTAGAAGACGATTTAGTCGTAGAACTCGCGACGATTTATTTAAATTTAGACGTGTAGACTCACAACTAAGAGGACACAATTTCAATGTGGCAACGTACCACATCCGTAGCGAAAATCCGAAATCAAGGGTTTTCAGCCTTAGTCAATCCGAAACCCAGTTCCGTCGCTCCGGGGCTAGTTCACGCGCGGAGAACAGAGAAGGCGTATTTTTGGTTTTTTGATGAATTTTCAGAACCGACAAGATTGAAATGATGATAACTTTTGAACCATAGCCTCGAATTTAGTGAAACCAATTTCTAAATTCGTGTAGAATCCTGTAGATTGAAAATATGCAAAAATGATTTGAAGATGAGTATTGTATAATTTTTTGAATTCAAAGAAACACGTAGATATTAATAATGCCTTTCGAATAAAATGGCTTCAAATAAAGTTGAGGTGAAATAAGATAAATTTTTACGAAACCCCTGGTTTGCAAGCAGTTCAAATATGTAGAAATATTGATGTGTAACTTTGTTGTGTGTCATGTTCGAGTAGAATGAATTATTAATCCGAAACCCAGTTCCGTCGCTCCGGGTAGTTCATGGACGGAGAAAATCCGCTTTCAATAGAGAAGGCGATTTTAGGTTTTTTGATGAATTTTCGAATCGATAAGATTGAAATGATGATAACCTTTGAACCATAGCCCGAGTGTAGTGAAACCAATTTCTAAATTCGTAAAATCAGAGAAAAATTTAAGGTTCGCACTAGCAAAATGTAGTTCGATTGTTCGTACTATAGTTTATTTAAATTGACGATAGTGATCGGGTCATACATACTTTTCCCTTTAATTATTTAGTTGTATGGAGTTACAATAGATATGTTTTGACAGGTATGGACGAACGAGTAGAATTTAAAATACACTACGGAGAAGGGGATCCGCAGATGGGTGCAGAAGGGGTGGAACTTATTCATTTTCCAAGTGTCATGGCCGGCACATCACGTCTTTGGTGAGCGTCAGGGGCACGGTTAATGAGATGGTTGTACCACATGTTCTCGTTGGATAGTAAATTGCATGACCAAGCCGCATGGCGATGGTCTCGGAGAAAGGATTGCACGTCTTGGGAGTTAGTAGAATCAAGGGTCCAAGTCCCGAGTTCGTACGTAAGATTGTCAACTGAAAATGGTTGGCCATTAGTGTTGTTGGCGCAAGCATTTGAGAAAAGCAATGCTGGCCATACGATGCAGGAGGTTGTTGGCGATGAATCGGAGGAAATTGGGGAGAGCAGCCGAACCGGAGAACACTTAGTGAGACAGGACGTCAGCTCTAGTGATGAGGGTATGGGAGGCGAGGAAGTTCATGTTCCAATGCAAGATGTTCAGGTACCTTCGGGTGTGGCAGACGAGGGAGAAAATATGGAATCGTTGGTTGGAGCGATGGTGGCGGAGAGTCAGGAATATGGGGATTTGAGTAACGACGAAGATGATGAAGAGCATTTCCCCGCGGAGTGGGATACATGTCAGTTCGATTGATTGGTGGTCAATGAGGGTGAACACTTCGCCTGGCAGTCAGATCGTAATGAAGTGACGCAAGGTACTATTTACAAGAATAAGTCTGAGGTTCAGAAGCAAGGATAAGATGGGCGGTGTCGTCAGAGAACCTTCAAGGTTGCGAAGTCAGACCAGCGGGTGTATGATGTGAGGTGCCAGATGGAGGGTTGCCCATGGCGTGTGCATGCGTACCAGCCTAAGTGGGATACTATTTGGAAGTGTTCTATAGTTGTCCCGCACACATGCGTGCTGACAGAATCTGCCCAGTCGCATAGAAACATATCTTCAGCTTTTATTGCAAATGCAATGTATGGGGAGATTGTGGGCAATCTGGATTTGCAACCACGTGCCATCATACTTGCAATAGAGCAGAGGTTTCAGTACACCATAAGCTATGCGAAAGCATAGAGAGCGAAGCAGAAGGCATTGGAAACTAGATTTGGTACGTACGAAGACTCGTATCAGAACATACCAGGTATGCTCGAGGTGATCAAGGAAAGAAATCATGGAACTTATATCGATATTTGTGAGCATCCCTCGCAGCGCTTCCCTGGGAAGATGTTACTCAAGCGGGCATTCTTTGCTTTCGGTGCATGTGTCAACGCGTTTAGACATTGTCGTCCGTTGTTATGTGTGGATGGGACATTCTTGACTGCAAAGTATAAAGGCCAGATATTGACCGCCATAGGAGTAGATGGCAACAATCAGGTTTTTCCAGTAGCCCTCGCATTTGTGGAGGGTGAGAACACGGACAACTGGCTTTGGTTTCTAAGGAACGTGAAAGCCGGCGTCGTGGATCAGCGGCCTGGTGTGTGTGTTATACACGATCGGCATCCCGGACTGTTGAAAGCGGTCGTGCAGTTGCAGAACGGTGCAGAAGAAAGAAATGCATGGCCTGATCTGCGGAGTAGGTGGTGCAAGCGGCACATGGGCGCTAACATCTAAAAGCAATTCAAGAATAAGGAGCTTACGAAGCTTTTTAAGAGGTTGTGCGACTAGACCCAACAAAGAAAATTTGATGCACTGTGGAAGAAGTTAGACGAGCTGACATCAAGGCATACAACGGAGGCAGCAAAGAGGCCAATGCCTGGCATAGAGGAGGCCCCAGTGGTGCTGGAAATGTTACCCACAGACCCTCCACATTTGGTCCGAAGGAATGGAAGATTCACAAAATGCTTCTCCGAATGGATAGAGCATGAACCTAGAGAAAAATGGGCATTGCTTTATGACACCGATGGCTGGGTCTTGTTCTCCTCCTCCCATGGAGACACCGTCGACAAGCACATGATCCAGTACTCATGGTCGATCACAGACGCCGACATCGAGGACATCCCGCAGCTAGCGTGGGGACCGGCTGTCCTAGCTGCCATGTACCGGGGTCTTTGTGATGGTTGTCGTCGCGTGGGGGATTGGTCGATACTCGCGGGCTGTCCTCTACTCCTGCAGCTCTGGTCTTTCTAGAGGTTCCAGATCGGTCGGCCGCACATGGATCTGGGACCCTACGGACCGGGCTTATACGGCGCCGCCGGGGATGATGTCGACCGTCCTACCATGGGGACGTCGTGGTGTCGCCGACGGGTTAGTAAAATAACCTTTACCTACATTTCTCTAAAAATTCCAAAACTTTTCGTCTAACTTCGGACTATTCGTTTTCTTTGCAGCCGACTTTCACGCCTGTCACGTCGCACGCTTCATACCCCGAGTACGTAGCGATGTTCGACTAGCTCACGGACGACTGTGTGATCTGGCGTCCTTACCTCCCGGAGATAGTCCACGCGAGAGCTACTGGCGGCCTCTCCCTGCAGTGCACCTGTGACGTCGCCTTCTGGTTGAAACGGCGCCACCTCGTGTTCGACGTCTACGTGGAGACGTACGCGGTGCACCGTGTCATGAGGCAGTTCAGGCTGTGCCAGGTCGTCCCCGTCCCCACCGGTGAGGTCGTACCATCTGCCGTGCACACTTGAGTGCTCTTCCCCATTAATTCGAATTTTATTTTTTTGTGCTGTTTTTACTATTATTTTTGCGTTGTTTTTGCTAGTAACGTCAGTGCTAATTTTGTCATGTAGGATGACACGGAAGGGTTTCGTTGGGACCGCGAGCTGGGCGACATGATGTTGCCGCACGCTCAGCAGTGGGCGCATGCGTTGGCGGACGTTCACGAGGAGGCTGCCCCGTACGACCCCGGCACGTACGACGAGTACATCCGGTGGTTCAGTACGCGTACACGCGTACGTGTTGTGCGTGTCGTCGAGTCACCTTCGAGGCACGTTGCCTCCACGGCGAACACCTACCCCACGCAACCGGACTCGGCATTTCACCGCTCCGTAAGTACTTCTTTCACATGCCATATATTGTGTCGTTACTGCAATTTTACAAACTAACTAGTCTTTCAATGCGTGCACAGAGCGACCTTGGCCGGGAGATCGTGGAGGACGCGGACGGGGTACTGGCACGACTAGGCCAGACGGACAGGCTGGAGGTCACGGTAGACTTCGTGAGAGAGTTTGTGCAGCACGTACACGAGAGAGCCGCTCGCATCGTCCAGCTCACGTCCTGCAGGAGGCCTCGAGACATCGACGTCCTCCCGAATCACGGACGTCCTGTACGAGGCCGACGCGCGCCCCAGACCGCAGCTGGGACAGCATGCACACAGACGGCCCCTCCTCCAGACGTGCCAGGGGGATCTAGCTGGCAGCGTTCCGTGCCTTACGTCCCCATGACTGCAGGTACACCACGTGGTCTACTTTTATCTATTATGTTCTTCACATTATGTGATGTACTAACATGAAAAAATGTTCGACAGCGGTCGATCCAGCCCCTGAACGGAGTGCGAGCACCTCTGCTGGCTTCTCTCCCATCGACGACACCTACTTGGACTACTTAGTAGATCCCTACCAGCAGTCCACGGGTATCGTCCTTGGTGCCTCTCAGCTCGACGATGCGCCCGGGCCGACTCAGCCTTCACAGGACGCCTACGCTACTCCGACAGCACCAGTACGGCCTACTAGAAGTACTCGTGGGCAGGCTCCTGACCACCTGACGTATCCGTTCGGGCATGTACAACGCCGTAGGAGGCCTGGGACGACACGAGGAGTCGCACCTCGCAGAGGGTCCGGCTAGCTTTTTTCTTTCATATATTTTGTACTGAACACAAAATGATGCTTTATTTCCTCATATTATGTCAAATTCAGCTATGGAATTTTGTTTTCATAAGTTATGTTTTATTACGGTATGACCACTATAGCTTTTCATGGATTCCGTAAAATAACAGGTTTACATGACAAATTATGGAGTAATAGCCCTGAAACACCCTTCGACATATGTACGACCTTGCAGCAGCTTTTCACGTGCGATTAGACAACTCACAGGCGCAATGCTTTCAACCTTTTCAGGACGATTTGACCACACGCTGACAGACCTCTACTGTTTCGCACACAGGCTTTGTCACACATGTAGGCACAGTTCAAAGTGACCACTCACTGCCTACTTTTGTTAGTGCTGACAGGTCGTGTGGCTTTTCTCAGAGGGTGACAAGTCGTGCAGCCTTTCGCAGAAGGTGACAGGTGGTGCAGCTTTGATGATGGGTGACACGTCGTGCAGCTTTTCACAGAGGATGCCAGACGCCAAACCGACAAGTGTCAGTAGTCGTGCGGAGTAACCCTCACCACCACTATAAAACCGCCTAGGGTAGACATCCAACACCGCCAAACAAGAAATACACGCCACCGAATCTACACAAATTAGGGCACGATGTCGTTTCATCGTCGCTTCTTCAAAGAAGCGAAGTCATCCCACCCCGAGTACCCGGATACCAGTAGCGTTGACGCCCCAGTTCTGCCATAGTTGCCCCAACCCAAATACGACCGCAACCTTCCGGCGAAGATGATGCAATCTACCCACGGAGAGACGGCCGCCCGGGCTCACTACTGTTGTGCCCGCCCCTATCGGGTAAACCTACTGATGTCCATACAATACAGGGTAACTGGATGTTTCATGCATCGTTCTATCTTTTCTCAGCACAACGGCCGGTGTTGCTTCTTCCAATGGATCGACGGCCCGGAACGACGTGACTACGAATTTGTCTACAACTGCCATGACGCTGACCCCGCTTCGCCCGAGAACTTCAACCGGTGGGAGAGGCCGCCAGGATACGTCCACGTTCTAGAGCGACCAGAGTTCAGGGCCAGTGGGCAAGGGGCCAACCAATCGGTGAGTTTTATGCGACGAACTCATGTTTCACTCACAAAGTAGTCATTCTAAACCAGTTCATCGCATATAGGAGTTCAAAAAGAAAATTGCGAAATTTCTCGAGTTAAAGGAGAAACCTCCTCAGGGGCCACCCGAAAGCGCCGACTTTTGCGAACACGGCCTTCAGGCAGTGGTTGATACCTGCCACGATGAACTAGCGGACCGGAGATTCTACCGGTACCCCTTGGCCGAGGATGAATGGTGCGGCTACTTCAACTGGGTGGACCCGGAGACTTACCACCCACATCTCAAACTTCCCGTATGGGATAACTAGGGGGAGCAACCCTCCCCGTGGTGCTACTACCGCCCAGAAAAGTCAGACCCCGAGTACGCCTACGGTGTTATTCAACGACCAAAACGGGCATACTGCAATGATTGCAGGGCACGCTTCCGGTTGTACAAGGATAAGCCCAACACACACCTCCTGCACCATATAGTGGAGTGCGAGCCAAAACAGAGTAGGCGCCTCGGTAAGTTTTCGGCAACGGCCAATGCACCATAAGTGAAAGAGGGTACCTCCTCTCAAAGAGCAAGGGACAAGGGGAAGCATCCGGCCGAGGTCCGTACCACGCAACAAATCCTTGACGCGTTAAGCAGACCATCCGGGAACCCGGGTGGTATTAACATAGGGGATGCCGGGAATTGGGATGACATGCCCATATGGGAGGGCAACAATCCACATAAAAAAGACCAAAAAATTCTATCTTATACACCCGAGACGTACGGCATAGGCCACCCAATCGGCGACAGCTGGGAGCACTTGGGAACCCCATGGAGTTCTTTCATAGTAGGGATTGAGTGGTGTCCGAGAACAAATCAGAAAATTTACACGGGCCATGTAATATGCAGAAAATATGGGACATCATTCCCGCTCTACCCAGATAGACGGAACGATCACTTGTTCCACCATGACAAACGATGCTTTCGTTAGTTAGTTCGTCAAGCAATTTGATCACTACTGTAATGCCCTTATAATATAATCTAATCTATCGCTTATTTTATCATCTGAACTTTCGGTGTATGTGTCCTTATATATGTTTAACAAATAATTTAAGTGCATCGTGGGAACTATTCGTAACATGAGTGGTTGTCGACTATAATACTTAGGGTTATTGCACTAGTGCAAATTAGATGCAAAGCGAGGTGAAAATTAAATATTTTTCCGAATATCGCAGTACATATGAAAGATCAAATGTGGTCCATTGTTCATAAAAATTCCATTTAGAAATAATTTTTAACGGGCCTGCGAAAGGGCTAAAAAATATGACATGAGTGGTTGTCGACTATAATACTTAGGGTTATTGCACTAGTGCAAGTTAGATGCAAAGCGAGGTGTAAATTAAATATTTTTCCAGAATATCGTTGTCCACATATGAAAGATCAAATGTGGTCCATTGTTCATAAAGATTTCATTTAGAAATGATTTTTAACGGGCCTGCGAAAGGGCTAAAAAAATCACATGAGTTGTTGTCCACTATAATACTGTGTTGTCCTTTAATTTTGAAAATTGCCTTTGTCCACATCGCTGCTGTTTCACCTGTCACCTCCTGTCGCCCAACCAACGGGCGACGGAGGTATATTTTCGAAATTTTTCGTATTTCACGTATATTATTGCAATTTCAATAAAACATCTATTATTTCCAAAATATATATATATTTTATCAACTTGAGTAAAAAATGTATTACTAGACGAAATAAATCATCATTTTTCTATGAATCGTCGTCTCCGTTCAATAAATGCCGAACAACGATATCCGTTTTTTTCGACATAATATTCTCAAATACTACATGACTTATCACTGACAGATATAAACTTTTTTTAATTTATTACATTCTAGTTTGAATTGCAACACAACACTGTGAAATGTATGGATAAATTATTTATGAGGATATTCCTGTCGCAATTCCAAATTGCGACAGAGGGCTCAACAGTGCCGATAGCCTCTCTGTCGCAATTCCAAATTGCGCTAGCTTGTCGCATTTTGAATTATGCATGCTCTGTTGCAGTTTGAAATTGCGACAGAGAGCCTATCGCAATTCCAAAATGCGACAGGTGGGTATTTCTGTTATTTTTTTGGCATATTTTTTCTGTAAATTTTGATTAAAAATATATTATTTTAAAAAAAATTCCATAACAGCTCATAACAGCAAAAATAAGAGAACGATTTGGGATGGTGACGGCACGTTAAAATCTGCTAAAAGCGACTTTACGTCAAAATAAAATCTTTGCTCGCTCCTAGCCAGTCTCCGGTAAATATGTATGCTTAGTAATAAAACAGCCTACCTAGATGGAATGCCATTTTGAGGATTACCTTCCATGGGAGTAATACGGTGTCTTTTAAAACACTTATTTTGTTCTGCTACTTTTGGGTGAGTTAAAACAAAAATATTGTACTAGAATCGGTAAAGGCAAGGGTGGGAGGAAGCTGAGCTTTATCGAGCTGACTCCGATCTCCACTAGGAGCTAGAAGCCTTGAACTAATTACAATGGACCGACTAGCTAAACTAGCTGTCAGAATCAGGAGACAACTTGGCTAGCTCAGCTTCTAGGTGAGCCCGTGCTGCTTGTGAGCCACCAAACAAGTGAATGACACACCACATTGATGCTTCGTGTAGCAGAAACTAGTTGGAAAATCAACATGGTTTCGCGCAAATAATGAAACAAAAGGTTATTGCAAAGCTTATAAGCCAACAGCTCATATAATTCCATCCTAGTCTAGCGAAGTACCTTAGGGAGTGGACCTAAAGAAGTAGTGTGCATCGACACCCAAGATTTTCAGGAAAATATCATGTATTTAGAGCATCTCCAAAAGACCTTCTATCTGGCTCCCTTTCGCAAATTTTAGCGATTCTGGACGACTGTATAAACTCCAACAGCCTCGCTACCTTCTTCCCAAAACCTAGCGAGCGGAGAGAGGCTCGCTACATTTGGCGAGTCTCTCTCGCTCGCTATCCGGCGAGCGCAACCGCACGGCGTTTTCGCGCGACCGCAGGGACACGGGCTTCTTCACCCATCTCGAGCTTCTCCCCTCTCGCATAGCCTCCTCGCGCAAGCGCTCGGTTCCTCGCTTGCTTCTCCCCTCCCGCAAAGCTTCTTCGTGCAAGCGCTCGGCTCGACGCTTGCCTCTCCCCTCCCGCAAAGCCTCTTCGCGCAAGCGCTCGGCTCGTCGATTGCTTCTCCCCTCCCGCAAAGCATCCTCGTCTCCCATCCGAAGCTCCAGCCCCAGTTCCCCCTTTCTTCCCTCCGTCGAGAAGCCCAGGTCTGCGCCAGATCCCCTTTTCTCAGCAGTGAACGTCATGTAATCTCTTCTCCTACTGCGCCAAATCCCCTTTTCTCAGAGCAAGCTTGCAAGTATGATTTTTCTTTTTGTTTCCTCCTCTGCAGTGTTTCTCTCCCCATTCAGCGGCGGATCCCCAACCTCCCAGCAGCCACCGGTGGTTCCCCAACCCCCCACGAGACCGACAGGCGGCAGATCTGGTACTACTCCTGGTGTTGAGTGGAGATCCGGTAACATTCATGTTTTTTAGGTGAGTTTAACTGCATGTGGTTAGTCACTCGGCCTGAATGCATATGTTCTGTGTGTGAGAAGGTCAGTAGCAATTGAAATGTAATGCTATGTTCATAATACTTCTGAACAGTTTTACAAGAGCTTGCTTGCCTTGATCTATGCATTGTATTTTCTGCTGCTGTACTGTCGTATGGTATTCATTTGTAGAGACTATGGAGGCTTTGCATATGTTATTTATCTGTGCATTGTTTTTCTGTTGTGATGCTGAAATTATGTTAGACTTGTGATGTCTGTTATGATTTTTTGCCTAGTGTGATTACTCATTGGAGAGATTGCATCTTGATGCATATATAGCTATGCTCCACAAAGATTATGATGCTCATGTGTTAATCTGACACAATTGCTGATATTTGGATTGCGTTTCTTGACGCCTTCAGTTCTTTCACCAAACAAAATTGGCCCGGTCTTTTCGCTGCCTTGTTGTCTAGGCATGTCGAGGGAAGGGCGACACTTGCAAGGGATAGTAACCTAGCCTGTCATGGTTTCCTGCGTAGTGTTGTCGTATCACACTGAACACTGGTATATCTCTTGGCATCTTTATGCACACCATTTTTCCCTTTTTGTGGTAGCAAGCGAAACTATATTGTTCCTGCCAATCGTATATATGAATCAAGTCAGTCTTTTGTCATCCAATTAGTAAACAATTGTTAATGAAGTTACAATTTTGGAGTAGTACACTTTCCACGTTTATTGGCCTAGTGTGCACCGGTGGAAAGAAATGGGGGTCGAGCTAGACGAGTTTGATCGCCAATCGTACGTATATGCATGGCTTCGGTTCGTCGAAAACGGTGAGTGCAATGCAAAGATGTTGGAAACGTCACAAAGTTGAAATCAACAAATATATGTTACCTTTCTGATGACTTTGAACACTTTCCTGATGTTTACATCTATGCCAGAATTTATCAACATCTGGTTTCATTTTTATCTGCAATCATTCTCACGTCGCAGTTTGTGTTCTAAATAGCTGATAGCTCCAGCATATCCTTGAATTCGTTGATCCAATGTGGGTGTCATAGCTTCTGATACTTTTCCATTGAAATACCTGCACTAAATTCTGATAGGATGTTCAGGCACTTATCTGCACGTAATTCTCATACTTTTCCTTTGAAATACCTGTAGGTGCTGAAACCTCTGCCTCTGAAGTTAAGCTATTTGTGGAGTTATCGAATTCTGCCAAGAACACTGCCCCAACACCTTAGTTCATCCAGGTTAGTGCCAGCAGCGCTAAATAACTTCCATTCTATTGCTTCCACAATTTTAGTGCTCACTGGCTGCCATCAACCAAAAGATCTTGAATATTTGAAGTCTCACTTTATGATATAGTTCAGTACTAAGCCCTTCTTTTCTGCAAATGTTTGTTGCTGCTACTTAACAGAGATCATCATATTCTAATGTATTTTTCGTTATGCAGATGTCTGATGAGCAGTGCTGGTAATTTTATGAAAAAGATGTATGTGAAGAGGACCCCTGAAATTAACAAAGCAGTACACATATACTCTAGTGCTCTGAAAGCTTTCCTAACAATTATTTCTTTACCTTATTAGTCAGTATGATGCTACCTGATACTCCCTTGGAATATCTGTGAATTAATTACAATAGCAATTTAAGTTTAGTGTGGGTCGTTTGTTGTAGGAAACTGCATTTGCAATGTAGTAGTCACTGAAACACTTCTCCAGAGAGAAATGTGTTGATCAGCAGTCTTTTGACAAGCAAAACTGGTGAGCTCAGGGACTTACCATTTTCAGGAGCTCAGAGCCTTACCGTTTTCAGTCTTTGGGACCATCTCTGATGCACACACAAACTCACAGATACACTCCATCAACATGCATTACTCTCATATATTTGAGCTAGTAATCCAAATAGGGCTAATTTAAGCCCCTTCTTATTAGGTCATCCACAGGTTTTTGTCCACAACCAGTGGTTACACCTTTCTTTTTGTACCCTGAAATCCTGAATTCGGTGCTAGCCAATATGTTGGGAGGTGCAAGCAAATGCTTTACTGGAACCGATGCTCTACTTAAGGGAACAGAATATGGGCTTGGTATTTTATACATTGCTTGATTTACTGTATTGTGCACCAGTTGAATCCTGAATTCGGTGCTAGCAAATGCTTTACTAGAACCGATGCTCTACTTAAGGACTGTATTGTGCACCAGTTAAGGACATGCTATTTGATACATTGCTTGATTTACTTCTCTTAATTTATAGTGTGATATGTTCAGTCTTTGCAGTTTGAGGTGCTAGTTCTTGAGGGTGTGTTCTTGAGGCTCCAGATTTCTGTTCGACGGTATGCAGCACATTTGCTTAAGCTTGGATTTCTGTTTGGTTTACATTTAATTCCCTTATTGGTTGTTAAGCGAAATTTAAATGGGGTGTTCTTGAGGCTCCTGTTAGGTTTGATGGTAGATTGATCGAAATTCACTCCGTACAAGAATTTTAATAATGACCATTACAACATGACCGTTACAGGAAAATTCAAATTTAAAATCCCCACATTCAAATATAACCGTTACAATGTGGTCGTCAAAATAAATTTCAATTTTCATATTCCTATATTCAAATATAGCCGTTTGAATTAACCGATAAAAAAACGGTTGTTGTTATGACTGTTATGTGGAATATGATTAGAATATAGGAGAGAGAAAATAGAGAGTGTGATATGGAGAATGTTGTTGGAGAGGGAGGAGATATGGAGAGGCATTTTTTTGGAGAGTTCTCTAAATCTGGCTTTTGGAGAGTGGATTTTGGAGAGTCTTTTTAGAGATGCTCTTAGTAGGCATATTATTCATATATACTAATAGTTACTCCCAATACTTAATATTTATATCTCCAATAGATTTCAGCCCACTCCAGCACCTTCCTTTCCCCAATTTATCTCAAAAACTACAGCCAAACAGAAGATTAAGGAGGCCGACTAGAGAGAGAGGTGAATAGACCGTTTGAAATTCTTTTGGCTAGAATCGGGTTTTATGCAGAATTTGAATGCAAGGTATTCCATTCGTCTAAGTTTATAAGGATTATTTTTTTAATGGTCTTGTCAATAAACATAGGGCGCTTGTATGTAGATTTAATAAGATCTTTCTTTTTATACCCCTATTTATTCTCTCTCAACCATATTAATTTATTTATTACCACCTACACAAAGTATATATCTCTCATCTTCTAAGACAATTAAGTAGGCGCATCTAAGTCATTTCCTCTCATACATTTCTTAATTTTAACACATCCTTAATGCTTTGCAAAGTCAAAATAAATCTTATTTGTTTCGACAGAGAAAGTAGCAAGCAAGCTTGGTGCTCGGGCCTAGCCGGACCGCCCAGGAACCAAGGTCCTGGGAGGGAACCCGGGCTCGGAAAGGCAGGCGACGCACAACGGCTACAGCACAAGTGTATCCGCGTTCCCAAGTCCCGTATTCCAATTCAATAATTGTTTTCTTAATTGTTTTGTTTCAAATGTTGTCTCTGTACGAACAATCCGCACTTTCATTTTTGCTACTATAGATCTCTAGTTTTTAATTAAATAATATTTTATTAACTCCAAACAGTAAATCTAATCTTGGATCCGCCGCTGAGTACCTTGCTTGATCAAGCTTAATTTGGTTGTTTTCGCCGGTAAGAAATGAGCCTAACTGAGTTGAACTCAAGCGAACTGCCTATGTTTGACCCGCCTTACCAAATCTCACAAGTTGGAGGGACTGCTCCAACTCAGATCATTTTCTTTAAATTTTTGTGCCAAGAGCCCAAGGTAATGAACTGATAAGAAACAACTCTTTTTACCAACCCTAACTAATGCTTAACACATAATATACTCCTAAAGAAGAAAAGTACTATATACTGGGGCAGTCCGAGTTGGAAAGTCAGAGATCCATCTCGAGTCAAGGATGGTCCCTGCACAAGTTTTTCCTTGCACCAATGGCACACAAAGACGTGAGCCCGACACTATATGTACAACCAGCCGGATAACCTGTCCATTTGCCGAAGTAGAGAATATAATGCATATGCTTATACTAGAAAATAGAACTATATTTATTATACACATCTAATGTGTGTGATTAAAAATACAATTGTATACGAAATATAGCTATAATAGCCCTAATTTATAATTGATCTCCACCATTATAATCTAGACAAACCAAATCTTTCTTTTTTCCACAAATTAACACGGTAATTTCTATCTTTCAAGAATTGCATCCATCTATGTGGCTTGATGTATAACTGTTAGCACCAGAATTTGGTAAAGTATAACCAATTTGTCAAGCTAAGGACGAAATTCGATATTGCTAGCCGATATCGGTTCAACAAGGAAAAAAGTTAAGTTAAAACTGGAATTCTAGCTGATCTTGATTCAAAGAAGGAATTTTACCAGTGAAAGGGGTAAAGGCCGATACGGTTCATATGACGGATCAGAGAAGGATACGATCGGCCTATGCACTATAAAAAGGATCAAGAGCGACCTGAAAAAAAATAATAATCAATCAAACAACTCACACCTACTTTTATTTACTTTCCTGTCAACTAGGAGTAGCTCTTATAATTTAGAATATTTGTAATTCATCTTTGATCAATAAAGTTGTGTATCTTCGACTGTTGAACATCTTCGATTACGCCAATCTACCTAGGTTTGCTTTTCTCCAATCTTGTTGAGCATTGCCTTTTTCAGGAAAATCTTCCTTTACCAAATCATCAAAAAGCTATTAGGATTTATCGTCGCTTACGATTTAATTGGCTTGAGTAGCTTTTTGGATCTCATGCCAATTGTCACATCAATTCGACTATGATCATTATTTCAATCCATCTTGCCGATTGCAGCATCAAATTAGCTGGCACGCCCCGAACCAGAATTAAACCCGGTGTTTGCATGTGTTTGAGCCGATCAATCCTTCGTCATATTTTTTAACGCCAACACACTTTTAACAAGCCCGGTGGGACTTGATGTCTTCAGGAAAATCAATTACGTCGTCCGTCGTCAACACCGATGCCATAATCATTCCAACAATGGATGATTTGATGCTAGAGCAATGAAAGGAAATCAAAGATTGGAAGGCCACGCTTGAGGAGATGATGCTAAACTACTGTCAAAAAACCTGACATCGTGTTACGCAAAAGACAGCACTGCCGATGGTCAACCCATTTGGTGATACATAGACCGTCAATGCATCGGTAAGCCGATACATGCCTACACAAGCTAAATTATCTACTATGATTAATCAATCTGTGCACCAAACTTTGATTAACCAATCATCAACTCTGGTAACAACTCTTAAGCCGATGATAGCCAACAGTGTTAAGATCATTACTCAAGAGCTGGCATCTTCTGGGAGTCTGCTCGATCCGATGCAAGCTCTGCCAAATTACCCAATCTATTCGGTATCGGCATGTAATATCCCAGAATGATTAGGAAAGGGGGGAGTTTCCTATTGTGGGCTAGGTTGGTTTTGGGCCTTGAGGGGAGGTCTATACCCCCTAAACCCTAGCCTCATCTTCCCACGCCCCTAGTCGCACCCCTCCCTCTTTCTCCCAGCTGCCTCCTCCCCTCCTGCAATTCCAAGCCGTAGCCCCTACTGCTTCCTACCTCCCCAGCGCACCTCCCTGCCTCCCCAGGACATCCCCCTGTCTCCAGGCATCCCATGCCCTCCCCCTGTGCAGCCCCTTGCCCTGTGCTGCCTCAGTGGAGATTGGTTGCGAGGAGGGGCGGAGAATGCGAGATCTGAGGGGAGAGAATGGCAATCGACGTTGATCCTTCAAATCTACTAGTGAAGGTATAACTTTAGGTTGTTTTTGGTGGTTTGGGTACTATAATTGGGTGCTGCCATGTTATATCTCCCTGTTTTAGTGATGTGAATTGGTTTGATTGGGAGACTGTATGGGGTATTTTTTGGACTTGAGCATATCTGACTGTGATTTTAGAGTTGAGTTTCAAGGTACCTCCAGTCAGTTTCAAAGGCCACGGATGTTGTAAAAGTTGTAGCCGCTGTGCAGAATCAGCTTCCTGCTAGATGCAGTCTCGGTAATTTGCAGATTAGGATTGGTTAGTAGCCAAATTAAATTATTTCAATAACTAGAGAATGCTAGATAATTTTCAATAGATTCCAGAAATACCATGGTTTGCGTTATTTGGAGTTTTATAAAAATAGTTATGAGGTGTTCAAGTCCGGTGTCCGACGGGTTGACAGAATGGACTTCAGAGATGAATTCGAGAGGTTAGACGATTTACGGAAAAAAGGGATAACTAGGAAATCGTAGGTAGTTTCTTGTAGATTTCATAAAGTCTATGATTTTCTATTATTGGGCTTATGAGCAAAGCATTATGATCTTTTGACCGCCAGGACAGCAAGGGGTTAATCTATCCAATTTGTGAGAAGATTAAAATCAGGGTTGTGCGGAGTTGTGATATTGTTATATTTGACGTGTGTACAGCTCTTGCATGTTTTTGAGGTGGTTTGCTTACTATAGGTTGTGTGACTTCGGGTGTAGCTTCAATCTCTCGCCACTCTGTTTTCCGTGGTAAAGAGGTAAGTATATCATACAATTGAGGATAGGTTGAGGTGAGATGTGGTTTTTTTGGTTAAATTTGGTACCATGATAATTTATACGCCTTACTACAATTGTTGGTATTATTTGTGCTCCAATCTTGTGATAATGAGAATGAATTCATATTGTGAATGGTCATTCGGTAATGTTGATACGTGGCAAATGAATAATGGAAAGAAATCATTGCATCACTTTCATACATACCATAAAAGAGATGATGAGCCAGGACAATGAGAAACTTATATGAGGTCATATGACTAATCCAGAGTGCTCTTGAGTAAGACCTGCCTCGTTGTCCCATCCATGGAATGGATGGGAGTGAGACCTACGAGTAGGCCCCTCCACATGGATGGAAGGGAATTAAATGGGACGACACCGACAAGTTTGCACTCAAGCTATACCGGTATAAGTTATGAAATGTGCATTTGAGCATGAAAGCATATTGCATTGCTAATTATGAATGATGACTAATGTGATGAAGGGTTAAATCATTGAGTGGTGGATTCATCCGAAGATGATCAATGAGTTAAATTTGAGAAATGGATATGTCATTATTATTTTATGTACTTGCTAATTTTAAATAAGATAAATAGTTATGTTATTATTTTAAATGTGTTAAATGGTTATGATATTGATCTATAAAGTACTTTGGCTGAGTCTTAGACTCAAACTTGTTTATTTAATGTTTTAGGTATAATGAGATCGGCATGGATGGAAGGGGTTGTAGCACATTCAGGACAAATCTTGTGAGAAGTTTATCGGTTATGTTGTTGTTAGATAATGTGGTGGCGTTTGGCTATGTCTTGTTAAGTAAAACTTGTTGTTTATGTCTTTGTCGTGAGAAACAAGTTTAGAATTATTGTTGTTGCCTTTCACCGTCATTCCTTGTGACTATCCTTTAGTTGGTATTTAGTGATTAACTAGAATATTTATATTGTTGTTGAAATCATTGTTGTAATGGCCTATGGCCTATTTAGTTGTTAGAAATGCTTATGGTTGTAACATTCAGGGCACATGAAGTGCCGGGATGTTACACGGCAAGCACACAGAGTTCTATTATAGTAGCCGATCATAAGCCATCGGCTCTGAATCTGACTTTAATGTCGACCAAGCCGACCATAATACTGCCACGGGATCCTCTTGTGAGTGGGGTTGCGCATTATCAAGCGTATACCCCTATATGCCAACAGTATACCGAGATGATTCCGTAGAGGAATCCAGCCCCGTACGGGGTCGTGACCTACTCGGAGCCCTTTGTTCCATTACCAAAGCCGATGGCCAGGAGGTCGAACGTAGGCTATGAACAGCCTCATCAACTTCCATTGGCTCAAGCAACCTATCTACCCGAGCCTGTGCTCGGGGGGCAAAATACCAATTATGATCCTAATTAGCAAGCTCCTAACACATTATCGGCCAATACAGGAAATTGGGTCGATCAGATTACTATCGTGCTGCGGGATCAATTCGACATACAGCCAAAGGGGAGTATAACCGGCTATCGGAAGTCGTATCCCCATTATATTGATAGGACTCCATACCCTAATAATTTCAAGATCCCCGATTTTACAAAGTTCTCACGAGATAATTTGACCACCACCTTAGATCATATCGGACAATTCATCAGACAATGTGGTGAGGCAGCCCACTCCGATGGCCTGAGGATAAAATTATTTCCGGTATCAATATCAGGGGGCTACTTTTATATGGTTCGTGACTTTGCCCCCAAATTCAATCAACATTTGGACCGATTTGGAGAGCTAATTCCATGAGTACTTTTTCTCTGGTAGTTGGGAGTTTAGGATTTCTGATTTAAGTTCTGTCCAGCAGAAGTTTAGTGAGTCAGTCACAGAATACAGAATACAATAAGATGTTCAGGGAAATTAGAAATCGGTGTTTTAGTGTAACCTTCCTCGATAATCAAATAGGCGATTTGAAATTCCAAGGGTTGGTACCTCTCAGTTGAAGGAAAAATTCAGTGGACAAGAGTTCACCGATTGAAGTCATTGGTACATCGTATATCGGCTCAAAAAAGTCGTTTTACCGATAACAGAGATTTTAGAGATCAGTTCAAAAACAATAATAATAATAATAATAAGGATAAAAATAAAGCCAAAGTTAACCTCATCGAATATGGTTCAAGTGAATCATCGGAGGGTGATGAGGCTGAACTAAATATAGCCGAATGTGTTAAAGGGTCTAAGAAGTCTTTACTCTGTACATAGCTTAAGCCGACTAAAAATAAGTCAGAAATAAAATATGCTTTTGATGTCTCTAAATATGATCATATTTTCGATCTACTAATGCAAGAAAAGTAATAAGGTTGCCCGAAGCACACACTATATCATTGGCTGAAGAAATTAAGAAGCGAAGCTGTTGCAAATGGCATCATTCTTTCTCTCATAACACTAACGATTGCAATATTTTCCGACAGCAGATACAATCGGCTATAGAAAATGGAAGACTCAAATCGTAGAAGAGCCGATGATGCAGTTGGATTCTAATCCCTTCCCGATCAACATGGTCCAATGTTCCGAAAAAGGAAAAGAGCCTATAGAAGACATGGGGTCAAGAGTTGCCATCATGTTGACGTTCAGTCAAGCTCTAGTGGTAGAGAGACCTTGAAAATCACAGTCGGCTCACTTCAAATAGAAATCGGTCATGAACGGAAGAATTCGATGACCTTCAAGCCAAACGGAGACCTGCAAATTGGCAAGTGATACAAGGCTGAAAGAACATCGCAACCACGGAAGCCGATTCACAAGCCAAAACTAACTTTCTCCCGACTATTGGAAAAATATGAAAGGACAAACAACAGGTCACGTTATCCTGCACGTTGGCTAGATAATATGTATTGTCCTAACAACCATGAAAAAGCCCATCAACGGTGCCCTTTTTGACAGCTCTATTGGGAGAGGGGGTCAGCTTTGCCGTCACTATACACTTGTCCCATGGAACATTACCCATGTCAAGGTGACTGGCAATGACGGTCGGCTAAAGACATAATATTTGAACTGATGCAGGATCATCTTGGTGAATAGGTTAGTAAGGGGCCAGTGCATGAAAGAATTTCCAGACCGATCCAGAAGCAAACACGATCGAACGAGCGGTCAAGTTATACGACTAAGGTTGATCTTGCAGGAAAAATACGTGAGCCGATTGAACCAAAGCCTAGATGGTGTCCTACGAAGCTTAGCCGATCTCAGTGCAGATGGCTTTAAAGGTTGAGAACACAAGAAATGAGGGAGGCTCAGCAAGGAAAACAAAGAGACGAAGCCTTTAACAAGCTCCGGCCAGTGAAAATTGCTGAAAGGAGTGGAGGAAAAAAGAACCAGTTGTGGATCAATTTGACTCAGCAGATGATTTGGATTCGCCTGTGATTCGGGATGATTCTCTGCCTCCGATAGACATCAATATTGTGTTCACTTTGCTGGCCGAATTCAAAAGAAGCACTGCATTGGCCAAACAAGCTTTCGCTCAGTTATACATAGGGGCTCAAGATGCAATTTTCGAGAAGCCACAATATGGTCATCGGCATCTGAAGCCATTATATTTGAAATGTCATATTAATGGTAAGCTGATATCAAGGATGTTGGTCGATGGAGGAGCGACTGTCAATCTGATGCCCTACACTACATGCAAAAAGTTGGGTAAGTCTGATAAAGATCTTATAAAACTAACATGGTTTTAAATGACTTCACAAGCGATCCTACTGAGGCAAAAGGGGTCATGGTGATAGATCTAACAATCGGTAGTAAAACATTGTCGGCCACCTTTTTTATGGTTGATACTAAAGGGAATTATAGTGTTCTGTTAGGGCGAGATTGGAATCATGCCAACTGCTACATCCCGTCGACCATGTATCAGATGCTCGTTCAATGGAACAAGGATGAGGTCGAAGTGATTCAAGCTGATACATCGGCTCATATAGCTATGGCTAGTTCAGACACAAATTGACAACATGATGAGGCTAAGTGCATATCGGGTAATGCCCTGGATGATTGTGATTTTATTTGCATCAACTAAACTGGGCTCATCCGATCAATGTAAGGCCGAGCACGCTTGATCGTACAGGTGAAGTTTTACGTCGATGGAGCCCAAATCGGCAGTAAAGGCTTTACAAGATAAAATATAAAGCTATCGGCAGAAAATAGATTGCTATGAGGCCATTGAAGATTTTGAAGAAGCCGAGAAATTAGGCCAACGTTTTATGTCGATTGATTTATTGGAGAAGTCGACATAGGTGATGGTGATAGAAAAAGACCAACTTTTATTAGTTCAAAATTAGTAGTAGATTATAAAGAAAGGTTGGTCAAGCTTTTGAGAAACTATAAATATTGTTTTTCATGGGAATATCATGAGATGCCTTGTTTGAGCCGACAGCGAGTTGAACATCGACTATCAATAAAATCGGGTTATCAGTAGTTTAAACAATATCCTAGACGATTTAATCTGGCCATGTATAATATAATAAAAGAGGAGATTGAACAATTGTTGGAGGCTAAGTTTATAAGGCCTTGCCGTTATGCTGGGTGGTTTTCCAATATTATTCCTGTTATGAAGAAAAATGGTAAACTCAGGGTGTGTGTTGATTTTAGAGATTTGAATAAATACACACTTAAAGACGAGTACCTGGTGCCTATAGCCGATATGCTTATCAATACTACATCAGGGAAAAAGGTTATTAGCTTTCTTGATGGTAGTACCGGATATAACCAAATATTCATAGCAGAAACGGATATCCCAAATACAGCTTTCAGGTGCCCTAGTGCCCTAGGCTTGTTTGAATGGGTGGTAAAGACATTCGGCTTGAAAAATACTGGTGCAACATATCAGTGTGCAATGAATTTAATCGTATTGCTCATGGAAATAAATATCAATTCGATAATAATAGCCAGACAAAATGGATTGTCGACTCCGAATTATAGAGATTTAATGTCCGATAACTTATGATGACTTGGCGGAATTACGTTTATATACGTTGGATTGGCTTAAAAAGAATAAGGCAAGAGTTGTAAAGGCCTACAATAAAAAGGTCTTACCGAAGTTATTTTGTGAAGCTGATCTCGTCTAGAAAACTATTTTACCTATCGACTGTAGAGATAACCGATTTGACAAATGGTCTCCAATTTGGCAAATGGTCTCCGATTTGGGAAGGAACATACAGAGTTCATTGGCTTGTGGATGAAAATTCTTATATTTTGGGAACGCTGGAAGGAGTAACATTTCCTAAAGCATTCAATGGCAAATACTTGAAGAAATATCACCCAAGTATTTGGACTGGTTCTTGATCAACTAAAAGTGAGTATCGGTTGTGAAAGTCCAAATTAACTCATTGCGGTTAATTCTGGTTATGAACTATAGCAGTAAAGTAAAATAGAGCCGATTACAAATGTCATGGCAGAAATAAGATTAAAACATAAAATCGGATAAATAGTCGATTATAAAATATTGCTTACAAGGCATCCAGAGTATTGTTTCAAAATACCAAGGCATTACAAGTGTTCATACAAATCAGAGCCGGTCATATTCCAGGATTGTTGAGCTTGGCACCATGAGCTGACAATGCAGCAGTAGCCTTGGTGATGGTCTGTTCCACGTCCTCAAGAATCTTGTTATCTTCTTCTTCTGAGCCGAGGATAGTAACAACTTTGGCTGATTGCTTTTTCACTAAGGCTATTGCCATGCCCAAGTCAACTTTCTAATTCTTTAGGGCCGATGATGAAGATGCCAGGTTCTCCTAGACTACGGCCAGGGAAGCATTGACTTTGGCTAGCTCTTCTTCCAAAGATTTATTAGTCTACTCAAGTTTGAGCGCCATTTGCTTGTCAGCCTTCAGAGATTGAAACTCTTCGTCATATCTGATTTTGAGGCCTTTAGTGTTGGCCACCAATTTGTCGAGTAGCTTTTGATATTCATGTTGTGCTACCCGATGAGCAATTCTTGCCTTAGCTGCTTCCACCACCTCTTTCCTCTTGTTAACATGGCATACGTTTAGCAATGCAGCCATAGCCTCCTCTGGCAGATCGGTTTGTACCGCTGCAATGGCATCTCAAAGAGATTGGGCATTTTCGAGCAGATTGGACAACGGAGTGTAAAGCAGTTTGAAGAAATTGTTCACTTTTTCTGCCTTGCTCAGAGCCAAGGTTACTTGAGTCGATGCATCCTTGGAAACGGCTAGAAACTTTTGGATTTCTTCTGGGAAGCTGTCCGCACCCAGATCTACTTCATCCTTCAAATCGGACCAATTGAATCTAGCACATTGCTCAAGGACTCGATCGGCTTGATGCTTGGACCTGCAGTAGTAGTAGGGACGACAGCAATGGTTTCTGTGCCTGAAGGGGTTTTGGCTTGGGGCGTCGGCTGTGATGGAGAAGGAGACAGATATGTTTCCGTGGGAAGATTAGCTAGAATTTTTGACCATGGATGTTGATGTAGAAAGTGAAGGCTGCAAGGAATATTGAAAGTTTTTTAGTCGATCTGTTAATTTGGATTTGAAAATCGGCTTATAAGGTAATTTATCTGATCTGTGCCTGATGCACGAGGAGTGTTTTAAGTCGATTGTTCATTTGGCTTACTACCCCTGCTAGCCAAGGCCTTCTTATTAGGCCGGCCACGTTTTTTCTTTGTTAAATAATTGGCTAAACAGGTTAGTTAATCAAATGGGCAGCAATAGTATAAGATGAAGCCGATAAGTACTTACTTGGCTGTTTTATTCCAAGTCAGAAAGTGAAAGGGATTGAACCCCTATGGTGCCCGAGGAATAACCTGTTAAAGCACTCGAGCATTTTCGCTTTCTTGTTTGACCAATGCCCAGTGCGTCAGTGGCGGCTCTCTTGCCTGCTGCCTTGGCCTGTGAAAATAGAAAAATGATTGATTAATGAAGTTCAAGGGTACTCAAGTTATGTTGAAGAAAAAAGCTTATTTTAGCCGATACCTCGCCAGCAATATCTACAAGGCTTGTGTTAGTATAGCCTGATGAACTAGCATCGCTACTCGAACTCAAGCTATTGCTAGAAGAATTAATCATTACTGTCGGCTCGTTAGGAAGATTTGGAAAGAATTTGGAGATAACCACTAATATAGTCATTTCTGTTGAATACAAGGCAACAAAGATAGCCGACCACCAAGTGGAAAGATTTTCTGCCTTCCGAGTATGCAGAAAGAAATGTGCCAAGTTTGATGTTGAAGGTCGTTGGCCAAGTGTAAGGCAATGCTAACTCCAGATGCACTACGGATATGTTCCCTTGGTTGAAGCTGATCAAACAACTGAAAACTTGGAGGAACTTGCCCAAATCTAAGCTGCCTAGCATACACTGATAGGTGATAGAATTCATAAGACGGCTGATACATCCGATTTCTGGTATGTAAGCCGACATATAATACACTTGGGGCGAGGAAGATTTTATAGAAGTTGAGATTATCTTCAAGCATGCTATTGCTATCGGCCGATAAAAAAAGAAATGAGGGGCATGGATAGTCATCGGCCTCTTTATAACTAAGGAAATCACGTTGGTTGAAGTCTTCATTGTCAAGCTGGAGAAAAAAGGCTAAGTATTTTCTTGAGCTGATAGGGGTAATCTTTGCCTCATTGCCAGAATAGAGAATAAATCTCTCCCCAAAGGATCGGCTATTTCTGTATTCGATGTCGTGGCCTTCTGGTGTTTCTTAAACAGGAAAAGGTGTTTTGTCGGCTAAGTTGAGTTGGAATGGTTGGTTGACTATGTGGTAGAGCCAGGTCTGGATAAACCATAATGGGCCTCCCACATGATTGACTTTATGTGCTCCCATCCCAATGTAAAGCTGACTGTGTATAATGTGCATCATCTAGTAAATAGCCCCAAGTAACATTTTTCTGAAAGCTAGCCGATGGCCCTCGACCAATTTCTCTGCTACAACTTGATATACTTGTGTCAGCCCAAGTGATACTCCGCAGAACAAAAATCGATCAAGCCACATATTTAGAAAAGCTACGTGCTCCTTATAAAACACTTGGTCGGTTCCTTTGTTACTGCTGATATACTTGATCTAGCCTTCCCCTTGGTGTGGATAATTCTATGTTGTGGTCTGGTACTAAAAGTCGATACTTGGTCCCCATCCGGCCTAAGGCAGCAAAGCTGAGCTACGTCCAAAAACTTTGGGCTGATGGGACCTGTTCTAAACATGAAGGCATTAAAAGTATTCGACCAGAAGTAACATTCCATGGCCACTAATGGCCTGTTGGCCTCTAGATCGGCTAGAGACAAGGGAAGACACTCAGCTATCCCCATCCGCTCCCACTCAATCATTTTCTATGCTGCTAGCCGATTGTACCAGTCCCTTCAACCCTTTAACACTGTTAGCCAAGCTCTAAAACTATTGCTCCACCCCACTATGTTAGAATCAGAAGCCGACAATGGAAGGCGAGGGGTTTCTTGTTCTATAATGATTGCTAGATCAAGATTTCCTATCGGGCCTAAGTAATATTGGTCGTTACTGTTGGGTATGGGAACGAGTACCTGGCTGGGACCTATGATTCTCTGAAGACCGATTTCAAAAAGCTGAACAAGTCGATGGAAGTTTTTGAGCTTAGAGTTTGGAAATGAAGATGAAGCCGATGACGGGAGAATTGAGAGCTTGAGCGTGTGAAAATAACAGAAGAATGGGCCCTATATTTATAGGTGGGTGAAAATGGTAAAAGGTAGGAAGTTTTCCGACAGTTCGTGGGTAGTTATGGTAAACATTTACACGGTTCAAGATATTACGATGTAATAAATGGAGTTGTTACTAAAGACGGTGGTCAAAAATAATTCATGGATAAGCCGATGAAAAGATTTTTAGAAGATAACATGTTATCTCCCCAAAATAGGGACATATGTTAGCTCCAGAATTTGGTAAGGTATAACCAATTTGTTAGGCTAAGGACGAAATTGGATATTGCTGGCCTATATCGTTTCAAAAAGGAAAAAGTGAAGTTAAAATTGGAATTCTAGCTGATGTTGATTCAAAGAAGGAATTTTACCTGTCAAAGAGGTGCAGGCTAATATGGTTCATATGACGGATCGGAGAAGGATACGATCTACCTATGAACTATAAAAATGGATCAAGGGTGAGCTGAAAAAAATAACAATCAATCAAACAACTTGCACCTACTTTTATTTACTTTTCTGTCAACTAGGAGTAGCTCTTGTAATTTAGAATCTTTGTAATTCATCTTTGATTAATAAAGTTGTGCATCGCTGATTTTTGATCATCTTCGATTACGCCAATCTACCTAGGTTTGTTTTTCTCCGATCTTGTTACTTATCGATTTTTTTGGGAAAATATGTCATTACCAAATCGTCTAATCAACCTTAAAAGCTGTTTAGATTTATCATCACTTACAATTTAATCGGCTCGAGTAGCTGTTTAGATCTCTTGCCGATTGTCACATCAAATCGTCTTTGATCATTATTTCAATCTATCTTGCCGATTGTAGGATCAGATCGGCTAGCACGCCCCGAACTAGAATTAAACCCGATGTTTACGTGTTGTTGAGTCGATCAATCATTCGTCATATTTTTTGGCGCCAGCAATAACCAATAACAATTCGGAACGGTTTTTTCTATAAGATCAGTAAAAACAATTCGTTTGTATGCTCCAGAATGGCATGTCCCTTTCGGCCAAAGAATTACTCAGCCGTATCTCCATGGATGCTCGGCCTGTTTGGATGCCATCCTGACGCTTGTCAGACTGACTGGGAAGCTGCTGGGAATGTGCTGGAACTGGAAGAATGTTTGGTTCTCGACCTGACGATTTTCGAGCTTGCCTGACCTAAATCCTCCATTAGGTTCATTAGCCTAAGCCACGTGACCAAAAACGGTTACCAGAGCTTCAAGCTGTAGCAACTAGGACTCCTGATGAAGTCTATGGAGGCACGATCTTTTGGTGAGATGAATAACTGTTGATTAGTGGAGACGATCCTTAATTACGATCCAGGCTACCGACCGAAACATAACCGACGCCAAGCAATCGCTGAACCAAACTCCGAATTGTTATCAATCATGCCAAAACCCGATTGACCTGATCACGAAGGTCAATTCCTGCAAGCAATCAAAGTACAAGCAATAACAAAGCAAAAGCAATCTGAAATTGCAAATATAATTGAAGTTTTGATCTGGGGTTCCGAAGCACGGTATTGTTGTTGATCTAGACGAACAAGAGAATACATAATAGTTTCACCAAAAAAACTATGACTAAACAAAACCCAAATAATTTTGAGGACTCCCTAGCTATATATAGGTAAAAGAGAAAATGGATTCAGCAAGCACAAAAGAGTGGCCGAATAGGACTCTTACAAAGCCCAAGGCATAAGTTTGACTCTAACTGAAATGTTGATCCAAATTGTTTTGATGATTTCGGAGTGTTCCGAAGGAATTTTTAGGTAGGGTCAACTCCATTGGAAATATCTCGAAGTAAGCTTTTCATCAAGTACAAGAACTCGCCAATCGGACACCGTATGCAAAAGTTATGCTCGTTTTACTTCAGATTGGTATCCAGATGCCGAATTAGATTCCACAATGTGATGGATTTGATATTTCTCTCTTCTTAGCCCATGGATGACGTTTTGGAGTTGGTTCAACCTGGTGTGGTCATATCCGTAGTAATGATGTCCTCATCATCCTTCTCTTCTTGAATTTGAGTCGTCTTCGACTCAAGCTCACCTTTTAGCTTGTCCTCAACACAAAACATCCTCAGATAGGTCCTGATAATTATCCATATAGCTCAACACTTCTTCCTAGTATATAAAGGTATGATGAAAGCTAGTACTCTTGGATGCTTCCTCCCCTTCTTAAAGGAAAACCATTCTCAGTTTTGGACAAGCTAGAGAACTAACAAGCAACAAAAAGAACAACGTGTACTCAGCATATATGTCTGTATCCAATATTTCATTGTTCTTTTGGTTTTGCATAATGCTATTTACATAACAGCAAATGAGGAAATCAGATTTAAGCAAAGCATCTTTACTCAAAATTTTGCAACTCAATTTGTGATTATAAATGAAGCATGTAACGTAAATATTAACATGATTCAGTTTGCAACTTAATTTGCAAATATAAGTAAACCACATATCTATCTCTGTCCTTGAATAAAGAATACTAATGTTTGGTAAGCCTCGTTCAATAACATAGATGGACAAAACTACAAGTTTTGACAACAAGCATAGCTCATTCATATGATCAGATTGTAAACAAGCAATATCAAACCATACCAACAATAGTTTCACAATTTTAATGAGCTTTCACTCATCAACTACGACATACTGATTTGTAACACAAATCAATGTACTAAAATTCGAACAATAAGGTAGCAATCTATGGGTATCACACATATCAGGAAAATTTGATGGTGCCTCACATGAAACAAGCTAATGCATACAACTAGGATTGCCCAAAACAGCAAACTTCAATTCAGCAAGTTTATCACAAGTTATGCGTATTTTGTAAACAAGAAACTTGCCATCTATGCCATAATCCTCAAATAAATTGAATTTAAAATATTAGGCATAGGTGCTAGATAAAGACTTAAGAGGTAAAATTTTAAAAATCTTATCCATAGCATAATTCAAACTAACGGGCTCATTCAACATGATATAGCATAAAACAGTGGTAGGGGATATTCAAGCTATCACTTCCTTATGCGTAATCAGCACCACATGATCAAAATTATAACCATGCAATTCATCACATAGTTCTACAATTGTGGCACAAGGTGGTAACTCACTAGAATTAAGTACAACAGGAATATACTCACAAATTTGCTCCCTTTTTTGGTGTAAAATCAGATCTGTACTATGGTCATTAGCGTCCTCCTTAGAAGAAGTAGGTACCTCAAAACTTTCACTTGATAACGCAGGTTTTTCAGCTTGTAGCTCCCCTTCTTCAAAAGTAACTTGCATATCACATGGAACAGCAAGAACAGAAGTAGATTGGATTACGTTAGTAGAATCATCCTCACATATGCTATCCTCTGCTTAACTCGAATTTTCTGGTATTTCTTTCGCATGCTCAGGGTGTATGCTCTCATTAAGGTTAGGTGTGGTGCGTGCAACAGGAGTAGCATTTAACTCTGTAGAACATGAAGGTGGTTGATTGTCTTCTCTATATTTTTCTTTCAGCTTCATATGAAAGATTAAGCAAACATGATATAGAATTGTATTCTTTACAAGATATCATGATCTGAATATCAAAATCTAGTTCACAATAAAAGTTGTTCAACCGAGTCTTTTCGATCTCTTCTAACCCACAACGCAAAGATCTACTCTGAAATTCTTGGTAGTACCAATCCGTAGTTTTACTACCTTGTTCTAGATGTTGCAATTCATTCCGTAATTGGCGAGCAACATATGAAGGAACAAATCTATCTCTCATAATTTTCTTCAATCTAATCCAAGTGTTAAGGATGTCCTGATTTTTACACATATAATCATTTCACCAAAGAGCAGCAAAATTAGTAAATCCACTAGTAACAACTCTAACCTTATCATGCTCGGGAGTTTCACGTTTATCAAATGATTGTACTACAGCTAATTTCCAAGTAAATAACTTTCAGGATCATATTTACCACTAAAAATGGATACGGTGGACTTATTTTTGGTACGTGTGCTATGCCATAGTACCTCCCGTGGTGATGAAGCTGTACTCGTATGTTCTTCGTATCTCGGAGTGTGAACTACCTCTTCTCCTAGAATTCTGTTGGCCCAAGCACAACGATGTTGAGAACCTGCCATTGTTAGTGAAGATAAGAAGCAAATCACAAGTATATGTCCCTACCATTCACTAGGTGCTGGTGGTTCAAAATCTATCACACTCAAGCTTTTACCAAGTTCTTACCAATTCTTACCAAGCAAACAGGTGGTGACTGGTGGGTGGTTCGTGATAAACGCACTCAAGCTTGGCAAAGCGATTGCAAGGAGAACGGTACACATTTGGCTAGTAGAAGGTGGAGCTTGGACATGCCATATTTATTTCCTATGCAACCTAATAATTCTAGTTATTTAAATAATAAGTAATGACCCAAACAAGAATTCACAAGCCCCAGTTTCCGATCACAAGGATATAAGCGAATTTCAAAAAAACACACACGCAAAGATAATGGTACTTATGCAATCAAGGAATGGGCTATAAAATATAAGTGAGTCACCAAAAACTCTATTGCACAAGTCATATAGATACGCTAACTTATTGCTTCAAGAATGTAAAAAGGGCAGAAGATTGCTCACTAATTAATACAATTGCACAATCTAAAAAATAATAAACACAAATTAGGGTTTACTCAATGTAGTTTGACCGGCTACTATTTTCTTTTTGTCATCTTTTTTTTACCTTTCGGCTCTTTCTTTCTCTTTAATTTCTTTGGGTGACTTTGGCCAACACACTAATGAACAAAGTTTTGGAATCCCTAACTCGATGTCACAAGATAGTATGATATGATAATTCAAGATTATGCAATGTATCAAGCAGAGCAGCCCTAAAGCAATATCAAATAGCTAGTCTCAATTGGGATCAAAGTATTAGCAAAAGATAAATTGATTCCCAAAGGTATGTGTTCTGATATTTTTGGGGTTTTATAGTATGTGGATGCTACTGGACTCAACCAACTCAAAGCAACAAGCTAAAACACAAATTGATCTAAGAAACCCAAATTCCGCCAAAACAGTTCAGCAAACTTGTCGCCACAATTAAAGTATGAAAAAGACCGAATCTAGTTTACTCACAGTGTAATAAATTGAAGGTAATGTTCTATACTTTAAAACAAGTATATGAATACACAATTTGGAGCTCGTATATAGAAGTTATAGCCAAAACACCAAGGTGTATTGATTTGACCTAAATTCAACCGATCTGACCAAATCCGAATTCGAATCAAATTCTGTTTGAAATAGACCGAATCACAAAGGATACACAAAAATGTTTTTGTAGAGGACTCTTCAAGGATTCAGGAAAGTACAAAAACTTCTCAATCGGAGTTCGGACATGAGAATTATGATCAAAATACCGAACCAATTTGGATTGGAAATACAACTTGCTTCACCAACTTTGACGTCCAGATTAAACTGACTTGGATACGGAACTAGAGTCCGTGCCCAACTAGGTTTCTGTAGAGCTCGTTCCAAGGTTTCAAGAAAGTGCAAGAACACTAGAATCCAAGCTCGTGTGCAAAAGTTATGAACAAAACAAAGTACTAGACAGATTGAAATAAAAGCTACGCGAAAGAAAAATGATCATCAACTAGAATGAGGACTCTAATAGATCAAAACCTAACAAAACACACTAAAATACTCGATTGAATCTAAAGGTTGAATTTTTGTGGAGTACTTTTCAAATTAGGATACAAAACAAAAAAATTAGTTTAAGGTACTGAAATTCTCACCGATCAACGTAACATCTAATACCAACTGATGTGGCTCATCGAGGCCCGATCTTTCGGTGAGATGGATAACTCTCGATTAGTGGTGACGACCCTCACGATCTAGGCTACCGATCGAATCTTGACCGACACCAAGCAATCGTTGAACCAAACTCCGAATTGTTATCAACCGTGCTAAAACCCGATTGATGTGATCACGAAGATCAATTTTTGCAAGCATTCGAAGAACAAGCAAAAACAAAGCAAAAGCAATCTGAAATTGTAAATATAATTAAAGTATTGATGTGGGGTTCCCAAGCACGGTATTGCTGTTGATCTAACCAGACAAGAGAATACTTAATAGTTTCACAAAGGAAAATTACGACTAAACAAATTCTAAGTAATTTCGGATTACTTAGGCTAGTATCCGAAGGTCGAATTGGCTTCTAAAACATGATAGATTTGATATCTCTTTTTTGTTGATCTATGGATAATATGTTGGAGTTGATCCAATCAGGTGTGATCGTATGTTAGTAGTGATGTCCTTATAGACTCCATTACCCAATTTACCACGTTATTCCTGCATCGTGCGCAGAGACGTCGACATCGTGGCCGCTACCATCGACGAGTTGTCCGACTGGCCCACTGTCACTCATCACCGCTGGACTCCACGCCTCTTCGGCTTCGAGCGAGCCCCACGCTGGCTGCCGAGGAGGACGCCTCCTCGATCCCGCCGTGCAGCCATGTTCCCTCGGATCCTACCGGCTGCCGCCGCCGCAATCGTCAAGCAAGAGGAGTTGAAAAGATAGATGGGTGGTGCTGCTTGGTTGATTGCTGGGTGTGGTACGGGAGTTTAGAGGATTTAACGAAAGCGTACTCCCGGTTTTACATTTTTCTTGTTTACAAAGCGTGCTTTGCATATTACGTTTTTTCTCACGCACACGTTTCCAACCAAACAATACACCTTTTGGCATGCCTGGTCAGCACAAATCATCACGATTTTAGGCTATGTTTAGGCACCAATATATATGGAAGATTTGATGATTTGCTATGTTTTTTTAGGTGCAATTGATCATTTGCCCCGTATGTTTTATTGACATATGGCCGTAGAACCAGCAGGTAATCATCACGATTTTAGGCTATGTTTCGGCACCAATATTTATGGGAGATTTGATGATTTGCTATGTTTTTCTAGGTGCAATTGATCATTTGTCCTGTATATTTCATTGACATATGGCCGCAGAGTTAGTATGTTAGTAAAACATTACAAGATAAATGATTAATAGCAACAAAAAAAAATAAATCATCAATTTTTCTAATTTTTATTAGACAGGAGCTCGGAGCTAGAAGCCTAGAACCAAACAGACCCAGGGTGAGAGAGATCTAATAATATGTCCTACAAAGCCAAAACGGAGGTCTCTGGGCGCAATTATTGATGGAACCCTCGCTGCATGATTCAATCCTCCGGCCACAACTTGCAAGTGGCAACCCCCGGACCCTCGAGGAATATATGGCTGGCCCCAGCGATCCAATGATCCATCCTCGCGCGGTTCCCATTCTCCTCCTCTCGCGAGGAAAGTGGCATCCAAAGCAGCACACCCCCCACCCAAAAATCCCATGCGGTTCCTCCTGATGTGCGTTCTTAGGCTGCGGAGGTTTTATAGGCCAATGTTGCTTTCTCCTCTGTCTTCGTCACTTTCCTTTCCTCTTTCTTGGGCATGAATATGATAGTAATTGATCGACATGGAGAATGAATCAGTCGATCGTGACACTCGAACGAGATCGACCGTGATGATGCCGGCCGGCCGGCGTCGATGTGCGACCGAACGGTAATAATAATTATGCTCGTGTCACGCCATCCTTCTTTGTTGTACCGTTGCTGTGGGAACACTGCTAGATGGAGGAGCTTTTGGGTTTGTTTGAGGTAACTGTTGTTTTTCTGAAAAAACTGTTTTTTATTTTCATTCTTTCTAAGCTGAAAAACGATTGTAGCTTTTTATAAGAGATTATTTGACAAATAGCTAATTTTCTCAGTAATAAGTTGTAAAAGTAAGTCCAGCTTAGCTTTCAGTTTTTAGCTTTTACTAGTTATATGTAGCTTCTAACTTATACCTAAAACCATTTTAAAACTAAACTGTTTAGAGGGATTTCCTGGCTTTTAAAAAATTAAAGCCGGCTAAAAGCCCCCAAATAGGGTCTATGATAGGCTCAGTTTGGTTGTGCTGCCCAGTGCAGGATCCGTGTATTTGCATGTTTGTATGGGGGTTTCAAAAACCATTTTTGGAAAAATCGTTCGAAAACCGAAATTTGAAAATCGAGAGAAACTGAAGGGTTAGAAATCAAAAAATTTGGAAAACAATTCAAAACAAATCGAAAACCACTTGGTTTTTCACGAGAAACTGCTCGGTTTTCACCGAAAACCAACTGACCAATTGAATGTTCCTCAAAAACAATTTTTAAGCGGTTTTCGAGCGGTTTACATCGCATAATTTTTTTTAAATTATTTTAATTTTTTCTAATTAGACCGGTTTACCGACCGGTTTTGAATTTCGAACCACAATGATAAAGTCGAAACCGCGGTTTTCGAACGGTTTTCGCCGGTTTTTGAAACCCTGGTTTGTATACGATGGATCATGGTGGATCATATATTCATCTGGGCTGAGAACGGCCGGAATGCGATATTAATTAACTTGTGTTTGGCCATCAGCTGAACATTGTGATCAAAACTTCTTTCCTGACAGAGAATCATGATTCGAACTGAGTGTGCTATTTCACATAACTTCTCTAATAATATGTGACTATAAGTTACAAAACTAAATAATATGGAAGTACAGTGGCAAATCTAAATAAGTTTCAAATATTGATAGACGAGTATTTAAAATGTTTGAGTCCATATATTGATGTAGGATTGTTCCCGATCTTTCGATGAGAGCGACACTTCGATTTGGTGGAACTAACTTTGATGATCCGACTACAACGTACAACGATAATGCGTCTTAGCAATCGCTAAACCAACTCCGGAGCGTTATTTATCTTGCCGTGGGCACGATCAACCTGAACACAAGGTTCAATTCCTACAAGCAACCGAAGAATAAGCAAGAACGATAATAAAAATAATCTGAAATTGCAAACAAGAATTTGAGGCTCATGATAATATAAATCAAAAGATTGGGTTTCGCAAAGTAGTCTCAACAGGCAGTCGTTCGACACGTTTAGAGGATAATGTAGTTTGGCCCTAGGCTAAAACTATGCTCAACAAAAACCTAATTGTCTAGAGCGGCGGCTACTGGGTATATGAGAGAGAGGGACGTGAGAGGGTCGAGCTAGGGTTTTGTGCGGCCAGGGAGGTGCACACAACCTGGGCTTGGGCCCCCACACGCTTATAAAGCCCAAAACAACCCAAAACAGTATTGTAGTACATTGTTTTGATGATTCCGACTGATCTACTATGAATCTGGGGCTAGGGGTGAGCAACCGGTTAATTCGGTTTCTTCGGTTCGGTTTTAAAAAAATTCGGTTTTTGGAATTTGGAAACCGAACCGAAACCGAACAGACTTCAAAACCGAACCGAATTAACCGAACCAAATCGGTTCGGTTAATTCGGTTTTTCGGTTAACCGATTCTCCAGTCAATGACACACACAGCCAGATGATATCTACCGAGAACGTCTGAACTTTGGAGTTTCTCATCTCAGGTCTGTTGTCACTTGCTCCAACGCCATCCGCAAGCGCTGCCACTTAATTCGCTGGTCTATTTCACCACCGAAATATGTGGTGTAACTTGTAATAAAAAGAGTTTAGATGAGAAATGCATCAGAGCATATCAACTATGCTTACTTCTTAGGCGATCGGATTAGGCACCTAAGGAGTCTCCACAAAAAGTTTGAAGGGCATCATCATTGTGTTGTGCGTGTAGTAAGTGTTCACAAATCATAAGGTTATGTTCTATATCTTTGGCTCTAGTACAGTCTCTCAAGTCTCAAACTCTCAATGACTCCATGATCACGGAGTTCACAAAGAACTCAGATCTAATAGAGTTATGAGGTTGACTGGTTGAGGAGTGACTTGGAGTTTTACCTCACTAGCCGGCCGGAGCAGATGGAGCAAGTTTAGGATTCAGGAATCGACACGAGGCGGCACCGATGGAGAGGAGGCGTCGGAGTAGATGGCTGCTCGGAGGAGGTCCGTGGGCACTGGGCGAACGGCGAGTCGTGGAGGTTGGAGCACGGAGGTAGAGATTGGCGCAGACCGCCGCAGAGGAGTGGGAGGACCCGAAGGGCGGAGGCTTTGAACGCCGAGCAGCGGAGGGGCGGGCGGAGCCGGAGGCCGAGCCACGGGTTCAATGGAGTCGGAGTTTTGGAGAGCGCTGGAGGCTCGGCGGTGACCTAGGGTTGGAAGCTTGGCAGAATGGAATGGGGATTAGGTTTTGCTCAGGTGGGGTGGCCAGGTGGGTGTTGTGGGCGGATACGCGGAGTAAATGGCCAAATGGGCCATAGTTCGAAGTCGGCGGTGGGCTGACAAAATCGGTTTTCGGTTTAATCAGTTTTCAGAATTCGAAAACCGAACAACAGTAAAATAAAAACCGAACTGAAAACCGAAAAAATCGTATTTTCGGTTAAATCGGTTCGGTTCGGTTCGGTTTTTCGGTTTCGGTTTAAAAATGCCCACCCCTATCGGGGGCTGGGACCTGACCCATTGGAAAGTTCTCGTTGTAAGCTTTCCAACGAGCAGAAGAACTCCTCCATAGGTCTTCGTATGAGAGAAATATGCCCATTTTAATTCATGGATGTCTGCTGACTTCGAAACGAACCCCTCTCTCCTTCTCTTTGTGGTGCTGTGAGTGTAACAGTGGTAGAGATGTCCTCATCACATATTATGATACTCCCTCCTATCACCAATCGTTATCGTTTTAGACATAGGTGCATTTAAACTTTCAAAACATTCACTGTCACTGTCTTTTTAAATATTTAATTTGGATAAATGAAAAATCACATATGTCCATTTGTCTCGAAAAGTACTTTCATAATATTATAATTTTATTGGATTTTATTAATATATTATAATAAAAATTAGTTGTCAAAGCTAAGTCTTGAAGACCGTATGATGTCCAAAACGACAACTGCCTGAGGGAGTATGACTTGCGTTTGGAACCGATTTAAGTATTTCTCCTGGTGCTATAGTTTATACAACTGCAAAAACTGCGTGATTGAACCACATCAGAGTGGGCTAAAGGCAGAACATAATGCTGCCATTGAAAAATCACTCACCTGGGATTTTTCCTAGATTTGCCTTCTTTATTGAAGAGATAGGTGGAAGGCCCCAAATCCATATAGCGTTAGCTGTGAAAGGTGAGGCTGTAATCTTCGGAATTCTCCACCAAGAAAATGATAGGCGGTAGGCTCATAAGTGAAACCAAGAAAAGAAACAGCGGACTCGCCCAACTTGTACAAAAATCTCACAGCTAGACCGTCCGAATCTCGTCATGCCCCCCGGTCATTAACTGCTCCAAAACCTGGTAGCTCCTGGCAATCGAATTTACGCGCAAGTTTAAAGCCCATACAATCAAATTCGTGAGGAAAATTTGACCAGCCCGATTTAGAATCTGATAGCCCAAACATAAGATATTTTTCCTCTCAGACGCCGCCAAACGTCAGTGCGTGCCAATCACATCTCGCGTAACCGCCAACCCTGGCTGCAAAAAGACAAGAGTCGGCAACTCAGCATCAAATCTGGAACAACGCAGTGAAGGGGTCCAGCGCAAAACTGCAGCGCGCAGAAAATATGGAAGCTTTCGATTATTTGTCCTTACAACTTTTTTTTTTTGGCAAAATTTAGCTGCCATGTGAACAAAATTACAAAAAAATGCTTCTTTTCTGACCGCAGAAACAAATGCAAGTGACACGTATCACCTCTGCGCTCCCGTACCGTATCATCGTGTTGGCAATGTAGCAACTCTACAACAACACCGTACCATAGCATGCTACCACGCATCCCGAGTGCGATAGGACCTCTTGCGGATCAACAGCACGACAAGCTCCTAGCGCACCATGGGATAGCCAGCCTCATGTTCATGCGCAGAAGCACACATCCCATGCCCATATAAGCATATGCATGCAGGTCCCCGTCTTTCTTTCTGCAGCCAAGAGAGAAGACAGATAGGGAGGGGGAGAAGAAAAATGGATTAGAGTTAGGTTTTTGGATGCGATTTAGGGGTAATTATGTTACTAATTAGGAGAAATTATAGCTGAAAAAGTTATATATTAAGTTGAGAATTTCTTAAAGAGGTAGGTTTGTTTTGCAAGCAGTTATGTAATTATTTTTTATTAGCATTTAATTAACGTAATGGTTAGTTATGTTACTGATTAGGAGTTGTAATTGTTTCAACTCAATTCAAGAACTTCTAGAAGAGTTAAGTTTATTTTGCATGTAAGTTATGTAATTATCTTTTGACTAGCATTTAATTAGTATAATAATGGTTATTTAGTAGGTGTTGCTATGTTAAGCATGCTTGTTAGTCTATTTGTATACACATTTATATTCATATTAATGGTGATAAGTATGTCACTAACAATGAATTAGTGTTATTTATTTTGCACGCACATGGTAGTTGATGTGCGTGAGCATTTGAAATATTTATGTTAGTCATGATAATTAATTCCCTAATGTCGAATTAGTTACGTTGACATATGTATGCATATTCGATATGACGTTTTAGTTGATATTTAATGATGTCGATGAAATGGAAAATTTAGTCTAATGAGAAGGCCATAGCATAAATAGTATACAGTTAATATTATTTGTAAAGTGGAGAAATAATTTTGGTGTGTATGTAACATTGGTAAAGTGGGAAAATGATTTTGGGCATACAGATTGTTGTAAAATATTGTAGCTAGAGAATATTACCGAAGTTTCAATGCAATTCTATGGATGGAATAATTTTAATTATTTGCGTATGAGTTAGTACCTAATAATTGGAATTGAAGTACTATTTTTTAGAAAAATTATGTGTATTCTTGTAAATCAGTTAGGGATGTATTGTACGTAATAATTTTAATAAATAATATTGAATGGTATGATACCGGCCGTAGTAGACTAGTATGTGATAGGAAATGTCGGTTGATTTCACGGTTAATAATTGGAGATTGACATATGTAATGTCTATACCTAAATTATTATGGTAGGTACGTGATGGTGGATATCAAGATTTATTTGTGTTCCACGGGAAGGGTGTTTTCTATGATGGGCCATACGGGGTGGACCTATCAAATTGTGAACGGATAGTGATCGGGGCACCAAGTCTGAAGGAGATGGGTTTGGTTGAGCTCCGGAGATGTATATGGAGCGTATTTGATAGGGCGGTTGCTAGGAATAAGCTAGTCATAGAGATGGTAAATGCCATAGTGGTTGGTTGGTCATCGTGGTATGTCTGGGAGCTTATCAAGGTGACATGTAGCGCATTTGTGGGGACAGTATATGCATATTGCAATGAAACCAAATGCTATAATACATGATAGATCGATGGTGTACGTGCAGTTTATGGAGAAGGATGAATCGTCAAGCAAGGGTGAGGCTAGTGGGGATGGTAGTGTGGAAGTGGAGGGCATGGATGGTGGTGGTGTGGTGGATCCCAGTGTTGGGGATGATGAGCACATGAGGAAGCGTGTTGATGATTTTTAGCCTAACAATGGCGTAGGGTAGTGGTAGACCGTCCATGTTGACTGCCACGAATATTTGGAGAGCCTGACGGATGCAATGCAATCCAGTGAAGAGGCAGATGTGGACATGGATAGCAATGGAGATGAGGGTCACAAAGATGCAGGTGGTACTGTCCAAGGTGGTGGTCCTTGTTTTGCCATAGGAAGGCGAGTCCGAATGGGTGTTCTATAAGGATACTATATTAGTAGGGCAATGTTTTTCTAACAAGAGTGACATCCAATAAGCCATAACGAGATATGCCATGGACATTGGCCTCACATATCGGTTGTATATGTCAAATCAAGATACATACATAGTGAAATGTGTCAATGTTGAATGTCTTGGCAAGGTACGAGCACAAAAATTCAAAGGCGCACATATAGACTATAGGATCACATATGTGTGCTTGCCATTGCATAATCACAAAATTGTGGCCTCATCACATGTAGCAAGCCTAATTAGTTACTTGGTCCTTGAGAGCGTAACAATTTGGCCGAAGCTGTTGATGGTGGATATGGTCAACATGGTGGAATATTCAACTAGTTACAACAAGGTATGGCGAGCGAAGAGGAAGGTGATAGAGAGGATGTCCTCATATACGAGGAGGCATATGACCTTGTCCTAAGAATGCTTCGCCAAATTAGCTAAGCAAATCACAGCACATACATAAACAAGACAGATAGACTACACCATTCAAACGGACCAAAATATTTCATCCAAGATCGTTTGTTCTAAGCGTTTCAGCTGGCTATATAGGAGTTCAAGTATTGTCGGCTAGTGTGGACGATAGATGGAATTTTCTTATCCAATTAGTACAAGGAACCATATTGATTGTGGTTGTCACCGAAGCGAATGACCAATTACTCCATATGGCATTCATAATTGTCAAAAATGAGAACACAAAGAGCTACTTGTGGTTCCTAGATAATGTGAAGTGAGAGGTTGTTCAAGACCAGCCAAATTCGTGCCTCATCATGTACCAAAATGCTAGGTTACTATCGGCACTGACCACCATGCAAAATGGTACACGACCATTGTACGAGTGGAACATCGTGCAGACTCGTTGGTACATGAGGCATCTTGTATCAAAATTCCACACCATTTTCGCAACAAAGAACTGATGAACATATTGTAATACCCTGGCCAAAATTCGCTCAAAGTCCAACCCACCCATCGGGTGGACCCATGCACACATACCACCCTGCTTACACTTTTATCCTTGCTTAGTGTAAAACCTGAAGGTGCTATGTTTCGACCTATTAGGCATTATATATTACTATAACTCACTTTACACAAGCAATATGGTAGTAATCCTAACACACTCCACATGGGCCACATAGGCCTTGACATTAACAGGATGGGGTATTACATTCACTGATACGCACACGCCTCAACTTAAGATGCGTGCGCACGTGTTTGGTCCCGATCTTCCGTCGTAGGAGAAATTCTTGAAGGCGAGTTGTGACCTTGACGAAGGGGCGGCTAACCACGATCAAGAATGCGCCTAGCAGCCTCGCAATTGCTAAACCACTCCTCAATTGGTTATCAACCGTATCAAAACACGACTGACCTGTTCACGAAGAACGGCCCGAGCAATTCGATGAGAATTGAAAGAGCAACAGCAGAAGAAAAATCACTCCAAGATGAATGATTGATTTGAGAATTCAAGTATTTGGGGCCAAGAGGCCTTACAATAGCAGTAGCTAAACCAAAATCCCAAAAGCCCCTTTCTCCCAAGAAAAGTAGAATAAAAACATGTTCCTACGTGCTCCAAGTTGCATGCATGCAAACTTCCTTTTAGTGAATCCACAAAAATAGGAAGTGTTAATTTTCTAGTGTGCGCCATGGTGATGTAATACCATAAAATTAGGATCAAGAATTCTCCCTCACGGCTGGAACAATAGGTGGACCTTCCATGCATGCGCCTCCAAAAAAAAATATGGCAAGAATTTTCCATTGTTGACAATAAGTGGCGCCGCGTGCAACAAAAATGGGAATTGTTCCTTTTTCTTGCATGCAGCCATTTTAATCCTCCTGTTCTTCAGGGTGTCCTTTGTCTTTCACAAATATTTCTTCTGAGGCGCCTTCGCATGTAATAATTAACAACAATCATTAGGTAGTATCATTTGGTCTGTAATTAAATAATTGATTTGTTTAAGAAATGAATTCACCTTTTTGTCCAAGGCGCCGTGTATGGGCTCGAGTCATTGGCCCTTGTGTATTAACTGAATCTTCTACGTGTGAGCTAGTGATGTCCTCATCATACTCCCCCTCTTGAGAAGGAGTCGACCTCGACTCTGGCTCATCCTCAACACCAGTGTATGGAGATAAGTCAGTAACATTGAATGTGTCACTCACTCCATATTCCTTGGGCAGCTCTAACTTGTAGGCATTGTCATTGATTTTTGCAAGTACTTTAAACGGTCCATCTCCTCGAGGCATTAGCTTGGACTTGCGCTGTTCAGGAAAGCGATCCTTGCGCAAATGCAAGCAAACTAAATCACCTTTTTTGAACAACATTTCTTTTTGACCCTTATCTGCATGCTTCTTATATTGGGCCTGCATCTTCTCAATGTTTGTTTTGGTCGTCTCATGTATCTTGCGAATGTACTCAGCCCTATTGTCGGCATCCAGATTTACCCTTTCCTGAGGTGGCAAAGGTAGCAGATCAATCGGCGCTATGGGCTTGAATCCATAAACAACCTCAAATTCCTGCATTAAAGAAACAACCAAATCTGGCAAGGTAGAGAGTGAAGCATTAGTGGAGAAAAGGATGTCTTTGCACACAAGTGCAAAGCACTCTCGGGGCTGGTTTTTGAACTCTCGCATCTCACTTTTTGTGGCTAACAGAACATGCCCCTTACATGGTATCTCACTTTTCTTTTAACTCTTTTTGTTTTCTCTCATTTTTGGCTGGTGGCTCTCGCTCCCTATTTTGTGGATGTCACTCACCTCTCTTTCTTTTCTCTCACGCTCAGCCCTATCTAAATCATCTCTGAGATTTTCTTCTGGTGACATCAGAACCAATCAAACCTTCTTATCTTTGTGAATGAAAGAATACTTGTTGGAGCGCCCATGATGTGTAGTATCCTTGTCGTACTGCCATGGCCTCCCAAGTAACAAAGCACAAGCTTGCATCGGCACCACATCACAGTCTACAAAATCAGCATATGCCCCAATGGAGAAATGCACACGTACCATTGCCATTACCTTCAATTTGCCACAAGAATTGAGCCTTTGGATGTGGTATGGTTGCAGTGTGGCGTGTGGTCAAGCCAAGCTTCTCGACCATCTCTCAGTACTTGCAATATTGTTACAGCTCCGCCATCAATTATCACCTTGCATGAGTGCCCTTGATCACAAATTTTGATTGGAATAAATTGTGTCGTTGTCCTCCCTCAGCCTTCTCCATTTGAGAACTGAGAACTCGACAAACAACCAGGCTAGCATGACTTGTATCAAAGGTGATCTCTTCTCGATCAGAACTGGAATTGTTCTTGAACTCCTCATGATCAGATTCTTCTTCATCTACTTCGCTGGCCGATGTATACTCGCCATATTCCCGTATGACGAGTGCTCGTTGGTTTGGACAGTCTCACATATAGTGACCCTTTCCCTTGCATTTGAAACACTCGATCTCTCTTGTTCTTCCTGTAGAAGCAACTGAAGATGAACTTTTGGTAGGGGCAGCAGCTAACTTGTTGGAATTAGTAGGCTTGTGTGATGACGAAGTCATTCGGTTTGTTGAATTCTCTCGGCGGTGGTGCAAAGAGCTCTACTAGCAGAAGGAACATCACTTTTTTGCTGCTGATTGGCCCCTTTGAAGGTGCGGAAGAGCCGGAGAAGGTGCGGCCAAATTTATTGTAACTCTGTCTCTTCCCTTGAACTTGTCTTTCGGCTTTGGATGCATATTGAAAAAGCTCACCAAAGAGTTGTAATTCTGAAAATCAAGTATATCTTGTATCTTTCTATTCAGGCCTCCCAAGAATCTTGCCATTTTCGCATTTTCTTCTTCTTGCACATTAGCACGAAGCATACCCACTTGTAGTTCTTGATAGTAATCTTCCACAGTTTTGCTACCTTGAGTCAATCTTTGTATTCTATTAAGCAAATCTCTTCCAAAATAAGCGGGCACAAATCTGGCTCTCATCAAGCGCTTCAATTCATCCCAAGAGTGGGGAACTCTGTTCCTTTGATGGATCTGATTCCTCCAAATAGAGGCATAATCTACAAATTCACTTGTGGCAGCATGTACTCGACCGTCTTCCGTGTAGTGATGACAATTGAATTTTTGTTCAACCTGCAACTCCCAATCAAGATATGCTTCTGGATTAAATTTGCCGTTAAAGCTCGGCACAATAGATTTAATCTTCCCTAGAGGATCATCTCTTCTTGCTTCTTGGCGGTGATGTGTATGTCCTACAGGATCACCCATACCTTGACGGTTATATGCAAAACGTTGCTTATCACGCCACATAAACACATCTTCATTTTCAGCAACGAATTCACCATCTCTACTTTCATTAGCAGCCTCTTGAAATGCAGCATTTAGATCATCTCTTGGACGAAGCGGAGCTGCAGCCGCAGCAGCATGATTAGAGCTGCACCAACTGTACCTCTGGGACCCGAGGTGGTGCATGTTGTCGTGGAGGAGTGTGTTCAATTTGTTCAAGATAGTCCTCAAAACCACCAAGACGATTCTCCAAACCGTCCAGGCGAGCAAGCACTTGATCATTTAACATCCTTTCAAAAGTATGTGCAAATTGATTCATTAATGCTTGGGAACGTGGAGACAGGGGCACGATAGGTTGTTGATCCACGCCATTGGCATCATCATCTGGTTGCGTTCCGTCACGAGCAGTTCTTGAACCTGACATGGTTAACGAGAAAAAAAAACAAAAAAACCTACCAATGCTAATATATATGTGGAACTCACAGCCCCTCAAATCTTACCAACTAAAGCTCTTACCCTTCTCGAAGATCACTCGCGCGTTTGCTGGTTTGTGATAACTTTCAAAAGGGAGTTAGTAAAGCGATTGCAAAGTGCTAGAACACGCTGATCAATGGCAAATTTGTGGAGCTCTAGGTGGGGAAAATTTTGTAGCAAAGGAATAAGCAATCTGTAATCCCAAACTTGCGAAATTGAATAAACGTTCGTTCAAGTACTAGTCTTAGTTGCTGATCATAGGAGGTTTCAAAAGGCAAACTCAAACTAATGGCAAGAGCAGAACTTTGGAAAATTTGGATGCAATCAAGACACTTCTTTTTTTTCACCCTTCTTTTTTTTCCACCTTTTTTTTCCTGCGGACCAAATTGGCAGCAACTAATCAAACTTGTAACACGAGCAGATTTCAAACCACTCCACAGAACACCACGAAATTTTACAAGAAGATGGGTTTTTGAGTTATGAAGCCAACAAACATGGTTTGGACGGATTTGGACTTCTAGAGACAAGGATATTAATGTTTTGGTGACTGCTGCACGGAGGGAAAAATTCCAAACGAAAATGTTGGAAATATTAGGAATTTTCTCAATATTTTAATCCACAGAATTATGTAAATCATGATTAAACAATGACGCAATTTTTGTTCAAATCCAAAGGTACTAGATAACAAATTATCTATCTCATATGCAAAGTCTAATGAACAAGAAACCAACATGATTAAAACACAGTATAAGATAATATACCCTTGAGCCGGTGCCACCGTTGCTACAAAGCGCAGTATTATTCGCTCGCCATGACGGTCGAAGTAGACGATCACAGGTTGTCGCAGTGAAGCCTTGGTGCAGTGAAGCAGTTGATGCATTGCAGATGCGCTTCCAGGAACACTTTTCGAGCAGTCTCGTGGTCGCTCCCCAAAAACCTTATTGGCCTTCTATCTCGAGCAAGATCTCAAGAAGGACGAGGTTCCGGAGGCCTGCTCCCTCCGCTACTTGTGCGCGCAAGAAAACGGAGTCGGGGATGCAAAAGACAGCAGCAACTACTATGGATGGATGGAGTATTGTTCTGAGCCTTTACCCTTTTCCACCTTGCTAATTAAGAGACACACAACTCAACTATTTAAGTTGGTCAAACCTTCTCTCAATTACCCATATGGTACTAAACCAATTTCATGACTCCTAGTATTCTAATGGGCCTTTTGGAATTTCTATTAAATTAATTATGGGCCAACCCCATAATAATCTAACAATCCCCACCAAATTTCAAAGGCACATTTGAAATACTCTCAGTTCCAATGTAGTTTGATATACCAGTTTTTCGATGGAGACTGCTAAGTTGAACTTCCACTTAGAACAAAGGTTACACTCATCCACAACTGAATAATGGACTATGCCTTGAATTGACAGTTTTGTGCGAACAAGTTTCACCAAAGTCCTTTACTGATACTAGGCTGCTAAATGCATCCCCTCGGTTTGGAGCTTATAAGTCATACTCCTTAGCCTTTCATGAGCCTCTAGAGATCACCCAATCTCATAGACTATGACTAGTAGTCGAACTCATATAGGTGTATTCCTCATAAGATGTTCTGTAGGACAACATCTCTGCTTATCAAAGCCACTCGGGATACATTAAGGTATAACCAACCTACCATACAGAATAGGAGAGTTATTGCATCTCAAACGGAGTGGGCCAAGTACAGAAGTACTCTCCTCTCAGCCAGTCACTAGCTTGTCTCAACATCCTAATTCACGGGATCTCCGATCAAATAGGATGAGTTACCACTAAGACATGACTTTATGTGGGTCTCAAGCCCATCTCCCTCGATGCTTCATCTATCACATTCCGTGATAGTCTCTTTGTAAAAGGATCTACCAAGTTTTTAGCCGTCTGGACATAGTCCAACGCTATAACTCCGGAGTTTCTCATTTTCCCGACAGACTTCAACCGCCTCTTAACGTGCCTTGATGACTTCATGTTATCCTTAGAACTGTTCACCTTCACAATCACTGTCTGATTGTCACAGTTCAAAAGAATAGCAGGCACCAGTTTCTCAACCACCGGTAAGTTCTTCACAAGTTCACGCAGCCAGTCGGCTTCCACAGAGGCGGTATCTAATGCTGTGAGTTCTGCTTCCATTGTAGACCTCGTTAAGATGGTGCGCTTGCAAGACTTCAGAAACAGCTCCACCACCCAATGTGAACACATATCAACTTGTGGCTTTTATTTCATCAAGATCGATATCCGGTTTGAATCACTATAACCCTCAAGTACCCTCGAATTTTGGTGTAGTGAATTCCATAACTTGATGTCCCTTTTAGATAGCGCATTACTCTCTCAAGAGCATGCCAATGATTATCTCCCGGGTTTGAAACAAACCGGCTTAGTTTGCTCACAGCAAACGAGATATCAGGCCTTGTTACACTAGCTAAATACATCAATGAACCAATGATTTGGGAATATCTCAATTGATCCTTTGCTATTCGTTGGTTCTTTCATAATAGCACACTTGGATCATACGGCGTTGGAGCAGGTTTGCAATCGCTATAGCCAAAGCGACTCAACACCTTTTCCACATAATGGGACTACTCAAGAGTAATCCCACAGTCACCTTCTCTTAACAATTTAATGTTTAAGATGACATCCGCTACTCCCAAATCTTTCATTTCAAAGTTTTCGGACAAGAAGTCCTTGACTTCCTTAATCACATTAAGGTTCGTCCCAAAGATCAGTATGTCATCAACATACAGACACATAATCACTCCTTCACCCCCACCATAGCGGTAATACACACATTTGTCAGCTTCATTCACAACAAAGCCGACAGATGTTAAAGTTCTGTCGAACTTCTCGTGCCACTGCTTAGGAGCTTGCTTAAGGCCATACAAAGACTTCAACAACCTACACACTTTTCCTTCATGACCTTTTACTACAAATCCATCAGGCTGGTCCATATAGATTTCCTCTTCCAACTCTTCATTAAGGAAAGCCGTCTTTACATCCATCTGATGAATGATCAGACCGTAGGAGGCAGCCAAAGACAGTAGTACTCTAATAGTGGTCAATCTAGCAACAGGTGAGTAAGTATCAAAGAAGTCCTCGCCTTCTTTCTGGGTATAACCCTTGGCCACAAGCCTTGCCTTGTACTTTTCAATCGTACCATCAGGCCTCAACTTTTTCTTGAACACCCACTTACATCCTACAGGTTTACACCCATATGGACGTTCAATAACTTCCCAAGTTCCATTGCTCAAGATGGAATTCATCTCACTCTGTACCGCTTCCTTCCAATATTCAGCGTCCTGCGATGAATAAGCCTCCTCAATGGTTCTTGGAGTATCATCCACTAGATATACAATGAAGTCATCACCAAAAGACTTTGTAGTCCTTAGTCTCTTACTCTTACGAGTTACTTCATTGCCCTCATCTATTGGATTTTTCTAAAAAATGGGCTCAATTTGTATAGGAGTGGAAGGTTTAGGAGAGAAGATAGATTCTTGGCCAGATGAGCTAAGTGTCTCTTTCATAGGAAATAAGTCCTCAAAGAATGTGGCATCATTGGACTCAAAAATTGTACCTTCATTCATATCAGGTACTCCATATTTCACTATTAAGAATCTATATCCAACGCTGTGAAAAGCATAACCAATGAAGACACAATCAACGGTTTTTGGTCCAAGTTTACGCTTCTTTGGGATAGGCACATTCACTTTAGCCAAACAGCCCCCAAGCACGTAAATAAGAGAAATTTAATCTTTTCCTCACCCATTCCTCGAATGGTGTGATTTCTTTATTCTTTGTAGGAACCTGTTTAGGACATGACAAGCGATCAATATAGCCTCACCCCACCATTCCTTGGAAAGTCCCATTGTTTCTAACATGGCGTTAACCATCTCGATTAGAGTACGGTTCTTTCTTTCGGCAACCCGTTTGATTGGGGCGAATAGGAGGTGTCCTCTCATGGATTATTCCATATTCCTCACAGAATAAATTAAACTCATTAGAAAAGTATTCTCCACCACGATCTGACCTAACCCGTTTGATTTTTCTCTCAAGTTGGTTCTCAGCTTCAGCTTTATAGATCCTAAAATAGTGAAAAGCCTCATCTTTTGACTTTAATAAATACACATAGCAATATCTAGTAGAATCATCAATCAAAGTCATGAAATACCTCTTACCACCCTTTGTCAACTCCCCGTTCATCTCGCATAAATCGGTATGAACTAGTTCTAACGGTGCCAAATTTCTCGCCTCAGCGCCTTGTGAGGCTTGCGAGGTTGCTTAGATTGCACACACACTTGACACTTAGAACCTTTGACTTGGGTAAATTTTGGGATTAAATTCATACTGGCTAACCGCATCATGCAACCAAGATTAATATGACAAAGTCGTGAATGCCAAACATCAGTCTCATGACTACAAACATGATTCACAATTTTATTCATGTCCGTCAAAGACAAGCGGAACAAGCCTCCGCTCTCATAGCCTTTTCCAATAAAAGTTCCAATTTTAGAAACAACACATTTATTGGATTAAAAACTAGCTTAAAACCATCTCTACACAATAGAGACCCACGACAAGGTTTTTATTTATCACGGCACGTGATGCACGTTCCTCAGTCGCACGACTTTTCCTGAAGTAAACTTCAAGTCAACTGTGCCGACTCCACGTACAAATGCCTACGACCCATTCCCCATCAACACGGATGTAGCCCTGCGACTGGTAAGAAGAGAATAAGGATCATCGGACAAACATGTATATTGGCCCCGTGTCAATCCACCAATCGGTGAACGACATGCGATAGAACGGTAGGTATTGAAACATACCCGGATGTTCCTTGCTCGAGATTGCCAATAACAACGTTGGCGGACTTTTACGCTTATTGTCTTTGCGATCGTGGCAATCCTTTGCCCAATGATCGCATACCATTCTGAACAAAGCGGTTTCCATTTCCTTTATTCTTCTTCTTCTTGAAGCTAGTAGTTTGAGCGGCCTTATTCTTGTTCTCGGCTTTTGGACTTATTTTTATTCTTCTTGTTGAATTGAAAGATTTTCCTTTGTACCACATTGGCACTAGAACTTTCTTTCCCACGTATATCTTTTGCCCTCGCTTTCTCCTCAACATTTAGAGACCCAATGAGACCAACGAACGCTGAACTCTTGTCTCTTGTGTTTTAGAGTAGTGGCAAATCTCTCCAAGAAGGTGGCAGCTTCGCAATGATGCATCCCGCCACAAACTTGTCGGGTAATGCACATGTAAAATTCTCAAGTTCTTTCGCAAAAGCTTGAACCTCATGAGCCTGTTCTACTACAGAGTGGTCATCAACCATCTTGTAGTCATGAAACTGCTCCATGACATAGAGTTCACTGCTCGCGTCAGAGACTCCGAATTTTGCCTCAAGTGCATCCCACATTTCTTTACCACTTGGCAAAATCATATACACATCAACAAGATTTTCTCCAAGAACACTAATCACGGCGCCTCTAAACAAGTTATCTGCAGCCGTGAAAGCACTCTCCTGCTCAGGAGAGAGCCCACCCTCAGTCTGTGGCTTGCCTTGCGCAACGTGATACACGTTCATGGCAGTCAACCACAAAATCATCTTGGCGCGCCAACGCTTGTAATTTGCGCCGTCAAATATAGTTGGCTTAAGTGCGGCAGCAAAACCAGTAGTTGTAAAATTCCTAGTATAAGGTTTTTGGATTGTTGGAAATATTAGGAATTTTCTCAATATTTTAATCCACAGAATTATGTAAATCATGATTAAACAATGACGCAATTTTTGTTCAAAGCCAAAGGTACTAGATAACAAATTATCTATCTCATACGCAAAGACTAATGAACAAGAAACCAACATGATTAAAACACGGTATAAGATAATATACCCTTGAGCCGGTGCCACCGTTGGCACAGGCGCAGGCAGAACATTCTCGTTCGCCATGACGGTCGAAGTAGACGATCACAGGTTGTCGCAGTGAAGCCTTGGTGCAGTGAAGCGGTTGATGCAGTGCAGATGCGCTTCCAGGAACACTTTTCGAGCAGTCGCGTGGTCGCTCCCCAAAAACCTTATCGGCCTTCTATCTCGAGCAAGATCTCAAGAAGGACGAGGTTCCGGAGGCCTGCTCCCTCCGCTACTTGTGCGCGCAAGAAAACGGAGTCGGGAATGCAAAAGACAGCAGCAACTACTATGGATGGATGGAGTATTGTTCTGCAGATGGAGAAAGGCACAACCCTCCTTATATAGGCTTGCGGCGAGTGGCGACGGCGATTAATAAGAGGCCATCAAAACGTCCGTTACTAGTAACTGACTCCATCAAGACGTCCGTTACTAATCGACGGCGTTATGACCGACCATCAACAACGTTAGTTTCTTGTAATCAACCGCTCGCCAAAGACATCACGTCCGGATGGCTCGCTGTGCGTGCGCGCCGCGTCTCGTCTGCGTCGTCTCGTCTCGTCTCGTCTCGTCTCGACTCGACTCGACTCGACTCGACTCGACTCGCTTTTCGCACTTTCGCACACGCACACGCACACGCCACGCCACGGCTCGGCTCGGCTCGGCTCGCTGTGCGTGTGGCGACCTTTACCATTTTCCACCTTGCTAATTGAGAGACACACAACTCAACTATTTAAGTTGGTCAAACCTTCTCTCAATTACCCATATGGTACTAAACCAATTTCATGACTCCTAGTATTCTAATGGGCCTTTTGGAATTTCTATTAAATTAATTATGGGCCAACCCCATAATAATCTAACAGAAAATTGGATTTCCGATCTGTGGTTGTTTCGTTTTTTTTTGGAAGGATGTCTAGGTTATGCATCAAGAGATAATAGACCAGCAACTAGACATGAGAAGATGAACATAAACTCAATAAAGCAAATTGAAATTAACAGATCGAAACAGCGACAACGGGCTAGGAGTTGGATAGTTTGTATGGCAATTTTCAGGATATAGGTAAAACAAAAATTAATCTACTACTAAAGGATAGATGAAATCCTACCGGCAACGAAGGCTCTGATACCACTTGATACGCACAGACCTCGACTTAAGATGCGTGCGCACGTGTTTGGTCCCGATCTTCCGTCGTAGGAGAAATTCTTGAAGGCGAGTTGTGACCTTGACGAAGGGACGGCTAACCACGATCAAGAACGCGCCTAGCAGCCTCGCAATCGCTAAACCACTCATCAATTGGTTATCAACCATATCAAAACATGACTCACCTGTTCACGAAGAACGGCCCGAGCAATTCGACAAGAATTGAAAGAGCAACAGCGGAAGAAAAATCACTCCAAGATGAATGATTGATTTGAGAATTCAAGTATTTGGGGCCAAGAGGCCTTACAATAGCAGTAGCTAAACCAAAATCCCAAAAGCCCCTTTCTCCCAAGAAAAGTAGAATAAAAACATGTTCCTGCGTGCTCCAAGTTGCATGCATGCAAACTTCCTTTTAGTGAATCCACAAAAATAGGAAGTGTTGATTTTCTAGTGTGCACCATGGTGATGTAATGCCATAAAATTAGGATCAAGAATTCTCCCTCACGGCTGGAACAATAGGTGGACCTTCCATGCATGCGCCTCCACAAAAAATTATGGCAAGAATTTTCCATTGCTGATAATAAGTGGCGTCGCGTGCAACAAAAATGGGAATTGTTCCTTTTTCTTGCATGCAGCCATTTTAATCCTCCTGTTCTTCAGGGTGTCCTTTGTCTTTCACAAATATTTCTTCTGAGGCGCCTTCGCATGTAATAAGTAAACAACAATCATTAGGTAGTATCATTTATTCTGTAATTAAATAATTGATTTGTTTAAGAAACGAATTCACCTTTTGTCCAAGGCGCCGTGTACAGGCTCGAGTCATTGGCCCTTGTATATTAACTGAATCTTCTACGTGTGAGCTAGTGATGTCCTCATCATTCACCCCCTTAAGGGTTAACACCCTCAGTAGCACACTGTATACATGGGAAATGCCCACAACCATCCAACGGTACATATCTGTGCATATGGTGCCGGCACATATGTCACACTGTGTGGCCACTCTGGGCTCACACATGTCATGTGCCATATGTCTACACCCCCTATCCTACACGCACCCGTGCAGCGAAGATTGATGCTTTGATATCATCTGTAACACCCTGGCCCAAATTGAGTCAATGTCCAACCCACCCATGGGGCAGACCTGCGCATACATAGCACTTAGCTTACACTTTCATGCTCACTTCTTGTAAATGGGTTAACCCGAAGGTGTTATGTTTGGACCCAATAGGTATTATGAATTACTACAACTCACTTTAGACAAGCAATGTGGCACTAATCGAACCTCCGCTCCACATGGACCACATGAGCCTTCACACTAATGGCCTAGGGTATTACATGCATTCAAAAAGCTCTGCACGTAAAACCACAAATGTACACTCTATTGCTAATAATCAACTCGTCTTCCTTGTAGACCGCCAATTGCAAGGTCACCGAATGGGTGGATCGACCTTATTCAATACTTGCTCAAGTTTACATCCGCACTCACTGTATCCGCCTAGATGAATTGTGGGTGGAGCACCAGAGGGAGAAGATCAACAACGATATACTCCGGAGGTAGAGGATCAGGGAGAGGAACAATAAGGAGATCGTCCACCTCAGTAGTAACAACCACCCATACTATTGTTGTGTCAACTCGAGCTGCAATTACGCTTGCCACTACCATGCCAACCACCATATCCACACCACCCACTACCATGACAACCACCATGTCCACACCAACCTGACGACCGCCACACAATGTGTGTTACCTACGTTTCCTATTTTTGTCTTAGGGCCTTTTGCCAAAAAGACTAATTAGATCTACACTCACCATTTCATTTTCATTCCAAAAGGTGTGTATGTACCTAGTTTTAGCAAGGTTGGTTGAGTCATGTGTCTTGTTGTTTGCATCGTAGGCGTAGCTAGCAAAATATGCACTCCAACAAGCCCTATGCGCCATGTAACTATATCGAAATTTACCACATAATTGACAATAATAGTATATGTCACCTTTTTAGACTGAGTTGAAAACACGTACCAACTTTTCTTAGTGAATTGACAACCCACGTTGGCTTTTCTCAGTGCATTGATAGTACGCATTAGCTTTTCTCAGTGACTTGACAATTTGCATCAGCTCTTCTCATTGCATTGGAAATGTGACCTAGCTTTTCGCAGTAACTTGACAACCCAAACCTACTTTTCTCAGTGTTTTAATAGCACGCACCAGCTTTTCTTAGTGACATGATAGCTCCCACCGCCTTTTCCTAGTGATTTGACAACTTACTAACATTTCCTCTGCCTAAAGATTTCTTCTCAGGGATGTGAGTGCACTTCCAGTCGCTAAAATTTATGCACACAACACTACACAATAACCGACTATAAAACACAGTGCAATCTGCACCACCACAGTGAACATTCCACTCAAGCTAATTTTGAAAATAGAGAGGGAAAATAGATGTAGAGGAGGTGACTTAGCCAGGGTTGGGGATGTCGGACTACGTAGAGATACTTCGAAAGTTGAAGTGGGTTGCCAAGAAAACAGGAATATATCTTGATAATTCTTGCTAAAATGCACTTGTAACACCAGAGTTTCCATGCCCAGTGTGCAGTTAGGGTAATTTGGCATGGATCATTCAATCCACACATCCAGACATCGCCACCGGACTCATTACATATGCTGGGGGTACTGCGTAGGTGAAAGTCGTGTATTTGATATTTCACATTGCATGTTGCATTTTACGTATCGCTAAATTTATCCATTCATAATCCCAAGCATCGAAGCAATGCTACTTCTTTCAATAGATAAACGGGCTAGAGAAGTATGATACGGCATTCGTTTGAAAAAAGTACATGTGGAACTACCCTGTTGCATTCGTGAACTTCACCTGTTGGAAACCTTACACCCCAGATGATAAGTGAAAGGCTGAGGGGAGCGAAGACAAGGGAAAGGCGCCAATGGTTCTTGATGCCGCTGTTGAAGGTGAGATTATTTCGAACTAGGACAAGCCTAAGTTGGATCCAGAAGACTAGCTTTGGGTGGATTGCTACAAGAGTGATTGGAAGAAGGCCAAGGTCTACGCCCGTAAACACTCCAAGGGAAAGGAACTGATGGACCCTGACACGCCTGACTTCTTTTCTATTCGCTAGTGTTTTCTTCAGAAGGCACATATAAATCTTAGCTATAGTTTGGTTTAATGGTTCATGCATGATACCATTTGTATAGTAGAAATAGCGAGGAGAACATATACACCTAGCTAAACCTTATGCGGCATGTAATTCACACCTTCATTATGAAATGTTATGTCGGGCTTCAAATCTATATACAATAAACTCGTCAAATTCTCCCTATAATAGTTAACTTTTATTTCAAAATTATTAACTCATAAAAATACCACGTTTGAGTTCAAATCAGAGAAAGGCCTTAGTCGCTTCTCACTTATGAGACAAAAGCCCGAAAGGGCGATTATGTTATATTTTCGTAAAAGAAAATATTAGTTCAGTTGAACACAGGAGCGCGGCAAGTGACATGTGTCGCTCGCTGTTGCTTTTGCAGTCAAGAAGAGAATATTTTTATAATTTCATTCACACGAGTACAAAATATGATTAAAAAAACATCCGACTAATAAAGCCAAAGATTCGAAAATATGCCGCAGAAGGGGCGAGATGCCCTTGCAGGTTGCAGCCGGGCTCAAAGGGCAAAAGCCGGAGGGAAGCCATTAAAAACATTAGAAATCCGATCCAGGGGTTACGTGCAAGAAAGAACCTCCGGGAGGGCATAGATTATGTGGCAGCATATAAAAGAGCCACAAAAGTTCGAGGAGGTTTTTCTACCGTCACTATGTGCATTGCATCCGGGAGCTTGTAAGTAGTTTATTAACTTGAGACCCGTTTGTTGAAAGCAATATATTTAGAGCATGATCCAACATAAATTTAACTTTGTGGGGCTAATAATTTTTAAGTTAGTAAAATGTTCTCTTCTATCAGCAGCGGATTCAGAAATTAGATTCTAGAGGGGTACAAATTTGCTAAAATAACAAATAAATAACTTTTTGGCCAATTTTTAGGGGGAATTCAAGATATATTCATTCGTTATCACTTTAGGAAATGACACTTGTTGCCTTAATAATGTATGGGTCCAAGGGTCACATGTTATTAAGACAACGAGTGGTATTTTTTAAAATACGAACAAATAAAGTGGCATATCCTGAATTTTCCTATTTTTTATAAGAAAACTCCTATATCACTGCTCCTTTTGTTCCTGAATACATGCCATTGTAGATTTTAATTTTTTTTTCCTAAACACATGTTATTCTACAATTCCGAGAAAACTTTTAACTATTTTTTCCTTTACATCCCCTACCATTAATTATTCTCAATGTTATTTATTACTGTAAAATAGAATAATACACATCATCTAACAGCACTAAATAAGCAAATGAAGGAGTATGATTTGATCATTTATTGACAAGCGAAAGTGATCCCTCCCGTGCAACTACAGTCAGTCAAATGTTCTCTAAGTTCAGGTCAACAATCTGTATTTTGTGGTATTGCCCAAAATACCCTTCCGCTCCCTGCACGACATGGCATCACACCAAAGGTCCTAAATGATGAAAAAAGTCACGTTGCCCCACACTCCTAACTCAGCAAGTGCTTCAGCGACTACAGTGCTCGGCAAGCACTTGCCCAGCCACACTACCGCAAAAGGCAGCTCGAACCAAATTGGCAGTGGCCAGATTAAGTGACTAATTAATTAGTGATACTAAGTAATGATAATTAGTTATTTAGTTAGCGATTAATTAGAGACTAAATAATGGCTAATCAATTATGTCAGGGATCGGTACCCTCGCCATGTGTAAGCATCCCGGGGGTATTGTGGTGGTTTTCCGCGGGCCCAAGGGCTCATCTCCGACCTAGGAAATGCTTCTCTGATGCTCGGGCTCGGGACCAACGAGCTCGGGCACAGGCACAAGACCAGGCACCGTTCGCCTCAACCTTCGCGCCTCGACCTCAACACCTCCACGACCTCCTGAGAGAAAGACATCTGTGACATTTTCATTTATCTCGTGTAAAAACTCTCCCCTGCGTGGGAATCAATGCTCCACCTACCCCTGCGTGGGAACTAGGGTTCCAACAGTTCCCGTCAAGATCTCAACCGCTCTCGTCAAGATCTCAACAGCTCCCGTCAGGCTCTCAACGGCTATAGACGACTTTCCTCAGCCCCGTCAACTCACCACGAGCTCCTGACGTCAGCCTCGAGACCAAGCAGCAAGGTCCCTGGTGGGCTATAAAAGCAACGGATCGCCCCGACTAAAAAGAGAGGAAGAGACCCGAAAAAAAATAGCAAACGAAGAAGAACAGCGCCACAGAGCGACCTCTAGCTCTGGCCCTGTTTGTGCCCTCTCACAGAACCACATATACACTTTTCGCCTTAGGGCAAGACTGGAGTAGAGCTGTTACCCGTCCTCGGGGGCTCGAACCAGTATAAACCCCGTGCCCGGTGTCTCTTCCTGGATGATCCTCCCGCGACGCTAGGCGCCTTCGAACGAGCACGATTTTGGGTCCCGCTCCCGAACGACTTCTTCACATCCCCCTTTCTACGGTCGACGGTCCCGATCGTCGACAACGGGCGCCCACCTTGGGGCCCGAGTTTTGCTCGTTCAGAGTTCTCTGCTCCAGCGTCGCCGGCACCTTCGGCTTCGACGGCGACATGTCACGATCAGCAAGGCTGGACTCGGTCGACGGACCCGAGTATGAAGGCTCCACCTCTATGTTCTCGCCTTTGCCGCTGCCGCAAGAACGCCTAGCCTTCATGGCCGGCAGCAGCGGGGCGAGCGCGGGGACGAGTGATGGTGGCCTAGAAGCCCTAGAGGAGGCGCGTCGATTGGTCCAGGTTGCCATCAACTAGGCCATCACCACCCTCCGACGGGAGGGGCGCGAAGGACTCCGCACCTCGCCCGGCCACCGCAGCGCTACTCGTCTGGACGATCCCAACCGAGAACGTTTGCGGGCCATCGCCCGGGTCATGGCTGACCCTACCCGGGTGGGGTCGGCTTTCTTTCGTTGGTCCCTTATTGAGGAGCTTGGCAGGGCGACCGACGAGGTCATGCCCTCGCAGTAGGAGTAGCACCGGCCCCCTGAGCCTCGCTCCCTAAGAAGCGACGGCAGTTCGTCGCGCGGCCACCGCCGCTCTCGCCGATCGACTCCATATCTGCGGGTCCGGAGCCCGCCGCAGCCGTCCCCACCTCACCGGGACTCGAGCCCGATGCGCGAGTGTCCCCGCAATCAGCAGCGCGGCTGCAGCGCTTGCTCAAATAGCAACGCTTCAGGAGGCCTGTCTCCGGATATCCTCCCAGGCGTCAGAAGGTTCGTGATCGGCACCGTCCTGACAACGCCTTCCTTAACTACCAAGACGATTGCACTGTGCGCCGTATGTTCAAGTTCGATCACCTCGCCAATGACGACTCCGACAGCGGCAACAGCGCTGCCCCGACCTACAGCTGCCTAGCGTACTCTGTCGAACTTCGTCGGGCACACTAGCCGGCTCGATTCAAGCCTGCCATGATAGAGTGGTTTGACGGGACCAAGAACCCCAACGAGTTTCTCTCGATCTACTCCACCGCGATCCTGGCGGCCGGCGAGGTCGAGGCTGTGATGGCCAACTACCTCCCTATCGTCCTGGACGGCGCTGCTCGCACCTGGCTCTTCAACTAGGCTCCTGGCGCCTTCTGGTCATGGCGTCGGGTGCAGAGCACCCTCCGGTCAAACTTCTAGAGCTGCTACGAGCGCCCCGGGCGAGAGAGGGACCTGGATCATGTCATTCAGGGCAAGGACGAACCTCTCCGCGACTTTGTTTGTCGGTTCACCCGCGCAAGAAACTCAATCCCGAACGTCTCCGGTGAGGCCATCGTCATGGCCTTCAAGTTCGGCATCCGGGACAGGCGCCTCACCGGGGACCTAGAGATCGCCACTGACCATAGCTTCAACAGATTGTTCCAGATGGTAGAGCGTTACGCAGACGCGGACGATGCCGTCTGCTGGAAACGTGACTACGACCAGAGCAAGCTCGATCGCATCTCTGGCGAGGCCGGGCTGTCTGGTGCCAAGGACACTAGCCCGGACCCGCGCAGCAAGAAGCGAGGGCAAGGTCATCGTGACGGCAGTGGCTAGCTACGCGTAGTCGCCGCAGCAGACATAGGGCGTGAGGTGATGGAGGTGTGGCGACCCGACCGCTATGAGCCTCGCCCTCAGCACGGTCAACCGCGACATCCGCAAGCACAACGTCAACCCCAACAAGGGCAGCGTCGCACCACGATGCAATAGGGACAGCAGCAGGCCGACCCACAGCGGGGCGTCGCCTGACCTAACGCCAACAGGGCCAGGCCCGGATATGACCCGGACAAGTTCTGCCTATTCCATAGAGCCCACGGTCAAGACCAGCGGGGCTGCAGAATGTGGTAGTTCAAAATGGACGCCTTCTACGACGGGCATGGAGAGATACCCGATGGGGATGGTGTCTACGAGGGCCCACAGGGCCTCGACATGAGCTTCGGTGGTTCGTCTACATACCGATCCCGGCGCGAGCTCAAAAGCGCCGCACGCACTGTGTATCAAGCTTCGGCCGGGAAGCTCGACGACTAGCCTTGTAAATGGGCTGGTGTTCCAATCACTTTCTCCTAGGACGATGCTCCCCCGGGGATGTCCAAGGACCTCAAGACCACCCTGGTCGTGGCCCCGACCATGAGCAACACCATGGTCGGGAGGGTTATGGTTGATGGAGGGAGCTCCCTCAACCTGCTCTTTGCTAGCACGCTGGACCGGATGCAGATTCCGCGGTCCAAGATCAGGAGCATAGCGGTCCCCTTCGTCGGCATCGTGCCGGGAAGCTCGACCACTCCGCTCGGGCAGGTGGTCCGCCCGTCACCTTCGGCGACTCGACAAACTTCCGCACCGAGCTGATCACCTTCGAAGTGGTGGACGGAGATCTCCCCTACAACGCCATCCTCGGGCAGCCGGCTTTGATCAAATTCATGGCGGCGAACCATTACGTCCACCGCTGCATGAAGCTCCCCGGGCCCCAGGGCGTCATAACCGTCCGTGGCGACCTCAAAGTGGCGCACTACTGCAAGGAGAAAGCCCTGGCGATTGCGGGCATACTCCCCCAGCGGGGCCCCGAGGTAACGCCAAAGGACGCCCATCAAAAGGAAGTGATCCAACCCGGTGACCCGACCAAGGCCATCCAGCTCGAAGAAGGCGACCCAGACAAGCGCGTCCACCTCGCCGCCCAGCTCGACCCGAAATAGGAGCTCGAGCTCGTCGCCTTCCTCCACACCAATAAGAGCATATTCGCATGGGAACTGGCAGACATGCCCGGGGTCCCGAGGAAGGTGATCGAGCATAAATTGCAAATAAGGACTGGCTGCAGGCCCGTACGCCAGAAGCTACGTTGTTTTTCCCTCGAGAAGGTGGCAATAATCAGGGAACACCTCGACCAGCTCCTGAAGGCCGGCTTCATTCGTGAAATTAATTACTCAGAGTGGCTAGCCAACCCGGTGATTGTGCAAAAGAAAGGCGGGAAGTGGAGGATGTGTGTCGACCACACGGGTTTGAATTCGGTGTGCCCGAAGGATAATTTTCCTCTTCCGCACATAGACCAGATCGTGAACTCCACCGCCAACGCTAAGATGCTAAGTTTCCTCGACGCCTACTCCGGCTACCATCAGATCAAGCTCACGGCAGGCGATGAGGACAAGACGGCCTTCATCACGCCGTTCGGAACGTTCTTCTTCACCACTATGTCGTTCGGCCTCCGCAACGCCGGAGCAACGTTCCAGTGACTGATGTCCCGGACCTTCGACCCCCAGATCGGGCGAAATCTCGAGGTCTATGTCGATGACATCATCGTCAAGAGCTCTTCTGAAGCCGACCACGTCGATGACCTCGCGGAGACCTTCGCCAACCTGAACAGGCATGGAATCAAGCTCAACCCCGAGAAGTGCGTCTTCGGCGTGACCTCAGGAAAGGTACTCGGCTACATGATCGGGGTCTCCAGGGTGGGCCCAAACCCGGAGAAGATCGAGGCGATCGAGAGGATGGCCGCCCCGACGTCAACAAAGCAGGTTCAGTGCCTCGCCGGCCACGTGGCCGCCCTTAGCCATTTCATTTCAAGGCTCGGGGAGCATAGGCTGCCATTCTTCAAGGCCCTGCACCAACATCGGGGTTTCGAATGGACCCCGGAGGCCCAGCGGTCCTTCGATGAGCTGAAATCGTATCTCTTGAGCTGCCCGCTGCTCACGACCCTGCAGCCGAGCGAGACGCTGCTACTCTACCTCGCGACCGTGGTGCAGGCCGTCAGCGCCGTCCTGGTGGCCGAGCAGGATGATCAGCAACAGCCGATCTACTACATTAGCGAAGTGCTTCACGGGCCGAAGGAGCGCTACCCCAGGTCCAGAAGCTACTCTATGCTCTCTTCATGGCCTCGCGCAAGCTCTGTTATTACTTTCAGGCGCACACTGTGTTGTCCCGAGCGGGTTCCCGCTCGACGAGATCCTAAAGAACCCGAAAGCACGGGGCCGTGTCACCAAATGGGCCATGGAGTTATCCGAATTCGACATTGGGTTTGTGGCGCGCTCCACCATCAAGTCGCAGGCGCTTGTCAACTTCATGGTCGAGCAGACGGTGGAGCCCGCCCCTAAATCCAAGGCCGAGGAAGAAGGTCCATGGACTATGTTTTACGACGGCTCAAGGTCGTTTAAGCGCTCGGGGGCCGACGTCCTCGTTATTACCCCCAGGGAGACCATCTGAAGTACGTAATTCACTTCGGCTTCCCCGCAACCAACAATGTTGCGGAGTACGAGGCCCTCTTGGCCAGCCTTCGAGCATGCAAGTCCCTGGGCATGCACCGGCTGGTCGTGAGGGGAGATTCTCAACTCGTCATCAACCAGTACAACAAAGACTAACAATGTTCAGAACCTTCGATGGCGAAGTACCTCGCCGAGGTACACAAGATGGAGAAGTGGTTCAAGAAACTTGAGATCGGGTACGTTCCCAGGAAGGACAACTCTGGTTCTGACCTCCTGTCCAAGCTCGAATCATCCAACGACGAAATCCCGTCGGACGTCATCCTCGAGACCCTGCCAACCCCGACCGTCATCGATCCGGAAGATTCGGTGGCCCTCCTCGAGATTGTTCCCTCGTGGATGGACCCACTCGTCAAGTTCCTCAACCTCGGCGAGCTCCCGCCTGACTCGGTCGAAGGCAGCAGGCTCAAGCGTCACGCGGGCTAGTATAGGCTCATCGACGGACAGTTGTATCGGCGGGGCACTTTGGGCATCCTTGCCAAGTGTATCACCCCAGAGAAAGGTAAATACTTGCTCAATGACATCCATTCGGGCTTCTGCAGTGCTCACTCTTCTTTCAGGACAATGGTCGGGAAGACGTTCCGAATGGGCTTCTACTGGCCGACGGCGCTCCAGGATGCTCGGGACATCGTCCGCGCCTGTCGAGCTTGCCAATTCCATTCTCGAAAGGCACACCAGCCGGCCTACGCTCTCCAGACCACCCCCCTCGCTTGGCCGTTCTCGACCTGGGGTCTCGACATCCTCAGCCCTTTTCCTCGGGCGGTCGGGGGGAAGAAGTTCATGTTCGTCACCATCAACACCTTCACGAAATGGGTTGAGGCCGAGCCAGTCTCGGCAATCACGGTCCAAGCAGCGGTGAGATTCTTCCGCTCATTTTAGTTTCAAGGTATGGAGTCCCTTGTAGGATCATTACCGACAGCGGGACGCAGTTCACCAGTGAACTGTTCCAAGAGTATTGCGAAGACAGAGGGACCAAACTCTGCTACGCCTTGGTAAGTCATCCCCTGAGCAACGGGGCGGTCGAGCACACCAATGGACAAATCATCCAAGGCGTCAAGAAGCGAGTCTTCGACGAGCTCGAGCGGCGGGGCCGGGCCTGGGTGGACGAGCTCCACACCGTCCTCTGGTCCATTCGTACCACGCCAAGCCGAGCGACAGGGGCGACCCCCTTTCGGCTTGTCTTTGGTACCGAGGCCGTCCTGCCCCCCGAAGTCGCGTTGGGCTCCGCCAGGGTTAGCTTGGTCGACCAGTTCGGCCCCGAGCAAGAGCGGTCCCTCGACCTCGCCCTGGCGGAGGAAGTAAGATGCCGTGCGCTGCTGCAATCGGCGCATTACCTGCAAGCACTCTGCAGGCATGCTTCTCGATTGGTACGACCCAGGGGGCTTATAGTTGGGGACCTGGTCCTAAAGCGGATTCAGGATCGGTCCGATACCAACAAGTTATCCCCGCTGTGGGAGGGCCCTACAACGTCGTTTCAGCAGGTCGCATGGGTGCTTACCGACTGGCCATGCCCGACAGCCGAGAGCTCACGAAGTCGTGGAACATTGACCAGCTCCGGAAGTTCTATGTCTAATGCTCTTCCTTTCGTTTTCATGATAAAATGCTTCTGCTTTATCAACCATGATTGTGCCATATCTTTATGCCCCTTTGTGTCTCGAGCAAATGCGTTTTCGGGTTGTGATCCTGGGGTTCGCCTCCGGAGGGTCGAGCCAGCAGTAAGCTGATTCTCATCGCGTCACGACTCCCCTCCGTGGCAAGGCTCGCTCCAGCGGTCACACCCGCGAAACCCTCGGCCTCGAGACACTCGGGCCTCGGTCTGGTTCCCCCTTTGCTCGAACAAGGTCGTGGTTTCGAGGTACGCCTCCAGGGGCCACGTCCACAGTAAGCCGACTCTCGTCGCGGTAAGCCGACTATCCCCCTGTCGCAAGGCTCATACATGGAACTGCCTTCGGTAAGTGTTTCGAACTGGGGGGCCGACCCAGCATTAGCTTACTAAAAGCATGTTTTGCTCTGTCATTCATACTTATAATGCTTTGTCTTCTCCCTTGCACCTAGGACCACCCTTGGACCGCCACATCGAGCATGGCCTACGCTCGCACGCCACAGGGATCATGCCCGGCATAAGTATCTGCCCGGAATAAGAAATTCTTCCCCTATATGTACTAACGTCTCTTTCACGTCTCAGGGACCGCGACGTCAGTCGCATTCTCAAGGTCCGCCGTCGGGGAGTCAAGCCCACGGTAAGGCGGCCCTCGTCGTGGTAAGCCGGCTACTCCCCTATGTCGGGGCCTGGCCTTGTGCCTTTCCCGCAACTTAAAGTTATTCCTTGTTGTTGTCCGCATTTATGTCTCCTTGCACCTTGAGCGACATAGGTACGAGGCGTGATCATAAGGACCACCTCCAGGGGGTTGCGGCCAGCTCTAAGCCGATTCTCATCTCATCTCGGCTCCCCCTGTAGCAGGGCCTAGACCAGAGGTCATGCCGAGAGCCTCCTGACCTCGAGGTGCTCGGAGGTTTTTTCTTTATTATCTATATCTGTGGATCTTTCCCCTACACTCCGCATGCCTTGGCCTCAGGTCGCTGTTTCTAGGTTCGCTCCGGGGATGTCCCGATCGCCGTAAATTGATCTTTATCGGGGTAAGCCGACCATTCCCCCGCAGACAAGCCAACCAAAGACCGTTCTCAGAGGGCACCCCGAGCCTGATGACGATTCCCTGGCTCGGCGAACATGGACTCTAGGTTTGCCTCCGGGGATGCTTCGGTCGCAATAAGTCGATCCTTATTGCAGAAAGCCGGCTATTCCACCGCAGTAGGTTCGAATCAGAGGCCGTCCTCGGGGGAGCCCGGACTCAATGCGTTCCCGAGTTCGGCTGTCTCGACCTGACGCCCCAAAACTTGGCCCAAGCCTGAATGTTCCCGGGTTCGGCCATCTTGACCTAACACCGAGCCTGAAGCTTTCCCAGGCTCGGAGGTCCTGGATTTCTAAAAAATTCCTCCGGGGATGCTCTGACCGCAGTAAGCTGATCCTTATCACCGTAAGCCGACTATTCCCCCGTCTAGTGATTTGAATGGGAGGCCGCCCACCGAGGGGGCCCCCGGGCTCGAATAATTCCAGGCATGTCTAGTGACCTGACTCCGTCGCGGGCCCTCTCTTTTTAGGTCAAAATATTGGCTAACCCTCTGGCCCTGGCAACTGGCTCCAGCGCCTTGGGATCGGCGGCAAGGACACGACAATGGGGCAGGATCGAGTATTTTTGGACTTGGCCGCCTCGACCTAACGCCATGATCAAGGTTCGCCCCCGACCAAAGGTATATCCGGTGACCTGACTCTGTCGTGGGCCCCCTTTTTCAGGTCGAGAATATTGGTTGAACTTTGGATCCCAACGGCCAACTCCACGCCCCGAGCCGCCGACTAAGGCAGGGTGGCGAGGCAAAGGCCAAAGTCTCGAGCTGGATTTCTGGCTAAATTTTGGATTTCTGGTTAAATCTTGGATTTCTGGCTAAGTCTTGATAAGACACCGTCCAATCTCGAGTAGGATTTCTGGTTAAATCTTGGATTTCCGGCTAAGTCTTGATAAGATGCCTTTCGACCTCAAGCAAAGATTTCTAGCTAAGTCTCGAGGAGACATTCGACCTCGAGCAAAGATTTCTAGATAAGTCTTGAAGAAGACATTCGATCTCGAGCAAGACGCGTTCAATTTCAAGAATAAAGGGAGTTGTATTCCTTCTAAATGAAATTTACATAACTGACATTTACAAAGGGGTCGAGTCCCCTCGCCCCTACCTGCTAACCTATCTACAGATCGGCCATCTCCCGCGCAAGCTTCTCCTACTCAAGAGTGGCGACCTTGGCCCTAAAAGCCAGCGTCTCGGCCTCGACGTTGGAGACGCGGCTCCACTCCTTCTGGAGCTGGGCTAGGGCACTCTTCCCCGCCAGAGACGCTCGCCCGAGCTTCTCCTCGAGCTCAGCCACCTTCGCTTCAAGCTCGGTGGAGGCCTTCGTGGGGGCGACGGAGAGCTCTGCAACTTGTTTACGGAGCGTCTCCACCATTGCGCGGGTGGTCTCAATGATCCCCGCGGCCGCCGAACGATTAGCTTCAAGGGTCTTCTCGGACTTCTCTCGAATATTAGCGAGGGCCTCGGCTGACCTCTTCTGCTCGGCCTCGACAGCCTTCGAAAGCTCGACAGCGTGCTCGACCTTCAGCTGCTCAATCTCCCCCTCCGTCCACGCTGCGCTCTCCTCGAGGCCGAGAACGTACTCCTCCCATTCCTCGACCAATGAGCACAGCGTCTGGAATTGGTTGGCGTGGGCGCGCAGGGTCCCAAGCCCCTGGTGACTAAGCCCAAGCCCTGAAAAGGCGTGGAAAGTGTCACGACGGCCCCACGAGTGCAAAGCAAAACAAAGAAGAAACAAGACGGACTCGAGCTCAACTGACCTCCTGGAGATGGTTCTCGAGTCTCGCGCGGCAGTCGCAGAGGGAAGATGTGCGTCCCTCAGGCGCTCCCTCCGGCGTCTAGTCGGCAACGCTGTGGGAGGCACCCGCCCGAGCTGCCTCGTGCGAAGCACAGGGCAGTGCGGGTGGAATCGAGCCTGCCAAGAAAACAGAATTAAGAAGAAAGCCAAAAATGCAAGACCAAGATGACGTCAAATGAGGGGTGTGTTGTACCTGATGCCCCGCCAAGCTCGGCGACGCTCGCAGGCACCGTCCCGACTTTAGCTGCGTCAGGCCCAGCAGCTTCGCTCCTGATGTTGCCCCAGCGGTGTTAGCCTCGACTATGGCCACGCCCGGGTCAACGACCGCCGCTACGGAACCCTGGTCGGGCACCCCGGCTGGACCACCCTCTATGGGCGTCACACCAGGGCGGGTGTGCTGCGACCTCACTCGGGGGACCAAGAGGTAGTCCCCCGCGTCCTATTCCTCGTCCTCGTACTCGCCCTGAACAACAATCAGGGTCTATAATGAAAAGGGTCTCGAAGACTTGCAAGGGTTCCCCCTCACTAATGACCCCGGGCAAAAAATGAGCGCGTACCTGGGTGACAAGTCTTCGTCTCCTGGGCGGCGGGGGCGTGGCCTGCCTCCCCCCTCTCGCGGCGACTGGGGAAGCGCCATCTCCCTGGACGCCCTGCAGCCGCAGCACTAGGTGCGGGCTCGACGGCTCGATGGCTACCGCTGCCCGTTCTTGCTACAGGAAGAAGAAAGGAAGGTCAGAGAGCAGAGGGCAGTAGGAGATAACAAGAAATTGAGGTCGAGCCTGGGTGTCCTCGGGCTCGGCGTAAAATGACTTAACATCGCGTGGTCGCCCCACTCGACGTGGGGCCTCTTGTCGACCTGGCCTGGGGCATCCGCGGCAGGCCTCTTGGGGGTCTTCTTGCCCTTGCCCAGCCCAGGCAACGACAGCAGACCCCTTGTCGTCTCCGTAGCTCCTGGCTCTCCTGTGTGGCTCGACGCGGTCAGAGCAGGCCCGAGCCCGAATCGAACTCGGCGAAAGGGATGAAAAAGGGGTTACCTCGCCACTCCGCCTCAAGATGTTTTTAGGGACGGGGTCGTCAAGGCTGTAGATGTGAGCTGCCTTCCCAAACATCTCCTACATGCGTGCCGCCACCCACGACTCCGTCGGGGCTACGGAAAAACAAAATGAGGACGGATGACAATCAGAAGAAGGGGTACGCCCGAGCTCGGGAAAGAATGATGTCGAAGAAATCTTACCTTTGACGCTTTCCCGGGTAGGGTCGTCCCTCCCACGGATCTCGAAGAATGGGTGCACCCCCTTCCGCAAAGGGGACACCCAAGCCCGTAGATAATCTGTGGCCACAGCCTACCCGGTGAGGCCGCGGGTCACGCAGATGTGGATGGTGGCGACGGCCTCTTGGTCGGCCGCCGACTCCTTGGGCTCCGGGGTCCCGCGCTTGCTATCGACGGCAATGCCGTTGTATGCCAGCCCGCTCCCCTCTCACTTCTTGAGATAGAACCACCTCTCCGTCCACGGTCCGAGGGAGTCCCGGGTCGGGACTTGAAGAAAGGTACAAGGGAGCCCGGTCTGCAGCCGGAAGTAAATGCACCCAACGACAAGGTCCTTCGAGCTGCGGAACAAGGAATAGAAGCGAAAGAAAAGAGAGGTAGTGGGATGGATCCCTAAGAACCCCTCGCAGAGATGAGAGAAGATAGAAAGAAGAAGGATAGAGTTCGAAACCTGGTTGACGAGCTCGATCTCGCATTGCGCGAGAACGGCGGCCAAGAAGTCGCTCTCCGGGATTCGCAGCCCAAAGAGTGTGTACTGCTCTGTACACACGATCTCGCCTTCCCGGAGACACGGCTCACCCTCCCCGGCCACCGGGAGGCGCCAGGTTGTTGGGTCCAGGAGTCCCAGCGCCTCGAGCTCCTTCATCCTCTTGGTGGTCAAGATGCTTTTCCCAAACTTGGCCATAGCGCTCAGAGAGATCAAGGCTGGTCGGGTGAAGAAAAAGGCAGCAAGCAAGGAGGCTAAGGCACAACGCAAGGGTGGAGAACTTCTGAGGTATGCGGCTTCGAGCTTTTAAAGAGGCTTGATCTGACAGCTAGCATCTATTACTCCTCAAATGGGACGTGAAGCACCACGGTCACGTCTCCTCGAATCTCCCCCCCCCCGGTAGACCCGAGGCGTCGCATCCCGTGTCTGTCGCCCTCCTTGTCAGAATGTGAGGCGCTGCGCATCGCCTCCTTGAATCCCCCATAGGGGACCAAGGCAGCGAAGACATCCCCAGGCATAATTTCTGATTCAACGCCGTAATAGCAAAAGGGCATGTCTAAGCAACCACGACATGGGCCCTTGGAGGGCTTCGGCGCACGAGGTCGGCCTCGGGGGCTGTCGAGCTTGACCAAAGAGCCGATCCCTTCTTAAAGAAACAGTCAGACTCAAGAGCGTCCCGAACTTTGAGGCCGTCCCTTGAGCCTCGGGGGCTTGCTGCCAGGGATCGGTACCCTCGCCACGTGCAAGCATCCCCACGGGGTCTCGTGGCGGTTTTTCGTGGGCCCAGGGGCTCATCTCCGACCTAGGAAATGCTCCCCCGATGCTCGGGCTCGGGACCATCGAGCTCGGGCACAGGCGCAAGACCAGGCACCGTTCGCCTCGACCTTAACACCTCCACGACCTCTAGAGAGAATGACATCTGTAACATTTTCATTTATCTCGTGTAAAAACTCTTCCCTGCGTGGGAATCAGCGCTCTACCTGCCCCTGCGTGGAAACTAGGGTTCCAACAGCTCCCGTCAAGATCTCAACAACTCCCGTCAGGCTCTCAAAGGCTATAAACGACTTTCGTCAGACCCCGTCAACTCGCCACAAGCTCCTGACATCAGCCTCGGGACCAAGCAGCAAGGTCCCTGGTGGGCTATAAAAGCAACGGATCGCCCCGATCAAAAGGAGAGGAAGACACCCGAAAAAAATAGCAAACAAAGAAGAACAGTGCCACAGAGCGACCTCTATCTCGGGCCCTATTTATGCCCTCTCACAGAACCACATATACACCTTTCACCTCAGGGCAAGACTGGAGTAGAGCTGTTACCCTTCCTCGGGCGCTCAAACCAGTATAAACCTCGTGTCCAATGTCTCTTCCCCGACGATCCTCCCGCGATGCTAGGCGCCTCCGAACGAGCATGATTTCGGGTCCCGCTCCCGAACGACCTCCTCGCATCCCCCCTTTCTGCGGTCGATGGTCCCGATCGTCGACAAATTAAATCACTAATTAATGCCAATGCATCAAGCAACTTTCCGTGGTGGTGTGACTCAACAGGTGCTTGCTGAGCATTCCGGCTACGGAAGCACCTGCCGAGCCGAGGGTGCGGGGCAATGTGGCTATTTTCGTCCACACGCACCTTTCGTGGTACATGAGCACGGTAGACAACACGTGTTACCTGTCGCTCCTTTCGTGGTTGGAAAGGGGGGCTATTTTTACAAAAACATTCAGTGAAAACTAGATTTGCAAAAACAAACACGCAATAGAGCTAGAAAATGCAAAGCTTCAGGGTCCTCGATGACGAGGCATGCCCAGTGCGGCACCCTAGCATGGACTAACTAGCTCGTAGGTGCCAACCTCGGTGGCCACCACGTGGCAACTGCTGTGACAGGCCATGTTGTGCGCGTGGTGGCACAACGTGTGGTCGACGTTGGCGGCGCGGCCAGGAACGCTTCCACTCGATCTCCGCCTCCAGTGAGTTTCTCCTGAAATCAACTGGGTCACCTTGTGTTCCATCATCCAATTACTTTATCCCCTCACCCAATTTGTAATTCGAGCAGCACTTCGTTGAAATCGAATCCATCTTCCTCATTAACTTCAAAGCACCCCTGTCATCAAATTTGTCACCGTCCACCCCATCACCTTCCACATGTCATGTTCTAACCTATGCTCACCTTGCCCTTGCTAGAGACCCATTGTTTGTCTATCATCGTCGTCTACCTTCGCTCCCTGTCGCCGCTGCTCGCCACTGGCGAGCCACTACGTTGCCCCTAAGTGATGTCACCCTACAGTGCACCCATAAGGCCCTGTGCATCCATCTCCACTGTAGCCACCCCCTCTCGAGGAACCTCTGACCGCCAGCCTCTCATTGATGAGTAGAGAAAGAGGAAGGAAATAAAGAGGGTGAAGAGAAAAAAGAGAGCAAAATGGTATTTACACGCGTTGTAACTGACAAGAGAGACAAAGATGGCACAAAGGGGATCGCTTTCTCTTGTCGATGGTATATAGGGAATAATGAGTTTGTTGATGGCAATCTATGGATCCAATGTTTGTCAGTGGCACAGAAATAATTTCCTTTTTTTATTATTTGACATATCCATTTCCCCTCAAAATTATAAATGACCTTTTAAAATATTAGTAATGTTAATATTTTTTTTGGAATTGACATGGACCCATTCATAAATTCTAAAATTGTGGCAGTTCCATGTGCAACCCCTCCCCTCCAACCACATAGTGTGTTGTGTAGCTCTTTTCTGATTACAACAAAGATGTACACGCAAATACACCACCACACATGCACACACACAAGGATGTGCCCCAAGCCTGAGTTCTCCAATCCAGTGTTTTTAGTCCATTTAATAGGTCATGACTGTGAAAAAACTTTGATGATAAATCTACTAATACTATTTACATTTGACAAATCTAAGTGAATAGTTCATGTATTTTGGCGATCAATTTTCACAAATTTAGCATGTATTCTAAACAGACATCTATTTGGAAATGGAGGGGACACTATATAGTTTTCATGCCTATATGGATTAGCTCTCTAATATGCTAATATTTGGTTCTCAATTATGCTCTAAGCCAAAGGAATGGGTTTGGATTCTAGTTGTCGACGAGCATTTCAAAAAGATTGAGTCAAAACCCTCTTATCCAAATACATTCTTTTATTTTGTTTGAATATAAGAATTTTATAGAGTTATTCTTGAAAAACGATGTAGTTTCCGCATAATTGTCATAAAATTCACACATCCCGAACAAAACATAAGTGTAGGTGTTCTCAACTGTCGGGACCCAAATATATAAATTCGGATCCTCTATATACTGCACTAGTCCAAGATCACACTGGTGCACTGTGCACATAGTGCCAGCATAGATGTACTATCACAATCATACACAACGGAAACATAATAAAAGATTATATTTACTAAATAAAAGATAGTTGAATGACTTTATGGTCGACTTTATATTTATTAAACCTCGCAAGGCTTTTGTCGATGTCCAAGACCTTGGGTTCCTTAATCGAACTTACGGAAATGTAAATTGTGGGCTCCTAGAGATCAAAACAGAGATAATGGGGATTACTTCTTTATTAGCCAAACGGCTTTGACAGAGTACACGGTTTACAAGATAATCAGAATGATTGTAGAATGCTAATCACATATCAGATTACAAGTTTAATTGCTAAATGCTCGATGGATTCGGATTATCGATGCATCTAACAGCATGGATTAGCCTTCTATTTATCTTTGGATGAAGAGGCGACAGTTGTTCTCCAAAAGGGCGTCGTGTAACTCGAAGATGTTTTCCCGCCAAACGGTGTCTTCTCGCCAAAGGGTGCCTTTTTCAGAGATAACTTCTGGGTTGTTAGGCATACCTGTCAGACAACTGTCCACACGGAGACATGTGCGGGGATAACCACTTGTCCCCGACCAGCTCACTAGTCAGGGTGGCTATTTCACTAGTCGGCAACAACCAATGTGAAGCAAGATGTTGACTATCTTTAAGTGAACTGGTCGGAGATCTAACCGTTCGGATAGAGATGGGCTTTGTTTAATATATTGTGGGCTTTATATTTCATAGGCCCATTAGTGGTGTATAGTCACGAATACTTTTATGAGGGCCTAATAAAAGATAGATGTTTAATCCTCGTCCGCTAGCCCCCAAGTTTTAAGAAATATAAGAGTTTGTTACTCAAGGCTTTTCGTCTTCTGTGACTTCATAGGGTTACATGCCAATTATTTGACCGGTTTGAGTGCTAATAAATAGGAAACCCTTGCACTTCTCTTGGTAACTGAACCAACGCTGGTCATTTTTAATGTGTAAGGTATATAAAGGGGACGAAGATCTCCTTCTGAATCAAGAAAGGATTGATTTCAAAACTCCTTTAGTTGTTTCAGCTTTTCATCATCTTCCTTTATTCCTCTTTCATCAATTATAATAAGGGGTATGATCAAGGGAAGATGGTGAGGAGCTGAAATATCTAAAGTAATTTAAAGATAACATTTGATTCATTCAGACTTTCAGACTTTCGAAGAGTAGATTACTTTCAAACTTTTTTAGTTATCTGTGCTTCCTATCATCATCTCTTATTTCTTCTTTAATGAAGGATATGATCGAGGGAAGGTGACGAGGAGTACAAATATCTTGGAAAGATTGAGGAAAATATTTGTTTCCTTTGCATTGCTTGAGAATAAGATCTCTTGATTTCTCTGAAAAAAGGTATTTCGAGAGCATCAATCTAGTGTCAGTTACCATTTATTAAAAAGGTAGTTTTACTCTTTCTTAGGAACTGAAACAGTGTCTGAAACAATTACTTATTAGGCTATGAAAGGGTGTAAATCCTTTTGGATTTCTTATGCTCTTACTACTTGCAAGTGCAAAAATTTCTTAAGCCCTTTGCGACCTCTGAACTTTTGTCTTCAATCCTTTTTTCTTCCCAAACCAAATGGCCATAGATAAGTCGATCCTTACCGAGGAGAGGATTAAGGAACTAGAAGACCAAGGTTTAATTCCTCGTCGTGAAATGCTGCGATGGGACCCTAGTGGGGAGGACATGATGCCAATGCCTCCAGAGGGACACCTTGTCCTATTCACTGCTTTGGTGAGGTTAGGGTTTCGCCTCCTTGAGAGTGAGTTTTTGGTCGATGTGCTTGATCACTATGAAATTGAGCTGCATCGTCTTCTCCCCAATTCTATTCTTATCTTGAGTGTTTTCTCGCATCTTTATAAAGCTTTTCTTGGCATCCCTCCTCCAGTTCGCCTTTTCCACTTCTTCTATCAATATACTAAGAATAGTAAGAGCTAGGATCTCTTTGGGAGCGCTTATTCTAAGCTCTAAGATAAAATGGCTTCTTAATATCCCCCACATCTGACCAAGGATACATTGGAAGGTGGCCCCAAACTGGACAAAGACCGAAGCGAAGAGAGAGAAGGATTCGCTGGTCCTCACCTAGGAGGAAAGGGATATTGTCAAGATCATCAGCAAGCTGGTGAAAGGAGGTCTGATGGGACAGAAGATCATTTTCAATTTCCTACCCCACAAGATAAATCCTTTGAAGAGGCGGTTCGGATTTGCCTATAGAATAGAGGGCGACCAGGATTCGACCAAGAATGAACCAGGAGGTAAGAATATTCTCCAGTACCGACCTCTTTTCTTTTTTGATTAGAAAACTTTATTTAAATTTATGGGTATTACTCTAATCAGTTCTGACCGTTGAAGTGGCTTAATCAAGAGTTGCGTCTATGTTGTGCATCTCTTTTGATGGGTCCGACCTGGCTACTTTGGATAAGCAGCCATCCAGCCTAATTAGGCAAACCGATGACCTCATCAATGAACTCATCATGGTGTAATGTCCCATTTTAATTTAAGTCTGTCGTGGGTCATCCTGGGTTGTTCGCGGGAGGTGTGGGCTGTTTTGGGGGGGCTCATTCTCACTCTTGGGCCGCTCGAGGCGGTGTTGGGTCAACTTTTGGCCCAGGTGGGAGGGAGAAACCCCTAACCCTAATTTTTCCCTCTCCTTTCCTCTCCCAGCCACCACCCTTTCCCCTCCCCCTTGGCAACAGCCACCTCTCCCCTTTCATCCCCTCTAGCTGCCCCTTCCTCTTTCCCCCTTCCTTCTCCTCCGCCTCCTCCTCCATGGGAGGTTCCCTGCCCTTTCTTCCCTCCATGGTGCTGCTCTAGGGTCCCTTGGTGGTTGCATCCTTGGTTGAGTGCAGTGGAGAGGATTGGGCTGCGAGGTGAGGAGAGGTTCTTGCGATTGAGGGACGGGTTCCGTGTTCGTCATCGATCTATTGATCCTTTGGAAGGTATGATGTTCCTAGTTTGTTTTTGGGGTACCTTGGGTGCTGGAGGTTGGGTAGGGCTCAGTAGTATCCATTTTTTTTGTGCTGTGATCAGGTTGGATATGGGGGAAAAGCGGGGGTTGGGGCGTGGTCTGATTCGGCCAGCGCAAACCTCTGTGTTAGGGCTGAGATTAAAAATAGTTCCCATCATTTCCAGAGGGGTTGCCTGTTGGAAAAGTTGTAGATAATCGACTTAAGTTTATTTAGAGACCAAGATCACTAATTTTCGTTGGGTGGTTTAAAAGTTATGGCTGTTTTTCTAACTGCTGTCCAGAATCTGTCCCTGCTGGCAGTAGTCACGGAAATCTGCAGTGTAGGGCTATCTAGATGTTGAATTAATTTTTATAAAAATTAGATTAACTTAGGAAATTTATTTTAGATTTCAGAAATGTCCTCCTTTACTTCATTTGGAATGGTAGAAAATTAGTAATGCTATTTGGAAGTCTACTGTCCAGTGTGGTGGCAGACCGGGTTTCAGGGCTAATCATGAGTGGCTAAATGTTTTATTTGAGAGAGTTGGTTCACAGGTATTATGTGGGTAATTTTCAGGAGTTTCATATAGGGCTTGGACCTTGGAGTTTGGGTTATAAGGGTGGGATTTATAACCTTAAAACCATCGGGACAGCGGAAAGACGGTTTTGGTTCGTCGAGTGAGAAAGTTATGGGGCGTTAGGAAGGGCGTAGATTTGATGTCGCTAAATTTCTATTGAACATGCTAGGAAGTGTATTGTTGAGTTGTATGTGATTTATTCTCAGGTTGTGTATCTTCAGGAGTGGCCTCAACCCCGCGTCACTCCGCTCCTCGTGGTTAAGGCAAGTGTTTTGGAATGGGTAGTGTGTGGTAGGAAAGTGTTAGAGATGCTGTGTGTGCCATGGACTAGTTGATGAGTGGTTTGTTATATTGATGCTTATGTGATGAACGAGTAACTAATAGATTAATTTGCTATGTCTAATGTTAACCAGGATATGAGGACTTGATTCATAGTAATGCTAAGCCAAGATGAGATAAAATTGTTGTACATGTTGTTTTGGGTTACTAGTACATGTTGCATTCATGGCATGAAATCTGGCCAGGGCGGTGAGAAAGTCCTAACTAGTCCGGTAAAGCCGGTGAGAAAGTTATGACTAATCCGGAGAGCCATAGAGTAAGTCCTACATCGTGATTTCATTCACCGTGGCGAATGGAAGAGAGGAGTAGGCACCCTCCATCTACGGGATGGAAGGGGAAAGAGGGTGCACACCGACGGTGTGCACTTTCGTGATCTGAGTATCGCCTTTGAGAGGACATGTGCATCGCATGGCATTGCATCTTATTCAAGGAGATGAGTACGAATTGTTAACGATATTATGAATATGAAAATGATGAATATGTTGTTGTTGGTGCTAAATGATTCTTTCACTCATTTCATTATGCTTGCTGAGTTTTAAACTCACTCTTTTGTTTAATGTTGTTTTTTTAGGTACCAAAAAGTCGGCATGCGGGATAAGGGATTAGCTACACCTCCTCACGTAGCATTTTACTTTAGGCAATGTTATAAGTTACGATTTGAATTCTTGGAAATAAGTAAAGGCCATGAAACTTGTTAAATGGTCAATTGGAGTGCTTAAATCTCTCGTTGGGTTCGTTTTTTTTGTAGTGAGATTGGAACTGTTAGTATGAGATTTTGTCGATGTTACATTTATGTTCATTGCTTCTTTAGATGCTTTATAGATTGATATTACTTGCCAGGATATTAACGTTGCTAAATTCATGATAAAAACAGATGTTATGCTGCCGAATTTTCGGTATTAGCAATTGGTAACCTTGCTGGAATTTAGCTTGTTTTGGGATATTTAATTGTTGGAGTTTCTATGTTTGGTAGCATTCGGGCATGATAGATGCTTAGGGGTGTTCTGATTGGTATCGAGAGCGAGCTTTAGGTCTTTGGCATGTGAATTTAGCAAATTACTCTCGAGTAAACTAAAATTTTGTTGTGTGAAATTTGAAACATGGCATAGGTTTCCACTCTTGTTAAAAATTTGGCGTTAGGGCAACAACCTTAAAATCTGAAGTAGAGTGGTTAATTAATTTAAAACTTGGCACACTCGATGCATGAGGAAAGGGTATGGGTATCGTTGCTTTACGCTTAACTGTTGTATTTAAGCTTTGATGTTGAATGCTACATTTGATCATGTATGTTGCTATGTTTATGAAAGAAATGAATTGAGTTGTTCTTGTTTTTGAGATTAAGTGAGTTGTCTTTGCCAAGGGTTTGGTCACCTTCTTCTGTTGGGGAGTGGCCATGGTAGTGGCCATGGTGGTGGTTGTGGCTGGGTAAAGCCACAACCGGAAGTTTGGAGCCTCTCGTAGGTAAGAGTCATTGTCTTTTGCGACAAGGTTTAGAGAGTGGATGGAGTTTGTTGGTTCCTTTTAACTTCATTGGTTGGAGTCCAATAGAAAGTTTGGTGGTGGCTCCTTTAGGATTTCTTCTACCGTTCATCGATCGGTTTGGTTGATTTATTTTGGTCTTTCTTGGTTGGAAACAAAGGAAAGGTGTTTGTAACAGTATTCGCTGATTGTTCTTCCGACGGTTTTTGGTTTTGCCTTCTTTGGTTGAAGATAAAGAAGAATAGTTTAGTGTGACGTCTCTTTTGGTTGCCATTCCAGCTTTGACGCCCGGTTTTGTTGGATTGCTTTACGGAGAAAGTTATCGATTTATTCTTGTGTTGTTATTCTCCGAGTTTAAAAGAAATTATTGAATCTTGATGTAAAACTTAAGTCTTGTGGATTCTTGGTGTTAAGGTTTTATCAGAAAGGATGTGGTTGAGCGTTTGGTTTTCCCCCTTGCATTTATTGTGGAAGTTGTAACTTTGAGATTTGATGAAGATCTTTTGCATGCTAGAGTTTGGGTATTTGAGAGTTGCGCTCTCTTGCAATTTCTGTTTGGGTTTTTCTGGAAAGAAGAAACTGTTTATCGGTGTTCATTCTTGCTTAAGAGCTGTGTTTTCCTTAAAGGTTGGGTATGTGACCCACAAGGATGTTTAAGACGTTAAGAGTATGATGAGTAGTTAGCGCTTCAAGTTGATGTGGGTTCTTGATTCTATTAAAGTGGATTTGTTGGTTGTTTAAAGACAACCTAATTTATTGTGTGGTATAGATGATTAATCGAGACGGTATATGATCTAAAGTGAAAGTTGATTAGAATTATGCAAGGTGTTGTGAGTTATGGAATTAACGAGAATTCGAGATTTGTGTTCCTAAAAGCTAGTATTGATCACGATTGAGAAGGTCTAGAATCTTACGAGCGACAAATTGGTATATCAAGGTTATGGTGTAAAGACATGAGGGTTGTTGGTTTATGTTGCTTGGGTCAATTAAATTGTGGATTGACAGAGTGACTTGATCGATGTGTAATCAAAGTAGAGGGATATGGAATGAGTGTATGAAAGGTTAAATTTGTCCTTGACAAATGTCTATCTGGGCTCCGTATTTATGAAAGATGCCTAGGGGAGATCGTATTGAGTGGTTAGAATTATTTATTGGTTGAATGAACTGAAGATATTAAATATGTAACATAGGGATTGTGCGAAAGGGATGTGTTGATTTCGCCGAGATAAGTGCTGATGACATGTGTTTTAAGCTTGGAATAAACAGGTTGTATGAAGAATGGTTTGTCTTGGTTAGTAGACCAAAAGAAGGTGTTGGCACGCGTCTTATGCTTAAGAGTGTTGGGCCTTTAAAGATTTGGTGAATATGAAATCCTTAATGGCTAAGAGTGGGAATATGCGAAATGATAGTATTCGAAGAGATCCTGGACTCATTTGAGTGTATAATTTTCTGGGAGTGCCTGCCTGTTGGGCTTATGGCGTCCTAATTAGTGGGCAGTAGAACTCCCCCAATTCGTTTGCATTTTGTCAAGTTGCGGAATTGGTTTTGATGGTCGAAAATGAGGATGAAAGAGTAATTGTGAAGTAATCGTTTCATGGTTTTTGGGGTATTTTATTTCATTGATCTATGCCAATCTTTGGTTTTGGCTAAGCTGGTTAGCTTATGTTATGAATAGGGGTTTTGCACTAAAGAGTATATGAAGGGATCGCGCTCTTTCGCGTGCAAACTGAACTATCTTTGGAATCAACATTTAAAGGAAGCAAATAGACATAATGGGTTGTGCTAGAACCTCTTGAGTTAAACACTTAATTTGTAACCCTATTGTGACTAGAGTTGGATTCAATTGAAAAGTGTGTATGGGTTTGGGAGTATTTCAAAGGATGAAACTTATGATCATTTCATAAGTGATCAGTGGATATCTGATAGGTGTTCTGCTTTGGTAAAAGCTTGATGTTTCTTTTGTGAAAATGAGTCGCCTCCATAAAGTTTCGCGCGGTGTTTCTTTTCCAATGGAGTTTTCCCCGAGGTAAAGCTTGGTGCCTTGGTTATAATGCGTTGGTCTTGGATTGAGTGGTTAAAGGAAATCGAGATTTCCTTTGCTCTCTAGCATGAAAAGCAAGATGGAATAATTTCTGATAATTTGGCTATGCTATGTGAGAGAATTGAGTTTCCCTTTCCCTTTGAGAGGTTTTGCTTCAGTGAAAGCAAGTTGGATTGTTTTGGTTATTGAAAACTTCTATCAAAGATTTGAGTGGAGTTTCTCTCTTTTAATTGAGTGCTTCCCGATGCGAATGGTACCGCATTGATTTGATATTTGAGTTTTCCTTTGTGACTTGACTTAGGAAAGAAAAAGAGTGATCTCTGGATGTTGTCGAATTCTTTCCAAAGAGAATTGTAGAGCATTGGGTTCAAGTTGATGCAAGCGGTGCTTTTGATTCAAAAGAATTGTACTTCTTTTGTATTCTAGCTTGGGTTGAGAATATAAATGTTCATGGTATATTATTGAGTGTACTAAAGAACTTTGCTTCTGAGCTTGGTTGGTTGAGTGAAAGATTGTGAGAGCGAGACCCTCGTAGGGAAAGAACCGATTGTTGTTTGGTAATGATCTCTGGTCCTAGCATGGGCTAGGCGTTGACCATTAGCGGTTAAGAGTGGAGTATGATGGAGGTTGTTGATGTCTTGGTTCAATATTTGTTGAGAATATCATTGGTTGTAAAGAAGGTGATAGTGATTCGATATAAAGTGTTTGATTGTAAGCATGTAATTTAGTTAGTTGTCCCCGGGTGTGAGATGTGCTTGGGAGAAGATGGAATAAAAACATATCGTGGTTTGTGATTGGGAAGGAAAATTATGTCACAAGTGGGCTAATTCTTCGAGAGTATTGGTTGATTTTGAGTCCTGGTGAAAAAGGTCGAACAATTGGAAAAATAGGGTTTTGTGTAATTGATTTGTAGGGGTTCAAGTTTGGAACCCCAGCTGACCGTTCGAATACTAATGGTTAAATGCTTGTTAAGGGGATGTGTCTCGCGATGATTGTGTCATCTTGAGTTTGATGAATCATGCTAGAGCGGTAGAAAGAGGAAGTTAGAGCTCTGTTGAGATTAGAAATTAATACCCTCTTCTGTTGAGAAGAATAATCGAGTAAAAGGTATAGTGTGTTTCAGTGCTAAAGGAAAAACTAGTCGGAGTATGTCAGACTAATTCTTAAGATAGTGGTATGATATGTTGGATATGGAAATATGGCATAGTAATTTTATGATTGAGTCTTTTAGCGGGTGAGATTGAGGATTACGAATGAGAAAAATTCTTATACGATGTCTGCTTTGGGAAATAACTTGGAATCCAGTTTGCTAAGGAATTTTGTCTCTTGCAAATTTTAGTAGAAATTTGAGTGAATGGGGAATATTGGGAAGTTTCACTTAGTTGAGCTAAGTCAAACCACTTCTCGCCGATCGTTAAATTGAGAATTTGGTTTATCGCTTGGGGAATTCTGAGCGAGTGTTAAAGAATAGAACCATTAAATTTGTCAAAGTTTTGTGGTCACATCAGTCAGAGAAGGAAGCGACATGGGAGTTAGAGTCTCAGATGCATGAGAAGTACCCTGAATTGTTCCCTCCAGGTTCGTGATGAGATTTAATTTTCAGTATGGTTTAGTTGTCGCTTTGGGACGTGCTTAGAATTCGGGGTCAAATTATTTTAAGGGGGGGAGACTGTAATGTCCCATTTTAATTTAAGTCATCGTGGGTCATCTGGGATGTTCATGGCGGTGTGGGCTGTTTTGGGGGCTCATTCTCAGTCTTGGGCCGTTCGAGGCGGTGTTGGGTCAACTTTTGGCCCGGTGGGAGGAGAAACCCTAACCCTAATTTTTCCCTCTCCTTTCCCTCCCAGCCACCACCCTTTCCCTCCCCCAGCTGCACATCCCTCCCTTTGGCAGCAGCCACCTCTCCCCTTTCATCCCCTCTAGCTGCCCCTTCCTCTTTCCCCTTCCTTCTCCTTCGCCTTCTCCTCCATGGGAGGTTCCCTGCCCTTTCTTCCCTCCATGGTGCTGCTCTAGGGTCCCTTGGTGGTTGCATCCTTGGTTGAGTGCAGTGGAGAGGATTGGGCTGCGAGGTGAGGAGAGGTTTGCGCGATTTGAGGGACGGGTTCCGTGTTCGTCATCGATCTATTGATCCTTTGGAAGGTATGATGTTCCTAGTTTGTTTTTGGGGTACCTTGGGTGCTGGAGGTTGGGTAGGGCTCAGTAGTATCCATTTTTTTTGTGCTGTGATCAGGTTGGATATGGGGGAAAAGCGGGGGTTGGGGCGTGGTCTGATTCGGCCAGCGCAAACCTCTGTGTTAGGTCTGAGATTAAAAATAGTTCCCATCATTTTCAGAGGGGTTGCCTGTTGGAAAAGTTGTAGATAATCGTCTTAAGTTTATTTAGAGACCAAGATCACGAATTTTGGTTGGGTGGTTTAAAAGTTATGGCTGTTGTTCTAACTGCTGTCCAGAATCTGTCCCTGCTAGCAGCAGTCACGGAAATCTGCAGTGTAGGGCTATCTAGATGTTGAATTAATTTTTCTAAAAATTAAATTAACTTAGGAAATTTATTTTAGATATCAAAAATTTCCTCCTTTACTTCATTTGGAATGGTAGAAAATTAGTAATGCTATTTGGAAGTCTACTGTCCAGTGTGGTGGCAGACCGGGTTTCAGGGCTAATCCTGAGTGGCTAAATGTTTTATTTGAGAGAGTTGGTTCACAGGTATTATGTGGGTAATTTTCAGGAGTTTCATATAGGGCTTGGACCCTGGAGTTTGGGTTATAAGGGTGGGATTTATAACCTTAAAACCATCGGGACAGCGGAAAGACGGTTTTGGTTTGTCGAGTGAGAAAGTTATGGGGCGTTAGGAAGGGCGTAGATTTGATGTCGCTAAATTTTTATTGAACATGCTAGGAAGTGTATTGTTGAGTTGTATGTGATTTATTCTCAGGTGGTGTATCTTCAGAAGTGGCCTCAACCCCGCGTCACTTCGCTCCTCGTGGTTAAGGCAAGTGTTTTGGAATGGGTAGCGTGTGGTAGGAAAGTGTTAGAGATGTTGTGTGTGCCATGGACTAGTTGATGAGTGGTTTGTTATGTTGATGCTTATGTGATGAACGAGTAACTGATAGATTAATTTGCTGTCTAATGTTAACCAGGATATGAGGACTTGATTCATAGTAATGCTATGCCAAGATGAGATAAAATTGTTGTACATGTTGTTTTGGGTTACTAGTATATGTTGCATTCATGGCATGAAATCTGGCCAGGGCGGTGAGAAAGTCCTAACTAGTCCGGTAAAGCCGGTGAGAAAGTTATGACTAATCCGAAGAGCCATAGAGTAAGTCCTACATCGTGATTTCATTCACCGTGGCGAATGGAAGCGAGGAGTAGGCACCCTCCATCTACGGGATGGAAGGGAAGAGGTGCACACCGACGGTGCGCACTTTCGATCTGATATCGCCTTTGAGAGGACATGTGCATCGCATGGCATTGCATCTTATTCAAGGAGATGAGTACGAATTGTTAACGATATTATGAATATGAAAATGATGAATATGTTGTTGTTGGTGCTAAATGATTCTTTCACTCATTTCATTATGCTTTTGAGCTTTAAACTCACTCTTGTGTTTAATGTTGTTTTTAGGTACCAAAAAGTCGGCATGCGGGATAAGGGATTAGCTACACCTCCTCACGTAGCATTTCACTTTAGGCAATGTTATAAGTTACGATTTGAATTCTTGGAAATAAGTAAAGGCCATGAAACTTGTTAAATGGTCAATTGGAGTGCTTAAATCTCTCGTTGGGTTCGTTTTTTTTGTAGTGAGATTGGAACTGTTAGTATGAGATTTTGTGGATGTTACATTTATGTTCATTGCTTCTTTAGATGCTTTATATATTTGATATTACTTGCCAGGATATTAACGTTGCTAAATTCATGATAAAAACAGATGTTATGCTGCCGAATTTTTGGTATTAGCAATTGGTAACCTTGCTGGAATTTAGCTTGTTTTGGGGTATTTAATTGTTGGAGTTTCTATGTTTGGTAGCATTCGGGCATGATAGATGCCGGGGTGTTACACATGGTAAGCACCAAGAAACTTCTTTGGTTATTTTTATTCTAATTGTCTTTTGTGCTTAACAATTGCATTTATTCTCTTAGATGCATGGTCGGAAGTGACCTGCCGAATAGCCTATGGTCTCAGCCTCAGCCCCTTCGGTCAAGAAAATGAAGACCAGGGGTGCTTCAAAGGTGGTGGACCCTACCACTGCTGAGACTAATGCCGATCCGACCAACACTAGTCAAGTCTTGGTGCCGTCAAGTGTTGTACACTCTAAGCTTGCAGATGACTCGGTGCAAGATAAGGGGGTTTCATTCGCTGCGAGGACACAGACGAGGACCTCATCCTAGGTGCGTCTCAAAAAATGGTTCAACCGCAATTGGAATCGTCCATATAGATATCTCCCGACCTTCCCATTTGTTTAGGGTGAGAGTGAGGACTTGGAGGACAATATTCCTTTGATCATAAAGAGGAAGAAGAAGACCTCAGACCTGGATGTTGAAACACTTCTCTCATATTGTCCTGGGAAATAGACTCAAGACTTCAATACAGGTACGTAATTTTGCATATACCTTTATGTCCCAGTACTTGTCTTTAGAATTTGAAAAAAATTATTTGTTCTTAGCCCCCAGGTAACTGCTCCTGGTCCCTCTGTGGTTCAGGGTGTAAATGCCCAAGTCAGTGCTAAGGCTAATCCACTGATCACCTTGGCGACGACCAGTGTGGAACAAGCCTTAGTTCCAACAGAAGAGGCTCCTCCGACCAGTGGGCAAGTAAACCCACTCAGCACCGAAGGTGAAAACTCTTTGGCTGCTAGTGGTGAACCATAGGTTGGTCGAGGTCCGCCAACCACGGACACTACTACAAAAAGGCATATATTAGACGTCTCATCACAGATGGTTTTGAAAAACCATCTGTGATGAGGAACATCACTGACGGTTCTATAGTGCAACCGTCAGTGACATCATCATAGGCGGTTCTCTTCATAAGCTGTCAGTGATATACAGTAATATCACAGATAGTTTTTGTACCAAACCATCAGTGATGCTATCACAAATGGTTTTTGTTCAAAAACCGTTTGTGATAACATGTATTATCCCAGACGGTTTTATTACAAAACCGTCTGTGATATCTCACTGACGGTTTATGAATAGAACTGTCTGTGATAATATTTCAACTTTCTCGCCCTCACCAAATTTGAACTTCCCGTTCGTCTCATTTTCAACTTCCTTTAAAATACCAGCCCGCGGCTCTTCTCCTGCTGCTTTCTTCTCACTTCTCCGGCTCTCCTCTTCTCTTCTCTCTTCTCACTTCTCTTCCACTCCTCTCATATTCCTGTTTTCTTCTCCACTTCCTCTTCTCATCTCATTTCCACTCCTCTCCTCTTCCTCTACTCATATGTTAGGTAAGTGTGGTGTTCGAATCATTCAATTAAAATATCATAGCTCATCCTCTCCTCTTCCTCTTCCTCTTCCTCTTCCTCTTCCTTTCCCTCTTCTCTTCTCGTTTGCACTCTTGATGCTGCGGCGTTTTCATTTTAGATCTGTGCACCTTTCGGTAAAACGGCCATAACTTTTGCATACGAGCTCCGATCGCGACATTCTTATGCTTGTTGGAAAACTAACGAAAAGTCAGGGGGCTACATCAAAAGTTCTATGCGAGGCTCCGAAAAAACGTTGATCGTGAAAAAACATCATTTAGGGCCTCAAAACGGCCTTCGAAGTTTTTTCATCGATTTTGCGGTTTCAAGTTCTTCAGAGCAGGACATGGGATATCTCACATCCAGTAGCTCTTCCATTATGCCTGAACTAGCATAGAGCAGCTGGATCACAAAAATATCATCTGTACATGACGATATTTTTTTGTTTCTAAAAGTAACATCACAGGCGGTTCATTGTAAAAATTGTCTATGATATTTTGTTATCACATAAGGTTCTTAGTAAAAATCTTCTATGATGACCTTTTCTGTAGTAGTGGGAGGAGATTGATCCCCCTTCCTTGATGACAACTGAGGTGGTCGGAACGACCACCGTCGCTGAGGAGGTTTTCTGCTAGTGGGGAGATTGAAGACCTCCCTTCTGTAGAGAAGGAGACACTAGTCGTTCCGACCAGTGAGGATAAGGAGATGGAAGTAGCGCCTGAAAAGGCAATAAGTACTAACATCATCAATTCTGTGGTTTTACCATTGGCCTCTTCATCTGATCACCCTAACCAGAAGGACTTCAAGCAAGTTTCTTGATAACTTGCAAGCAAAGGTATTTATCTTATTCTCTCCTTTTCCTTTTCGAAAAAAGATAGCTCTTAATTCATTTGCTCTTTTGTTCTTTTTCAGAATTTGCAAGAAATGCTTAATCTATTAAGCTAGTAGGCAAAGACTTTGGCCAAAGCCGAAGTAAAAAAGTAAATAAAAACTTTACTGCTATTTTTTTATATCTTTTTTGCTCTAACATAACTGTTTTAATATAGACAGAGAGAACAAATAAAAGAATTAGAAAGCAAATTTGACCTTATTGCTACCAAGCGTTATCAAGAGGAAAAAACTGCCAGATTCCATGAGGCCTTCAAAAGAAATGAAGACAAGGCCCAAAGGCTTTCCGAGGAGTACAAAAATACTCTTCAGGCAAAGGAGTTTGAGATAGCATGTAAGAATAAGATTCCGACATACTTTGAGCTTAATTTTTATTTAGTAAAACTGAAAGAAAATATGAATTTAAACTTTGCAGATTTGAAAGATACAATAAAGGCCAGAGAATCTCAACTTTCTGCATGGAAAGAAGAGAGACTAAAAGCTGAAGAGCAAAGGTCGATCATGAAGAACAAAATCGCTAGACTAACCGACCAGTTAAAGATCTTTACAAAAGATTTGGCCACACGTCAGAGAGGTAGGAAATCTACTCTAAACTTTATTCTTGAGCAGCTTGAGAAAATCGCGATGAATTTAAAGGGAAAAGAAGTTAAACTTACAAATCCATCGTTTGATGAATTGGTCGAGTGGGTGAACGACCAGTTAAAGATCATTCAGAATCAGATCCCTGTCACGGTGCAAACCATCAAAGTAGCACTCCAATGTTCAATTGCTTCCCAAGTAGGTACCCTCTTCGTCAAGTTGAGACACCTCTATAAGGACGTGGTTGAACTGGTGAAACTAGCGCCCAACCTGAAGCTTAGTACTCAAGAAGAGATCAATAGAAAACGTGCAGAAGTAGCTTCTGACGTTGAGACATACATGAGCAATGTAAAGATTACATATAAGTAAAATGTATGATCTTTTGAAATGAATGAAAAAGAATCTCTTTTTGTGTCATATTCTATTCCTTGTGTTTATTATGTGCATATTTTTCTAAGCATATCACTATCCCCCAACTGTTTGTGTTACTGAACAGCAATGTTTCGGAATACAAACAATTATGTGAGTGACAACCTATTTCTTTCATGTAGTACTTGGTATTAACTGGCAGCAGATTGAAGATAAGGTCATGCTAACGAGTTTCAATGTAGTAAGAACTGGCTTACAAGAAAAGTCTCTATTATATGTTATCTCACAATCAGACCAGCAACCTTGTACGCTATTTATAGAGAGGTCGATCAAATGATGATTCTCGTGAATTCCTAGAGGATTATCAGAATAGACATGATTTTGAAATATAACAATTAAAGAGATATCATATGCAAATGAAAAAGAGACTAATTCACACATAAAACCTGTGAAGATGCTGGATGTTCCAAGTATTGGACATAATTCTTTCATCTTCCATAGCAAGCCGAACAGATCCTGGTCGTGCAATTGATATTACAGTAAAGGAACCTTCCCACTTGGGAGATAACTTATGTAAGTTAGACTGATTATGGATACGCCTTAGAATCAAGTCTCCCATATTTAATGTTTGTGGTTGAACTCTTTTGTTGTAATATCTTCTTAAGCCTTGTAGATAGGCTGTTGACCTGATAAGTGCTCGATCTTGCTTTTCTTCTAAGAGGTTGATATCATCTTCGCGCTGATCTTCTTGATTGACCTGTTCATAGAGAGAGGTCCGTGTAGATCCTAAATGAATCTCATTTGGCAACACAGCTTCAGCTCCGTAGACCAGTTGAAAAGGAGTTTCTCTTGTTGCTCTACTGGTCGTTATTATGATGGCCCAGAGCACAGAGAAGAGGTCGTCTACCCAAGCCTCTGAGCGTTTGGTAAGACGATCGAACACTGTTTTCTTTATACCTTGTATAATTTGGCTTTAGCGTTTTCAACTGCTCCGTTACTTTGAAGATGAGCGACTAAAGCGTAACTAATCTTTGTGCCTATTTCATCACAATAGTCTTGAAACAGACCACTAACGAATTTTGATCCATTATCAGTAATTAGTCTACTAGGTACACCAAATCTAGTGACTATATTTTTCACAAAGAATTTCTTTGCTGCTTGAGCCGTAATAGAGACCGCTAGCTTGGCTTCAATCTATTTTGTGAATGTATCAATTACAACAAATAAGAATTTGAATCCATTACTTCCTTTTGGTAAAGGACCTACTATATCAATTCCCCATGTCGAAAATGGCCATGACAAAGGTATGACTCGTAGTTGATTAGCAGATAATTAAATGTACTTATCGAGCATGAAATTGACATTGCTCGCAAGGTTTTACAAGATGCATGGCATCTTGCAAAGCAGTGGGCCAATAAAAACCTTGTCAGAAAGTTTTACCGACCAGTGTTCTGTATGAAGCATGCACTCCACACAAGCCTCTATGTATCTCATTAAGCAATGTTTTTCCCTGTTCCTGGATTATACATGTCATGAGAATACCATGTGTGTCATTTCTATATAGAGTATTGTCGAGAATTTTGTACATTCGCTCCTTTCGAATTAATCTGTCCTTTTCGTGAATATCCTTAAGCAGTGTCCCATTTTCTACATAGGCTTTAAATGGTTTTGCCCAATCCGAATTCTGCTCAAGGACTCTAGCCTCTTGATGAGGACATCGTTTCTATTGACACAACCGCTCCTAGTCACTCATCTCGTACACAACAATCTGAATCCGTATTACAAGGACCAATTACTCGTGCTCGAGCACGACGACGTAATTATTTGGTGAATACGTTCGTAAGTTTTGATACAAGAGATTCCCAGAATGGAATGCTATTTAATCCTTGTGATGATCTTATTGTCCTTAGGAACCAAGGAGAAGAACCTCAAACCACCAAGCATGAAACCAGATCGTCATATGCACAAGTTCCACTCGTCTTCCTGACAGCACCAACTTAAAATGACCATAACTTTTGATCCAGAAGGGTGTTAGGGGCACATGAGTACTTGATTGAAAGCTTTCGTCGCCCTCTTTCCAATGGATCCAGTCTCACATTCAAATTCCATCTGAACTGTCCGGAAACGGCAAAACAAATCATGTCACCTTTCCAATCCGAGTCAAAGTGGGCCTCGGGCCTTGTAATCGAGTTGTTTTCGGTCTCCCTAGGGTTTGGACGACCTCATCGTCCTCATATCTCATAAATAGCCGGCCGCACCCTCCTCTAGGGTTCAGGTTTTGTTTGATTAGTTTAGCCAAGTGCAAACTTTGTGTCTTCGAGTTGTGCTGGACAGCCACCTTGTCAAGACCTTCAGTAGAACCCCACCTTGATTTTGCCTTCAATTCTTATTTTGCAATTTCAGATTGCTTTTACTATTGTTCTTGCTTGTTCTTCGGTTGCTTGCAGGAATTGAACCTCGTGTTCAGGTTGATCGTGCCCACGGCAAGATCAATAACACTCCGGAGTTGGTTTAGCAATTGCTAAGGCGCATCGTCATCGTACGTTGTAGTCGGATCGTCAAAGTCAGTTCCACCAAATCGAGAGTTACCCTTCTCATCGAAAGATCGGGACCATAGTTGTTATCACCTCTGTACTGGTCGCGGATTTTTGTATGGATGTATCTATAGAAGGATTAGGCAGATATTCAAGATACATACCTATTGGAATAGATGATCGTGAGGAACCCAGTTTTGATAACTGGTCCGCTAAGATATTATCTTTTTGCGGTATATATTGGTCTTAGAAATGACTAAAGTATTTTTCCAACTTACTTCATCCAGGTAGTAAGCCATTACCTCATCGAACATCCTATATTCCTTTCTAACCTGGTTTACGACTAATTGTGAATTGCCCACCGCAAGAAGCCAACAGACTCCAATGGATTTTGCTGCTCGGAGCCCAGCTAGAAGAATTTTATACTCTGCTACATTATTGGTAGCAAGGAATTGTATTTGGATTACATATTTTAACTAGTCGCCTTGAGACGTAACTAATACTATACCAGCCACCGAGCCTTTTATTTCTCGATAACCATCAGAGTACAATTTCTAGTGGTTGGCATCAGTTGTATCCTCTTTTACAGAGGGTTCACTATTTGTCCATTCAGCGATAAAATCTGCCAAAATTTGGGACTTAATTGCTATTCGGGCTATGAAATGGAATCAAATGATCCAAGTTCAACTTACCAAGGCAAAAGATGACGGTATTGTAATCTGATGAGAATGAAAATAATGTCTCAATTTTCTAGAAGCCATTAATTGAGTGTAAAGCAATTTTTGAACCTAAGGGTATCGCTTCTTAGGTCCGTGCAAAACTTCGCTTACATAATTTCTAAACCAGATCTCGTTCAACAATCAATACAGTGCTGACCACATTATTTGAGGCCGCCAAGTACACCAACAATGGTTCTCCAGGGTTGGGTGAGACTAGAGTGGGTGGGCTTTGTAAATAGATTTTTATGTCATTAAAGGCTTTATTCGCTTCATCCGACCAGTGGAATTTGTCTTGTTTTCAAATTACCGTAAAGAAAGCAAACCACATTCTCCTGACCTTGAGACAAAATGACTAATAGTAGCCATCCGATCAGTTAAACCTTGAACCTCCTTTACTGTAGAAGGTGGTCTTAAGGATTCAATGGCCCGAATTTTCTCAGGATTTACTTCAATACTTCGTGATCAGACAAGAAAACCAAGCAATTTTCCAGAAGAAACACCAAAGATACACTTTTCTAGATTAAGCTTAATTCCATGTTTATTTTAATTGTTGAAGGTTTCAGCCAAGTCTGACAAATGATTAGAGCTATTTCTGCTCTTTACAACGAGATCATCAACATAAGCTTCAATGTTACGCCCTACTTGACTATGGAAAGCCTTCTGCGTAAGGCGCTGGTATGTGGTTATAGCATTTTTCAGCCCGAATGGCATTTTTCTGAAGCAGTAGACACCGAACGGGGTTATGAAGGAAGTTTTATCTTCATCTTTGCTTGCCATGCTTATTTGATGATAACCTGAGTATGCATCCAAAAAACTCATCAATTCACAGCCCGCTGTTGAATCCACCAGTTGGTCGATCCAGAGCAAAGGAAAATCATCTTTTAGATAAGCTTTATTTAAACTGGTAAAATCAAGGCACATGCGCCACTTACTGTTTGCCTTCTTGACCATAACCGGATTCGCAAGACAATCAGGATGATCAACTTCGTGAATGAAACCAGCCTCCAGGAGTTTGTTCAACTTTTGTCAGATGGCCACTTGCCGATCAGGAGCGAATCGCCGTAGCTTTTGCTTCACTGGTCGTATGTCAGATCATATGGCTAACCTGTGCTCTATTACTTCCCTTGGGACCCTAGGCATGTCGAATGGTTTCCACGCAAACACATCTGCGTTAGCCCGAAGGAAAGCAACGAGCGCGTCTTCCTATTTGGCATCCATTGATGATCTTATCTGAACGATTTTTGACTGGTCGGCAGGATTAATGGGAACTTCCCTTGTTTACTCAATAGGCCGAGGAGTTATCTTCAGCTTCTCCGTCTTGTTTGATTTACAAGACTTTTCTTCATCATTAATATTACTTAATGGTAATTGATCAACAATTTCAAGAGACTTGCGATCACAATTAAGTGCAATAATTTGGTTACCTTTCACATTAATCACACATTTTGGATCAGGTATCTTTAAGCTCTAGTAAGCGTGATGAGTGGCTACCATAAACTTTATTAGTGAAGGCTTACCCAAAATGACATTATATGCTAATTCAAAATCAACAATTTCAAATGAAATCAACTCTGTTCTAAAGTTGTCAGCACTTCCAAAGGTGACAGGCAATACAATTTGTCCCATTAGAGTTATTGACGGACCAGGTAAAATCCCAAAGAACTGGTTTGTAACAGTTCTTATCCTAGAGCGAGGGATTTGCATCTCATCCAATGTATGAATAAAAAGTAAATTCAAAGAAGTTCCTCCATCGATTAAACCTCTTCCAACTTTGCAATTACTAATGGTAGAAGAACTACTAATGGAAGTTTTCTAGCGACTGACATACCTTTTGGGCAATCATGTTTATTGAAGGTGAGGTCGACATCTGACCACTTGGGATACTTCGGCTTTCCAGTCTGGTTATCGATGCTGTTGACCTACCTCCATGCAGTTTTGAACTGCCATTTTGAAGCGTATGTGGATGATCCTCCGAATATGACATTGACATGATTATTAGCCTTCTGATAGCCCATTTCTTTGTCGCCATCCGCATCTTTATTGCTTGATCCCCCTGGTAAAGTAAAAATAGGACTCTTACCAGAGTAGAAATCATAGATGCGTTTTTGCCACGTACGGCATTATGAGCATGCATGTTGCATTGCATGATTAAAGAGAAATCAATGTTAAGTTATGATGTTGTTCTCATGTGCAAGGGTCTTACCATGTTTTAATTGTTCTAATAGCTTGTTTTAAGTGGTGGCTCATATTTTTGGATGATGATGTAGTTATGGTATGATATTGTTGCTATGCTTTACTTTATCTCTCTATCCATGCTCTCTTAGTTGTATAGTGGTCATTTCCTGATTTATTTGCTGAATTTTGCTCGAAGTGCGTAGGGGTCAGTCATGCTGAATTTTTTTAGTAATTTGATAGTTTTGTTGTTTGTTGGTACTTGTGGCGTAACATTCGGGCATAGGGTGCCGGGGTGTCGGGGTGTTTACACTAACTGGGCCTTTTTCAGAAGGCAGTGAATAGTGCCCAGACGTCCGATCCGAGTGCTAGCTCCAGACATCATCATTTGCCATTGGGTCTAACATCAGACAATCATTTAGATGATTGTAACATGACTATGTTTATGAATAATAATATGATTATTGGTCCAATGAATGTATATCATTGTATTGATCAACAAGTATGTGACTTGCTTATGAAGCTCTTTACTTATTGATATAATTCGATAAATATCTCTGATCGGATATCATCGTATAGGGCAACGATGAATAGATCAGCACATGTAGTGATCGATGATCATGCTTCATAGATCATGGGATATAGAGATATCATCCATACATTGTGGACGCATGTTAAAGAACATGGGTTAGATAGACCCGCAATTGGACACTGCGAGAATGTTTCATTCTTATGTGTCATCAGTGTATCTCATACCTAGTAGATGTATAATCCTTAGACCTGAGATTGTCATATTCCCTACATGTGTAATAGTTTTCCTTGGGTCTATCAAACACTACTTCCTAACCGGATAGTTATAAAGGTAGCTTTCATGTTTACTATGAAACATGCAGAGGGAAGTAAGCAGTCAAGATGGAATTTGCCACTACAATGAAACGGGGATATATGATAAGGCCACTCATGTGATATGATTAAGGAAGTGCATGGCCATGCCGTGATTGAGGAGTCAATCACAACTTATTAATATATCACGGATACGAGAGATGGATTGAATCATCAAAGGATGACATACTTCTCGCCTTGAGTTCAATCTTCATATACTTGGCAAAGGGATTATTACATGAGTACTTTTGATAGGTTCTGTCCGATTTGATCATAGTATGTTTGGGAGTTGGCATACTTTGCAAGGAGTCGCTACCAACTATTGGTTTGAAATGGAGTTTTTCGAATCCATGTCCAAACGTACGTGAACCTACAGGGTCACACACTTAATGGACTGGGATGCATTAATTTGGATTGGATCCATAATTAATGGACATCGTGGGTTTAGCACGCTGATGGGCCTTGGTTTAGGGTTTCATCTCGTGGCTATATAAGGAGGGGAGGAGAGTGGGCGCAGGGTGTGCTTTCCCACGGTTTAGAAGTGATTCACTCGAAACCCTAGCCTCCTCTTCTCATTGCCCATGCCGAGCGACCAGGTGCTTGCACACCGACGCACGGCGTTCCATCCCTAGACGTGTACTACTGCGGTGACGCTGCTGCGACTGTGGCGTGGGAGGACGATACACGGCGAGGCTAGGACGATCCGCTCCATCGACGCAACTACTGCGGCGAGGACGATCCACTACATCGACGCGAAGGATTTTGGCTGAATCGCGTCTAGTGGTAATCTTATCTGTGATCCCCTTCTTGCGAGTAGCTTTCTGGTTACGCGGTAGATTTTTTTTTGTGCTAGTGTAGCATATCGCGTTCCTCTTCAGTGGGCTGATAAAGAGTAGAGACTTGGTAAAAGGAGAAGTGGATCTTCACGTGCGGAATAAAGCAAGAGTTGCTGGTCTTGCCGTTGGCACATACCCATTGCATTTGCCTTCAGGATTAGTTTTAGAACTCAATAATTGTTATTTTGTTCCATCTTTGAGTAGAAACATTATTTCATCTTCTTGGTTGGAATATGAAGGTTATGATTTCATAATAAAGAACTTTGTTTGTTCAATATTTTTGATTGATATGTATTATGGTCGTTGCCCCATGGTGGATGGGTTGTACGTCCTTGAACTCGAAGAGAAACTTGTCTATAACATTAATGTAAAAAGGCATCGGCCTAATGATTTGAACCCTAGCTTTTTATGGCATTATCGCTTAGGTCATATAAATGAGAAGCGCATGAAGAAGCTCCATAGTGATGGACTTCTAACCTCATTTGATTTTGAATCATTTGAAACGTGTGAATCTTGTTTACTTGGCAAGATGACAAAAGCCCCTTTCACAGGTTTTAGTGAGAGAACGAGTGAGTTATTGGCCCTAGTACATACAGATGTATGTGGACCAATGAGCTCATTGCTAGGGGTGGGTTTGATGCTTTGTAACTTTTACCGATGACTTTAGTAGATATGGATATATCTATTTAATGAGGCATAAACCTGAAACTTTTGAAAGGTTCAAAGAGTTTCAAAATGAAGTACAAAATCAACTTGGCAAATCAATAAAACACTTACGATCAGATCGTGGTGGCGAATACTTGAGCCAAGAGTTTGGTGATCATTTAAAGCAATGTGGAATCGTTCCGCAACTTACTCCGCCAGGAACGCCTCAATGGAATGGTGTGTCCGAATGACGTAACCGGACTTTATTAGATATGGTTCGGTCAATGATCAGCCAAACAGATCTGCCATTATCCTTTTGGGGTTTCGCTCTAGAGACAGCTGCGTTCACTTTGAATAGGGTCCCATCAAAATCCGTTGAGAAGACGCCATATGAGATATGGACTGAGAGAAGACCCATGTTGTCATTTCTCAAGATATGGGGATGTGAGGCTTATGTAAAACGTTTACAATCAGATAAACTCGCACCTAAATCAGAAAAATGCTTTTTTGTGGGGTATCCTAAAGAAACAAAAGGATATTACTTTTACAAAAGAAACGAGAACAAAGTTTTTGTTGCTCGAAATGGTGTCTTTTTGGAGAAAGAGTTTCTTTCAAAAGAAATTAGTAGGAGTGATGTGTATCTTGATGAAGTTCGAGAATCACATGAATATGTTCAAGCTACCTCTGAACCTTCACAAGATGTACAAAGTGTTGTACAACCTGTGGAAGAGACTCCAGCCCCACGTAGGTCGGGGAGGCCACGTCATGTACCTATTAGATATGGGAATGACATATTATTGTTGGACAATGATGAGCCCACGACTTATGAAGAAGCAATGATGGACCCAAACTCCGAAAAATGGCTTGAAGCCATGAGATCCGAAATTCAATCCATGCATGACAATCAAGTTTGGAACTTGGTCGATTCACCTGATGGTGTAAAAACCATTGAGTGCAAATGGATTTTCAAGAAAAAGATAGACGTAGATGGAAATGTTCAGATCTATAAGGCACGGTTGGTGGCAAAGGGTTTCAAACAAGTTCAAGGAGTTGACTATGATGAAACTTTCTCACCGGTAGCCATGCTCAAGTCTGTTCGGATCATTTTAGCTATTGCTGCATATTTTGATTATGAAATATGGCAGATGGATGTCAAAACAGCCTTCCTTAATGGGAATCTTTCTGAGGATGTATACATGATACAACCTGAAGGCTTTGTTGATCCTAAATATGCTAAAAGGGTATGCAAGCTTCAAAGATCCATTTATGGGTTAAAGCAAGCATCTAGGAGTTGGAACATTCGTTTTGATGAAGTAGTCAAAGGTTTTGACTTTATCAAAAATGAAGAAGAGCCTTGTGTTTACAAGAAAGCTAGTGGGAGCGCACTTGTATTTCTGATTTTGTATGTGGATGACATATTATTAATCGGGAATGACATTCCTATGCTTGAAGATGTTAAGACTTCATTGAAAAGGAGTTTCTCAATGAAGGACTTGGGAGAAGCATGCTATATCTTGGGCATAAAAATCTATAGAGATAGATCAAAAAGGTTAATTGGATTAAGTCAGGAAACGTACATTGACAAGATATTGAAAGGTTCAATATGCATGAATCCAAGAGAGGTTTCATGCCAATGTCACATGGCATCAGTCTCTGCAAGAATCAGTGTCCTTCGACATCTGATGAGCGAGACAGGATGAGCAAGATTCCATATGCTTCACTATTGGGTCTATTATGTATGCCATGATCCGTACACGCCGGATGTCTCATATGCTCTAAGTGTCACGAGCGGATACCAAGCGGATCTGGTGATGGTCATTGGATAGCCGTAAAAATATCCTCAAGTACTTGAGAAGAACTAAGGGTATGTTCCTTGTTTTTGGAGGTGAGGAAGATCTGGTTGCAAAGGGTTACACCGATGCAAGCTTCCAAACTGACAAAGATGATTTTCGATCGCAATCCGGGTTTGTGTTTACACTTAATGGAGGAGCAGGAAGCTGGAAGAGTTCCAAGCAAAACACGGTGGCCGACTCTCGACGAGCGGAGTACATTGCGCTTCGGAGGCCGCAAAGGAGGCTGTGTGGATTAAGAAGTTTATCACAGAGCTTGGTGTGGTCGCTAGTGTCTCTAGTCCAATGGACATCTATTGTGATAATAGTGGTGCCATTGCACAAGCAAAAGAGCCTAGATCACATCAAAAGTCTAAACACATACTCCGTCGCTTTCACCTTATTCGCGAGATTGTGGATAGAGGTGACGTCAGAATATGCAAAGTACATACGGAAGCCAATGTGGCCGATCCGTTGACAAAGCCACCGCATGACCTAAGCATGAGGCGCACACAAGGTCTATTGGTATTAGATACTTAATTGATTGACTCAAGTGCAAGTGGGAGATTGTTAGTGTTATGCCCTTGAGGCAATCATTTAGATGATTGTAACATGACTATGTTTATGAATAATAATATGATTATTGGTCCAATGAATGTATATCATTGTATTGATCAACAAGTATGTGACTTGATTATGAAGCTCTTTACTTAATGATGTAATTCGATAAATATCTCTGATCGGATATCATCGTATAGGACTACGATGAATAGATCAAGACATGTAGTGATCGATGATCATGCTTCATAGATCATGGGATATGGAGATATCATCTCTACATTGTGGACCATGTTGAAGAACATGGGTTAGATAGACCCGCTATGGGACATGCGAGAATGTTTCATTCTTATGTGTCATCGAGTGTATCTCATACCTAGAAGATGTATGATCCTTAGACTGAGATTGTCATATTCCTACATGTGCAATAGTTTTCCTTGGGGCTATCAAACACTACTTCCTAACCGGATAGTCATAAAGGTAGCTTTCATGTTTACTATGAAACGTGCAGAGGGAAGTGAGCAAATCAAGATGGAATTTGCCACTCCAATGAAACAGAGATATATGACAAGGCCACTCGTGTGATATGATTAAGAAAGTGCATGGCCATGCCGTGATTGAGGAGTCAATCACAACTTATTAATATATCACGGATACGAGAGATGGATTGAATCATCAAAGGATGACATGCTTCGCCTTGAGATCAATCTTCATATACTTGGCAAAGGGATTATTACATGAGTTCTTTTGATAGGTTCTGCTCGATTTGATCACAAGATGTTTGGGAGTTGGCATACTTTGCAAGAAGCCGCTACCAACTATTGGATTGAAAAGGAGTTTTCCGAATCCATGTCCAAACGTATGTGAACCCGCAGGTCACACACTTAATGGGTGGGACGCATTAATTTGGATTGATCCGTAATTAATGAACCTCGTGGGCTTAGCATCTTTGGTGGGCCCTGGTTTAGGTTTCATCTCGTGGCTATATAAGGAGGGGAGGAGGAGGCGCAGAGTGTGCTTTCCACGGTTTAGGTTTGATTCACTTGAAACCCTAGCCTCCTCCTCTCGCCGCCTCGCCGAGCGACTAGGTGCTTGCACACACGCACGGCGTTCCATCTCTCGGACGTGTGGACTATGCGGTGACTGACTTTGCAAGCTGCGGCGTGGGAGGACGATCCACGGCGAGGCGAGGACGATCCACTACATCGACGCAACGACTGCAGCGAGGACGAACCACTACATCGACGCGCGAAGGATTCCGCAACTGCGCGTCTAGTGGTAATCTTATCTATGATCCTCTTCTTGCGAGTAGCTTTCTGGTTGCGCGGTAGTTTTTTTTCGTGCTAGCGTAGCATACCGCGTTTCCCTACAAGAAGTTCCTCCATCGATTAAACCTCTTCCAACTTTGCAATTACTAATGGTAGGAGAAACTACTAATGGAAGTTTTCTAGCGACTGACATACCTTTTGGGGAATCCTGTTTATTGAAGGTGAGGTTGACATCTGACCACTTGGGATACTTCGGCTTTCCAGTCTGGTTATCGATGCTGTTGACCTCCCTCCATGCAGTTTTGAACTGCCATTTTGAAGTGTATGTGGATGATCCTCCGAATATGACATTGACATGATTATTAGCCTTCTGATAGCCCATTTCTTTGTCGCCATCCGCATCTTTATTGCTTGATCCCTCTGGTAAACTAAGAATAAGACTCTTACCAGAGTAGAAATCATAGATGCGTTTTTGCCACGTACGGCAATTCCGCAAGTCATGTCCTGATGCCCTATGTAATGGAAACCAGCGACCATTGTCACTTGTCGCACCAAGTGTTTTTAAGCCAGACTGGTCGTCCTGATAACCAGCTGATTTCTTCCAAGGTGCCTTCCTCTTGGAGTACGTAGGTCGTTCTAGGATGCCTACAACTTCTCGCTGGGCATGCTTTTTGTTCTTTTTCTTATTCTTCCCCTTACAATATTCGGATTTAGAGATCTTTTTCAATTTCTGGTCTTCCGACCTCGGGAGGCCAAGTTGGGGTGGAGCATGGCCCTTGTCAACCATGCGGTTCCACTCAATTGCCTCATGAGCATATGATTATCGATCTACAATATTGAATAGTTCTGGTATGGTAGATAGCGGATGAATATTAAGATCTTCAGTGAAAGTTATACCAGATAGCCTTAAATGCACGAATTACAGAATTGTCAAATATATTGGGAATGGTGTTGCGCACTTCTACAAACCTTTTAATAAATTGTCGCAATTTTTCACCAGAAGTTTGGCAAAGACGATGTAAATCATCTTCTTTACTAGGCTTGGCATAGTAACTTTTGAAATTGTCTAAAATTGCATGGCACAAATTTTCCTAATTGAAAATAGAACCTTTTGGCTGATTAAACAGCCAAGTTCATGCTGATCCTTTTAAGATAGTAGGGAGGTAATTGGCTATATTACCTTTTCATCACCTCCAGTAGCCTGGATGGCGGTGGTATAGACTTGCAAGAATTCTGACAGATTTTGAGTTCCATCAAAACTCTCCAGAGATCCTGGCTTGAACTTTTCTGGCCAGGTAACATTTCTGAACTCAAGGGAGAAAGCTTTACAGCTTGTATACATACCAAAACGTAATCGTATATTAGGAGTTTAGTCCATATTCTCAGGATTATGGAACTTTACCTAAGAATATGAACCAAACTCCTAATGTAGAGACAGACCTCACCAACCATGATTAGGAACTTTACCTTGGGTAAGGCGTTCGAAAACGCTTCTCTGTCGTAGACCTCCTCTTTGCTAGTGGCTAATGCCTTGCAGGCACCGACCAGACAAGGAACCCTCCACGCGGGATTCAGTCTGAGACCTTGTAGACACAGACCTTACTTGTACTTCATTTGTGGCTTCTTGCAAGTCAGTAGCAAGGGATCTTATGATTGTTCCATTAAACACATCCTCTCCCTCCATTGGGTGATTAAGAATTGCATTTGATAAAATGTGAATTTTCTCAATGGGAGATGTTTCCTGTGAGCTACTTTGAGCAAAGTTAAAATCTCTTAACACCGCCTGAGGAGGTGGTGGTGTAATTGGAGTGTATTGACGAGGTTGTCCCCCGAAAAGTTGGAATCTCCGTGAGGTGCTTGATTGACCCTTGTAATACAAGCATTTAGCCTCATCAATGGACTTTTGTTTTTCCGCCATACGTCACTCGTATTCACTCTGAGCGGCTTTTTCGGCATTTTCTTGAGCTTCACATTCTTCACGTTCCGCTTGTTGCCCCTCTATCTGACTGGTATCCGCACAAGCATGGAAACCCGAGTAAACAGAAGGTGTTAATCCTCCATCATCATCTGAAGATAGGGAGTAATCCAAACCATGGAGACAATCTTCTGATGCTGAATTTTTCATGAGGTTATTACTACATTTTGATATATTTTCATTATCAATTTCCATGGAACATGCCTGATGGGTATCTTCTACTGAATTTGCTAAAGGAGTAATGAGAACTTTACCTTTCGGCACGTAGGATGATTGTTTTTCTGCTTCAACTTCTGCCTCAATTTTTCCTAATTCCGCCTCAGAAACGTATTCAGAGTATAAATCGTACTTACATTGTTCTTCTGTAGGCTCATCATCTGCGTTGAGATGAGCATAATCGGCTAGATCAAACCAGTTTTCTTCATCCATTGTAGAGAATTTCTTGGTTTTGATTTCCGGGGGCCATCCTTCTAGCTCCAGCTGTCAATGTCCATAACCTTGGGTCCCTTAATCGAACTTATGGAAATGTAAATTGTGGGTTCCTAGAGATCAAAATAGAGATAATGGGGATTGCTTCTCTATTAGCCAAGTGGCTTTGACAGAGTACATGGTTTACAAGGTGATCAGAATGATCGTAGGATGCTAATCACACATCAGATTACAAGTTTAATTGCTAAATGCTTGATGGATTTAGATTATCGATGCCTCTAACAGCATGGATCAACCCCCTATTTATCTTGGATGAAGAGGCCGCAGTTGTTATCCAAAAGGGCATCGTGTAACTGGAAGATGTCTTCCCGCTAAACGTTGTCTTCTCGCTAAAGGGTGTCTTTTCTAGAGATAACCTCTGGGTGGTTAGGTATACCTGTCAAACAACTGTCTGCACGGAGACATTTGTGGGGATAACCACTTCTCCCCGACCAACTCACTGGTTGGGGTGGCTATTTCACTGGTCGGTGACGACCAGTGTGAAGCAAGATGTTGACTATCTTTGACTGAACTAATCAGAGATATAACCATTCGGATAGGGATGAGCTTTGTTTAATATATTATGGGCTTTATATTTCACAGGCTCATTAGTGGTGTATAGTCAAGAATACTTTTATGAGGGCCTAATTAAAAGACATGTGCTTAAACCTCGTCAGCTTTAACTCTAAAAAAAATAGTAGTGAGATGGAAAACTTCGATAGATAACCTATCAATATGCCACAGGAATCTAACAAGATTTGATTGCTAGCAACGCCCCTCCTCATAGAACTCATTCTCCATAGCAGGTGTAAACCCCTCTTCAACTGATAGATTTCTTGTGGTAAGGGTGAGTATTTAAATCACTCAAGAAGTTATGTATAGATGCAAGTCTATTATAACTACATGCAAGGCTTATCCCAAAAGAATGGCTAATATAGCTATTTTGTAATAACGTAGTATTTTTAATTAAATACAATAAATAGATTAAAACAATAGTAAAACAAATAACCATAATAATAAAGTTCTCATATACTTGTCAAAATAAACTGGGACACAACCTAAACCAAATTTTATTACTTCCATTGGCACACAGCCTCCCTTCTCACGCTTTATTTTATAAAATACAACCTTTGTGTAAAATTCCCGAGCATTGTCTATAACCAAGGACACGGTTAATCGAATAAGTTGTATACTCTGTAAAAGTTATGCACTTTACTCATGAGATTTGATCAATCTTATAATGTCGTCCACAATACGTACCTATTGGTGTGCGACTAAAAAGATCATAACTAAAACTTTTGAAAACTCTATCTGAATATAGACACTCCTCACAAGCCTAGTCTCACTATTCTCTCTCATAACAGAGCAGAAGAATAAGATTGACTTATCATTAGACTAGGAATAATCACTGTTCAAGATGTGCAGCCACTGCAGCACACATCTTCCCCAATGGTGCACACAGCTTGGTTTCCTTCTGAGATATCATAGATCTATCCCATTTTTGACAAGTGGTTTTATTGTTACCCCAGTTCAATGCCTTACAAGGTTAAGTCCTTAATTGAGTGAGGCAAGACTTCAAATTAAATCTCAGTTATTAATATCAAAATATTTACATATAATCTCCAACCCAAATGTCACACCGACCCACCCTGGCACACAGCCTCTTACCACTTGCCTCAATCTAAATTATTTACCACCCCATTTGATTATCGTGCAATACATGTCATCAACATCTACATTATTTTCTAACAACACATGACACACCAGTTTCATAAATATGTTCCATATATCATTAGTTAAATTTGAATTTGCACTTTCAAAAGATATCAGTTATTCGTGGCATGGCTAAGCAATCTAAGCACGATCTAACCAACCCACGTTGGCATATATTAGTAACCAACGAATAATTATCTATCCTAGGGTGATAAATAAATATGGCATAGAAAATGACAATGTAAGTATAATTCAAATGGGTTGAATAACTAATTCCCAAATTACTTAAAAATAGTTTAACTTGAAATATCATGCAATAGATTAAAACAAAATAGCATTTGTACAACCAGGTTCAACATGATCAAAGCAAACTTGCCTTAGAACAACTCCTGATCTTGATCCTAAATCAACCCTTCACCTTCGGACTCTCCCGGCTCTTCAACGTTTAAGCGAAATGAATGGCAAAACCAAAATAATATAAAACAGAGATAAAATAAAATCCAAAAATTACATAAATATACCAAAGTATAGAGCTTGAATTTAGAAATTTGAACGGGCTCAATCGGAGTTCGTATAAAAAAGAACGGGCTCTCGAAAGATTCACCGGACAATTAAATCTAGAAAAGAGAAAGAAATTAGAATATCCCCAAAATATTCCCTTTCGAGAGACTCACAATAGGCTTGGGCTATTTTTTAAAAATTATTTTTTGGATTTTCTAAAAAGCAACAGAGGATGGCATGTAGAACACTAATCCATAGGCTAAGTCCACTGCTCAAGGTTTCGGTCCACGGCGGACTTTTCTCACGGCATATCCCACTGACACATGGGCCCCACACGTTAGAGAAACTTCTCACAGAAGATTATGAACAGATTTACTCGCCTCTGACTCAGCACAATGTGACACCACGTGGCTTGCCACGTTGGCAACACATCAGCGGCTAGGGCACGGGAACCTAGGTCATCAGGGGTGACCAATGGTGGTGTCTCGACAGCTCCGGGTCCGGGTCATACCGTCAGAATGCACGCGATGCAACGATCCTTCTGACGTGGGTGTTGTGGCAACAGTGACCGACAGCGACAGCAGCCACCATGGAAAACGGTTGTGTCGTGGCTACAATCATGACGACGACATACATGCATGATCTGGTGAGATGATGCAAGCATCAGGTAGAACATGACGTGTTGAACAAGAGGATGCAGATCAAAGGATCGGGAGGCTTCTTCTCCTACGGCGGTGCTTTCGAAGAAAACTAGATCCCGGGAAAAACGACGGCTACTCGAGGCGATTAGGTTTAGGGTTTTTGTTGCACCATTCGAGCCAAACCTGGTGCGCACCTTATATAGGCTTAGGAGTCATGTAGAGCACGAAATGGTGTCGATGTTCATGGCGGACACGGCTCGGACATACTTTAGAGTATATTGAATCCAAATAAAATAATTTTGGTAATTTCTCACTTGAAAATTATTCATATTAAATCCTTTTTAAAATAGGAAAAATCCATATTAAGCTTTAATTAGTAATAAAAATTATGAAATTTTTTGTATAGACTAAAATACTTAAAAAAACTCAAAGATATAAAAATTAGGATGTTACATCAACAAATGTGAATACTCTATTGGCCAAGCATCATTCAGGTAGTGCACTATCTTAGAAAATTTTAAACTTTTACCCTATGTAGGCGTAAACATTGCGCTAAAATGTTGCAAAAATAGCTAAAGCAAGAAACGGAGGATAAACAAACAGCTTGGACACAGGCCCTCTATGTTTCCTTTCCTAGTCTCGCCGGATTAGTATTCACATGGCCGATAAGATAAGATAGACACTTTTTTTTCCCTCTCTTCGATGTATGTCGAGTACTAAGCCGAGCCATCTGAAACATCAAAGGTCCTCCCTCTGCGGACCTGCCGATTTTCCAAGCGATTGGCGATGAGGACATCACTACTACGAATATGACCACATTTGGTTGTGCCAACTCCAACACATCATCCACGGGCCAAGAAGAGAGGGAGATCAAATCCATCACGATCTAAAATCCAATTCGGCCTCCTAGGACAACACCGACTTCAAATATGAATAACTTTTGCATACGGACTCCGATTTGGGTGATCTTAGACTTGATTGAAAGCTTACAACGAGATATTTCCAATGGATCTAATTCCAGCTATAGATTCATCGTGGATCAGTCAAAATCATTAAAACAATAAACTACAATACTGTTTTGGGCTGTTTCAGGCCTTGTAAGCGTGTGGGGGCCCAAGCCCAAGTTGTGTGCGCCCCCTGGCTGCAAACAACCCTAGGACGTCCCTCTCACATCCATCCCTCTTATAAACTCAGTAGCCGTCGCTTTAGACACTTGGATTTTGTTAGATTAGTTTAGCCAAGTGCAAACTTAGTGTCTTGAAGTTGTGCTGGACAGCCACCTTGTCAAGATCTTCAATAGAACCCCATCTTGATGTTGCCTTCAATTCTTATTTGCAATTTTATATTGCTTTTACTATTGTTCTTGCTTGTTCTCCGGTTGCTTGCAGGAATTGAACCTCGTGTTCAGGTTGATCGTGCCCACGGCAAGATCAATAACACTCCGGAGTTGGTTTAGCGATTGCTAAGGCGCATCGTCGTCGTACGTTGTAGTCGGATCGTCAAAGTCGGTTCCAACAAATCAATAGTTATCGCTCTCATCGAAAGATCGGGACACAACCTCACATGAGGTGGTATCAGAGCACCATGTTTCTCGGTGAGGGATTCTATACCTTAGATTAGTTTTTGTTTTCTGTCCTAAATTAAAAATTACTCCACAAAAATTCAACCTTTATATTCAACCTGGTATTTTAGTGAGTTTTGTTAGGTTTTGATCCATTAGAGTCCTTGTTTTAGTTGCTGATCGTTTTTCCTTCACGTAGCTTTTCTTTCAATCTGTTCAGTTCTTTGTTTTATTCATAACTTTCACATACGAGCTCGGATTGTAGTGTTTTTGCACTTTCCTAAAACCTGGAAACGATCTCTACAAAAACCTAGTTGGGCATGAACTCTAATTCTAGAGCCAAATCTGTTTAATCTGGACGTCAAAGTTGGTGAAGTAAGTTGTACTTCCAATCCAGATCGGTTCGGTATTTTGATCATATTTCTCACATCCGAACTCCGATTGGGAAGTTTTTATACTTTTCTGAATCCTTGAAGAGTCCTCTACAAAAACGTTTTTGGGTATCCTTTGTGTTTCGACTCCTTCAAACCGAATTTGATTTGGATTAAAAATCGGTCTCGCAGGCTGAAATTGGGGGTATTCTGTGGTGTTCTGTTTTTGATCCATAACTTTCACACCCGAGCTCCAAATTGCATGTTCTTGTACTCTTTTGAAAGCTGAGGATATAAGCTTCAATTCTTTCTATAGTGAACCTTCTAAATTCGATCGTTTTGAAGCTTTAATCTAGGCGACAAATCTGCTGCCCTAGAAACAATGAATTTGGGTATCTTGCTTCAATTCGTGTTCTAGCTTTGTTCCTTTGAGTTGGTTGAGTCCAGTAGCATCCACAATCCATAAAATCCAAAAAATTATCAGTACACATACATTTGGAAACTAATTCATCCTTTGCGAACACTTTGATCCCAATTGAGACTAGCTATTTCATATTGCTTGGGGCTGTTCTATTTGATACGTTGCATAATCCTGATTTATCATACCATACTATCTTGTGACAACATGTTAGGGATTCCAAAACTTTGCTCATACTAACATTGGCCGAAAGTCACCAAAAGAAAGAAAAGAGAAAGAAAGAGCCAAAAGGCCAAAAAAAAGAAGAAAAAAGCAAAGAAAACAAAATAGTGGCCAGCAGCACTACATTGAGCGAAACCCTAATTTGTGTTCATTATTTTTCAGATTGTGTAATTATATTAATTAGTGAGCAATCTTGTGCCCTTTTACCTTTTCTGAAGCAATTAGCTAGTGTCTCTCCATAACTTATGCAACACGAGCTTTGGTGCTGAATTTTTTTTATTTTGCTCATTCTATTGGTTGCATTAAGTTACATCATCTTTGCGCGTGAGTTGCCTTGAAATTCGCTTATATCTTTGAGATCGGCAACTAGGACTTGTGAATTCTAGTTTGAGTCATTACTTAGAATTATCAGATTGTATAGGAAAAAGTATAGCCTACCCAGCTCCACATATTCTACGCTTGTACATTTGTTCGGTCCCTTAGCAATCGCTTTATCCAAGCTTGGGAGAACTTTTGACACCGCCAACGGTCGACAACTCCTGCAGCACGGTAAGAACTTGTAAGAGCTTTGGTTAAAGCTTGAGAGTTGAGCGACTTTTCTCCACTTCCTAGTAGTTGATAGGGAATTACATAAATTTTTGTCTTTCCCTTTTTTGCTACTAACCATATCAGGTGACAAGAGTTCACTGCATCATTCTCTACGCACGAAGGGCAATGTACGACTCACTAATGAGCGAATGTCGCTGCAAGAAGACCGTCTCCGGTCTATCGAGACTGCTCAGGGAGTTGCTAACACTACCCTTACTACTATTTTGTCTAGACTTGATGATATGCTTGCAGTTGCTGCCCCTGGAACTTCCAGTCCTCCATCTCGTCTCCTAAGCAACAACAATGGTGTACTACGTGCACAACGGGTTTCCATTGCTGCCCCGGCTTCCCAGCATGGACCCGCTGCCTCGATCGCCCCACCACACATCGCCACGGGTTCATCAACTGATGATGAACAAGGTAAAATTAAGTTTGAATTGCCTACTTTTGGTGGAAAGTTCGATCCTAATGCATATATTAATTGGGAGATAGCGGTAAACAAAGAATTTGCAAACTATGACTTATCTGAAAACCAAAAGATTAGTGCTGCAGTTAAAGTGTTAAGGTTAGATGCAGTATATTGGTGGAAGCATATATCTAGACATGATAAAAAACCTAAAACTTGGAATGTCGTGAAAAGACTTATGAGAAATGATTATGTTCCTGAATATGTTGCTGAATATTTGCTTACTAAACTTCAATGCTTAAAACAAGGTTCTAAAACTGTTATAGAATATTATCATGAATTGAAAAATTGTTTGTTGTGTTGTGGTTTACAAGAATGTGAAGAAGCTATTGAGTTTAGGTTCATACGTGGACTTAATCATGAAATTCAGGATGTTCTTGTTAATGAAACATATAGTTCTCTTTCAGACTTGATTAAATGTGCTTGTAGAGGTGAAAACATGCTTGCTAAATCTTTGAAAGAGCCTTTAGCTTCATTTGAGGTGCCCATTGTTGCACCTTCTGTTGTTGCTAACATTTTGCAGAAAAGTGAGCACCATCAGGAGAATGATGAAAAAGAAAATGTGCAGAAAGAGGAGATCTTTGCTGCTCCATACGTATGTGAAGAGTTGGAAATTGATGTTGCACCTACAACCACTGAGAATGATTTAGAAGGTAATGTAAAAGGTATGGACTGTATACATGGTGAAAATCATTTTGAAAAGATAAAACTGTCCATGAATCATGCTATCTTAGAGCAACTATTAATGGAACCTATTGCTGATTTGGTTGCTGTTCCAGTGATAAAGAAGAGTTGTGTGATAATGCTTCACTTATATCCACGCCACAACTAGTGAATGAACATGAAACATTTATATTTGAACTAAATACTTGCGCTGAACACAAACATGTTATTCACATTGCCAATGAAGAAGATGAGTTTAAATTGATGTCTTCTTTAAATACTTTAGATTACAATGAATTTGATGTTATGTGTGATCTAGATAGTTTCAAAGAGAAGATTTTTGTACATTATGATTTTTCATGGTTATCGTGAAATATTTTTCATGTTGTTAGCAAACATAATGATGAAGGAGAATACAAAATGCATAGAGTATACATTTGTTCAGATCTAAAACCTCTACTTTCTATGCAACAATGTGATCAATTTGATAATTTGAATATCATATCATGTACCCCTACTTTCGTTTATAGTCTATATGATAGTTTTCAAGAAAGGGAGTGTTTGGGTGATTGTGATTCACGAGCCATTGATTTGATTACAAAAGATATGCATGTTGCTTTGCTCTTTGTCGCTACTAACATTTTGCAGCAGAATGTGATGGAGTCGAGCACGACTCCAATTCAAGAAAGAGAGAATGATGAGACCATACTCGTCCTGGATAGGATCAACTCTATATCAGTTTGGCGATACTTTACGGCATCCTCTGCATCGTCCACATCTACTAGGATGGCTTTCCTTCACGGAGAGGAGGAAGCATCCAAGAGTGCTAACTTTTAACATGCCTTTATATGCTAGAAAGATATATTGAGTTTTGTGGATGATTTTCATATGAGAATATTTTTTATCGAGGACAAGCTAAAAGCTGAGCATGAGTCGAGGACGACTCAAATTCAAGAAAGGAAGGATGATGAGGACATCATTACTACGGATATGACCACATTTGGTTGTGCCAACTCCAACACATCATCCACGGGCCAAGAAGACAGAGAGATCAAATACATCACATTCTGGAATCCAATTCGGCCTCCTTGGACAGCACCGACTTCAAATATGAATAACTTTTGCATACAGACTCCGATTTGGGAGATCTTGGACTTGATTGAAAGCTTACAACGAGATCTTTCCAATGGATCTAATCCCAGCTCTAGATTCATCGTAGATCAGTCGAAATCATCAAAATAATAGATTACAATACTATTTTGGGCTGTTTCGGGCCTTGTAAGCGTGTGGGGGCCCAAGCTCAAGTTGTGTGCGCCCCCTGGCTACAGACAACCCTAGGACATCCCTCTCACGTCCATCCCTCTTATAAACTCAGTAGTCGTCGCTTTAGACACTTGGGTTTTGTTTGATTAGTTTAGCCAAGTGCAAACTTTGTGTCTTCAAGTTGTGCTGGACAGCCACCTTGTCAAGATCTTCAATAGAACCCCACCTTGATTTTACTTTCAATTCTTATTTGCAATTTTAGATTGCTTTTACTATTGTTCTTGCTTGTTCTTCAGTTGCTTGCAGGAATTGAACCTCGTGTTCAGGTTGATCGTGCCGATGGCAAGATCAATGACACTCCGGAGTTGGTTTAGCGATTGCTAAGGCGCATCGTCGTCGTACGTTGTAGTCGGATCGTCAAAGTCGGTTCCACCAAATCGATAGTTATCGCTCTCATCGAAAGATCGAGACACAACCTCACATCAATTGGTGTTCTCCCTATGCGGACCTGCCGATTTTCGGTGCTAATCGACCGATTATCGTAGCTTCGACAACGATTTTCGGAGAAGAAACGCCGAATCTGGCCGTAGATCTCCTGGTGGGGAAAGAGCTTCGCGAAGTGGGTGAAGTGGAGCAATAATTGTGCCCGAACAGGCGTGCGGACGCGTGAAAACGACGCTCATTTGTGACCAGGCTGGACCAAGCCGACTGTAACAATACAAGCCCATTACTGTTTTTTTTTTGCCTTTCCATTTCGTAATTCATCTTTTGACTCAAATCTGTCTCCAATATTCGGATTTTTCCAAAATTTTCATCGCAGAAATCAAAAATATGTTAATACTAATTTTAGAAAATTTAAGTTAATTTTTTTCAATTTTGTTTGAATTTAAATTTAAATCCGACCGGTTTGCCAACTGATTCATGAAGCCGGGCTAGACCGATACAACCGATTTTCACAATTTTGGACCAAAAATCACCGGTTTTACTAACCCTCGTCCTAAGATTATCCGAAATTTGGTAAACACCTACCGGTAGCAAGCAGCAAGGGCAGGACATGCTCCACCACAAGGCTCCAAGACACGCTGAGTCAGACCCACCGGGATGCCGCGGTTGCTGCCCAACACACGAATCCACTAATCCATCGCCATCCCTCATACGCACACGGAAAAGCAGGGGCAGGATTGAAAAGGCAACGCACCACCACGCGACGTGCGGACGGGGCGAACGCGCGGCGCGCCCACCCAGAAACTACCTCCCCTGCGCATCCCCCTGACCGTCAGCCCCGCTAGCTCCACCCAATCTGACGGCCCGCGGGAGCCCGACCGGCCGCGGAGACACGGAGCCGCCCCCGCGCACCCCAGGGCCTTGGAACTTCCTCACACGACGCCCCTCACCCCCGGTCACCGCACCAGGCCTCTTAACCACGGTCGTGACCAGATTAACCATGGTTATTTGGTTTCGGTCTCATTGGTCTTCTGCTATGCCTATATAGTTCCCTCCCCGGCTGCTCACCTGCCGTTCTCTCCGCTCCGGTTTTTGCAGTGGTGGAGGAGGAGATAGAGGTGGTACACCTGTTGTTGTATGAGGTGGTAGAGAGGGTGGGGATGAGCTGCAACGGGTGCCGGGTGCTGCGGAAGGGGTGCAGTGAGGGCTGCGTGCTGCGGCCGTGCCTGCAGTGGATCGACGCCGCCGACGCGCAGGGCCACGCCACCGTCTTCGTCGCCAAGTTCTTCGGCCGTGCCGGACTCCTCTCCTTCATCTCCGCCGTCCCCGACGCCCAGCGACCTGGTATGCACCATGGAGGCATCATCTGATTTAGCTCTAGTTCTAAGTATACAACTACTCATAAGCAATCTTTAGCTAACTATGCGTGTTGGTACTTGGGGTGCGCGTGCAGCGTTGTTCCAGTCGCTGCTGTACGAGGCGGCGGGGCGGACCATCAACCCGGTGCACGGCGCGGTGGGGCTGCTCTGGACGGGGAACTGGCACCTCTGCCAGGCCGCCGTCCAAACCGTGCTCCGCGGAGGCTCCAACGGCCAGCTGCCGGAGCTCGGCGGGGGATGCGGCGCCGGCGGGGACCTCTATGGCGCCGCCAAGCGTACCGGTGGGTGGTCGACCTTCTCCACGGCGAAGCGAGTGAGGAAGGCTAAGGCGCCAGCCCCATCGTGCGACCTTGGGCTGTGCCTGAACCCCGGGTCGCCGGCGGTGGCGGGGATGAGGAGGGCGGCTCTGCGGCCGGAGACGCCGTCCATGAGTTCGGACGAGTCCGTGACCACGAGCGGCGGCGAGAGGGAGCCGGTACTGCTCAACCTTTTTGCCTGAGGCCAGCCGCCGTTCCGGCGGGCTAGCTATCCTAATCCATGCGTGGGTCGAGTACAACTTGACAACCGCACGTGTAGTGGATCCCGGCGGCGAAGTATTAGTATTTTTTCTCGCCGGCGACCCTAGTTTCTTTGCTTTTTACTAGCCCGCTTAATTGTGTTGTGTACGTAGAAAAGAAATTACCGGCCGGCCTGGTCGCCCGTTTGCGTGGGCGAGATGAGAACCCGGTGGCCACCACCAGTAACCTTTTTTTTCTTTTGTTCATTTAAATTACTTGTTTGCGTCAAAAATTTGAAGTAAGATTTCTGACAACAGTACACCAGACAAATATCTCGTTCAGAGCGTGCCAGTCGATTTGACCTGGAATCGACAAGGTAAAAAATATGAAATTCACTCAAAGCTGATCATAAAGATCAATCAGCTTATATTTTAATGAGCTCAAAGCCGATCGAATCAAGATAAAAATGATAAGTCTAACTAGCCGATTAAGGCTAATAAGAGGATAAAGGTAGATCGATTCTGAAAAAAGCGATGCGCAACAAAATCAGAATAAATCAAACCTGAGGCGTAATTTGAAGAAGATCAACAATCGGCGATGCGCAACTTTATTGATCAATATCGAATTACAAAGACTAAATTATAAGAACTACTCCTAGTCGATAGGACAAAGTAATGTAAATTGATGTGTTTGATTGTGTTGGATCCCTTGTGCGGCTCGCCCTTGTTCTCCTTTTATACCTGTCGGCCGATCGTGTCCTTTTATAACACGTTACAAAGCCTGATCCGTATCGGCCTCAATCTGGATAGTTTTTCCTTAAAGATCTCTACCGTTACTAAATATCTTCAAATCTTTCTAAATCGCCTGTTAGTTACTGCATGTTGACTCTCTTACCGATTTTTGACCATACTTGCTAAATTCTGGTGCAAACATATGTCTCTCATTTTTTAGAGATGACTTGTTATCTCTCAAAAATTGCAACTATCGGCTTTTATCCATCGGCTAGCTGCTACTCTTTGTAGAGTAACTACTGCTTTTATTACGCCGTATTTTTCTGACATGCGTGTAGTGCATTTTAACTGCTCGTGTCCTTTGAGATTCATCCTCCGCCGCTTTAAATTTTCACCGTGCTATAAAATGCGTCCCCCACACGGTCATTTTTCACGCGCTCGAGCTCTCGAACTATCTGCAATTGGCTTAAGCTCTTCGTTTGACGAATCTTCGAAATAGTCTTTTAGTTCAATCATCTTCCCAGATCGGCTGCAATGGACCCGAGTCAGGTACTCATCCCGATCCCGCATAGCAATGGTCAATATTTTTTGGGTCTCTTAGGAAATCTAGATGTCAATACTGTTACAAATCAAGAAATTCCTCGTCTTCCTTTGACGGCTTCTGGTCATAATATAGAAGGTTGGAGTAAAAGTTTCAGAGCTTGGCCGACAGCTCTCAAGGGGTGGAGGAATTGGCTTATTAGAGTGGTAGCCCAAAAGAGGGGTGAATGGGAAAAAATGGGTATAGCCGAGTGTATCCCCCTTTCCTTAGCCAATCCAGAAGCCAATGAGCCCCTAGTGGCCACGGCCTGTTACTTTTGGTCAGATTGTTTCAATGCCTTTATGTTTCGTACTAGTCCCATCGACCCGACTCTTTTGGATGTAGCCCTACTGTGCTGCCTTAGGCCAGATGGTGAACAAGTATCGGCTTTTAGTGGTAAGCCTAAGCATAAACTCATCAGATCTAAAGGTGAAGGGTGGGCCAAATACGTTGGAAACAATAATAAGGTTAATGGGCCGATATCGGATGAAGAACACATTGCTTTCTTAAACCTCTGGTTGGATCGCTTTTTATTTTGTGGGGCATCCCTTGGGCCGACTCAAGTCTATCAAGTCATAGCAGAGCAGTTTGTTGAAGGTCGTCGGCTAGCATTAGGAAAAACTTTTCTCGGCGCTGTGTATCAGATGTTATATGTAATAAGAAGTCGGCTTTTTACTGGTTTTGAAAATTTCACTGTTGGCAATGTGGGCGGTCCGATGTGGTTCGTGAAGATATGGTTGTACTGCCTATTCAGCCGTCCCTTTAATTTGGATTTAGCCGACGGGACTCCTTTTCCAAGATAAGATATTCCAGAAGGAGCACCTTTTCAGTTCAAAGAATGCCAATCCTTTGGTGAGAGATTTATGATGTGCTCCAGTAATGAGACAAGAATCACACCTATCGGCTGTAGAAATTTTTATCATTTTTCCTGCAATTAGCACTGAAGACTTCAAACAACAAGACTTCTTTAGTTATGGTGCCACGGACGATTTCCCTTGGCCTTCTTTCTTGCATCTAGCAGCCGACAGCTCTTTAATGCCTCAGGAGACCTTGGATTTATATAGACCTTCATCTCTCCGTGTGTTTTTCACACCGGCCTTCACACTAGGAATCGAACATTCCAACCTTCGTATGAGTTTTACCATCCTTCGATCTATGCAAGGCAGCTTGGTTTTGGTCAAGTGATTCCAAGTCTTCCACTTCTTGATTGGCTATAGCCCAGGGCTAGAGTTCGTAATGCTACTTCAGCCGAGCTGGTTTTGGAAATAGCCGATGAGCTTCAGCTTCGGAGTCTTCCTCACTTCTTCCTGAATGCTCGCCGGGCAGGAGGCTTCACATCATGGTGGTCGGCTATTGCAGAGTCAAAATATATGAAAAAAACTCCGTCACTCATAATCAAGGAATTCTTCCCAGATCTGCTAGAGCCATCTTTAGTGTCTAACAACGATTCTAGCAATGAAGCTAGTTCATCGGGTTACACTAACACAAGTTTAGTAAAAATAACGAGCGAGGTATCGGCTTTGCTCATCATCTCTTCATTTCTTTGTTTTCCTTAAAACATTTTACTGACCGCTCCCTGTTTGCTTCACAGGCCAAGGTCGTTGGCAAGAAATCCGCAGCTGGCCAATCGGGCAGTGGCCAACAAGGTAAAAGATCAAACCAATTGACTGGCCTTACTGGGTATACCTCGGGTACCTTGGGGATTTAAAGTCCGTCGTTATCGGACATCGAGAAAAAACAACCAAGTAAGCACATTGTAATCGGTTGTTATCTCTTTTTACCCTCTCAGCAACTAACTCTTAGCCGATCATAATTTCAGAAAAGAAGAAAGTAAAGTACACAAAAGCTCCGGCGAAAAGGGGATCAAAGCCCTAGGAGCAGAGTGGCGAAAGTTCGCCACACGCATCGTCTACTGCAGATGTAAGCAATATTTTTTGAGTAATAACAATGTTCTTCACGATGTTAGCTCACCCTTTTGCTTTTCTCTTCAGCCGACATAGTCTGCGTAGGTCGCGGCAATTTTAGCCGATCTCCTTGCTGCTTCTTTGGGAGTTCCTTCTCCGTCGCTGCCGACACCACCAGTCACGGCGGCCGAAGCACTCCCGGAATGATCTGACCCAACCAACCTACTGGGTTTCTCATTGGCCGATCTGGACGATCCTGAAATTATGGCCACTGATGACTACGACGCAGAGATTAGGAAGATCCTTGAAATATCAAAGGAAGTGTCGGTTGTAGTCACCTCTGCCCCAGGAATGCAAGAAAGGCTCAACAAACTCTTCGATCTGGTGATGAAGCCACAATCAGAGATTTTGGCCAACAATCAGTGTATTAGAGATGCTATGGCGGCAGTTGAAGCCGACCTACCTCCAGAAGCAATGGAAGCTCTCCTCAACGTCTGTCACTTGGACGAGAGGAAATCTGAAGTGGAGGCAGCTCAGGCAAGGATTGCACAGCGCAAAGCTCAAGAAGCTGTTTAGAAACTCCTGAACAAGCTGGTCGCTAATGCTAAGGCGAAGAAGCAGAAGTTTGATGCCGATACTGAGCTGCTCAAGGCTACAAAGGATTCCATTTGCAAACTTGAATCGACCAAGAAGTTTCTTATGGAAGAGTTGGCCAAGACGGAAAAGCTAATTCTAGAAGGCCAACAAACCCTTGGGAAAACTTCATCAGCCATCAAAGATCAAAAGCTTGCATTGCAATGGTCGTGGTCGGAGTGAAGAAGCAGATGGCCAAAGTGGTGCCGGTGCCAGGGAGTGCCAAAGAAGATGATCGCTTCATCAATGAAGTTCAATGTGTGATTGCTAAGGCCGCCGGTGCCTTATCGGCTTTGAGCGCAACACTTCCAGGCTATGGCATTCAGTATTAGCTTTTCTATGTAAAACTTTGTTGGATGTCTTGAAACATTACTTTTGTAATACTTTGATGTTTTATAATCGGCTGTTGAACCGATTTATATTTAGCTTTGTTTATGAAATTTACTTTTTCTAGCCGATTAACAGCACCGTGTTAACTCGGCCCTCTGAGCGATTTCCTTATTTAGTCAGCTAAGCTCCAACCCAAACGCTAGGATAGTATTTCTTCAAATATTTCCCGTTAATTGCTTTAGGCAAAATAGATCCTTCTAACGTCTCAAGTATATACGAATTTCCATCTACTAGCCGATTAACCTTATAAGGTCTTTCCCACGTAGGCGACCATTTTCCAGATCGATTATCTTTAGAACCAACATGCAGTATTGTCTTCCAAACTAGATCGGCTTCATTAGAAGACTTGGGCACCACCTTTTTATTATATGCCTTTGCAACTCTGGCTTTATTCTTCTTAAGCCGATCCAGTGTAGATAAACGTAATTTTGCTAATTCATCTAAGTTGTCGATCATCAAATCGTTATAATCTTGAGCCGACAAACCATGTTATCTGGCTATTTGTATAGAATCGATGTTAATCTCTACGGGCAAAACGGCTTCTTGACCATATACTAACTGATAAGGCGAAAGCCTCGTCGCTCCGTAATAAGCTAGCCGATACGCCCAAAGTGACTCCGATAGAGTTGAATGCCAATTCCTTGGTTTTTCATCGATTTTTCTTTTGATCAACTTGATCAACGTTTTGTTAGATGACTCGGCTTGTCCATTAGCCTGAGCGTAATATGGGGATGAATTCAACAACTTGATCCCTAGGCTTTTCGCGTAATTCCGAAACTCATTAGACATAAACACTGTACCTTGATCGGTTGTGATTGTTTGTGGTATTCCAAACCGATGGACAATGTGTTCATTAACAAACCCGATTGCTTCAACACTAGTTAACTTTTTAAGCGGTATAGCTTCAACCCACTTAGAGAAATAATCGGTCGCGATCAGAATGAACTTGTGGCCTTTACTTGAAGCAGGAAATATTTGGCCGATTACATCTATCCCCCATCCTCTGAACGGCCATGGCTTGATAATCGGGTGTAATTCTGATGCCGGCGCTAGTTGTATATTGCCAAACTTTTGACAAGTCTGACATCCTTTGTAATATCTGAAACAATCCTCTAACATTGTCGGCCAAAAATATCCCGTTCGTCTAAGCATTCATTTCATCTTATGAGCCGATTGATGAGATCCACAAATACCTTCATGTACCTCACCCATTGCCACCTGCGCCTCTTCGGCTCCAAGATATCTCAATAGCAAACCTTCCATTGTCCGATAATATAAAATATCGTCCAAGATTACGTACTTCAAAGCTTGCTGCCTAACCTTGCGCTCTGCCGGCTTAGATGGGTCGATTAGGTAATTCTTTATCTGCGTTCTCCAGTCAACAATATCCGCACACATAACAGCTTTGCTTACTAGTTCAATCACCTGATATGGGCCAAAGTCCTTGTACCCCGACTCCTGCTGAGCCAGTGCGTTGGCTCTATCGTTCAATTCTCGAGGGATATGACCGATAGAAAACGAGGTAAACGAGCCAATAATTTCGAAGCACTGTTCTAAATATTTAAGTAATACTTCATCACAGCATTGGTATTCACCTTTTATTTGCTGCACAATTAACATGGAGTCGCCGTATACTTCACAAGTACTCACTCCGATATTTTCTAACAACTGTAAGCCTTTGAGCAATGCCTCATACTCCGCTTGGTTATTTGAATATCGGCTTTTTAGCCAAAATGCGAATTCAAAATTATGAATTTTGGGCGATATGAGTACGACACCGATACCATCGCCCTCCCGGCATACCGACCGATCAAAAAATAATTGCCAAGGGGCAACATATACTATGTCGGCAATGGTGTCATGTCCCGTCATAAAATCGGCTATAACTTGTCCCTTAACCGCCTTAGCTGATTCGTATGATAGGTCGAACTCTATTAAGGCGTAAGCCTATTTACCAAGTCGACCTCGTAAAATCGGAGCCGATAACATATACTTTATAACATCGGTTTTACAGACCACCTTACAAGCCGATGCTAAAATGTAATGTCTTAACTTTGTACAAGAGAAATATAAAGATAAGCATAACTTCTCAACGAAAGGGTACCTGACTTCAGCATCCAGTAGGCGTCGGCTTAAATAAAAGATCACCCTTTCCCTACCATCGACTTCCTGTGCTAAAACATCTCCGATAGTTTCCTCCTGAGTCGATATATATAAGTTGAAAGGAATTCCTTTCTGTGGCACGGCCAAAACCGGAGGGTTGGCTAAATATTCTTTGATGTCATCAAAAGCCTTTTGGTGATCAATTCCCCAAATAAATTCTTGATTATCTCTCAACTTCAACAGTGGTGTAAACGTACGAATCCGACCGGAAAGATTTGAAACAAATCTTCGGAGATAGTTGATCTTGCCAATTAGTTTCTGTAATTCGTTCTTTGTAACATCCCGAAAAATACAATAATATGAAATGAATATTTTGAATTTGAATATAATTATTTTTTATTTCTCCTGGCATTATTGGAATTTAATTGGATTTTCCTTGGATTTTTGTATTGGATGAAAAATCAAACAAATAGAATTAAAGAATGGATAATGGTAAAAAGATAAAAAGGTAAAAGTAAAATTTTGAAAAATTTACTATGGGACCCTAACCAAGCTGTTAAACCAGTAAAATCACTTGGTAAAAATTCTAGTTGCTGAAATGTAAACAAATAAAATATGTAAATATCTCTTTTGACTAAAAACAGTGAAGTTAGAATTAATGAAAAATATTAAAAACTTATCTGGAGCCACAAAAATTAACATAGTACCATCAGACAAGTATATACATCTGGTACAAATCTCAGGAATTTATCATGTCTCCAAAGCCTTTTAAAAATTGAAGAACAGAGGCATTGGAAAACTGAAAATCATCATGTCAGAATTTTTATAAAATATTTACCTAAGAACTTGACTTGACATTTTTATGGAGATATCCATAATCCTAAATGAGCTCTTATAAAAAGTTTAAAAAATAATTAATATGATTTAAACCCTTAAAGAAATAAAAATCCGAAATGAAGATTCTGGCTGATGTACAGTGTCAGAATTTTTATAATTCAAACATATGTTATTTTAGTCTCAAATTTTTACTGGAGGTTAGAAACTACCAGGAGACATCGGTCGAAAATTTGTATAAAATTTGATGATGATTTGGTAGCCGTTTTAATGACTAATATGGCGCTGTCCGGAAGCCTTATCTCTTTGCTCGTTTTTCTACCGCTGACATGTGGGCCAGCCCTTATGCCGTAACGTTGCTGGCACGGCAACGGGAAAACCCTCTCTCTCTGCTGGTGGACCCGGTCTTGCTCGCCAGCCTGCTTTCCTTTTTCTTCTTCCTCTCTCTCGTCCAAGCCACGTGCGCCCGTTCTCTCCCGAGACATCACCGACTCTGTGCGTCCACGCCACCTCCGCTTGTCCAGAGCCACACTTGTCCCTGTCGCTCTGCACCGACAGCCTTGCGCCATACCTAACTGATCAAAACCCCGTCAATTCGTCACTAGTATCAAGAACATAGCCGCAACTTTGAGTATGCGTTCAAATGCTGGAGAAGCCGACTACCTCCAACTATAAATACCGGCTTAGCATCACCAGAGAGTTCCCTCCATTCTTCTGAACCTTGTCTGGAATCACTTCTTCGCCAACCACTGAACCGAGCGTGAAAAATGGAAGCCGTTCTCTGTCTTGCCGCAAAAAGCTCAAAGGGGGAAGAACCCGATTTCGGCTTCTCGGTGAGAGACACTCAAATTCCTTGAGCATAGCCTATTCTAGTGAACCCTTAAGCCCATCCTATGACTCTATTGCAGCCTCCATCACTTATAAGCGTCACCGCCGCACTTGCTTTCTTCCCCAAGCCAGGCGCACGATGGCAGCTCAAGTTGGTGCTTCTCCGGTCGAAGTAACCGCCAAAACGGAACCCAGGTGTCACACTGATGCTCGAGCTGTTACCCATTCGAGCCTAGCCTCACCCATTTTCTTCTCCAACGAGCTCCCGCCATTGCCGCCGCCCCCTCTCGATGGCAAGGTACCTCCAGCCGTCTTTGGTGACAACCGAGCCCACCAGCGAGTGCGCCTCGTCGAGCTCGTGCTCTCAGTGCCCTCGGCCGAGACCCATCGCCGCTCCTTCGCCGCCGGCGAGTTGCCCTAGCCGCTCCCCTGCTTCGGCTCACTACACGGCGGTCCCTTCTATCAGCCTGTGCGAGACCCTCTAGTTCAACTGGTAAAGACGTTTTCCCCTCTGTGAAAGCGTAGTTCTGAATTTCATTTTGATTTTTTAGAAACCGAGTTAATTCAAATGCTTATAGATTTTGCATTATAACTCCAAATTGAATGAGATAAATTCCTATATTCATGTAAAATCAAGTACTTTCAGAATATGTAATAATATTTTGAAAATGTTCATTGGGTGAAATTGAAATTCAAATTTGAAAGAAAGGGCTAAAGATATACTTTATATAAAATTCTGCAAACATACTTAAAATTTAATGAAACCAATTTTGGTGAAATCCCTATACTTCCAGAAGTTCAAATATATAAAAATATTTAAGTTCCATTTATATTTGAACTACTTTCTTTTAAAGATTGTAATTAATACATTGGAAATTCAAATAAGCATAACTTGAATAAAAGAAATATGGAATAAGTAAAATTTGGTTTCTAAATATTAGTGTGACAGTAGAATACCTGAGTTTGCCAAAATAATTAAGAAATGAACTTGTTTTGAACTATCTTTAACAATAGAAAATAATCTAAGTGTAAAATGTATACATATATATAGTTAGAAAATCAAGTAGTTATAATATGGATCAAATGAATTCAAATAATCACCAAACCAGTTTTATTGTACTCCTGACATTACAAGGATTCCAGATGTATAATAATATTTAAATTTTACCATAAAAGCAGTAAATGTTTAGTTGTCGAAGTATTAATACTTGTATAATTTGAATAGTTATAACTTTCGTAAATGAACATCAAATTTGACGGAACCAATTCCTAATTACTTGAAAATAATATCCTTGCTGTTTGTGTAAAAATATCTTATGTTTGTGCAAAGTTGAATTAAGTTCATATTAGGCCATAATGATTACTTGTAAGGAAGACTTATCGAATAGAAGCCAAATATTGCGGAATTAGTTTTAAAAGCTATTTTAGGATCTTACCCTGTTAATACCTAGAAAATGGGTAGATTATCTTACAAGGTGTAGTCGCAAACTTGTATCAAAAACTGAATCCTTAGCTAGTAGTAATTGAAACACTCAAGCTTTTTCATCAACCCGTAGAATACCTTGTCTAAGTGCAAAAATTATGAAGATCAGTTTAGAAATGATATTTGGGATATGTACTATCATATTCTAGGAAAATATTTTATTTACAACTTGCCTTTCAACTAAATCCTGCTAGTTGAATACCCTTAAGTAATATAGTCATCGTAACCTTTAATGTCATATAAGCTTTTTCGGCAGTGAATAGAATGTCTTGTCTAAACACTAAAGTGTATGAAATCAGACTAGATATATTCTTCAAAGTATATGCTATCCAATTCCGAAGAAATAATCTTATTTCATCATGTTCTGCATATAAATCCTATTAGCCATATAACCCTAAGTATTATGATTAATGAGCTTCATAATATGAATAAGTGAGCTTTGTAATAATGAAGAAGTTTGTAGCTAATATATTTGTATCACCAGAACCTTCTTAAAAACCATAAATAAATCTAGTAGCCTAGGTTAACAGATCTATCTTATTCAAAACCCCTTCTTATGCAAATCACTTAAGGAATTAAGTGTGTTTTGCATAACCACTTTAACTAGTGTTTCAATTCTTTTAATCCAAATAATTTTAGCATCTAAAATTCAAAGTTAAAAATACAAGAATTCATAATTTTAGCCTCTTGAATTCGTAATTCAAGAATAGATAACCTACAGAATAAACCTTGTTTTGTTCATAATAAAGTCATCAACAATATGGATGTGTAACTATCTAAATCATGAGATCTTGAAATCATATAATTCAAACTCTAAATTATTCTTGTTTTCTGCAGTGAATATTTATTTGATTTTCTGTCTGTCTTCTTTTTGCCCTTATTAAAGTTGGATTTTTGCTATATTTTCCGATTGATCGACGTGTAGAATCCAACGTCTCTACCTCCGTCAACTGCGACTGCATCTTCGTCGTAAGCAATAAATAAGCAAGGCAAGCACCTTCCTTTGACCATCTTTATCCCAGAATTTAATTTGCATCGTGTTTATTAAAATGTTTTATGCATGCGTTTACTTTCTGTAAATTCGCTATTTTGTGGTACTGGTAGTTATACCTGTTGTCTCATGAAACTTCCTTGATAAGTATGAATATGTGAACCTTGATAACCATAGATTAAGCTTAGACATTATTTAATGTTACCTCGGGTATATGCGATTACATTTTATCCATGCTTAGCCATGCTTTAGAATCAATGAACATGATGATCAGATCAAAATTTGTTTCTTGAGAAATAGAAAATGTTGGAAATAAAGATGTTGGTTATGGGTAATTTGATTGAAAACCCAAAATAAAACTATGGTTTTGATGCGGGCGATTATTGGCAATAGTCGGAGGTGTAGAGGGATTTGCACGTAGTGTAGGGTGGAGTATCGCCCGTGTCGGATTAAGGACCGAACATAGTGTTGTATGATCCAAGATAATCCGTACAACCACAAGTATTGGTATGGGACATCCTTAAACCAATTAAGTTATCTCGTTTAACTTTTTATTTATGGAAGGCGGGAGATTGCACAGGCATTCCTTTCCAGGTCTGCATGTAGGGGTTTCTACATACCAATGCAACGGTGTACGCCTTGCCATGAACAGAAATGTGGTGTGGGGTGTTGCGTGAAAGGAACCACGTCTTGGGTGTGTGTTTCTGTTTCTATGGCGAGGGCTCAACGTCCCGGGCTGGTGCAAAGTTAACTTAGATAATGTAAAGGTTTTCGTCATGAACATTCTGGCCACACGCCAAAGGTGCGTGAAACATGCGGCAAAAAGAAAAGGTCATGACTTGTGGGTAAAGTTGTACACCTCTGCAGAGTGTAAATCTAATCGATTAGCCATCCCCTCGGTCATGGGAAACTTGGTGAACTTGCACTAGTTAAATGTTTTGTATTTTCTAAAATGGGTTTTGGTTTGGAACCTATTTAGCAGCTGTTGTTTTATGTCAAAGGATCGACATTGTTGGATTCCATTTCTGGATTATTCGATGCTTGCGAAGGGTTGTGAGTACTACTTATGCTTTACTTATTTCATATAAGTCAACTTGCTCTTACAAATTCTGTTTACAAATAACTTGATTTTACACTATCAATTCTGCTTTATGCAAATTAATTGTAGTAGCCTCCTTTGAAATGGCCTGCATATATTATAGGTTTTGCTAAAGTCTTGCGGAGTACGAAAGTACTCACCCTTGCTTATATGTTGTTTTTAGGTGGATAAGTTAGTGAAGCTTCGATGATTCCTTTCGTCGCAGGTTGCGAGATTTTCTTCATCGAATCTTTCTAGGGATTATGCCTTGTCAGTTGCCTGCGGGTTTTGGATGGGCACACTACAAGACTTTGCTTCTTTTACTGCTATATCTCTGAGTTGTAAAGTTTTCTTTATGTAATAGCTTCCGCTTAATAATATTTGTTGTATAGTTGTGATTCCAATTGGTGTGAATGTGCGTACTAGCTACTGATCATGGGACTAGTACGGGATGCACATTAGATTTCCATTTTTGCGGGTATGTGAAAATGGGGGTCGCCACATTCTTACACATCGGTGGCTTTGTTTTGGCTATAGCTTTAACCCACCATGCAATCTTATATTTTGAAAAACTTTTTCTAAATGGGCCGAGTGCTGTAAATCATCTTTGGATTTCACCACAACATCATCAATGTATATTTCAACAATATGACCGATTAAGTCATGAAAAATCAGATTCATGGCTCGCTGGTAAGTTGCCCCGGTATTTTTCAAACTGAAAGTCATAACCGTCCACTCAAATAATCATATTGCACCAGGACACCTGAAAGCGGTTTTTGGTATATCGGCTTCTGCCATGAATATCTGATTATATCCGGCATTTCCGTCTAAAAAACTTATGATTTTATTCCCTGATGCAGCATCGATAAGCATATTGGCTATTGGCATCGGGTATTCATCTTTTGGTGTGGCTTTATTCAAATCCCTAAAGTCGACAAACACCCTAAGTTTTTCGTTTTTCTTCATGACTGGAACGATGTTGGAAACCCATTCTGCATATCGACAAGGCCTAATGAATTTTGCTTCCAATAACCGTTCTATTTGTTCTTTTATGATATTATACAGGGCCGGATTAAAACGTGTAGGATATTGTTTAAACGGCTGATATTCTGGTTTAATAGGCAATCGATATTCTACCAACTGTTGGCTTAAACTAGGCATCTGATGGTATTCCCAAGCAAAACAATCTTTGTAATCTCTAAGAATTTTAACCAATTTTTCTTTGTATTTTACATCTAACTTTGCACTAATAAAAGTTGGTCTTTTCTTATCTCCACTACCTATATCGACTTCTTCAAGCAGATCAGTAGACATGAAGCCTTGACCCAACTTTTCAATTTCTTGGAAATCTTCTATGGCTTCATAGCTATCCGTTACTTGCCGATAACTTTGCATTTTGTCTTGTAAAGCCTTCATTGTCTTTCTTGTCCCCATCGGCGTAATACCTCATTTACTCGATCAAACGTACCTGGCTTGACACTGATCGGCATAAGTCCTGTCTTACTCACGCAAATAAAGTCGCAATCATCCAGCGTCTTCCTTGATATACATCCAGCTTCTTCATGCTGCCAATTCGCATCAGAATTGGCATGGCAATATGAGCCGATGTGTCGGCTGTGACAACCTCAACTTCCCCTCCATTCCACTGAACAAGTGCTTGATGCATAGTTGACGGAATGCAGCAATTGGCATGAATCCAATCTCGACCAAGTAGAACACTGTAATTTCCCTTAGCATCAATGACAAAAAATACGGTCGGCAAAGTTTTACTGCCAACAGTCAACTCTGTGACCATAACGCCTTTGGCCTCTGTGGGATCGCCTGTGAAGTCATTCAAAATCATATTAGTCTTGATTAAGTCTTCATCGGACTTACCCAATTTCTTGTAGGTGGTGTACGACATCAGATTAACTGTAGCTCCACCATCCACCAGCATACTTTGTATCGGCTTGCCATTTATATAACCTTTCAAATACAATGGTTTTAGATGCCGATGATCATCTCTTGGTTTCTCAAAGATTGCATTTTGGACAACTGAACATGACTGAGCTAAGTTTTTTTTTGTCGATTCAGTTTTAATTTTGAACTCGGCCGACAATGTAAATACCATGTTGATATCCATCGGAGGTGTGTCATCCCTAATCATGGGGGAATATAGGTCATCGGCTGGATCAAAATCTTCTTCAACCTGTTCTTTCTTCCTCCATTCTTTCTTGATTACTTTGATCGGCCGAAGTTCATTGAAGGTTTGATCTCTTTGTTCCTCTACGTCAGCTTCTCCTCTACGTCAGCTTCTCTGATCTCCTGAGTCCTTAGCCTCTGCAGCCATCTCCGCTGTGTTTGGCTAAGGCCAGGTGGGCACCACCTAGGTTTGGGTTCCATTGGCTTTCGTATTTTGCCAGCCAAATCTTCCCGATCAGAACTAGACCCTTGTTCTTTAACCTGATTCGGCACCTGATTAGGTTCGGAGATCTTTTCATGAATCGATCTTCTGTAACTTTTGCTAGGACGATCTCGTATCGGCCCAGACAACCTGTCTCTGGCTGATCGGCTAGTCCAATCATCTTGGGGGTAATGCTCTATTGGGCATGGATACGGAGACGGCAATGCTACTCTCCTTTTCCAACAAAATTGCCAAAAAGGACATCTCCTATGCGCTCTTTCTATGTTCTCAGTGTAATACATGTTGTCTGACCGACGAGGAGAATACCGTGGTCGATTATTGATTCTCTCATATTTCTCCATTAACTGAGAAAACGTCGATCTTGGCCTTTTTGCTGGCTGTTTTGACGGTGATTTTTCCGCTTTATACCATGTGCCAACCTGCAGATTTCACTTTGGTTTAATGGTCCTTGAATTCTTTCCTGCATGATCGGCTTCTCTTTGTAATGAATCGATCGTGATTTTTAACGTCCGACTGCCATTTGAGGTTGACTGAATATCAACTTGCCGATCCCTTTTTGGCTCCTCATCATGCATCGGCTTTTTTTCCTTTGCTCAAACATTTAACCATATTAATAGGGAACGGATCAACATCAACTTGCATAGTCGGCTCATTAGCGAACTTTAGCCGACCGTCCTCGATAGCTGACTGGATCTGCTGATGGAAAATATTGCAGTCATTAGTGTTATGAGAAAAAGAATGATGCCACTTACAATACCTATGTTTCTTGATCTCATCAGTCGATGTTATAACGTGTCCTTCGGGCAATCGTATTATTTTTTCTTGTAACAACAATTCAAAAATACGATCACACTTAGAGACATTGAAAGCATACTTAACTTCCGACTTATTTCTAGTTGGCTTAAGCCAGGAACAGACCAAGGAGTTTTTAGACCCTTTTATCCATTCGGCTATGTTTATCTCTGCTTCATCATCTTTTGAAAATTTGTCGTCGACCATGTTAAATTTGGCTTTATCCTTTTCCTTATTATAACCATTTGTTTTGAATCTATCCTTGAATGCTCTATTATCTGGGAACCGGCTCTCTTGAGCCAATACACCATGAAGCAGATGACTCAGATCGGTGAACTCCTATCCTCTAAACCTTTCTCTTAGCGGCGGAATTAACCCTTGGAAAGTCAAATTAGCGAGTTGGTTATCGGGTAACGTGACACTGAAACACCGATTTCTGATCTCTCTAAATCATTTAATATAATTAGTTACCGATTCTCCAAATTTCTGGCGAACAGAGCTTAGATCGGAGATCCTGAGTTCTAAACTGCTTGAAAAAAAATATTCATGAAATCGGCTTTCCAAATCGTTCCATAAGTGAACCAAATTCAGAGGCAGACAAGTAAACCAAGTAAAAGCTGCTCCCGATAATGATAATAGGAACAATCTGATTTTTAATCCGTCGGACTGGGCTGCCTCGCCACATTGTGCGATAAAGCATCCGACGTGTTATAATGTTGTAATTGAGTCGCCGCCAGAGAATTTTGCAAAATCTGGGACTTTAAAATTGTGAGGATAAGGCATACAATCTATGTAATCAGGATACGGCTTTCTATAGCCGATAACTTTCCCTTTCGACTGTATGCCGAATTGATCCCTTAATATAGCAGAAATTTGATCGGCCCAACTCACACTATCGGCCACTGGAACGGTAGGTCCTTGATAATGTTGGTCATAATTGGCATTCTGCCCCCCGAGTGCAAACTCGGGTTGCCAATTATGTTGAGCCGATGGCAGAAGAGCGTATTGGTCGTACCTATTGTTTCTAGTTTGTAGATCTGGTACTGGAACAAAAGGCTCTGAATAGGCCACTACCCTGTGCGGGCCTGGATTTCTAGGCAGGACAGGTTCATGACGTTGGTATCTGTCAGATTCAATCAGCTGCGAAACCGATTATGGAAAAGCATAGAACGGGGCTGACGGTGGTAGATTCGCCGATGTATCTAGTTTAGCAGCATCGGTGTAAGACTGATAATGGTTTACCCCACTCAGCCGAGGATCTCTAGGCAGTATAACAGTGGGTTGAGTGGGTATCATGGTTTGGGGTGAAGTCATAGCCGATGGTTTAGGATCGGCTAGTGTGCTCTACGTGTTTGGTGCTATTGAAAAAACAGGGTAACTTGACAGACTTGCAACGGGTCGAGCAGACTTCCGGACGAGGCCAACACCAGGGCTATGGTTTTGACGCTATTCGCGATTATCGGCTTAAGGGTTGTGACAAGAGCCGATGACTGGTTTATCAGAGCATGGTGTACAGATTGATTAATCATAGCTGATAGCTTGGCTTGAGCGGGCAGATATCGACTCACCTGTCCTTCTGTAATGCCTACATTTCCCAGGGCATTGACCGTCGATAAAGCGGTCTTTTGAGTGACGCCACGTCTAGTTTTCTGAAAGCAATTCAGCATCATCTCTTCAAGAGCTATTTCTCGATCTTCGATTTCTCTACGTTGTTCTGGCATTAAATCGTCCATCGTCTGGACGATTATAGCTTCAGTGTTGAGATCGGATGGTGGAATCGACTTCCCTGATGAAGCCATGGTGTCCCACCGGGTGAGCCAAGAGTGTGTTTGCGTCAAAAACTTGAAGTAGGGTTTCTGACAACAGCACACCAGACGAACACTTGATTTAGAACGTGCCAGTCAATTTGACCTGGAATCAACAAGGTAGAAAATATGAAATTCACTCAAAGCCGATCGTGAAGATCAATGGACTTATATTTCAATCAGCTCAAAGCCGATCGAATCAAGATAAAAAGGATAAGTCTAACTAGCCGATTAAGGCTAATCAGAGGATAAAGGTAGATCGATTCTGAAGAAGGCAATGTGCAACAAAATCAGAATAAATCAAACCTGTGGTGTAATTTGAATAAGATCAACAATCGGCGATGCACAACTTTATTGATCAAGGTCGAATTACAAAGACTAAATTACAAGAACTACTCCTAGTCGATAGGACAAAGTAATGTAAATTGGTGTGTTTGATTGTGTTGGATCCCTTGTGCGGCTTGCCCTTGTCCTCCTTTTATACCCGTCGGCCGATCGTGTCCTCTTATAATACGTTACAAAGCCTGATCCGTATCGGCCTCAATCTGGATGGTTTTCCCTTAAAGATCTCTACCGTTACCAAATATCTTCAAATCTTTCCAAATCTCCTATTAGTTACTGCATGTTGACTCTCTTGCCGATTTTTTACCATACTCGCCAAATTCTAGTGCAAACATTACTATATATGAAACTAAATTAAGCTCGATCCGTCTTATCTTGATCTGAGTGTGATCGACCGAGCTGCAGGCATGCAGTTTTCTATCGTCATCAAGGTTTCAAATTTTTTTTTCAGCTTACTTCTCTTGGTTGGTAGAAATCTAACTAAAACTGAAAAACCAAATTTGAGATCCAGTAACTTCTGGTATGGTAAAACGATTACGTATAGCATGTCATCTGCTCTAGTTACAAAAAGCATTTTTATGTGGTGTTTTTGTCTTGCTATTGTGAATCGATTTTTGTTTTCTTGACCGGACTGATTTATGTGCAAACTTAACCTTTAGGCTAAAGTTTCACAATAAATTGTCCGTATGTGTGCATATGGAAAGTTCAAACCATAGGATAAATAGGAAATCATAAAATATCTTACCTCTTCCTTCTGTAAAATTTCATACAAGCTTACCCTTTCTTTTGAAGACTTCCTATCTGTAATCTTTTGGTCATTAGCTTTCCTCAAAATCAAGCCTCATAAAAATTTACAATATAGTCTCCATTACTACTTTTAGCTTCTCGAGACCACATCCTCCACGAATAAACCAAAGCCAAGATTCCTACATATTAGTAACCACCAATTTACCTAAGTCACTTTTGGCTAGTCAAAATCTGATTCTACCCATAACAACTTTTGACGATGCCTCAAAACACATTTGATTATTTTGTCTAGATTATATACCATGAATTTAAGTTAGAATCAGAAAAGTCCTATGCTTTCAGAATAACATTAGCTGTATATGTACTCTTTTTCCATTTGTAAGATTTAGTTTCTTTATCTGTATACTCTTTCCTTTTATTGGATATTTCATATACTCAATTCCTCTCTGTAGAACTTTCTTTCTTCACTTCTAGTTATTCTTTCTAGAAGGAATTCTCTTCTTATGCTTAATAAAAGCCACCAACAAATCTTTTTGAAATAATTTTAAGAAGATGGAAGTAGCAAAGAATCATAACTTCACCGACTTCATAGAAGCTTTGGATTACTAACATCACCAAATGGAGCAAATGTTAAAAGAAACTCGTCACCGAATATCCTACTATAAAAGAAAGTAGTATCTAAAGCACATATTATTCTAAGTAAACCTCTTGAACGTAAATACGTATGATTAGGCTAAGAGAAGAAAAACCTTAGGTACCCCTCCCATATACTAAGTTGAAAGCATATATAATTTTACTGTGTTGTTAAAATTTTTGTTGTAGATCTTTTGTATTGTTTTCTGGGTTACTCTCGTAATTATTAAACCATTAGGTTGAAATTTACGATGTGTCAAACCCTTATTTAATAAGAAAATTTAATTAAGAAAATTTTAAGGAACGAAAAGTTGCCTTATGAACTAATAACTACTAATAACCAACCTTGAAACAATGTTTTAATAAATGAAACTTGCCTTATAAACTAACTAGTAATCACCTAATCCATATATAGGCTATTCAAAAAATAATATTTTAATGAACAGAATGTTACCTTGTGAAATGGATAACTTTCATCTAACCATATCCTCCCAATTTCAACATCTTGAAGACACCTGCGGCACAACCCATTAATGCATCCGCAAAAAGTAATGAGTTTTTCAGCCTTTATAATCGACCTTCGGCCCTTCCCAAGTAACTCTAGTTGAGATGTATTCTTTCAGTCGTTTCAAACGTTTTAACAAACTGAGTACCTCTCCATAAGTTAGCTTAAATTTTGCTAAAGATTCTTGGTATAAATTGCTAACACTCCTCATCTACTTCATGAAACCCAACCAAGAAAAACGAATGCCAGAATCCCTAACCTTAGCACAAGTACTCCCCGTAATCAAACAAATCACTAGACACATATTTTTCTTCTCCACGACAGCAAGCATCCAGCTTTTTGTTAAAACCAAACATCTAGTGCAATTCATTGCACCGATCACGTAGTTCCGCTGCACACGCGACATAAGGGATCAATTCGACACTTCACCTTTTCACTTAGTCTTTTCCTTCTCCTCTCCTTTGTCTTTCTTTCGAACAAGCTCGGTACAGAGTTGAGCACAATTTTTCTTTGCGTTCGCATTTAATGCCTGCTTCGCTGGCTTGTTCCCACTGCCTGATGGTCACCACGGTAGGGCGCACCGCCTCCCTCACCCCATCGTAGCAGGCCAACGCGATGCCCGACTCACCAATGCCAGAAATGATGATGAGACAGCTGCCATACACTTATCTCTGCCTCAGTTATGTCCTACGCCATTAAATTCCCAATGTCATCGCTTGACCGACTACCAAAACCGTCACCGTTCAGACCCTGTTTGTGCTGCCTTAAGTGCCTATATAGGTCGCTTACACCTCAATCAGAGATCAGATCAATCCCGTTACCACCATCTCTGCTCATGTGCGCCTAATTCAACCCTGTCATTTACCATCACTGCACATACGTTCAACCGTTAAGCTTTCCCTGTTTCTTTGGTCAATCAAACAGTGGAAACAACACTTGTTGCACAGACCCATTGCAACTTGGCCGTCTTTACTCGCACCCGTTCATATTTTGTGGAAACATCTTCAGCCCTTTTTAAATACTTAACCATAGTTCTCTTGGTTTACCCCGCTTCTTTTCTACAAACACCACAAACTTCTCTGTGTTTGCAAGGATCGTGCTCAGCCAGCCATTGCTTTTACGATGACCTCAAATGTTTTAGCGCTTTCCCTGTCCTGCATCTTGCAGAAAACATTCTCCACAAATCTGCATGTAAGATGAAAAACCAGCTGTCTGATGAACTTGAAACTAGTTGCTGTCCTAGCATGTTCTTCCTTTAAAGACAGCTTGTCATCTTCGAGTGATGATTCCTTTCGAACTTTGTCATGCCGCATATTCGTTTCAAAAACGAATATCTTGTTCTTTTGGATCTTCATAAAGCTTTGAAACATGACCATATCTCATAGAAGACTCGGTCAAAATTATGACTCCAAGAGTAAAAGAAGTAAAATCCGAAGCAGTTTACTCGAAAATAATCAATTAAAGAAATGATGCTTGAACAAAGATACTTGTTCTAAAAAGAATTCTACTCAATTCCATGTTGAGTTTCAATCGTTATTTGTCATCCATCCAACAACACCAATGAACATCTGTCTGTTACTCAAAACCGGAAAGCCAAAATTTCTTACTTTTGATGTAGTAAACGTGGGCAATATCCCAACAGTTGCCTAAAGACGAAACAAAATCTATTTCGTTCTCAACCCCGAGGAGATATACAACAACCTTAAAACTGACCTCAGGAATTTGAAGGCCAACACGCACCAAGGTCTGCATCTACACCAACTTAAGACATCAAACATGGCATACCTGACTCAATGCAAGGTACATCGCTTATAAATACAGTTTTTATCAGAACTTAGATTAATTTGAAATCATCTTATCTCTTTAGATCTACTTGAAGTCAACCAAAGGTTCATGTAGAATCTGTTCTTAAGGTAATAATTTGATAAGCGAAATGTTGCCTATTAAATCTTACTGAACTCTCATCAAAATATGTCTTAACTTAGTCTATCCAAATGGCCGGTAAAAGGTCAAGTACTAAACTTTCAATTTTCATCTTTAACCATTACCCGGTAAGTCCTCCATCTATTCGTTAATCAACGAAAAAAAAATTTAGCATCTTGAATTTAGCTGCCTCCTACTTATGCTTCTAAAAGTCAGCTCAAACCAAATTTATTCGCAACTAACCTCATCAATCCCAGTTACCCACAACACTTATTCACGAAAGAAACTTATGATCTACCAGATGCAGTATTAGATACGATGCTTATATATATATATATATATATATATATATATATGTTTGAACCCTGTTAGAATTCAAATTTAATTCCAAGGTCAACCCTTTGACCCTAGTCGCCTCCTGATCATTTGTTTTATAACATTAGCAAACAAACTTGCTATTGTTTCGAATAAGATGGATAACGTCATCTATATTAACCAAGAAGAACTGGAACACTTCGCCAACATCTGGCCAAGTAGAGTTCTTCATCTCGTCAAGGAAGATGTCGGTGATTTCCAAGCTATCTCTAGGACCTAGGAAACATCAAGCACCCAAAACAACCGCTGCCTCGACGTCAGCCTTTGAATGTAAAGATCTTCCTTATGTAATTGCACCCAACACTTAATGTAATATTGAGTACGTTCCTTATGTATTCGATTCCTGCAACCAACCCTTTTGACTTTGTACAATGCATCCCTTCATAGTTGCCAAATTTAAAAGAAAATCAAACTCTCTACCTACCAAGATGACCAAACGAATTAAATCATCAGGATCATATTATAATCCTCCTACCTCAACCCAAATCCTTGAATTATCTTTACCTTATTTTCAATCTAAAGACAACTTTGAATGGCATTCATTCTTAACCAATCTCGTCGACTGATGTTGACTATACAGATCAACCGTTGTATTTAAATATCATTTCTTGATGATAACATTCAATTCTTCCCAAATGAATTTAATGACAATACATCTATTCTTTCACCTCAAGTATCCTAAGCATACTAAGTACTATTCTCTAAATTTGATCATCCTTATTAACAATCCTAGATTTTTAATCAAAATAGATATATAATAATATCCCTTATCTGCTTACGCAAAACCCAAATAAAAGCCTTCTCTATTCTCAAGACATTAACTCGAATTGCAAGAAGAAGCTCCGAGAAAGCTTAATACATCAAGACAAAAATACAAGGAAATGACAAGATCACTTCTGAGAGGAAATTCCCATAACCTACCTAGTCCTTGCAAATCTCGGGGACAGGATTTCTGTAAGGGGGGTAGATTTGTAACATCCCGAAAAATAAAGTAATATAAAAATAAATATTTTAAATTTGAAAATATTTATTTATGAGTTTTATTGGTTCTTATTTGAATTTCTTTGGATTTTTGTATTGTATGGAAATCCAACAAATAGAATTATTAAATGGGAAATGGTAAAATGGTAAAAGTAAAAGTTAGAAAAATTTACCATGGTAACTCTAAGCATGCAGTGGATGAGTTTATCCAGCAAAAAAAATTTAATACATAAGAAAGTATTAAATAGTTGAAAGGACATCCCTTTGACCTCCAAATAGTGCAAGGACAGATTTATTATACAATTTTCGAACGTTATCTGCACCTAGAAAATTTACCATAATTTCTCAATACATTAGTTACCTCTGGTAAAAATATTAGAAATTAATAATGTCATTTAGTGCCTTTTACAATTTATAAACAGAGGCATTGGAAATCTGTAAATCAGCATGTCAGAATTTATATAAAATAAATATACAATATTTTAACTTGAAATTTTTATGGGAGAATTAATATGTTAAATATAACCCTTATAAAAAGTTTGAAAAATAATTAATACAATTTGTGCCTTTAAATAAATCAAAATCCGAAATCAAAATTCTGAGCAGTGCACAGTGTCAGAACTTTAATTAATTAACCCTGCAGTATTTTCGTCCCAAAATTTTACTGGAATCTAACCACTCCCATTAGACCATGTTAAAAAAGTTTCGTAATTTTTCAACTTGGTTGATAGCCAAATTAATGCCAGACCTGGGCTGTCTCGCCCAGCCTCATTACTTAATCCCGAACTCTCCCGATTCATCGCCTCAACCGACCGCCTCTCTCCCTCTGCCGTGGCAAGCTAGCCTGACGCCCAACTCACTGGTGCCCGTAATGGCGATGAGACAATGGCCATACTCCACAACGATGCTCATTGAATTCCGGCACCATCCGCAAGATAAAGTCAAAGTCCATACCTTGCGCCATTACTGCCTTCTTGTCCCGGTCGCAAGGAAGAACCAGGCGCCTAGCTGCCATTTCAGTCACTTGGTGAGAGCTCTCCTGAAGAATACTTTGCTTGTTCTAAGTTCTAGAGCATAAAAGGTCACACAAACTTGTCTCCAATCTTGCAGTGTAGCAGCAGAGCAAGTCACTGTCTTCCTCCCTTGCCATAATCGCTGCTGCGCCATCCTCCCGAGCTCATCTTCTTCCATCGCGCCAAAAGCTCAGCACCTCCATTGCCTGCCGAGCTGCTTGCTGCGGTCTAGTGGATGAGTGCAGGTAAACCTCAAGAAATTTGGCATGCTCCATTGTCACAAAGTATGTAGCTCTGGCTAGTTGGTTAGTTGCTCTACTCCCAAGCCTGAGGTCCAGAGATCGAATCCTGGCTGCCCATGTTTTTCCTTTCCATTTTGTTATCAAATAAATTCACTAGCCCTTTTGCTAGAAAGAGCTTTCTAGCTTAATGGTTGTGCGCTGTCTCTGTAAGCCACAGATCCTGTCCTCAAATCCTAGCATCACCCATTTAATTTCCTTTTTGCTTCTTTTTGTTGATCTCTTTATATCTTTTGTTAGGAAGGTCCAAATAAAGTGAAATAAGTTTCTAAATTTGAATCAACCCATAAGGATTCAGAATATCTAACAAAACTTAGATGATCACTGTAGTTTAAATCATCCTAATCAAATTTGTTTAAAACCCCTTTTTGTACCCTAAAGCACATATAAAAACTTCAACTTCTAAAATCATGAATTTATTCTCACATATTTCTGAGACCATGCATGTTCCATTTCTGCAAAAATATTTAGGATTGAACTTTGTTTGAATTATTTTCTGTTAAAGATTAGTTTCAATACATTAAGTATTCAAAAATGTATAATCTGAGTGAAAGAAATATAAAATGAGTAAGAATGATTTATGTATACTAGCATGTCAGTAGTACTCCTAAATATCTTAAAATATTTAAATAATAATCTTGACTTGAATTGTTTCATGAATAGAATGTAATCCTAGAGTAGAAGACACATATGTATGTGCATGCATCTAGTAGTAAATCTATGCACATGTGCATATGTAGGATAGACTATGGAACTGATTTAGTTTACAGCGACAAAATGTTTAATAGACTTGAGTTGAATAAGTCTTGTAATTAGAGTAAGTAATCCAAATGAAAAAGATGTATCATGTATGTATAAAATATATATAGGCATAGGTTAGCTAGCAGTAGTATGTACATATGTATATGAATTCCAGAATGAGATATGAAACTGAATTATTATTGTTGTAATGTCTTGGAATAAAGCAATAAAATATTGTGTAGGTACAAATTTAATCTGAATAAAGATCATAAGCTTTCTCCATGTAAAAGAATATATATATCGTTAATAAAGAGCAAAGACATGAAAAGAAACTGGATTCTAAATATCTAATGTGATCAAACTAAATGATTCAACAAGAATCATTATAACAAAGTTATAAATAACACTTAACCAAATAATTGAATTTCCAATACTTGTATAATTTGAATAGTTATAACTTTCACAAACTAACTTCAAATCTGATAAAACCAAATCCTAGTAACCTGAAGTATAATATCTTTGATGTTTATGTAAAAATATATTATGTTTGAGTAAGTCTGAACTAAGCCCATGTTAGGACCTAATGATCGTTTATATGGAAAACATTTCGGATAAAAGCCAAATATCACAAAACTAACTTTAAAACGCTCTTGTAGTCATCCCAGGTTTATACCTGAAAAATGGATAGATTATCGTATAAGGTGTAATCGCAAACTAAATCGGAAATCGAATTTTTATCGTGTAAAGTTAGAAACACTTAAGCATCTTCAGTAGCTTATTAAGTATCTCGTCCAAATGAAAAGAATTATGAAAATAGTGTAGAAATACTCTAAAAAGTGCATACTACTGTATTTTAAAGAAAATATTTTGTTATACTGTGTTTTACATATAAAATGAACTAGCAACATAACCCTAAATGTTATGTTTTCTGAGTAATAGAAATCACTAAAGCCTTTTCGACAGCTCGTAGAATATCTCGTATAAATGCTAATATTATGAAGATCAGTTTAGAAATGATCTTTAGGATATGTACTACCATAATCTGGAAAAAAAATTCTTATAACAACTTGGTTTTCATCTTAGTTCTACTAGTACAATAACCCTAAATGTTAATAGTACACTTCACCTCAATAATCCGATTTCTTATAATGTGACCTTTAAATCCATATGGCTTTTTCAACAATGAGTATAATGTCTTGTCTAAACACTAAAAAGTGTGAGATCAGCCTAGAAATATTCTTCAAAGTATATTCTATCCTTCTCCGAAGAAATAATCTTGTTTCATCGTGTTCTGCATATAAATCTTGTCACTCAAATAACACTAAGTATTATGATTCATGAACTTCACAATATAAATAGCAACTTGGCAATAATGATGAAATCCATAGTTAACATATATTTGTATCACCAGAACCTTCTTAGATACCATAAGTAAATCCAGTAACCTAACTTATCAAATATACCTTATTCTGAATCGTTCATTGTGTAATATCATTTCAGATTAAGTGCTATTCGCATATCCCTTTTTTCTAATGTTTTAATTCCACTAATCTAAATAATTTTAGCATCTATAATTCGAAGTTATAAAAGTAAGAATTCATAATTTTAGCCTCTTGAATTCGTAACTCAAGAATAGATAACCTATAGAAGAAATCATGTTTGTTCGTCGTAAAAGCCATTATCTTTTTGATGTGTAATTATCTAAATCGTGAGGCCTTGAAATCATATAACTCAACCCTAAGATATGCCTATTTTCCTTAGTGAATCTTTATTTGGTTTTCTGTTTGTTTTCTTTTTGCCCTTATTAAAGCTTGTTATTTGCTTTGTTTCCGTTGAACGACGTGTAGAACCCGATGTCGCCGTTTCTGTCGTCGACTTCATCTTTTGCAACCTCGTCTTCACCGTAAGCAATGATTAAGCAAGGCAAGCGTCCCTTTGACCAGTATTTAATTATCATGTTGTTTATCAAATTGTTTCATGCATGCGTTTACTTTCTGTAAATTCGCTATTTTGTGGTACTGGTAGATATACCTGTTGTCTCATGAAACTCCTTGATAATTATGTACATGTGAACCTTGATAACCATAGAATAGGGCTAGACATTACTTAATGCCAAATTGGGTTATATGCGATCATGTTATCCTTGCTTAGCCATGCTTTAGCTTTTGGGGGGCAGATGATCATGATTAAAATTGTTTCCTGAAATGTTTTATATGGAACCTAAATGGTCCTTTTGGGAAAATGGTTGCTGGTAGTTTGTTAAAAACCCAAAATAAAACTATGGTTTGATGCGGGCGATTATTGGCAATAGCCGGATGTGCAGACGGGTTTGCACGTAGTGTAGGGTGGAGTATCACCCGTGTCGGATTAAGAACCGAGCAATGGGACGGTAGATTCAAGAATTCCGTACAACCACGAGGGCTTGTATGGGCGGGTCTTAGCCTATTAAGTTGTTTAGATGTGGCTTTGCATCTATGGAAGGCGGGAGATTGCACAGGCATTCCGGTCAGGTCTGTCTGTAGGGGTTTCTACATACCAATGCAACGGTGTACGCCTTGCCCTGGACAGAGACGTGGTGTTGTGTATGATAAATGTGGATCCACGACTTGGTTGAGTGTCTCTGTTATCAGGGTGAGGGTTAACGTCCCGGGCTGGTGTAAAGCCACGTCTAGATAATGTAACGGCTCTGTATGATCTCCTTGCCGACACACCAAAGGAAGTGTGTTAATTGATCTGGCGAAAAGGTTGATCATTCCTTGTGGGTAAAGTGTACACCTCTGCAGAGTGTAAATCTAATCGATTAGCCGTGTCCACAGTCAAGGACACTTGGAGACGTTATTCCATGCTAGAGTTTTTGGTTTCTTTCTAAAATGGGTTTGGTCTGAACTTGTTTTAGCAACTGTTGCTTTATGTCGAAGGGCTGACATTGATGGACCTTGTGGTTTGGTTATTTCGAACTCACGTCATGGAGGACTGTGAATATTACTTACTGTTGTATATATTTCTTATCAATCAACTTGCTTTTATAGATTCCGTTTGCAAATGATAACTTGTTTTACAATTCAATTTCGCTTTATGCAAATTAACTGTATTAGCCTTTCCTTTGAAATGGCCTGCATATATTATAGGTTTTGCTCAAGTCTTGCTGAGTACGTAAAGTACTCACCCTTGCTTAATTATTATTTTAGGTGGATGAGTTAGCGAGGCTTCGAGTCTCTTTTTGTCGCAGGTTGCAGGATCTTCTTCGTCGTGTTCTATCTGGAGTTTATGCCTTGTCAGTTGCCTGCGGGTCGGATGAGCAAACTACAAGATATTATTTCTTTTGCTGCTATCCTCTGTTTTGTAAGCTTATCTTTATATATTAGTTTCCGCTGTAATTATATATTGTATGGTTGTGATTCCAATTGTTGTAAACATGTGAGTGCTAGCTACTGATCCAGGGAATAGCACAGTAATCACATGAAGGTTCCTGTTCATCAGAACGGGGTCTCACACTGTCTCTGGCCGATCGGCTAGTCCAATCATCTTGGGGGTAATGCTCTATTGGGCATGTATACGGAGACGGCAATGCTACTCCCCTTTCCCAACAAAACTGCCAAAAAGGACATCTCCTATGCGCTCTTTCTATGTTCTCAGTGTAATACATGTTGTCTGACCGACGAGGAGAATACCGTGGTCGTTTATTCATTCTCTCATATTTCTCCATTAACTGAGAAAACGTCGATCCTGGCCTTTTTGTTGGCTGTTTTGACGGTGATTTTTCCGCTTTATACCATCTGCCAACCTGCAGATTTCACTTTGGTTTAATGTTCCTTGAATTCTTTCCTTCATGATCGGCTTCTCTTTGTAATGAATCGATCGTGATTTTTAACGTCCGACTGCCATTTGAGGTTGACTGAATATCAACTTGCCGATCCCTTTTTGGCTCCTCATCATGCATCGGCTTTTTTCCTTTGCTCAAACATTTAACCATATTAATAGGGAACGGATCAACATCAACTTGCATAGTCGGCTCATTAGCGAACTTTAGCCGACCGTCCTCGATAGCTGACTGGATCTGCTGATGGAAAATATTGCAGTCATTAGTGTTATGAGAAAAAGAATGATGCCACTTACAATACCTACGTTTCCTGATCTCATCAGCCGATGGTATAATGTGTCCTTCGGGCAATCGTATTATTTTTTCTTGTAACAACAATTCAAAAATACGATCACACTTAGAGACATCGAAAGCATACTTAACTTCCAACTTATTTCTAGTTGGCTTAAGCCAGGAACAGACCAAGGAGTTTTTAGACCCTTTTATCCATTCGGCTATGTTTATCTCTACTTCATCATCTTTTGAAAATTCGCTAGGACAATAGTCGACCACGTTAAATTTAGCTTTCTCCTTTTCCTTATTATTACCATTTGTTTTGAATCTATCCTTGAATGCTCTATTATCCGGGAACCGGCTCTCTTGAGCCAATACACCATGAAGCAGATGACTCAGATCGGTGAACTCCTATCGTACAAACCTTTCTCTTAGCAGCGGAATTAACCCTTGGAAAGTCAAATTAGCGAGTTGGTTATCGGGTAACGTGACACTGAAACACCGATTTCTGATCTCTCTAAATCATTTAATATAATTAGTTACCGATTCTCCAAATTTCTGGCAATTAGAGCTTAGATCGGAGATCCTGAGTTCTAAACTGCTTGAAAAAAAATATTCATGAAATCGGCTTTCCAAATCGTTCCATAAGTGAACCAAATTCAGAGGCAGACAAGTAAACCAAGTAAAAGCTGCTCCCGATAATGATAATAGGAACAATCTGATTTTTAATCCGTCGGACTGGGCTGCCTCGACACATTGTGCGATAAAGCATCCGACGTGTTATAATGTTGTAATTGAGTCACCGCCAGAGAATTTTGCAAAATCTGGGACTTTAAAATTGTGAGGATAAGGCATACAATCTATGTAATCAGGATACGACTTTCTATAGCCGATAACTTTCCCTTTCGATCGTATGCGAATTGATCCTTAATATAGCGAAATTTGATCGCCCAACTCACACTATCGGCCACTCGAACGGTATGTCCTTGATAATGTTGGTCATAATTGGCATTCTGCCCCCCGAGTGCAAACTCGGGTTGCCAATTATGTTGAGCCGATGGCAGAAGAGCGTATTGGTCGTACCTATTGTTTCTAGTTTGTAGATCCGCATCGAACAAAAGGCTCGAATAGGCCACTACCCGCGCGGGCTCGGATTTCTAAGCGGTGATGAGTTCATGACGTTGGTATCTGTCAGATTCAATCAGCTGCGAAACCGATTATGGAAAAGCATAGAACGGGGCTGACGGTGGTAGATTCGCCGATGTATCTAGTTTAGCAGCATCGGTGTAAGACTGATAATGGTTTACCCCACTCAGCCGAGGATCTCTAGGCAGTATAACAGTGGGTTGAGTGGGCATCATGGTTTGGGTTGAAGTCATAGCCGATGGTTTAGGATCGGCTAGTGTGCTCTGCGTGTTTGGTGCTATTGAAAAAACAGGGTAACTTGACAGATTTGCAACGGGTCGAGCAGACTTCCGGACGAGGCCAACTCCTGGGCGATGGTTTTGACTCTATTCACGATTATCGGCTTAAGGGTTGTAACAAGAGCCGATGACTGGTTTATCAGAGCATAGCCTACAGATTGATTAATCATAGCCGATAGCTTGGCTTGAGCGGGCAGATATCGACTCACCTGTCCTTCTGTAATGCCTGCATCTCCCAGGGCATTGACAGTTGATAAAGCGGTCTTTTGAGTGACGCCACATCTAGTTTTTTGATAGCAATTCAGCATCGTCTCTTCAAGAGCTGTTTTTCGATCTTCGATTTCTCTACGTTGTTCTGGCGTAAAATCGTCCATCGTCGGGACGATTATAGCTTCAGTGTTGAGATCGGATGGTGGAATCGACTTCCCTGATGAAGCCATGGTGTCCCACCGGGCGTGCCAAGAGTGTGTTTGCGTCAAAAACTTGAAGTAGGGTTTCTGACAACAGCACACCAGACGAACACTTGGTTTAGAACGTGCCAGTCAATTTGACCTGGAATCAACAAGGTAGAAAATATGAAATTCACTCAAAGCCGATCGTGAAGATCAATCGACTTATATTTCAATCAGCTCAAAGCCGATCGAATCAAGATAAAAAGGATAAGTCTAACTAGCCGATTAAGGCTAATCAGAGGATAAAGGTAGATCGATTCTGAAGAAGGCGATGCGCAACAAAATCAGAATAAATCAAACCTGGGGCGTAATTTGAATAAGATCAACAATCGGCGATGCACAACTTTATTGATCAAGGTCGAATTACAAAGACTAAATTACAAGAACTACTCCTAGTCGATAGGACAAAGTAATGTAAATTGGTGTGTTTGATTGTGTTGGATCCCTTGTGCGGCTCGCCCTTGTCCTCCTTTTATACCCGTCGGCCGATCGTGTCCTTTTATAACACGTTACAAAGCCTGATCCGTATCGGCCTCAATCTGGATGGTTTTCCCTTAAAGATCTCTACCGTTACCAAATATCTTCAAATCTTTCCAAATCTCCTGTTAGTTACTGCATGTTGACTCTCTTGCCGATTTTTTACCATACTTGCCAAATTCCGGTGCCAACATTACTATATATGAAACTAAATTAAGCTCGATCCGTCTTATCTTGATCTGAGTGTGATCGATCGAGCTGCAGGCATGCAATTTACTGTCATCATCAAGGTTTCAAATTTTATTTTCTGCTTACTTCTCTTGGTTGGTAGAAATCTAACTAAAACTGAAAAACCAAATTTGAGATCCGGTAACTTCTGGTATGGTAAAACTGAAATTGAAATGTACTGAAATTTTAATCATTTTCAAACTCCTATCAAATGGTCTCCCAAAGCTAGAAAAAATTGAGGAAAATATAAAAATAATCATGTAAGTATTTATCTACATTTTCTATTTATTTGAATGCAAAATACTTTAGTAGGAGATTCATCGCATTGAGAAAGAAAAAACTAAGCAACGCCGACACGCTGTTCCCTCCTCACCTCATCGTTCGACGGTCAGCGCGGAGTTGTTCCAGACCAAGGCACTGGAATTGGTGGTCCAAAAGATCGAGTTGTTGCCGCTCGATGGCCGTGCTGCAGGAACCCCGCCCCCCATAAGGGACAAATCTAGTCGATCAACGCGTGAAAGAGAGACCAAATTGGCGATCTAATAGGGCAGAATCGATCGAGAAGAGGTGAAAAGGCGACACACTGTAGGGATCTGTGGGTGGAATAATCGCAGGAATTGGGTGTTAGGGGGAAGGAAGTGGTAGGGCCGGCAAAAAAACTCATTAAGGCTTGAATAAAAAAAAGTCGATTACAGTAGTGTTGGCGCTAAAAGATGTGATGAAGGATCTATCGGCTTCAACACACGAAGAACTCCGGGTTCAATTAGGTTCGAAGCGTGCCAACCAATTTGATCCTGCAATCGATAAGATTGATGGAAAAATACTCTCAAAGCCGATCTAGTGTAACAATCAGTAGAGATTTGAACAGCCAAAAAGCCAATCAAATATAGGGTAACGATAAGTCTAAACAGTCGATTATGACTGAATAGATGGCAGATAAAGGTAGACATTCCCGAAGAAGGCGATGCACAACAGGATCGGAGAAAATCAAACTTGATTTGCGTAATCGAAGGTGATCAACAATCGGCGATGCACAACTTTATTGATCAAGATCAGATTACAGAAAAGATTCTAAGTTACAAAGCTACTCCTAGTTGACAGGAAAAATAAAAAGAGTAAATACGAGTTTTTTTGGTTGATTGTGTTGTTTTTCTCGTTTGCTCTCGGCCATCTTTTATAGCACATTGGTCGATCGTATCTTTCTCTGATACATTATCTACCATGATCCGTACCGGCCTTTATTCGGATAGAAATCTCTAAGTTTAGATCAAAATTAGTCATAATTCCATCTTCAACTTTTCCTTTATCCAATATTGGCTAAAATATCCCTTTATCCTTAGCCTGACAATTTAGCCATATCTTGCCAAATTCTAGTGCAATCATACACCCCCTATTTTTGGGAGATAATATTATCTTCCCAAAATCTTCTTATAGGCTTCTCTCATCATTGGCTTAGTGCAATATTCTCGTTGGTAACCACCCTATTTGTAGTGCCGTAAAATCTTGAGACGCGTATCTTCACCTCTAAGTGCACGTGCCCTCCAAAAACTTCCCACCGTTACTTGACCCTTAACTGCTTTAGGCGATAGATATTAGATCGGCATTCATGCTACTCTCATATCCTGTTATAAAATCAGCAATTACTTGACCCTTAACTGCTTCCCATTGATGTGCCCTTTTTAGTATAATGGCTTTAGATGCCGATGATCATCTTGAGGATTCTCAAAAACTGCGTCTTGAACCCCCAATATAGCTGAGCAAACGTCTCTTTGGCCAATACAGTCCTTATTTTGAACTTAGTCGGTAACGTGAACACCATGTTGATGTCCATCGGAGGTGAAGTATCATCCCGAACTATAGATGAATCTAGCTCATCGGCTGAATCAAACTCTTCTTCAACCGATTCTTTTCTCCTCCATTCCTTCTTAGCAATCTTAATTAGCTGGAGCTCATTGATAGCTTTGTCTCTTTGTTTTTCTTGCTCGACCTCTCTCATCCCCTGGGTCCTCAGCCTTTGAAGCTGTCTGTGTTATGATCGGCCGAGCCCTGGAGGACCCCACCTTGGTATCGGTTCAATCAGCTTATGTACTTTTCCCGCCAGATCACTCTAGGCCATAGAGCTTAACCCCTCTTCCGCTTGCACTTGTGTTTGGTTTGGCGCAAAAATCCTTTGATGGACCGGTATTTTATGATTTTCATTATAACGGTCTTGTATCGGTTTAGATATTCTATCTTTAGTCTATCTCCTGTGCCAGTCATCTTGATGAGGATAGTGATCCATCGGACATGTATATGGTGACGGCAAAGCTGACCCCCTCTCCCAACAGAATTGCCAAAAGGGGCACCGTTGGTGAGCTTTTTCGAAATTATCGGGCAAATATAGACTATCTCGACGACGCGTAGAATAACGTGGCATGTCATTTCTCCTTTCATATTTTTCTAGTAACTAGGAGAAAGTTGGCTTTAGCTTGTGAATCGGCTTGTGCGGTGGCGATGCTCTCTCAGCCTTATACCACTTACCGATTTGCAAGTCGTCCTTAGGCTTGACAGTCCTTGAGCTTCTCGCTTCGTGGTCGGTTTCTATTTGCAGTGAGCTGACCGTAATTTTTAGGATCTCCTTGCCGCTGGAATTCGACTGAACGTCAACATGATGCGTAACTTTTGACCTCTATATCCTGTATCGACTCTTTTCCTTTTCCAGAACATTGAACCATATTAATTGGAAAAGGATTAGTATCAACCTGCATAGTCATCTCTTCTGCAAACTTGAGTCAGCCATCCTCTATAGCCGATTGTATTTTCTCTCGAAAAATATTGCAATCATTAGTATTATGAGAAAAAGAATGATGCCATTTGCAATACCTTCGCTTTTTTATTTCATCAACTGACGGTATAACATACCCTTCAGGTAACCGTATATTGTTTCTTGCAAAAGTAAGTCAAAAATACGTTCACACATGGAAACATCAAAAGAGTATTATATTTTTGAATTATTCTTAGTCGGCTTGAGCCAAGAACAGACTATAGACTTCTTAAATCCTTTAACCCACTCTGCTGTATTTATTTCAACCTCGTCATCTTTAGAGGATTCAATTGAACAATACTCAACGAGGTTGACCTTAGATTATTCTTTACCCTTATAATTGTTGTTATTAGCCTTGAACTTGTCCCTAAAGCCTTTGTTATCGGTAAAACGGTTTTCTTGAGCCGACACCCTATACAACAGATGACTTAAATCATTGAACCCATGTCCACCGAATTTCTCCCTCAACTAGGGAATTACCCCTAGAAGGTCAAATCGGCTAATTGGTTATTAGGTAAAGTAACACTAAAACACCAATTTCTCACTTCTTTAAATCTTTTGATATAATCTGTTACCGATTCACAAAATTTCTGACGAGCAGAGCTCAAGTCAGAAATTCTAAGTTCCAGACTGCTAGTGAAAAAGTATTTATGGAATCGGCTTTCCAAATCGGTCCAAAAATGAATCGAATTCGGAGGCAAGCTTGTGAACCATGTGAAAGCAGCTCCTCACAAAGATAGCGGGAATAACCTAATTTTTAACCCGTCGGACTGTGCAGCTTCACCGCATTGCGAGATAAAATGTCAAACGTGCTCCAAAGTAGTAACGGAGTCATCCCTAGAGAATTTCACAAAATTAGGAGCCTTGAAGCTATTAGGGTAAGGCATATGGTCAATATAATCAGGATATGACTTCCGATAGGCGATAACCTTCCCCTTGGACTATATGCCGAATTGATCGCGCAATACGGCGAATATCTGATTGGCCCAACTTATTGCACTAGCCGATGCAGCGTTAGGGTTTTGCCAATTGAGCTCGTAATTGGCATTCTACCCCTCGAATGTAAGCTCGGGTTGATAGGTCATTTGAGTCGATGCGTACTGAGGAATTTGATCATACTCGTTATTTTTCCTAGCAGTTGACTCTAGAACTAGAACGAAAGGTTCCGAATATGTTACAACCTTGTATGGGGCCTTATTCTTTTATGGAATCAGCTTGGCGTATTGCAGATGCTTAGGAGGTTCAATCTACTGTGGAACCAATTGGGGGAAAGTGTAGAACGGAGCCGATGGTTGTAAGTTGGCTCGTACATCCAACTTAGCAGCATCGGTATATGCTTCATAATGTGCAACTCCTCTTGCACGAGCATCTCACGGCAGTATGACAGTAGGCTGGGTTGGCATCATAGTTAGGATGAAGTCATAGCCAATGGTTTATGATCGACTAGAGGGCTTTGGGTGTTTTGTGCTACCGAATAAATAGGGTAATTCGGCAGGGTTTGCTTTGGGTCGAGCAGGCTCCCAATCGATGCCAACTCTTGAGCTATTATCTTTACACTATTAGCTATCATCGTCTTAAGAGTGGTAACTAGATACGGTGATTGGTTAATCAAAGTATGGTGCACAGATTGATTAATCATAACAGATAATTCAGCTTTTGCAGGCATGTATTGACTCACTGAGGTGTTGGTAATCCCTGCATCGTCGAAGGCATTAATCATCGACAATGCAGCCTTCTGAGTGACACCACGTCGGGTTTTCTGATAACAGCTCACAATCATCTCTTCGAGCGCGGCTTTTTGATCTTCAATCTCTTTACATTGTTTTGGTGTTAAATCGTCCAATTTAGGGACGATTATAGCTTTGGAGTTGAGATTGGACTGCGGAATCAACTTCCCTGAAGAAGACATCGTGTCCCACCGAGCGTGCCAAAAGTGTGTTAGCACCAAAAGATGTGACGAAGGATCTATCGGCCTCTACACACGAAGAACACCGGGTTCAGTTAGGTTCGAAGCGTGTCAACCGATTTGATCCTGCAATCGGTAAGATAGATGGAAAAATACTCTCAAAGTTGATCTAGTGTAACAATCGGTAGAGATCTGAACAGCCAAAAAGCCGATCAAATCTAGGTAACTATAAGTCTAAACAGCCGATTAGGGCTGAATAAATGGCAGATAAAGGTATAATTTCTCGAAGACGGCGATGCGCAACAAGATCGAAGAAAATTAAACCTGATTGGCGTAATCGAAGGTGATCAACAATCGGCGATGCGCAACTTTATTGATCAATATCGGATTACAGAAAAGATTCTAAGTTACAAAGCTACTCCCACTACTACAGAAAAGCTTATCACAGACGGTTTGGAACCATCATCACAGACGGTTTCCCGAACTGTCTATAACCATGTGTCAGTGATGTCACGTCATATCACAGATGGTTCAGAAACCGTCTGTGATATTATCATATCACAGACGGTTTTTGTTTGAAACCGTCTGTTAAAACATTACATCACAGACGGTTTTAGTTAAAAACCGTCTGTTAAATATTTATATCATGCAGTGGTTTAAGTAAAAGCGAAATCATTATAAAACTTCCACCGGACAACCATTTTTCTATTTATTGGCTAGCCTCGGAAATGCTAGCCACGCCTCGAAAAAGCGGACTACGTAATAACTAAACTCATGTAACAAAAACATTACAACCATTTCAACTTATAGGCATTATTATGTCCAATTCATCAATCAACTGATTAGATTCCATCACAGAGTGAAGCATATTACATATAGATTAATATTGCACGGCACATCTCTTTCATAAATGAACTCAGATATATTAATCAAATGTAAATCAATAGCATTAACCAATTAATAGAATACACAACTACAATTTACAAATCCAAAACACAAGTTTGATAATTAGCCCAAATGGTAATTCAGAAAAATCGACTCCTCAAGTTATCTGGCGTCGAACTCGCCCTCTTTGTTTATAACTTGATCGAGCAAGAAGGCACAAAGCTGTCCTCGAATTCGCTCGGATCGGCCTCTTCCAACGCAGCTTGTTACCCGATTAGCCGTTTTCTTAGTGACAAGGAGTTCCATGTTGTGGCAAACGTAAAATCCACAGCAGTTATTCCCATCCCCTCTTGGTGGCCTTTGCAAATATAGATTTGGTTAGTTCCAAACTCATTATTACATAGTTTACATAGGATTATTGTGTACAACGGATACAGGAAACTTAAAATCGTGATTCGACTTCGCCTGTCCTTGCCGTAAGGCCCTCCATAAGCTTTGTACACTTTGAGCGCGCTACATGATTGCAAGAAGTTAGCCTCGGCTATTCCAGGAGAAACATACATGTTTGAACAACCTACATGAGCATGTTATCGTTGGAGGAAACGTGATTAATTACCTGGTGATTAATTTTGCGATAGGTTGTAAGTCGTGGCTACCACTCTGTAAGGAATCAAGGTAAATGACCCGATTCGTCGATGGATGAATTACAATGAGTACCCAGTGAAACCTACACAGGTATGTTAGCATGGTCAATTAACAGAACAGAGTTGTGAGCATAGTGCAAATCAAACTAGCACTTACCCTGGGTTGTGGGGTAAAAGTATGAACTCTTTATCTTTTTGAGCCGCCAAGGCCTCTACGACGTATTTATCGACAAATCCGTAATCTCTGTCCATTGTTTGCTTGGAGACTATGTATGGGTCCAGGAAACCCACCAGTTGTTTGTTCTGTCTCGCTTCCCGGATCATGTATCTAAATATACAAAAGCATTGAGTCATATATATATGACTTTTATCGATATTACACGAATGTACACTGTGAATGCACACACTTACAATGTCCAGCATCTCAAGAGCGCGGCGTCGAGGGCGTTGAGGTTGAATCGTCAAAAGGTCCTTGAAGTCTACCGTGAAGAATCCCCGATGACTCGTTGAATAGATGCTCGGGCTTGAAAGCGACCGAGATACTCGTTATGCGGTCTTGCATCGCTTTTTAGCATATTCCATGCACCAATTCGCAATCTAACGCAAGCCATAGAAAGGTTCTTCATGCGCTCTCCGGTTACAAAAGACTCTCCTCATTTGGTATACTCGGGCGGTGGGTAATTGGATAGTCCAATTTCTTCGTGATCCGCTTCGATTTGCCCTTGACTTTTTACGCCATAAGTAGTCAGACGGAGACGAGTGGGCACCATCCCGCACAATGTCTTTTAATGCAGGGGCACGGAGCCGATTTGGTGCCCTCCCGAGTGCGACACATGACTCGCATAGTTGGGAAGCTCGGTGATGGAGGACGGGCGCCCGAGGAGATGTCATTCTTTGGGCCTTTGGATAAAAGTATGAATGGCGTCCCCAAAGTGTCACAATCTCATCGTTTGGGGGCATCGGTAGTGGGACGACCGAAATTATCGTTTACACCGCCCACACTAACCTTCGTGAATCCTGTTGCCACAAGGGTGCCGTGCACCAACGCCCCTTCAATAAGCGGATACACGACCCACCGGCGTACCGGAATAAGAATGGCCCCACGACAAGTCTCACTTGGAGAGTGCACCACATGGCCACCTACATAACAGTACAGACTTAGCTACTGCGTCTAACATCTATTTGTATGGAGCATTCAAGACATATATATAAGTACCTTGATTTCACAGACAGGAGATTTCCCATGTTCAGCTGTGGGAGTGGCGAACGCACAGCTGCTCTTTTTGGTAGTGGGGCTGATTTGCGCACATAATTCTGGGACTTGCGTAGGCTGATTATTGAGCCTTTCCTCGAGGCCTTTTATCTTATTGTTGAATTCTTCTCTTAGTCTTTCCTCAATCCTTTGTACCAGTCGTTCCTCTCGCTCTGCTTTTGTTCTCTTCCTACTCCGTATTTGTCCGAGTCGCTGGAAATCCGGACTTCCAGGAACAAAACCCCAACGCTCGCGTGCGACTGTGGTGTTCCTTGTTTCCCAAGGCTGTGGAGAGTACATCTTTCTCCCTGTCTGGCAAAAAAGTGCCCTCGAAAGATTGTGTACTCAACGCTACCTGCAAGATCCCGAAAAGTTAATTCACTTACGAAATTACGGACAAATTACGTACAAAATTGGAAGTCCAATATCTTACCACTCGTTGGCAGACTTCCTCGTCCGCGGGGTTTGTAAAGGAGACGGTGCCAGAAGACGTGGCACTTGACCTTGCTCTGAGCCAGTCTCTGGCGCGTCGGTCAACGATACTTGCAAATGGCGCACAGGCCTCCTCGTCCTCCCTCTCCCATTGGTCCCTCTTCCCCGCGTACCTAGCGGTGCCAAGTCTGTGGGGTGGGTGCTCCTTGCCTGCAGGGCCTTGTGGGCTTCACTTTGACACACAAATTCATCCGTCGTCTTCGCCTCAACAAAATTTTGCCATACGTCCTCAGTAATAAACCCGTACATAGAGAAGGGAGTCCTGTCCTTATTGACATATTCCTTGACAAGCGTGCTCTTGAAATTCTTCCACGCCTTTCCCGCCACTAGCAGTGCATACCGTCGCACTAAGATCACAAAGTCTTCTGGGATATCGAACGAGGACATAATTTCTGTCACCAAGTCGTTGCGGCTCTCATCGATCCGACTTCGGGATGGACAAGTGATGGGGACCCGTTCGCGCGACTATCCCGCACAATGTCCTAAATGCATTCAACGCCTTTCTTGGTTCGGTTGGGGCCCCATCCTTTCGATCAACCGCCGTGATGGTATATCGTTCCGTGGGCCTTTTATTTGCTCCTCTTGGACCTCGAGGAGGTTTTCTTTTGATGACTCATCACATCCTTCAGACGGCGAACGAGGGACACCATCTTGCAATCTAGGCTGGATGTCGTGGCACAACAGGAAAGACAAGTAAACAAAAATGGAAGGCTACCAATTGATGGCTGCTTTTATTTAATGGGTACAAAGGTAGTTCAAAGAAGGTAAGTTGAGAGAAGTATGGTTGTTCTGCTTTTTTTTTGGCATTTTACCTTAATCCGGCAAAAAATTTTTTTGCCTTATTCACCTTCAATAAAAGTGGATCTTCGTGCAGACAATTATGTATACACCCATTAGAGCACATGCAGCACATAAGTGCATTAAAAGGCTATGAAACAAGAGGTAAATGTAAAAAGTTCTGTTCATAACAAGAACATAATTTCTTTTCTTCACAACCTCAAAAGATTTTCATGCACCTTCTTGATATTTGCTTCCCTAAGCATCTCAGTATGCAACAGAATAAAATAAACATGTAATAGCCAACGTCATTAGAGCACCATTTTCGAAATCTCAAAATATCTCCATCAAAATTGACACAAATGAAACCAAAGATGCCATTCACTACATATCCAATTGGTCAACAACAGATTGAAAAAGGCAGCACAAATGCATACACAAATAGATTAATCACAGCGGAAAATAAATAAAATTTGGTGGCATTGCATATTACATTCATGACAAAGATGCGATTAGTATATCTCCTAGGTCCTAAACAATCTTGTCGAAGTACACCTAAACAGACAGAATCAAATCATAAACCACCACGATTCAACAATTAAATTTCAGTTCATCCGCACTGTGTTCGACGGGGAGGAGTCGGTGATGGGAGGCGTCGCGCTGGGCGTCGGTGATGGGGAGGCGTCGGCGATGGTGCTGCGCCGGCGAGGGGCGGGTCGGAGATGGGGAGGGCGACGGGGAGGAGTCGGCGATGGGAGGCGTCGACGACAGGGGCGGCGTCGGCGATGGGGAGGCGTCGGCGCGGGGCGGCGTCGGCGATGGGGAGGTGTCAACGAGGGGGCGGGGTCGGAGATGGGGAGGCGTCGACGAGGGGGAGGAGTCGGCGATGGGGAGGCGTCGACGACGGGGGCGGCGTCGATGATGGGGAGGCGTCGGCGCGGGGGCGGAGACGAATACTAGGGTTTTGAGTGCGTGAGTGGAAGAGTGGAGAATGACAGATCTGCAGAGTGCGCATTTTATAGGTCACCCATATCACAGACGGTTCTACATAAGAACCGTCTGATATAAAAATATCACAGACGGTGCGTAAATAGAACCGTCTGTGATATTAATTTATCACAGACGGTTCTATATTATAACCGTCTGAAATAGTTCATATGGCGACGGTTATGTAACAAAACCGTCGTGATATTAATTTATCACTGCATCGTCCTATATTTGAACCGTCTGCGTGATGAAGATTTAAACAGACTCATTGCTATGTTAAATCCAAAAGTTTGGCCTTCTTGACATAATGTATAATCGTATATGGAATTGTAGATGAAGCAATATCGGTAAAGGAAAGAAAACTATATTACATAAATCGATGCATATATACACAAAGTTGTTTTTAATTTCAAGCATCTCATTACAAACAACTATATTATCTTCTAGAGTACACTTGAAATCATAACTCCACTTGCTTATTCTTTTGTATAAAAATTAGCCCTTCATGATGATCGACGCGTGCGTAGCTAGCTTCTTCGGGTTGTTCTTCTGGATCGTGATGCTCGTTAGATAGGAGGCAACTCTTCGAATTGATTGTATTCTTCCTCATCTACTACATTCTCTACTCCGACAATCCTCCTTTTTCCCTGAAGAACTACATGTCTCTTCTTATTGGACGGGTCGATTACATAGAATACTTGAACAGCTTGGTTAGGGAGTATGAATGGTTCATCTTGGTATCCGACGCGTGCGAGGTCAACAGTAGTGACACCGTACTTGTCAACCTTCACGTGCTGGAGGTGGACCCAACGACACCTAAATAAGGGGATCTTGAATAGTACATAGTCAAGCTCCCAAATATCCTCTATGAACCCATAGTAGGAGCTCCTCGTTGACCCAACGGTGTTGAACGCATCTATGCGTACACCGCTGTTCTGGTTTGTGCTCTTCATGTCCTGATCTCTCGTGTAAAATGTGTACCCATTTAAGTCGTATCCTTTCCATGTTACAACTGTAAATGTTGGCCCTTTTGCCAACCATGTGAGCGTATCACCTGAAGAGGTCCCAGTGATGGGTCGCTCCTTCAGCCATCTGTTAAACTGAAGGTTATGCTGTCTCGTGATCCAAGGCTCTTGCCGCGTCGGATTCTCTTGCCGCAGCCAGTGCTTATGCTCGTCGATGTACGGGGACACTACAGCCATGTGTTGCAAAACCGTGAAATGAGCTTGAGCATAGGAAGCCGGATCAGACGTGATTGCTTTCCTTCCGATGGTCCCGAAGCCCTGGAGTCTCCCCTCATGGCGAGATCGAGGCACACCTATTGGTTCGACCTGAGCCATGTAATCGACGCAGAACTCTACGACTTCTTCGGTTGCATAACCTTCGACAATGCTACCCTCCACGAGATCGATTTCAGACGTAGGACTTGAGAATCCCCATATACCTCTCGAATGGGTACATGCTACGAGGAACACGGGTTCAAGATATCTTTATCTCTCACAAGGTGAACAACGAGATGGACCATGATATCGAAAAATGACGGAGGGAAATACATCTCAAGATTACATAGAGTCATCACCACCTCCGCCTGCAGTGCATCTAGTGCTTCGGGATCGATTACCTTCTGAGCAATTGTGTTAAAGAAATAACACAGCCTCGTGATTGTCTCCCGAACCTTGACTGGCAAAATACTTTTAATTGCCACAGGGAGCATTTGTGTCATCAGCACATGACAATCATGAGACTTCATGCCAACTAATTTCAAATCTTGCATCGAAACAAGTCTCTTCATGTTAGAGGAGTAACCGGACGGAACTTTCACACCATGCAAGCACTGGCACAATTCAGTTCTCTCGGCCTTAGACAAAGTGTAACAAGCAGGTTCGCAATATGTTCGGCCTGTATCTGTCTCTTTCGGTGCTAACTCAGGTCTTATGCCCATATCGACCAAGTCAAGGCGTGCATTGATACTGTTCTTTGATTTGCCTTTAATATTCAATAAGAGACCAATCAAGCTATTACAGACATTCTTCTCCACGTGCATCACGTCGATGCAGTGCCGAACTTCTAGGTGCCCCCAATAAGGTAGGTCCCAAAATATTGATCTCTTCTTCCACGTGCTCTTCTCACGGGACCTCGATTTACGCCTGTTTCCAAACGCAACATCCAAATTCTTAACCATATCATGGATATCTATCCCACTTAAAGGCTTTGGAGCTAAACCGTCTTCGTTCGTTCCATCAAATTGTTTTTTCATTTTTCGGTATGGGTGATTCCTCCGAAGGAACCTACGGTGATGCATGTAAGCAGTTTTGCGTGAGTGATTCACCACACACTCTCGGTATTGTCTAGCGGTGAGTGCAGTGCTTTGGTCCCTTTTGTACTCTGGCCTGATAGGTTACCAAGGGCAGGGTAATCATTTATGGTGCAGATTAAAAGGCAGTGCAAAGTGAAGTTCTCTCGTTTGTACGCATCCCATACCTATACCCCGAGAACCCATAGTGTTTTCAGATCTTCCACCAATGGTGCTAGGTACACATCAATATCGTTCCCAGGTTGTTTCGGTCCTTGGATAAGTACAGACAACAAAATGTACTTCCGCTTCATACACAACCAAGGAGGAAGGTTGTAGATACAGAGATTCACGGGCCAAGTGTTATGCCGGCTACTCATGTTACCGAAAGGATTTATTCCATCTGTACTCAATCCAAACCTTATATTCCTCGGATCCTCACCGAATTCTTGAAACCTCCTATCGATGTTTCTCCATTGGATGGAATCAGCAGGGTGCCTTAGCATTCCATCGTTCTTACGCTCCTCCGAGTGCCAACGCAACAGTTTTGCCTCATTTGGGTTCGCAAACAAACGCTTCAAACGAGGAATTATAGGCAGATACCAAGCCACCTTAGCGGAGGTCCTTTCATCACCAGGTGCCCTCACCGTCATCATCCGAATGACTTACGCTTGTACGGGATCGTTGCACAGGACATATGTGCAAGTTCGCGTACTCTTGGCGATACAGGATACAGTCGTTCGGACATGCATGTATTCTTTCTACATCCATTCCCAAGGGACAAAGAACCTTCTTAGCTTTGTAGGTGGTTGTCGGCAACTCGTTTCCCTCGGGAAGCATGTCCGCCAATAAACGTAACAGCGCTGTGAAACTCTTATCGGACCAACCGTTGCTTGCTTTCAATTTTAGCAGTTCAAGCACGGATGACAACCTTGTGTATTTCAACTTGTAGCCTGTGAACAAAGGTTTCTCCGAGTCCTCCATCAAGACCCAGAATTTACCATATTCTCTATCATCACGGTTGCCTTCTACATCACGCAGCATCTGATTCAGATTATCTTCTTGCAACCTATCCTCATCGGAACCACAATCGATATGACCTCCGACATATCATTGACTTCGTCGACCATGTTAATACCTGCTTCCTGTATCTCCTGCTCTTCACCGTGACTGGTCCAACATGTATACCCCGTTTTGAAACCCCTCATAATCAAGTGTGCTTCGATCTGCGCAAAGTTTCGAAACATCTTCAGATTCTCACAGTCAATGCACGGACAAGACATAAATTGCCCCCCTTATTAAACATATCCTCTTCTGCAGCTCTTCTAAAAGCGGAGACGCCATTCATATACTCGGTACTCACACGGTTCTTAGTGTACATCCATCTTCGGTCCATCTACGCCAAGCAATACAACATTTAGTGTTAATGCAATTAAAACCCATTACTACCCTTACAAAGAAAGAACACATGAATATCTACAAGCTAAATCTAAAAAATCATCAAATTCCATTCTTAATAAGGTAGATCTTGAATATACTGCAATTAGACACCGTTACTAACCTTAGATCACCAAAATCAAATGGATCCTCAATCACCTTTCGAAATCAACGGCCTTCTTTTACCCAATCGCCACACGGCCCATTGTACCGCACCAAATGAAAATAGATCCCGAAACCCTAAAAATGCACCAAGTAGCTCGGGCCTCTGTATTTTATACAACCGATAGAAATCTCGGACAGTTTTATAGAAAACCCGTCAATGATAAACATAGAAGTACAGACGGTTTTATAATAAAACCGTCTGTGATATATGACAGACGGTTTTAGTACAAAACCGTCTGGGATAATATGTGATATTACAGACGGTTTTATGAAAGAACCGTCTGTGATATATTCCCAGACGGTTTTGAATTAAACCCGTCTATGACATGGATGTATATCACTGACGGTTTTTGTAGAGTACCGTCTGTGATAATTTCACTGACGGTTAAAGTATAAAACCGTCAGTAATATTATTTGTCACAGACGGTTTCTCAGAACCGTCTGTGCTGAGGCGTCTAATATACCCCTTTCTGTAGTAGTGTCCTAGTTGATAGGAAAAATGAAAAGAGTAAATACGAGTTTGTTTGGTTGATTGTGTTGTTTTTCTCGCTTGCCCTCGACCATCTTTTATAGCTTATTGGCTGATTTTATCATTCTCCGATATGTTGTCCACCATGATCCGTACCGGTCTTTACTAGGATAGAAATCTCCAAGTTTAGATCTATATTGGTTATAATTCCATCTTTAATTTTTCCTTTCTTTATCCAATATTGGCTAAAATATCCCTTTATCCTTAACTTGACAATTTGGCCGTGCCTTTCCAAATTCTAGTGCAAACAAGTAGTTAATAAGTTTAAAATTAAAATAAGTCCATTTTAAGCGGAAAAAGCTAACAAGGCATGGCTCGACAGTGATTTCACTTCTATAGAAAGGTCAATATAAGACACTACATCACAGACGGTTTTCAAAAATCGTCTGTATTAGCGCTAATCACAGACGATTTTGCACCACGACCGTCAGAAGCTATATGATGTGCTAAGAACCGTCTCTGATAAGCTAACATCACAGACGGTTCTAGCTATGAACGATCTATGATATATCACAGACGGTTCTTAGATAGAACCGTCTGTGATGTTGGCTTATCACAGACGGTTCTTTAATATAACCGTCTGTGATATCACCCCCTTAGTATAAATAGGTCGACCCTCGCAAAGATCGTTCAGTTATACGTAAAACTCTCCAGCGATCAAAACCCTAGCCGACGCTTCGTCTCCGGCCGTGCCGCGCCTCCCCTCGGCCTCGCCAGCGCTGCCAGCCTTAGCACCTCCCTGGTCGGAATCTCCCCCAAGCGGCGCCTCCCCTCGACCTTGCCAACGCCGCTAGCCTTAACATCTCCCTGGTCGACATCTCCCCCAAGCGGTGCCTCCTCTAGGCCAAGGTCAATTTTTCCTTCTCTGAGCCGTCGCCCCGCAAGGTACGTACCAATCCCACCTAAAATCCTAGCATATGTTCCATGGCGAATCCCACTAGGGCTATTGTTTTTCCTTCAAATATTGTTCAATGGCGACCGATGAAATGAATGAGCTATTTGGTCAAGATGGAGCACACATATCGCTTACATGCATCTTCTAGAATCTATATATATGCAGAATGTGTCTCGTGACAAGAAAATATTGAACGTAGAAAAAAATATATTTGTGACATGCGCGAAACATATGTCAAGAGCATTTGTGAGATGAAAAAATACATTTGTGAGATGAAACATGTGCCATCTAACTAGAGAAGGTTATTCCATTTATTGAGAAAAAAATACATGCATTTTACTGTGTCAAGAGCATAATATGCTCGTCACATTGCTCTTACATTAACCAGAGCTTTTTTTTGTCTTTGTAAAGCATGTGGTGTTCATGGATATATAGATACTACTGTATGTAGTTCTTTTTATTAGTCCCTATCCTGTGTATTAATAAATATGCTCTTCTATAGTTAACTTATGAATGAATGAGCATCGATGAGTCATCATGTTATACGTACAAGTATGCTCTCTTTATTTCTATATGTTTTTGATCCAAATTAATTGAAATCTGATTTGGTAAAATAGACGACATGGAAAAGCTGTTGAAGCTAAACAAAAACGAGGTGGAGATCGAACAACTGAAGGGCAAGTCTGAGTTAACAGAAATGATTTATGAGATGAAACAAGAACTGGAAAACAGAGATGAAAAATTGGAAGCTATTGAATCTCTTAACACGACACTTATCATTAGGGACCGCAAGGCGAATGCAGAGCTGCAAGAAGCTAAAACTAAGCTTATAGAGGTAATATGAAGGGTTATAGTATTGAATTCGATGTTGTTACTGTACTTAACAACATGATCGCTTTTAATTTGTAGGGATTGAGAGATATGACTAAATGTCAATCAGTTATTGGTGTCAAACAAATCGGCACTATACTGGAGTTGTGGAGCTTTAGAGAGAACCGAGAAACCTCTATTGCAGAAGCTATGGCATATATGATGGAAGACATGAAAAAACTATAAGGTTTTCTTGTCTTGAACTACAAAATAATGTGGTTTCTAGCTGAACACTTGTTGACATTTGTGGTATATATCATATTTTGTTAATGTATTGTTACATGAATTATGAAATATTTTGTTATCATATTTGTAGTATCATATTTGCGGTAAGATCTTCTTCTTGTCTTGCACTATGAAATAATGTTTTTCCTTTAACTCTCTTGGCAGAAATTCTATGATTAGTATCTAATGTTCAAAATTTTATTCTCCTTAGATATTTATGCAATGACATTTACAAGACACAACCAATTATATATTTTGCAATTCAATATCAAAACATCTTAGATGTATTGACTGTGGTACTCTAGATGCAATTGCTTAGGATGCCTCAATACATCTAGGATGTTTTGATATTGAATTGCAAAATATATAATTGGTTGTCTTGTAAATGTCATAGCATAAATATCTGAGGAGAATAAAATTTTGAACATCAGATATTAATCATGGAAGTTCTACCAAGAGAGTTAGGGGAAAAACCATATCACAGACGATTCTATTTAAAAATAGTCTGTGATATAGTATTACAGACGGTTGTAATTAAAAACCATCTGTGATTACTTATCATCAGAGACAGTTCTATCATAGAACCGTCTAAGACAAATGATTATCACAGACGGCTCATAGACAGAAACCGTCTAAGACAAATGATTATCACAGAAGGCTCAAAGATAAAACCGTCTCTGATATCAGGGGCAGATCTACAGGGTATGCCGGGTGGGCCGTGACATACCCTGTAGATTTGGCCCAACTCATACATGATTCTCGTCATAATCTGTTACAGTAACCTTGAACGATTTATAAATTTTGATCCGTAGGTCCGATCGTGCTAATTCTTTTTTAGTTAGATGCGTATTGGAATCTAGTTTATTCTGTTCAAATTTTAGGTCAATCCAACGGTTGGATCCCTGAGAATTAATGATTTACCAAACACATCTACTCTGTTTTGTTGAATACGAAGCAATTATTTGAGTCTGAATTGGGGTGAATTTTTTGTAGATCAAAAATTTGATTTTAACTTCCGCGCAATCATTCACCCCCATCTGATTGCTAGTTTAGTATAATTCGATCCTACACATATACTTTATTTGACTCCTACTATAGATGACATAGTTATATCATTATTTATTGCTTATCTTAGTTAGTATTTTAACCACTCAATGGACGTATTTTATTTGCATGGTTTTTAAATTATGTAGAGGAACGGAGACATTGCATATTTTTTTTCGGAAACATGCAGCAAAGAAGGCTGCTATTGCTTCACCTCCTCCCCCGTCACAAGCTGCAACATTAAGCGAGATATTTTCTTCAAAGTGGAAGAAGATGATATAATCAAGGGTTTTATGGCAATTAGAAGGCGTAGACCGAACAAGAAGAAGCAATATTATAGGTATATAAGCTTCTTTTAAATATATCATCTTGTTTTTAAATATTTTTTTACTTGTATACCGAATTGCTCAATAAATTTTAAATTGTTTACCGAATTATTATTTGATCGGCATACCATAGGTTTAAATCCTAGATTCGCCACTGTCTGATATTAGTTTTACTGACGGTTTGGAAACCGTCTGTTATGTGTATTCTTATCACTGATATATTTTTATAAACGGTTCAGAAAACCTTTAGTGATGAGGTTTTTGAACCGTCTGTGATGAGCTTTTGTGTAGTAGTGTTTGTTACCTTAAATTTCAAGTAATCACTTAAAAATAAAATAATTTACATTGAAATATATCAATTTTGAAGGAAGTTTGGTAATAACTCCTCAATAGCCAGTACTAGGAAGCAGCAATTGGTTGTTGATAAGGACTGTCTGACAGAGGAGTCTAGGGGAAGGAGAAGACCGAAGCGGTGGCTTTTTCTACGCAAGTGGGGGGAGGAGACGACTCTCAGGTTTCTCTGCTTCGCGCCTCCCTCTGTGAGCGTTACCAACACACAGAAAGTGTTGTACCTGCCAAGGATAGAAATCTCAGCAGAATTTTGAGATATCCCGCTGAGATCGTGGTTTTCAGAGGTGGTTAGTAGGAATGCCAGCCGAACTGAAAAATTTTAAAAAAATTGAATTACTACAGTAATCTCATTTTCTCGACGAGATCTCGCTATTTTCGCCTAGTATATCAGTTTCTTGACCCTAAAATTCAAGTTTGATGCCCGGATTTGATCGGATTTAGGTGAATAACCCTGAAAAAAGTGATCTTCTACGATAATTTGTCGAAAAACTTTTTTTGAGACATTTTAAAATTTTGGCAGAAATACTGTCAGATTTTTATAAAATTGTAGATTCTTTTTCATGCTATGAAAAAGTTATGATACCATATTAACAAGGCTAGGATCATGCAGAAAGTTTTTTAAAATATTTTTACTTCATCTGTTATATTTAAAAAATAAAAAATAGAATTAGTTTAAATGTGGTAGTAACCGTGTCGGAATTTTATAAATTTTCTCGAATTTCATCATGATCTAAAATTTTTATGAGAGCTTAATAATTTCCTTAGAACCTTTGTGTAAAAGTTTAAAAAAATTTAAACCTGTTTTCGTTGCTCATTTAAAAATTGTAAACGGTACAAGCACGCATGTGAAGTCCGAAAACTGTGAAGTACCACTTTCACTTTTTTGGGAATTTTTTAGGTTTGATCATAATCTAAAATTTTTATGGGAACACTTGGATGCTTCATGACTATCCATAAAAAATTTTCATAATCCTTGCATGATCAGAACTATGGAAAAAAGCTTAAAACAAGTGCCAAACTTTTGACGCCACCACTAGGCTAGAGCTGCTGTTCCGTAACAACACTGAGGTTTTAAATATAAATCATTTGCATTGCCTTTAATACATACTCAATCATTCACTCCCTCACTCATTTTACTCTCACTCACTGACTCAACCAGCTCCACCCGGGAGGCCAACACTGCGCCCTCACCGTCGCTGGCGTTCTCTAGCCAAAATCCAGCCATCTTCGGCCAATTTCCGGCCTTCTCCGGCCATAAAACATCAAATATCGGCCGCAACTATCGAAATCTCGGTCATTTTTGGTGAGCTTTCGGTCAGACTACCGAGAGACGAGGTAACGAAATTTCTTGTTTAGTTCATTTCGATTTACAATAGGAGTTGCTGTGTGTGTTTTATGAATCAACTTGTTAGTCACAGCAGTGTTAATATTACTTTCAATTGTCCACAGGTGGGAAGAGCCTTCCAGATTGGGCCGAGTACATGATCAGTGACACGCACACAGGGAAGAAGAAGTGTGCTACCAACGCTGCCGCCGCAAACATGCTAGCAGGAGCTTTAGGCGGGTTGGTGAAGTTATTGGGCAGCTAGCGTGCTAAGGGAAAAGGAAAAGCCCGAAGTGATGATGAGCCTGATGTCGGCAGTGACGATGATAGTGATAGTGACAGACTCTCCCGACGATGATGGAATGGACCATAGGCGGTATTCTGTGCGCCTCCATTCACAGCCACAATCACCGGTAGGATCGCAATAGGGGGGTAGCGCTCCGAGGAGGGGCTCACAGAGGCAGACCTATAGTACGGGGAAGGGTGTGTTGAGTGGTGGGGGTGGGCGGCAGGCAGCACAAGCCATAGGATGACGCAGGCTCATGGTGTAGCAGCCAGTCTTTCAACCATTTGGGCTTCCCAATTGAACATAGTGGGTACAGTTCAATGACCTATGGATGGGATAAGGGTAGGTATGGTTACAGACATAGTTATGACGGATCGAGCATATCTTTGCCGTTTGACTACACTGATCCATACTCCTATCCATATGCACGACACACATTTGTCAAATAACTTCACCAGTCAGAGAATTATAGCGGCTGGATGGCTCATTACAAACATTGGAAGTCTGTCTACCTACCATAGGACATGACTTGGGAAGAATACAAGTAATTGCACAAGAGGAGTTATCACGAGGTTATTGTCGATAACGAGGAGGTGGAGTTTGCACCACAGGTGTACTACTACCCGTAGGTATGTGATACAAATATACATTGATTTTTTGTGATGCAAATATGTGATAAATTGTGGTATGTATCAATTTTATTTCATGCCTATTAATTTTCATGCAAATATACATTGATTATTTCCAATTGTGACTCTCAAAATCCAAATTTCAGTAGAAATACTGTCGAAATTTCTAACTTTACAGATAGATAATCATCTAAAAATTTTACGACAAGATTAATGACGCATCACGACCATCCAATCAAAATTTCAAAAATTTCTAACGTACTTTCAAGCATTTTCCATCAGGACATCACCATTGTACGAATTTTTAAAAATCCCTCAAGCTTCACCATCAGCTGAAAATTTTATGGAAATAAATATTCATGATATGTTCGTATCATGCACAAAAAATCTCAAAAATTTCTAACGTGGTTTGTCCTATTTTTCATTCGGTTCGAAATTGTCAATCTGCGTTTTATTAGAACAGTAGCAATGTTTGAATTTTTAAAAATTTGACAGGCTTCATAATTATCTGAAATATTTATGGTAACATCATCAATGTGTCAGAAACCTCTGGAAACAATTTGAATTTTTTTTGACTTCGTTTCAACCGGATTTCGCTCTGTCTAATTTAGCCGAGACGAGATCTCAGCAAAACCGTCTGAAATCTCACTTTTACAGGTTAAAAAAAAAACGGATTTGAAATTCCATTTTTGCGTTTCGTCCGGAATTATTCCAAAATTTTGTTCTCCGATCAACTCTAAGATTTGAAGCAAAAACGAGAATTTAAACCTCGTACCTAGTACGATTTGGTGCTTGTTGCTTGTGTCTATCCGATCCAATTGAGACCATACAGTTGTTTCAAGATAAAGATCAGCATTGCAATACAACATGAAAGACGACGGACAATCAAAATCAGTTGTTTTTCTCATCGGAATTATGGATATATGTGTCACAGGCTAGGTTACCAATTTTGTTTTCGGACCACATCTTAGAGACGATCGAAATCCAAAATTTTATAATTTATATATATATATATATATATATATATATATATATATATATATATATTAAAAAATTTCACATGTATTTCTATAAAAAGGTATTACAATTGTTTAAAAAAATTATGGTTCGAAAACCAATAAAAAAGGCATCATCTTGATTAAAAGTTCGAAATCTTGTGGAGATTTACTAAAATTACTGTTGCAAAACTGAAATTTTAAAAAAGAAATTATTCTCAACTAATATTTTTTGATATCTCAGCGAAAATTGTAACCCTCATCGTGATTGACTTGCTACGGAAACGCATCGTAGGCTCCGTGACGATGGGTTTGGCCGTTTGGGTAGGGCTGCCTAGGAGCACAGCGCCGCGTCTTGTGGCTACGGAGTTGACGAGGGGTTGGCGCGGCCGGGCGTGGTGTGTCGTACAGTCGTACTGCGACTCGCGGTTGGAGCCCTAAAGAGAGAGAGGATCAGTGGCCGACACGGATGCAGCAAAGTCCATCGTAGTCTTGTGCCGCCTGTACGAAGATAAAAGTTGGCACCTCATACTGTGAGGTTGCGTTTAGTTGTTTGTACTAAGTGGTATATGTATAAAATAATTTAAAAAAAAAATTATCTATGTGTTTGGTTATTTTAATGTAACCGTTTTATCTTAGATGATGAGATATAAATTTGAGGAATATTCCGTATAGATGCTGAATCATTTTATTCAGCAACAACAATATTGGAACCAAATGATACAAAATCATCCTATCCCATTCAACTTCATTCCACCAACTAAACACACATTTAAGAGATGTAATCGGCTGGGATTAGATAAAATCAAATGCGGTTGTATAGTAGGCACGTGATCACGTCTATATCTAAAATATTAGATGTATCTTGTATATGCCATATATTATCTCCCGTCATAAATAATTAATATTTTAAAGATGGATACAGTTTTAAAAATGTGGTTTTGATCATTAACTTTTGTTATAATATAATTATAAAACTCAATAAACTTATAATATTCTCAAAGTACTTTTCGAGACAAATATATACATATTTTTTGATGTATACAACATAAATATTTTAAAATATATTAATAATTAATGTTTGGAAAGTTTCATTAATGTATATCTAAAACAATAATTACTAGGTAGGGACGCCGCGCTGTGCGAAAAAAATTGATCCGATTTTTTTAAAAAAACCATATTTTCGTTCTACACACCTTTTTTAAAAAAATACTAGCTGGGTAAGAGCCAGCAGCGAATTTGCGTAAACGGCACGCGAAAAAATTTGATCCGACTTTTTTTTTCTGAAAAAACATAATTTCGTTCTTCTCGTTTTTTACCAAAAAAAAGTATTTTCGTTCTTCGTGCCTTTTTTTAAAAAAAATTAGCTCGCTAGGAGCCAGAAGCGAATTTGCATAACCGGCACGGAAAAAATTTTGATCTGAATTTTTTTCTTCTGAAAAACATAATTTTGTTCTCCTCGGCTTTTTTAAAAAAAATTGTCTGGCTAGGAGCAATAAGCGAATTTGTGTAACTACGATTTTTTCTGTAAGGACCCACTCGAAATCTCTAGGTTAAAAATTGGTTGTATAGTCTAGGTTTAAAGAACAGGCGTCCGTGTCGAATTTGTGGTAGCACGGATTTTTTTTTTACAAAATAACTGGACTTAAACGTAATTTCAAATCGTTCGGGTTGGAAGAACCGTTGCCCGCGTGAAATTTGTGGAACCACGGGGTCTTTTTTGCAAAATAACCGATAGAAGGACTTGTTCGCAATTTTGGAATCTTTCGAGTCGAAAGAATCGGTGACCGTTAGTGATTTCGGAATTTTTAGGATCCTTTCTGCAAAATAAACAATAGAAGGACTTATTCGCGATTTTGGAATTACCAAAGGACTTTTTCGCGGGAAAGAGGACGTGGCACAGCTGGCCTTGCGCCATTTCTTTCCAACGTAAGATATAATAGGTACGTTTGCGCGGCGGCACGCCGCCCCACGCAGACGTGTGACGCTGCACAAAGACGATTTTCTCATAGAAGGAAAAAACTGTAGGGAAAAAAATCAAAGAAGTTTGGAGGGTCTTTTTGCAAAAAGCCGCTACCACCAAAAAAATGCACATCGACTAAAAAATTAATATGGGACCGCCGCTCCCCGCGTAAAAAATGGTTATTTTTTCACGTAAAAGGACTAAACGTAATTTCTATTTTCGAAAAAGGACCTGAGCGTAAGGTTTAAAAAGGCAAAAAGGACGTAAACGTAATATCTAATTTTTTTCTGGAAAAAGGACCTAAACGTATTTTTTTTGGACCCGAGCGTAAGGCTTAAAAAGGCAAAAAGGACGTAAACGTAATATCTGATCTTTTTCTCAAAAAAGACCTAAACTTAATTTTTTTTCCAAAAAGGACTTAAACATAATATTTTTTCGCCGGAAAAGGACCCAAACGATTTTTGTTTTCCCGGCTCGGCTCGAGCCTCGAGCCGAGCCGGCTCTCCATGGGCTCAAATTAACCAGAGGCGTTCAAAACTCCCAAGTTGAATAGAGGTACGTATATATTATTTATGACTGGAGAAGAGAGTAATAATACCTTATACACCTTTATTTAATAGAGGAATGTATTCACCCTCCTTGTGAGGTCCTTCCCCAACATCTCATTGAGGATACACCAAAATCTCCAAGCCACAAAGCTGGTGGACGAGATGAGGACTGTGGTGGTTTCCATGATGTTCGGCCACCGAAGTGTGGCAAGCAGCAAGGATTCAAATTTCGTTTCCGGATGAAATCTCGCTGGTGACCAAATCCGAAATCTCACCGAGATCTCGGAATTTCAAGTAAATCTCAGACGAAATTCAAAAACAAAAATTCAAATCAGTTTTTATTTCTACGTGGAAAAATGAAATTTTGGGCGAAATTTCCTAAATCTCCGTGAGATTCCAGAAATCTCGACGAGATTCCCGAAATCTTGGCAAGATTTGCCAAGATTTCGGTGAAATTGCACCAAGCGAAAAATGGCTCAAACGATATTGACAAAATTTTAAATTTTTTTGTGGTGGTTCGTAACACATTAGTGATGTTTTCATAAAAATTTAAGATGATTATCAAATCTAAGGAAGTTTTAAAAATTCAAATATTGCTACTATCCTGATAAAACGATGACCGACAAGTTTGAACCGAATGAAAAATGGAACAAACCATGTTAGGAAATTTTAATAAATTTTGTGCATGGTTATGATGCATCACTAATGTTTCCATAAAAGTTTTAGATGATGATCAAGATCCATGAATTTTTTAAAATTCTGACAGTGCTACTGTTCTGATAAAATCCTTACCAACAAATTTCAACTAAATGAAAAATGGTTCAAACCAAGTTAGAAAATTTTGAAAATTTTTGTGGATGGTCTTGATGTATCATTAATGTTTTTATAAAATTTTCGTATGATGATCAAGCTTCAAGAAGTTCCAAAAATTCTAACAGTGCTACGTCCTGATAAAAGCCTAATGATGAATACATAGATTTGCTCTAGCAATAAAAAAGCTTTAAATTTTTTGAAAATTTTACAGAAGGGTTATAAGGAAATGATTTAGATCTCATTAAAATTTTGAATCATGATCACGCACCAGTGAAATTATAAAATTCATACAATGGCACTGTACCATTTATGTACTTTATGTTTTTATATTTTTTAAATATAACAAATGAAGTTCAATGCATACATAGATTTGATTGAGTAAACAAAAAAATTTGAATTTTTTTATAATTTTAGATAATGTTACTGAGGAAATTATTAAGCTCTTCTTAAAATTTTGGATCTTGATCACACTGAAGAAAATTTATAATTAAACTTCTGACAAGGTTATTGTCCCAATTATGTTCATTATGTTTTTGATTTTTTAAAGATAACACATGAAGTTCAATTACCTTGAAATTTCTTTTGTATGATCCTACACTACTAAAGATAGTACTATAAATTTTTTAGATCGTGATCAAGCATTTAAAATTTTATAAAATCTGACAGTGTTTATGTCAAAATTTTAAAATGTCTCAAAAATTCGGTTTTTCAACAAATTTTCATGGAAGATGACTTTCTTAAGGGTTATTGGATGAGATCCGGTCAAATCCGGCCATAAAAAGTCAAAAACCGACCAAAAAACCCGAGATTTCAGCGATATTTTGTGAAATGTCGCCAAAATTTCTGTAGCAATTTATTTTTTTAAATTTTGTTTATCTGGCCGGGATTTTGGATCTAGTCCCCGGCTGGAATCCGAAATCTCGGTTGAGATTTTGGATATTTTGGTGGGTTTTTATACCTTGGCAAGCAGCAGCTGTTCCGTGCAAGTCATTAGGTTGTACTAGAAATGCAACCAGTTCGAATTCGGTTGGATATTATTTTTTCGTATCTTAAAATGTTTTTTTATCAGACTCGGAGTCAGATACGGATAGCGTTGGATATAAATACGGCACGGATAATATTAATCATGAATTCGAAGCGAATACAGAGTAGAATTGATACGGTACCGAATATTTCTTTGTCGGATATCACATGAAAACAGATACCACATGTAGCACACATATGACAATGATTACCCAATCATATGAGTTCAACATGCAACATGATTATCACAATTTAATAAGTTATTTTATTAGGTAGTCCAATAAAGTTGCAAAAGTATCAAGTGTTCCTTTATGTTTTGCAAAAGAAAACCAGGTATTCACGTAACCAAGTAGAAGCATATTCTTGCATGTCAAGTTCTGTTCGCACTACTACAGGATGGTACATCACTCATCTGGGTCGGTTCTTAAGTCTTTAGGATGTAACATCCCAAAAATTCTAAATAATGAAAATATAAATATAAAAATTAGAAAATGAAATTGAATAGAATTTTTTTATTAGAATATCAAGAATGAATTAAAATATTATCTTCTATTTAAATATCTTGAAATCCAACCATAATAAAAGTGTGAGTTGCAAAATAAAACTTCAAATCAAACAAAATATGAAAATAAGTTGGAAATAAAAATTTACATTGAAATTCCAACTAATCTAAAGTTTTATTGAATTTTGGTTCTTAAGAGAATCTTTAATTGTACTAATTTCATTTTCTCTACAATACAAAACTTAAAGTACTATAAGAAATAAATTTCAACAATATAATATATTTATTGAATATTTTGATGAAATTATTTTGATTTTCTTGATTTTCCTTGATTTTTGTTCCAAAGGAAATTGTTTTTCATATAATCATAATAATAGATAAAGAAAAGAGTAAAAATTTTATACCAAAAAAATAAAAAAAATTATTTAAACATATAAAATTATTCCAAAATTAATTTTGGAAGTTAAGGATCATATCAAGATATTTTAGGAAGTTACAAGTCACATCAAAGCAATTAAGAGTGCAATTAATGAATTCTTGACTAGCAACAGTAAATTTGTCAGATTTAAATAAACATAATACTGCATTAATTCGACCTGAATTTTTTATATTATCTTCATTCTGGATCATCCCATGAACAGTAAAAATATCAGAAAGTAATGCTTATATTTTATAATTTTAAAAATTCGAAAACGGAAAGGCTGAAAATGTGGAAATGTCAATGTCAGCATTTTAATAAATAAAATATGACGTATTTGAAGATTAAAATTTTACAGGAGACTAATATGGCAATGAAGAATATTTTCAAAAATTTTCAATAATATTTCATAAGTTGTGAACTCCCAAATAAATTTAATACAGAAAACTGAAATCTGTGCGCAAATTACTGTCAGAATTGTTATAAATTCTACATGCATGAGATAATTCTAAAAATTTAACAGTACCTTCTAAACTATCTGTTGTAGACGTCATAAAATCTTCATTAAATTACCACCATGATTGCTAAATGAACCATTGAATGGAACCCAGCTCTGTTTGCGATAAGGATAGATGAGGTTTGTTTTGTGTCACTTCAATGAACAATGCCAAGGCCCACCTGTCATCTAGCTTCTCCACAGCCTTGCATGGCTCTAAAAGCTAGTGACCTCCCCTCAAGTGGCCATTCACCCTGAGCATACAAACCAAGCCTCACCACTGCTAAACCAAGACCACCGACGGCATCGTTGTGATCTCGGGGTTCCGTTTTGATCTTCACTTCTTCCTTCCCTCGCTTGGACAGGAGCCAGCCGAAACCACCAGAGGAGCCATCCATGGCGCCTGTCTGTGCTTCCTCTGTTCGTCCTGTCTAATACCCTATCCAGCATGAGGTAAACAAAAAAGTAAGCAAGTACCATTGATATCTCTTTACTGCCATGTCATGTAGGGTCAACTAAGTATGTGCTAAGTTAAGTCAGGTAGTTAAAAGGTAGAAAAGATATTTGATTATTATTATTTGATCTCCAACTCAAATTAGAAGATTAACCTCTGAATCAAATGTCCAGACCTAAAGCAAAATAGAAACTTGTTTGAGCACCTCATGTTTTCTTGCTGCAATGATAAGCATCTGTAACGACCCCTATTTTTACATACATGCAAAAATAGAAATCTAATGTGCATTCCGTACTAGTCCCATGATCGGTAGCTAGTACGCACATACACACCAATTGGAATCACAACCATACAACATATTATTAAGCGGAAGCTATTATACAAAGTAGATCTTACAACTCAGAGCATATAGCAGCAAAAGAAGCAAAGTCTTGTAGTGTGCCCATCCAAAACCCGCAGGCAATTGATAAGGCATAATCCCTAGAAAGATTCGATGAAGAAAATACCGTAACCTGCGACGAAAGGAATCCTCGAAGCTTCGCTAACTTATCCACCTAAAAACAACATATAAGCAAGGGTGAGTACTTTCGTACTCCACAAGACTTTAGCAAAACCTATAATATATGTAGGCCATTTCAATGGAGGCTACTACAGTTAATTTGCATAAAGCAGAATTGATAGTGTAAAATCAAGTTATTTGTAAACGGAATTTGTAAGAGCATGCATGTTGACTGATATGAAATAAGTAAAGCATAAGTAATACTCACAACCCTTCGTGAGCATCGAATAATCCAGAAATGGAATCCAACAATGTCGGCCCTTTAACATAAAGCAACACCTGCTAAAACAAGCTCAAACCAAAGCCCATTTTAGAAAATACAAAACCTTTAACTAGTGCAAGTTCACCAAGTTTCCCATGACCGAGGGGACGGCTAATCGATTAGATTTATACTCTGCAGAAGTGTACAACTTTACCCACAAGTCATGACCTTTCCTTTTTGCCACATGTTTCACGCACCTTTGGCGTTTGGCCAGAATGTTCATGACGAAAACCTTTACATTACCTAGGTTAACTTTGCACTATCCCGGGACGTTAAGCCCTCGCCATAGAAACAGAAACACACCCAAGACGTGAATCCATTCACATCACACCCAACACCACGTTTCTGTTCATGGCAAGGCGTACACCATTGCATTGGTATGTAGAAACCCCTACAAACAGACTTGGAAAGGAATGCCTGTGCAATCTCCCGCCTTCCATAAATGCAAAGTTAAACTAGATAACTTAATTGGTTTAAGGCTGCCCCATCCCAACACTTGTGGTTGTACGGATTATCACTACTACAAAATGGTACAACACTATCGCTTCATTTGTGTTGGTTCCTAACTTTTGAAGAAAAAACCGATTGTGATATGTGTATGTAATTTGTAATTTTTGGAAACAGGGTCATCACAATCGGTTCTGAGCTAGAACTGATTGTGATGAGGGGTGTCATCACAATCGGTTCTATCTCAGAACCGATACAGATGAGCTGCCCCTCATCTGTATCGGTTCTGAGCTAGAACCCATTGTGATGACACGCCCTCATCTGTGTCGGTTCTTTCTCCGAACCGACACATATGAGGGTGACCCTCATCAGAATCGGTTCTTTCTCAGAACTGACACAGATGAGGAACCCCTCATCTGTGTCAGTTCTGAGAAAGAACCGATTGTGATGAGGAGGTGTTATCACAATCAGTTCTAGCTATGAATCGATTGTGATGAGGGGCTCCCTCATCTGTGTCAGTTTTGAGTAAGAATCGATTGTGATAATACCACCTCATTACAATTGGTTCTATATCAAAACCGATTGTGATGACCCCGTATTAGCACAATCGGTTTTGGGCAAGAACCGATTGTGATGAGCCTCGCTAGGTTTCATTGTGTATTGTGAATGTGATATGCTTTTGTTGTGAATGTACATATATTTGGTAATGTTGTGTAATATTGTGTTAGATATTGCTAATGTGGACTATCTGTGCTTAAAGAATTGACTGTTTATATTGTGTAATATCTGTGCTGAAAAGAATAGATTATGACTGTTCATATTATATGTAATATCTATTTTATATAAAAAAATTTCAGAATCAAACTCTCACAAATGAGCATACTATAAATTATAGGCCAGAAACAAGGATTACACAAGCTATAATGAAAACAAATTCAAACTAGCAACGAACAATCGACGAAAACGGGTACCGAAACTTCAGAGGCTGTTTTGAGGCCTTAAACGTCGTTTTTTGGAGTCGACACTTTTTCCAAGCCTCGCGAAGAATTGGCGACTTAGACTTATGGATTTTCAAATCTATCTCTTCGTCCTCTTCGATTTGAGTACTCGTACGTCGAAAACGGACACCTTATGTAAAAGTTATAGTCATTTTAATGACAGGTGCTCGATTGTTATGTAGTATCTAATTGGTCAATCCAATCGGATCTTAATGAAAAGTGACACAAAAGGTGTAAATGCAGCTTGTTCATGATGCAATTTGTTCCTATGAAAGATTATTACAATCGGTTCCTGATCGAAACCGACACAAATAGCAAATTACTCATTACAATCGGGTTCCTTTAGAACTGACACAAATAGCATGTTCATTATTTCAATCGGTTTCCTTTTAGAACTGACAGTGATTACGAGTGACATTTGTGTCGGTTTTTTTGGAAACCGATAGTGATGTGTCTCTTAGTTGTGTCGGTTTTTTAAAAAAATCGATAGTGATTGTATTGTCATTTGTGTCAGTTTTTACTTGAAAACCGATAGTGATTACTAGTGTAATTTGTGTCGGTTTTTTTGGGAAACTGATAGTGATGTGGTTTTTAGTTGTGTCGGTTTTTAATCAATAACTGATAGTAATGGTTCTCTGTCAGTTCTGTCGGTTTCTTTTGGAAACCGATATTGATTTCTTGTCATTTCTGTTGGTTTCAGATATAAAACCAATTCTGATGTAGTTTCGTTGTGTCTATTTTCTTCAGAAACCGACACTGATAGTTTTCGGTAGCATTGCAAGATTTCATCCCCGCAGTTGCGTGCGCATTTAGTTTTGCTCCCCGCAGCTCTCCCGCGCGCACAGCTAGCCCTAACCCTCCCGGTCGCCCAGCCCACCATAAGCTATGACTTTCGACCCTCCCTCCACCGCGACTCCTCCCCCGACAGGTTTGACGACGCCTCGGCCACCTCCGACGCCATCCCAGCTTTCCCCGACACCTTGGCCACCTCTGACGCCATCCCTGTCGTCCCCGACGTCGTCCCCGCCATCCGCGACGCCTCGGCCACCTCCGACGCCATCCCCACCGTCCCCGATGCCTCGGCCACCTCTGACACCGTCCCAGATGCCATCCCCACATCTGAGTTATGGTAGTATCTTTGATTCAAATTACATTTTTGCAGATTCTATTGATACCCATCCTTCGTGCTGAAGCTATTCTCTATTCTTTCGAATCTACTCTAGAAATCAGGATAGGAGTAGCATTTGGAAGTGGTGGAAGCCAAGCAGTTCCTGGTATGGAGTTACCGGGTGTCTCAACATGGCTGGTGGGTTTGAGTGGGCCATTTAATTTAGTTCTTGAGATCTTTGCAGTTTCTTAATGTAATGGCAGCCATTGTGTGACGAAATTTGGAAGCTAAATTTAGTGGACATATCTAATGCATGCTTGATGAATCAAGCAGGTAAAGCTTTTGACTGAAACCATAGTGAAGACTATGGTTGAGCCTCGCCATCTCTATTTTTCTTTGCCATCAGTAGTTCTTAAGAAACGAGCAATTGGGGGTGTTCTTTCAGTTGCTGTTAACTGTCAGCCTTGTTCTAAAAGAATGGCAATTCTCTGATGAGTCGGTTACATTGAGCAATTCTCTGAGCAATGGATTGCAATCTTCTCTTGATGGATCACCAAAGGTTCAGTCCAGGATAGGAAGGAAGCTCAGAGTCACAATAGTCGAGGGTAGGGCCCTTGCAATAAATAGTAAATCTAGAAAACGTGATCCTTATGTGAAGTTCCAGTATGGGAAGGTTGTTGTTACCTTACTCAACTTTAGTTTCACTAACTATTCAGGTCAGACAATTTGGTATTCTAACCTCAAATTTTGTTAGGCTCTATACAGGACGAAGACGCTCTCTCATACAGTCAGACCAGTTTGGAATGACAAGTTTGAGTTTGATGAGATATCCTCCGCCACCTCTGACGCTGTCCCCACCGTCTGCGACGCCTCGGCCACCTCCAACGCCGGCCCTGCCATCCCCGACGCCTCAGCCACCTCCGGCATTTGGTAGGAGATTTAGAACACTTGGCAGATTCAGATTGAATATCTGATTCAGTATTGTATGCATATTGAAAACCCAACTTCCTGAAAGCTTCAGCTTGAATATCTGATATATCTTCTAAACAACTACATAAATTTTTCTGTTTATTCTATGTACAAAAATGCTTGTCTTTAACTATTGTTATCAAGTCCTGTCCATAATCAATTGTTGCTTTGTAGTTTGTATTGCCCGTATGAGTAGCTTGGCTTGAATAAGTTAGGTCATTTTTTGTTGAATATTGTTAATACACATCATTTACCCTTTTGTTATATATGTTCTCAGTGCACTGATATAAGTAATGGTGTCTCAGGTTGGAAAAAATTATGTGTAATGAGTGGAAACAGGACCTCATCACATTTTCTCAGTTTATTGAGAGAATGTGGTCACCTGATTGTTCTGAAAATCTAATGAGCCTAGCTAATAACATATGATGACGGAGCCTCTCCTCTACATAGTAAATGGAGGCTTCGCATAAGATTGGAATATTGCTCTCACCGCTAATAGGCTAGACTGTAACTACAAAGGCTACTAACAAAACCAGTCTAGAGAATGTGGAGAAGACAAGTGCTTCCATAGAAAGAATAGGGTTATACTACTATCCTTTTGTAGCTAGAGATATCTCAAGCTTACATGGCATGACACAACACTAGATGTCTAGAAATCGATTTTCTTTTTCTAGAAAAGTTGGAAAAGGAAAGAGATTAGTAACTGAATGGCATCTTTGGGTGGGTTAGGTCCATTCCATTCCAACTGAGCTACTTTTGTCCCTCCCCTTCCCTTTCGTTTGCAAATGAGAGTTTAATAATTAACACTAGAATCACGCTCTCGTTCTCTTAAAACTGATGAACAACAGCAAAAATGAACTCCATGTCAGGAACACTAAGCTCAAAATATATTGTAAGTTTTTGTTTAACTTCTATATGTGACTCTGTATGTACTAGCTTTTCTGAAGTCACCTGAGTTATTACCAACTAGTAAGTAGTATCTGAAGTATTCTGATATCTAAAGTTGAGTTAGAGAGTTGAGCTCGACTGTAGTTTAAGCAGGTTGTGACATGTCCCGTGGCTACTAGTCCATATGTGAACAATATTACATATGTGAATGCGATTGCATGTGTAATGACTGTGAAGCATGTTTGAGTTCTGTTTTGTGAACGAATGTGATATGTGTTGTAATAAAATATTTGTGTTATGTCAATGTGATATATGCATAATGTGTGCTATTGCTGAGTGAATGTGATATGTGCATACTATGTGAATTATGTGCTGATTGGGGGGTGAATTAAAAAACAGCACAACCCCTCATCTCTATCGGTTCTAAGAAAAAACAATAGAGATAAGGGGTCATCTCTATCGGTTCTTTCTAAGAAGCGATAGAGATGACCACCTTATCTCTATCGGTTCTTTAGAAGAAGCGATAGAGATGAGTGCGAGATGAGTGTGTCATCTCTATCGCTTCTTCTAAAGAACCGATAGAGATGATGGGGTCATCTCTATCGCTTCTTGTAAAGAACCGATAGAGATGACACACTCATCTCTATCGGGTAAGAACCGACTGTAATAGCGCTGCCTTATCTCTGTCTCATAACTTTGTGTCGCCACCCGAACCAACTGTGATGATAAAAAAGAACCGATTGTGATGTATATTCGTGTAGTAGTGTATCTTGGATCATACAACACTATGTTCGGTCCTTAATCCAACATGGGCGATACTCCACCCTACACTACATCCAAATCCCTCTGCACCTCCTGCTATTGTCAATAATTGCCCGCATCAAAACCATAGTTTTATTTTGGGTTTTTAATCAAAATACCCATAACCAACAGCTTCATTTCCAATATTTTCCATTTCTCAAGAAACAAATTTTGATCTGATCATCAACCTCATTAGTTTTAAAAGCATAGATAGAATGTAATCGCATATACCCATGATGACATTAAGTAATTGTCTAAGCTCAATCTATGGTTATCAAGGTACACATGTTCATACTTATCAAGGAAGTTTCATGAGACAACAGGTATAACTACCAACACCATAAAATAGCGGATTTACAGAAAGTAAACGCATGCATGAAACATTTTAATAAACACAATGCAAATTAAATTCTGGGATCAAGATGGTCAAAGGGGGTGCTTGCCTTGCTTATTTATTGCTTACGACGAAGATGCGGTCGCAGCTAACGGAGGCAACGACGGAGGATGGGACGTCAGATTCTACACGTCGATCAATCGGAAATATAGCAAATAATAAACTTCAAGAAGGGCAAAAAGAAAACAGACAGAGGATCAAATAAAAATTCACTGAAGAAAGCAGGAATGCTTTAGGGTTTGGATTGAATGATTTCAAGATCTCATGAATTAGATAATTACATATTCATATACTTAATGGCTTTTATTATAAACAAAACACGACTTCTTTTATAGATTAACTATTCTTGAGTTTCGAATTCAAGAGGCTAAAATTATGAATTCTTGTATTTATAACTTCGAATTATAGATGCTGAAATTATTTAGATTAATAGAATTAAGATATTAGTTAAAGAGTTATGTGTGAATAGCACTTAATTCCTTAAGTGATTTGCATAAGAAGGGGTTTTGAATCAATTAGATCTGCTAAGCTAGGTTACTAGATTTATTTATGGTTTTTAAGAAGGTTATGGTGATACAATTACATTAACTACAAATTTCTTCATCATTGCCAAGTTGTTTATTCATATTATGAAGTTCATAAAACATAACACTTTAGGTTATTTTGCTAACATGATTTACATGCAAAACATGATGAAACAAGATTATTTCTTCGAAAAAGGATAGCATATACTTTGAAGAACATATCTAAGCTAATTTCATACATTTTAGTGTTTAAACGAGATATAATATTCATTGTTGAAAAAGCTTATATGATATTAAAGGTTACGACGACCATAATACTTAAGGGTATTCAACTAGCAGGATTTATTTGAAAAGCAAGTTGTAAATAAAATATTTTTCTAGATTATGGTAGTACATATCCTGAATATCATTTCTAAACTGATCTTCATAATATTTGCATTTGGACGAGGTATTCTACGGGCTGCTAAAAATGCTTAAGTGTTTCTATATCTACTCGACAAGGATTCAGCTTTTGATATAAGTTTGCGATTACACTTTATAAGATAATTTACCCATTTTTTAGGCATAACTAGGGGACATTTCTAAGAACACTTTAAAGTTGATTTCATGATGATTGGCTTTTATCGAGATGTTTTCCATATAAGCGATCATTAGGGTCTAACAAGGACTTAGTTCAAATTTACACAAACATAAGATATTTTTGCATAGACAGCAAGAGCATTATTTTTCAAGGTTATAGGATTTGGCTCTCACAAATTTGGTGTTCATTTGTGAAAGTTATAGCTATTCAAATTTTACAAGTATTAATGCTTCAATTACTAAACGTTTACTGTTTTCTGTGGTAAACCTTAAATATTATTGTACATCTGGAATCCTTGTGATGCTAGGAGTATAACAAAACTGGTTTGGTGATTATTTGAATTCATTTGATCCATATTTTAACTATTTGATTTTCTATGCATATATATACATTTGCACTTAGGTTATTTTATATTTTTCAAGATAGTTCAAACCAAGTTTACTTCTTAATTATTTTGGTAAATTCAGGTATTATAATGTCATAATAATATTTATAAATCAATTTTTACTTATTCCACCTTTCTTTCATACAAGCTATGCATATTTGAATTTCTAGTGTATTAAATGAAATCTTTAATAGAAAATAGTTCAAAAATAAATGAAATTTAAATATTTTTATATATTTGAACTTCTGGAAGCATAAGTATTTCACTAAAATTGGTTTCATTCAATTCTAATTTTGTTTACAACATTTTAATACATAGCATATCTTTAGGCCTTTTATTCAAATTTGAGTTTCAAAATCACCCATTGATAATTTTCAAAATATTATTCCATATTCTGAAAGTATCTGTTTTTACATAAATATATAAATTTATTTCATTCAATTTGGAGTTATAATGCAAAATCTACAAGCATTTGAATTAATTTCGGTTTCTGAAAATTAAAGCGAAATTCGGAAATACGCTTTCACAGAAGGGAAAATGCCTTTACCGGTTTGGAATGATTTCAATTGCGCCGCTGACAAAGTGGGCCCACAGTGCAGTGACCGAAGAACAGAGCGAACTCTAGGGCTCGCCGGCGACGGCTCTACGGCGAAGCTCCGGCGAAGGGGAGGGCATCTAGAGCACAAGCTCAGCAAAGCACACCAGTGGGTCTCAACGCCGCTGGCGATGGCCAGAGCAGCGCGCCACCGGAGACCCGCGACAGAGAGAAGGGCGGCTCGCCAGGGATGACGACGAGTAAGGCTGGGCTCGAATGGGTGACGGATTAAGCTTCAGGGTACTACCTCAGTTCCATTTTGCCAGTTGATGAGATGGGAGGGTGGCCGAAATGGGCTACCACCGAGGGCCGTTTTTGGAGAAGAAGAATAGTAAGGGGGCGACGGGTTTTTAGTTGACGATTCCCAACTATTGTTGAGGGCTTTTGATTGCTATAGTTTACTGATGGTGAGGTTCAAAGGAATTTGGGAACGGTTCTCTGTGTTACGAGAATTACATTCGGCTTTGGAGCTTTCGGCCATGGCGTAAGCAAGGCAAATTTAGGCTCTCTGGCTAGATGGAAGCGAGAGGAGTAGAGGGGAACTGACGGGCGACGCTTCTACGAACCCAGGACTGGCTTTTATAAGTGGCAAAGGCGGTGATCGACATGGTTTGAACGGGGGGAGAAGGTTGCGGCTCGGTTCAGCGCTTGGCGCGCGATTTCAGCTCGGCTCAGGACGACGCAGGCTGGTCAGGGTATGGCGTAGAGCTCCTGAGGCTTGACGCAGACTCCCAAGGATGGACGTGGTGACAACTTAACGCTTGGCGGCGGGGAGCTCCAGAGACTCGGCGAGGAAAGGGCGCGCGAGACAGAGAGCAGAGGCTCGGCTGCGCGATGAAGAAGAGACGAGGCACGCGACTGGCAAGTGGGACCGGGACCACTGGGCAGAGGTTGAGCCCTTTTTCCGTTCTTGCCAACGAACGGTTACAGCTTCCGGCTGGCCCACACGTCAGTGAGAGGGGATGAGGCAAAGAGATAAGCATGGCCGAGACAAGCTGGTACACGCATTAAAACACCAATCTATTCACTGTAAAATTTTGTCAAACTTTTTGAATGAGGTCTTCTGGTAGTTTTCATCCTTCAATAAAATTTTCGGACCAAAATATCTTGTAATTAATTAATTAAAATTCTGACACTGTGCATTAGCCAGAATTTTCATTTCGGTATTTTATTTATTTAAGGGTTCAAATTGTATTGTTTATTTTTTAATTTTTTTAAAGAATTATAATTATGATAAGGATGTCTATATAAAAATTTAAATTCAAAATATTGGGTAATTATTTTATAAAAATTCTGACATGGTAATTTTCAGATTTTTTCAGCCCCTATTTTTGAATTTTTAGAAGGTCTAAGTGAAATGATAAATTCTTGAAATTTTTACCAGAGATAATTTATACCCTATGAGTGTTATTGTAATTTTTATGGATCCAGATAACCTTCGAATGTTTTACATTAATTCTGACTTACAGTGTTTCTAGTCAAAAGAGATATCACTCATTTTTTTTATTTATTTTTGTGTGTATAAAATTTTTACTTGTTGAATTTACTGACTTACCAGAATGTATAGGATTCCATGGTAAATTTTCCAAAATTTTACTTTTACCTTTTTATCTTTTTACCATTATCCATTCTTTAATTCTATTTGTTTGATTTTTCTCATAATACACAAATCCAAGGAAAATCCAAATAAATTCCAATAATGCCAGGAAAATTCAAAAATAATTATATTCAAATTTAAAATATTTATTTTCATATTATTGTATTTTTCGGGATGTTACAGCATCCTGGATCCCAAATGATAGATAGGATCACATTTGAGATTGGTTGTCTGATTCTAACCTGGCATAGGAAAGTTCGTTAGTATCTCTAAAAAGTTAATTAGCATCTTTAATCAGAAGCTCAATTAGTTCGATTAACCTCTGATCAAGACATTAAAAAGAAATTGATTAAACTAATCTTGACCAAAGTCTGCTCATATACACGCATAACATATAGAAACACTAGTACAAATATAGATAATGCTTTGATAACATGTGACCAGTATGGTCTGTGTGTGGTTAGCTAAGTTCAGGAGCAATGTGTTAGTAGATGCTAGTCCCTGAAAAACTAGTTTATGAATACTCAATATGATCAGATTTCCTAATATAGCAAAAATCATTATAATAGTTGTTCGTAGTCATTTAGCCGAAACACGCCTTCACATGATGTAAGTAAATATAAGGTCTTAAAAATATATAAAATGTCATAACTTGAATGTTGGGATCAGGTTGAGTTAATCCCAAAATACCCGTAGAGTTAAGCTCATGATAATTGGCAAAAAGATCTAATTTGGATTGCTTTCATAAAAAGACTTCATTCTTCATGTACATATAAAGTATCGTAGCTAAAAGCAAAATAATACAAAATTAGTTCTAAAACAGTTCTAGGATCATCACCTGCTAATGCCAAAAAAAGGAATGAATAATCATGTGTAGTATAGCCACAAACGAAAAGCGAAATCTGTCTAGTTACAACGATAACTTTATGGTCATTTATGCTATTTCTACAGCAAATAAAATATCTCGTATAAACACAAAAATTTATAAAATCAGTTTAGAAATACTCTCCAAAGATCATACTACCACGTTCTGAAGAAAGAAGTTCATTACATCATGGTTTGCATGTAAATCTTGCTTGCGATATAACCTTAAATATTATGATTTCTGGACATTAGAAACATTTAAGCCTTTTCGGCAACACATAAAACAAATCCTCTAAATGCGAATATTATGAAGACTAGCCTTGAAATATTATTTAGAATATGGACTACCACAATCTAGAAAAATATTCTTTTTATATATTGCTTTTCATCTATATCCTGGTAGCTCAATACCTTTAAGTGTTATGGTCATCATAAACCTTAATACCATTTAAGCTATTTTAGCAATGAATAAAGCATCTCGTCTAAATCCTAAAATTTATTAAATCAGCTTAGGATTGCTCCCAAAAGTATAGACTACCTTATTATAAATAAATAATCTTGTTTTATCATGTTCTGCATATAAATCCAGTCATCCAAATAACCCTAAGTATTATGATCTCCATAATCCGTAATATAAATAAACGAGCTTTCATAACAAATAAGAAATCAATGCTTAAGATATTTGTTTTAACCAAAACCTTCTTGCAAACCAGAATATGTAACCAATAGCCCAACCTAACAGATCTAGTGTGTATATATATTCAAAACGAATGCTTATGCAAAGTCAGTACTACTCATATATAATATGATAACTAATGTTTCAATCCTATTAATCCAAATAATTTTAGTATCTATAATTCGAAGTTATAAATACAAGGATACATAATTTTAGCCTCTTGAATTCATAAAACAAGAATAAATAATCTTTAAAAGAGTCTGCATCCGTTCTTTATAGCAAGTCTTTATTTGAAATACTGTCTGTCTTCTTTTCGCTTTTATTGAAAATTGTTGTTTGCTATATTTCCATTGAACTACGTGTAGAACCTGACGTCACTAATTCCGTTGTCAACCACGCCAGTTGCAGCCGCGACTTCATCACAATCAACAATTAAGCGAGGCAAGCACCTCCTTTGATCATATTGATCCCAGTATTTAATTTTCGTTGTCTTTATCAAAATGATTCATGCATGCGTTTATTTTCTGTAAATACGCTATTTTGTGGTACTGGTAGATATACCTGTTGTCTCATGAAACTTCCTTGATAAGTATGGAGATGTGAATCTTGGTAACCCTATAAATGGGTTAGACAATACATAATGTCAACTTGGGTATATGCAAATATTAACATGCTTTAGAACCAACGTTGAATATGATCATATCAAAATTGATTCTTGAGAATTGAAAAAGGTTGGTTATGACATGATGTCGTTTGTTGGTATTTTGACTAAAAACCCCAAAATAAAAACTATGGTTTAGATGCGGGCAATTATTGGCAATAGCCGGTTGTGCAAGAGATGGACTTTTACGTAGTGTAGGGGGAGATTATTGCCATGTCGGATTAAGGATCGAGCTATGGGTTGTTTTCAAGCCAAGAACTTCGTACAACCACAAGTGTTGGGATGGGGCAGCCTTAACCTATTAAGTTGTTTAGGTCTGGCTTTGCACATTGGTAGGCGGGAGATAGTATGAGCAATCCTTTCTAGATTTGCTTATGAGGGGCTTCCTGATGTGAGGTTGTGTCCCGATCTTTCGATGAGAGCGATAACTATCGATTTGTGGAACCGACTTTGACGATCCGACTACAACGTACGACGACGATGCGCCTTAGCAATCGCTAAACCAACTCCGGAGTGTTATTGATCTTGCCGTGGGCACGATCAACCTGAACACGAGGTTCAATTCCTGCAAGAAACCGAAGAACAAGCAAGAACAATGGTAAAAGCAATCTGAAATTGCAAATAAGAATTGAAGGACAAAATAAGTTGGGGTTCTATTGAAGGTCTTGACAAGGTGGCTGTCCAGCACAACTTGAAGACACGAAGTTTGCACTTGGCTAAACTAATCAAACAAAACCCAAAACCCTAGATGGGGTTGCGGCTGGTTATTTATGAGATAACAAGAGGAGGTGGTCGTTCAAAACCTTAGGAAACCAAATACAATTCGATTACAAGGCCCAAGGCCCACTCTGACTCGGACTGGAAAAGTAATGTGACTTGTTTTGTAGTTTTCGGACAGCTCAGAAGGAATTTGAAGGTGAGACTGGATCCATTGGAAAGAGGGCGACGAAAGCTTTCAATCAAGTACTCATGTGCCCTGAACACCCTTCTGGATCAAAAGTTATGGACGTTTTAAGTTGGTGCTGTCTCAGGAGGCCGAATTGGATTCCAGAACGTGATGGATTTGATCTCTCTCTCTTCTTGGCCCGTGGATGATGTGTTGGAGTAGGCACAACCAAATGTGGTCATATCCGTAGTAGTGATGTCCTCATCATCCTCCCTTTCTTGAATTTGAGTCGTCCTCGACTCATGCTCAGCTTTTAGCTTGACCTCAACAAAAAGTATTCTCATGTTCAGATCATCCTCCACAAAGCTCAATATTTCTTTCCAAAGATATAAAGGCATGTTGAAAGCTTGCACTCTTGGACGCTTCCTCCCCTGTGAAGGAAAGCCATCCTAGTAGATGTAGATGATACAGAGGATGCCGTGAAGTGTCGCCAAATTGATATAGCGTTGATCATATCCAGACGAGCATGGTCTCATCATTCTCCCTTTCTTGAATTGGAGTCGTCCTCGACTCCATCACATTCTCTCCGCAAAATGTTAGTAGCGAGAAAGAGCAAAGCAACATGCATATCTTTTGTGCTCAAATCAATGTCTCGTGAATCAAAATCACCCAAACACTCCCTTTCTTGAAAACTATCATATAGATTATAATCGATGTAGGGGTACTTGATATGATATTAGAATTATCAAATTGATCACATTGTTGCATAGGATGTGGAGGTCTCAGATCTGAACAAATGTATAATCTATGCACTTTGTATTCTCCTTTATCATTATGTTTGCCAACAACATAGAAAATATTTCGTGATAACCATGGCAAATCGAATGTACAAAAATCTTCTCCTTGAAACTATCCAGATCACACGAACATCAAATTCAATGTAACCTAAAGTATCTAAAGAAGACATCAATTTAAGCTCATCTTCTTCACTAGCAATTTGAATAACATGTCTATGTTCAATATAAGTGTTTTGTTCAAATATAAATATTTCATGTTCATTCACTAATTGTGGCGTGGATATAAGTGAAGCATTATGACACAACTCTTCTTTATCACTAGGAATAGCAACAAAATCAGCAATGGGTTCCATTAATAGTTGCTCGACGATAGCACGATTCATGGACAATTTTGTCTCTTCAAAATGATTTTCACCATGTATACAGTCCATACCTTTGACATTACCTTCTAAATCATTCTCCGTGGTTGTAGGTGCAACTTCAATTTCCAACTCTTCACATACGTATGGAGCAGCAAATATCTCCTCTTTTTTCACATTTTCTTCTTCATCTTTCTCCCGATGGTGCTCACTTTTCTGCAAAATGTTAGCTACAACAGAAGGTGCAACAATGGGCACCTCAAATAAAGCTAAAGGCTCTTTCAAAGATTCAGTAAGCACCTGATGTGAGGTTGTGTCCCGATCTTTCGATGAGAGCGATAACTATCGATTTGTGGAACCGACTTTGACGATCCGACTACAACGTACGACGACGATGTGCCTTAGCAATCGCTAAACCAACTCCGGAGTTACCATCACTTCCACACCGAGGTGTGGGTAAATGCATATCGGTACAACGGTGTACTCCTTGTTATGGGAAGAAACGCTTGTTGCAGGGATGGACTGTCTATGTTCTTATTGCAGGGATGGACTGCCTATGTTCTTGATGTTATTGCAGGGATGGACTGCCATGTTGTACTTATTTATGTTTCTTCTTCCATAACAAGGGTTTCACGTCACTGGGCTGGTGCAAAGCTTGGTCTAGGTAATGTAACAGTTATGTTATGATCTCTCTGTGGCACACCAAAAGGAAGTGTGTCAATTGTGCTGCACAAAGAGATGATCATTTCTTATGGGTAAAGTTGTACGCCTCTGCAGAATGTAAATCTAATTAATTAGCCGCGCCTACGATCGAAGGCACTTGGTAACGTCATCACATAGCTAAATGTTTTACTATTTTCAAAATGGGATGATTTTCGCCTGATGTGCCTTGCTTCGACAAAGATTGTGGTTATGCCACGAGTTGGCAGGAAATTGAACATCTCGACGCTCACGTCATGGAGGACTGTGAGTTATTACTTATGCTCTATTGTTACTTATTTCTTATCAGTCAAACTTGCTTTATTAAATTCCATTTACAAATGACAACTAGATTTACAAATTCAATTTCGCTTTATGCAAATTAACCGTACAAACCTTTCCTTTGAAATGGCCTGCATATATTATAGGATTTGCTAAAGTCTTGCGGAGTACGTAAAGTACTCACCCTTGCTTATTATGTTGTTTTAGGTGGAATAAGATACCGAAGCTTCGAAAGATCTCTTTTCGTCGCAGGATGCGGGATTTTCAATAAAGCGACCATTCTAGGGATTATGCCTTGTCAGTTGCCTGAGGGATTGGATGGGAACACTACAAGACTTTGCTTCTTTTGTTGCTATATTTATATACTCTGGGTTGTAAGAATATATTGTATAAATAGCTTCCGCTTGAATAAAATGATGTATGGATGTGATTCCAATTGTTGAAAATGTGCGTACTAGCCACTGATCATGGGACTAGTACTGTATGCGCATTAGATTTCCATTTTTGCATTTATGTGAAAATGGGGGTCGTTACATAGGAAAAACGATTGTGATAGATGACTTAGGAGGGGTGTTAATAATAATCACTATCAGTTCACAAGTTATAAGCGATTGTGATGTAGCACTGGACACATCACAATCGGTTCTAACATTGTAATCGATTGAGATGTGCCATACACATCACTATAGCTTCTTAAGTGAGAACCGATTGTGATGTGCCTCGCTAGATTATTTATACCCCTCGGGCTGAACTCTCCTCTGTTGTTGTTCCAGAGGCTAAGAAAACCACTGCCACCCGAAGAAATAGCACATATTCTTGTTGGAAGCAATACTTGGGTGAGAAAATTTGAAATCCTCAAGGTTGGGTGTTAAGAGAGTAAATTTGAAGCCCTAGCTTGAGGAGATTTCCCCTCTTTTTTTCCTCATTTGTGGTTTTCTTCAAAATGTGAGCATTCCTTCAAACACCTTCAATTTAATTTGTACTGGGTAATTTTGATATATCGCAAAGAAAATTTAAGTTGCACTGGAATTGTGTGTATCCTATCAGATTTCACACCCTTTATTTGACAAGCACACATCTATATAATTATCTTTATAGTGCTCTCGTGTTAATCTGGAATTATTGTTGCTGTCATATGATGAATGTTAACTTTGGCTGCGTAACCTGCGTTTCCCGTTCGAGGGTGCTTGTTTATAAATATACCTATCGAAATGGCATATTTATAAGCAAACAATCTTGAATTGTTTACGTTTTTTGGACAGTTCGAGGATATGTGGTTCGGGCAAGTTCTTGAGTTGTTGTACAACTCCAGAGTAGATTTCGGTAGCATCTCCTTGGTGTTCTTCGGGTACACACCCCTCTTGACCTGTTGTCGAGACGTGTATCTGGAGAACAGCAGGGAGATGTTGCCAAAAAAATTTCTGAAGTTGTACAACGGCTTAGGAACTTGCCCGAACCACATATCCTCAAATGGGATTAGGACCTAACCTATTTAAATATTAGGAGTCATCGATGGTACCCTTGTTTTGTTCATTGAAATTAAAAGATTTGGAAGCTACTACATTAATTAGGTTATTCGATATCATTGTTGATGTTCGAAATGTATGTCTCCTATCTAGGGAATTGGAAGCTCTTAACTAGGGAATAAGGTATCGGGATTACATTTATATATCTTGGAACCCATCCTCTATTTTGCAAAGGTAATATTGTTGAAATGATGTCTCAATATTTGAAATAACTAGCTAGCTGTCGCTTCAGTTTTTTCTTAATTTATTGTGCATAGTTTAATTGTAGATGGACCGTGAAGAATGGATGTATCAGAAAAGCTGTGTGAGTGTTGAATTTTAGAGGGGTGTTAAGGAGTTCAAAAAAATTGCAGAAGAAGACATGGTAAAGAGGGGTGCAAACTTCATATATTGTCCATGTATTGATTGCACCAATCTCAGGAGATTTAACAACCCAGCTCAAATTTAGGACCACCTGATTCGACGTGGCTGCATGAAGAATTACCGATATGCAACGAAGACATTGTAACATCCTGCCAATTTAATAAAAATTAGAAATCAATTAAATATTCAAACCAAATTTAATTTTTGCTTTTCCTGGCTTTTTCTTGAATTAGTCTGGATTTTATTGGATTCCCTTGATTATTGTTCTAAAGGAGAATTCATTCTAATAATCATTTAAGCATTAGATAAGTAATAAGAAAAGAAATATACAATAATAAAATGATGAAAATCCCTGAAAAATCTTTATAGATCACCAAAATTCTGATTTATAATTTAAAAGTCAAATCAATGTATTTAAAGATGAAATGAAAGACAAATTAATGTATCTTAACTATAAATAGTACCAATGTCAGAATTTAATGAAAATTACCTAATGAGATCTTGAGCAAAATATTTTATATTAACCTCTGGAAATAATAATTAAATTTGGTAATTATAAAAATTCAAAAACAGAAAAGCTAAAAATCTGAAAATAGCAATGCCAGAAGTTTAGTAAATAAATTATAATTAATATGAAGTTTAAAATTTTATAGGAAGCTAATATGGACGAAAGGAACCTTCAAAAAAAGTCTCGAATTTTTTTAATAAATTATAGACACATAAACAAATTAGAATCAGAAAGTAAAAAATTGAGCACAGTGCATTGTCAGAATTTTGATAAATTCTACAGGTATCAAATTGGTCTATCAATTTAACAGTATGGTCTAGCTTATCTCTAGTACATGCAGTAAACATTTCATTAAATTTTAGACAAGATAGGTAACCGATTCCTTGGATCAAACTCAGCTCAGATCGCAGAAGAATTCGGATATCTCTTCTTCTCTCTCTGCCGTGCAGACCTGTTCTCCTATGCGGTCCCACCTATTAGCGAGGGCTGTTGCCTTCTTCCTCCTCACACAGCCGAGCTCCCGCGCGTTACCGAGAGAGCTCACCGCTGCTGTTTCATCGCCACCTCTGCACTTCTGCATTGCCCGAGGTAACCGCCTCATCATCAGCTTGCCACGAATTGTCCTTGCCCGGATTTTTCGTGACTCGGCCCATACCTCTTCTTGTTCTGCCGCTGCAATTTACTGCTGAGTTCACACCAGGTGTTGAGCTTCTCTACAGCGATTCTTTGGCTATAAAAGCTGCTCTGTGATTGCTGAAGAATGCTCGTCATTTCCCCTCTCCTCTCGTCCACTCTCTTCCACCAGACAGCCCCAATTTCTCCATTTCTCCTCGAAGCCGAAGAACCCTAGCTCTCCGATCATACTCGATTGAAGGCGGTAGAGAGCATCATTTGTAAATTCCTTCTCGGTATAGCTTTAGTAGCTCATAAGTAACAAAAGCCCTCTGTCATTTCCAAGAATCATCAACCCGAGCCCTGCCGCCGCTATACCCTCTTCTTCCCCAGAACCGGTGATCGGTGGTAGAACGAACCAACTCATTTCTGAAGCTAGCGTCAGGTAAAATGGGTTGCTTAGGTTCCCTAGATGCTAGAGACGTTGTAACTGATTCCGTTGGAGATGCTCTCTGTCGCTGGTGCGGCCATTCGCCGTATCTGCCGCCGATCGGCCACGGTGGTGACCCATCTCTGGTCGTTGCTGGAGGTCTTTGAGCTATCCCTAGATGCGCAAGGACCTAAGGAAGCTAGCCGTGCTACTGGTTTAGCTCCTCCAGTCGTAGATCGCCGCCGGCAAGCTCGTGTTCACCGGGCTCTTCTCTGTGTCTCTGCGTCGCGGGACCAAGATGTCAGTGACTGCATCCTAGTCCTTTGTGTGAGCCCTGAGTCACTGTCGAGTGGACCAAAGATGCAGCATCTGGGTTCGGTTTGAATGAAGGCTGTTGGCGTGAAGCAAAAGACGCTTTCAGTACTCTGAAAACGTATTTTGCTATTTCTTTTAATTCCCAAAACCGAATCACTTCAAATGGCTATAACTTCTAAAGTATAAATACAAATAAGATGAAACCAATTTCTAAATTCAGCTAAAATCAAGTACCCTCAGTATATGCAAAAACATTATAAAAATCTTCTCTAGAAAAATTTGAAATTCAAATTTGTAGAGAAGGCATCAAAATAGGCTATATGTAGAAATTTTGGAAATGAACTTAGATATTGATAGAACCAATTTTGTTGTAACCCTTATTATGCCAGAAACCTAAATATGTAAAAATATTTGAGAATCTAATTTTTTTAGGTCTTTTCGATTAAAATCTAACATCATTAGATTAAATATTCAATAAGGAATAACTAATAAAAAAATTCAAAAATTTATTAAACTTATTTCTTTTCAGCATGATGGCAGTAGGTCTTGAGCATGTAAATATAATTAGAAAGTAATATCTTGAATATGTTTCATGCATATAAGTCATATTCTAGTGCAAGGATCATATGTATGTGTACTTGTTCATATAGGGATGTGCATACATCTAATAGCAAGTATGTAAGGACTTATTTGATAAATCAAAATGTTAAGTATTCATGATGGATTAGTCATAAGCAGCATGCTAATAAATGTAGTTCTAAAATCTATAAATATATTGCTTTGCGTCTGAATCCTATTAACAACATAGTGCTTTATGCTATCACAGTGAAACAAATCCTTCTACCCTAAACAATTTTAGCATCTAGAATTTGTTAAAATAAAATGAATGATTCATATGACGCGAGGAACACTTGATACCATTTAGTCCAAAAGTAATAATGGTAAACACGAATAAAAAGACAATATAACCACATAAACACGAATCATAATCTTGATAATGAACACTTCTGTTTCTATAAGCAAACTTTTATTTGGATTTTCTATCTATCTTCTTTTTGCCCTTGTTTTTTGTTTGATGTTTATTGTATGTTGTTCGTGTTGATCGACGAATAGACGCCGACGAGCCTGAGTTTGTAGACGGCGACCTCGTAGACGATCCAGACTTCATACCAGAGGATGACCAGCAAGGCAAGTACCCCCTTTATCATTTTGATCCTATTATTTCAAATAATTACATTTCAATGCTTTGCAAAACTAATATGCATGAGCGTATTTGTCATAAAAATGATATACTGGAATGTTGGTAAATATACCTGATATTTCATGGAACTTCCTTAATAAGTATGGACATGTGAACCTTGATAACCATAGAAAAGGGGTAGATAATACATAATGTCAACTTGGGTATATACGATGATTAATCATGCTTAGCCATTCTTATTTAGCAACGAAGTAGATGGTCAAATCAAAACTGTTTCTCAGGAATTTGAAAATGTTGGTTATGATATGATGTCGATTGTTGGTATATTGACTAAAAACCCAAAATGAAACTATGGTTTAGATGCGGTCAATTATTGGTAATAGCCAGTTGTGCAAGGGTTGGACTTGTACGTAGTGTAGGGAGAAGTATTGCCCTAGTCAGATTAAGGACTGAGTTATGGGTTGCTTACAAACCAAGAAATCCGTACATCCACGAGTGCTGGTATGAGACAGCCTTAATCTATTAAGTTGCTTAGGTCTGGCTTTGCACATTGGAAGGCAGGCGATAGTGGGAGCATCCTGGTTAAGTTTGCTTGTGAGGGGCTTTCACACCTCGGTATGGATAAATGCATGTCGGTACAACGGTGTACACCTTGTTATGGGAAGAAACCCATATTGCAAGGATTTACTGCTCATGTTACCACTTTAATGACAGGGATTTACTGCCATGTTTCTTCTCCATAGTAAGGGCTTACTATCACCGGGCTGGTGCAAAGTTGGGTCTAGGTAATGTAACGGTTATGTTATGATCTCTATGCCGACACAACAAAGGAAGTGTATCAACTAGCCAGGCAAAAATGGTAGATCATTTATTGTGGGTAAAGCTGTACACCTCTGCAAAGCGTAAATCTAATTAATTAGCCGCGCCTATGGTCAAAGGCACTTGGTAACGTCATCACATGGTTAGAGTTTTAATATTTCCAAAATAATTTGGTGGGAAATGGTGTTCTAGAATATACTTCATGTGAGGGGATGATATGGGAATGGATTGAACCAGTCCGGTAGACTGCATTATGATGTTTAATATTCTGTCAATATTTTGTTATTACCATGGTTGCTCTTTTACAAATCTCGGTTGCACTCTATCATATGGATATGCTTTAATTTTGCCAATGCAAAATAACTGTAGAAACCTCTCTATTGTTATGACCTGCATTGTAATTATACTTGCATTTGTGATACACTTCAAGTCTTGCTGAGTACGCAATGTAGTCAATCTTGCTATCGTTGTTGTTTTTAGGTGACAATACCGAGTACCCCAATGATACCTATGATCACGCAGGATACAGGGTTTATGATGACAACCTTTTCTACTTGTCTGCTGCCTGAGGTTTTTTGGGCATACTACAAGATAACTATATTTTCACTACAAGTTTAAAGCTTTTGGCTTGTAATAATATTATGTATTCTTAAGACGCTCATGCGTATGTATGTGATTTCAATTTGTAAACTATGCGTGCTAGCCATTAATCATGGGACTAGTACTGTATGCACAGGGAACCCATTATTGGTATTTACTATAAAAAATGGGATCCTTACAGACATGGTGGAACTCGATGACGAGTTGCAATGTGATATGTTTGAGGAGGATAATTTAGAGCAAATGTTGCGGGATGTGAAGGGAAATTACACAGAAAGAGAGTTTGAAATGTTTAAAAGCTTGATGGAAGACGATGCCAAACTGCTGTTCTCGGGATGCAAAGCGGAATACACCAAGTTGGGTTCGGTCCTTGCGTTGTTTGAACTGAAGGCAAAACACCGTTGGACAGATACAAGTTTCAATGCGCTTTTAGTTCTTTTATCGGATCTGCTTCCAGAGGGAAACGAGTTGCCAACAAGTATTTATGAAGCGAAGAAGCTGCTATGTCCCATGGGAATGGAAATAGAAAGGATACATGCATGTTCGAATGATTGCATCTCATACTGTAATACGCATAAGGAACTGCACGTTTATCTAGTTTGTGGTGTACCCTAGAACAAACAAAAGGAGAAGTTAATGACAAGAAGCATAAGAGCTGAGGTGACGATGGTGAAGAGGTCACTAAAGGTGCAGTAGCCAAGGTATTGTGGTACTCGCCCATCATTTCCCATTTTGAGCGGTTGTTTGCAAATCCAAGAGAGGAAAAATTGTTGTGTTAGCATTATGAGTCTCGAAAGGAAGATGGCAAATTAAGACAACCCACTGAGTCAGCTCAATGGAGAAATTTCGATTGGAAACATGAGGAGTTTGGTACCGAGATGAGGAACATAAGATTATGATTGAGTATCGATGGAATGAATTCGTTCGGTATTATGAGCAGTCGTCACAGCACCAGGCCAGTTCTGTTGTGTATCTACAATCTCACTTCTTGGTTGTGCATGAAGGGGAAGTATATCATGATGTCGTTGCTAATCTAGGGACCCAAACAGCCGGGAAATGATATTGATGTGTACCTTGCACCACTGATCGAGGATTTGGAAAAATTGTGGAACGAGGGGGTCTTGGTGTGGGATGTATACAAAAGAGAACACTTCACTCTACAGGCTATGGTATTTTGCACCATAAATGATTTTTCGGCTCTTGGTAATTTGGCGAGTTATAGTTCGAAGGGAGCCAAAGCGTGTCCTATTTATGAAGAGGAGATTGAGAGCTTTGGCTGCCGAATTCCAAAAAAACTGTGTACATGGGTAGTATTGTTGAAGGATATGGGACTGAAGAGGTTATTGAGTTCTGCGTGCATTACCTAGGTTAAAGACAAGCAATTGGTATTTCTGTATCTCATCATGAGGGCAGACTTAGTTGCAGAGGAACCGTTGGGTCCAAACTAATGAGTCCACGGTTTGATATGTATTGCAAAGCGCATTTGACAGTTTTGCAGCACGACGCAAAAGTTCATCCATACATCGAGCAGCACAAGTTGATATTCCAGGAAGAGAATCCACATATAAATGAGCGTTCCATCATGCGAGAACACAATGATTGATCCCTCACGTGGTTCAAAGAAAAGGAGGAGGACTCCGTTAGTGGGAATGTCAAATGGTTGGTTGACGGACCAAGATTTAATGTACAGACATGACAGTGGTATGATATTAATAGCTACACCTTTTACACTGAGAGTAAAAATGCCAAAGATACTGTCCAAAATAGTAGTGTGAGCATAGATGCTTTTTGCAATGATCACTCGAAAGGAGGATCCTCAACGGCATTGATCTCGTACTACGGGATGATCGAACAAATTTGAGAGCTCGATTACGAAATATACCAAGTTCCATTGTTTAGATGTAAGTGGGTGGGACTTCCACATGGAGTGAAGGTCGACAAGAGAGGTTTTACTCTTGTGGATCTCAATAGACTCGCCAACAAAGATGACCCGTTCATCATTGCGAAGCAAGCAAATCTAGTCTTCTATGTGCGTGATCCGGCCAATCCGAGCTTGCACATCGTCCTTCATGGCAAGTGGTGGATCGTTGGAGTTGAAAATATCATAGATGAAGAAGAATACAACCAGTTTGATAAAATACATTCGTTTGCAGATGGGGAATGTCTTAGTGGTGACGACGAAATACATGGAACGAATTAAATGCGTGTAGATCATCAAGAATTGTTGTGTTGTAAATAAATGAACTATTTAAATATTTTTTGCTAATCTCGTTTTTCCATTATGTATTTCAAATATTTTACAATGCTTTCGGAGTAAAAATCCAAGTTGAATTGCTTTTTGAGGTTTTGATGGAAATTCAATCTCTCTTTATGCCTAAAAAGCACATTGTGCCATATGTTGTGAAAAAAATTTCCTTTGGATGAAATTCTTTTTGGGAAAGCTTGTAAATAGTGAAAAGTTCATTTTTGGAATTTTTCAAACAATTCGGGCTTATATTGAAAAAGTTTTGACTTTTCTACGCTTTAAACAAAAATCATGCATACGAAGTGAAATTTGCCACATCTTTTGAATTGGGACTCTTTTTTCAGAAATTTTTTTTAGAAAAGTTAGTTAGTATCCCAAAATATGTTTGTGCAAAATGTTAGAAAAATCTAGCTATATTCGAAAAAATTATTGCCTTTTTTCTCTTTGATCAAATGGCATGTATTAATTGTATGAGTCCAAAGTGAAAACCGACAAACATGAGGACATTAATTGTATTGGTTCTAAGTGAAAACTGACATAGATGAGGTGTTTTATAAGAACATTGATAAATGTTATTGCTATCGGTCTTTGTATAAAACCGACACTGAAAATTATTTATTTCTATTGGTTTTATTCTCAAACCGACACTGATATATGTTTTTTCTATCGGTTATGGGTGACAACTGACAGAGGAAAAATTGTATTTCTATCAGTTTTGTAATAAAACCGAGACTGAAAATTACATTATTTCTATCGGTTCTGGTCTGAAACCGACACCGATGATTGTTATATTTCTATCGGTTTTACTTTGAAACCGACATCGATGATTACACGATTTCTATCGGTTTATTTATAAAACTGACACTGAAAGTTAATTTATTTCTATCGGTTTTTTTAAGAAACCGACACTGATAGTTTATATTTCTATCGGTTTTAGTATGAAACCGACATTGATGATTAATCGATTTCTATCGGTTTTGTTATAAAACCGACACTGAATGTTCATTTATTTCTAACGGTTTTAGTAAGGTACCGACACTGATGACCGTTATATTTCTATCGGTTTTAATCTAAAACTGACAGTGATAAGTGTTATGTTTCTATCGGTTCTGCGTGTGAACCGACACTGAAGCTCCATGCCGACAGATAAGTGCGTCTCCTCCCTACTCCCGAGTCTCGACAGATTAAGTGCGCCTCCTCCTCTGCTCTCTCCTCACTCTCTCGATCTGCTGCACCCAGCCGGCGCCCCCTCCCGCGGTCTACCTCCACGTCGACGCCCCCTCCAGCGGTCTCCCTCCACGTCAGCGCCCCTTCGGCATCCGGCGCCCCCTCTCGCTGTCTTCCTCCACGCCTGCGCCCCCCCTCCCGTAGTCTCCCTCCGAGCCACCTACCCGGTCCCCTTGACACCAAAGCTGGTAAACCCAAGCTCACCAAGTTGAGTACAAGGACTCTTCCTGTTTTTAAATAATGTAGGTTGGGACTCTTCGTAGAAGCCTAGTTGCTCACAATTTAACTAACCCATGAATTTAGTTCCCGGCTACATCAAGACGTTGCCCATGATATAAACCGAAGTGCAAATAATACGTTGCCCTGTACAACTGTCAAGAAAGAACTGCAAGTAACACATATTTACCTTTTCCATGAATGAATATCAACACAGCAAGAGGCAATGTGCAAGTTTTTTACAAATATGCTGTTGTCACATTACATCAGTAAATAACAAGTTCCTACATATAATCATAAACACGGTGTATTTCATAAACAGCAACCTGGTAATCTCCCACATACACAATAATATTTTTAAAATAAGGTTACCATGAACAAGAACCTGCTGCAGTGCTATGCATACAATGCAGCACTCAGGTGAAATCTCCTCTAGAATAATCAGACTAGTCTAAAATAATCTTATGGGATAGTTTGGTGAAATCTTTCCGTCAACAAGATTGCTACCCGTGCTATGTACAAAAGCCAAATGTTTTGCTTTCTTCTCATTGTCTTCCTATGGAATTTTTCCAGTCGCAGCATTTGTTACATCAATAGTTAAAACCTTCAATGCAGGGGCATTTTCCACGATGTGTAAAAGAAATTCAAGTTGGCCTTCGGACCCTACAAACCCTATAATTTGTGTCCTTTAGATAGTTATACGGGGCGTTCCGAATGTCTCCTAATAGGCTCCTCCTGGATGTGTAAGAAAGCAAGAACACTAAACTGCGAGCTGAATAAAGAAAAAGAAAGAAAGATTAAGATCAGCAGACATGTAAATATGGTTCACTAACATGAGAGAATGGAATAAACAGAAGCATAACTTTAAGGTTTATCCTAATGAAAAAGGGTAGATTTGGGATCATACAAGTATGTGTCGACAACACTTAACCTTGATGTGTTGACAGGATATTTCTTTTCTGTAGTGTCCAATGGGCCAAGTTTTTGCAAACTGAATCATCCTTCATCGATAACATGCTATTTTATTTTTGATTCAGCTACGTTTACGTTTGCAATTATCACTTTCAGTTTCATGTATTGGTCGTTGTTGGTGATAGTTCTGAATCTTGTTTTAGGAGTTCTTATTGCAAGGGCGGTTCAAGAATACAACAATCTGTACGCGCATTTAGTATGCAAATTTGATACATGCTTACATTCACAGTACTAGTTCAAAATAGTTATTTCTGTCGAGCATATCCACTTTAACTGTCTTTATTGTTGCCGTAATATGATCAATGTCCTTACAACGGATTTTTACCTTACATGTCATTAATGTTAGAGTTTGGTTGCATAACCTACGTCTCCCGTTCGAGGGTGCTAATTTATAAATATGCTGAAATGACATATTTATAAGTAAGCAGTCTCGACTTATCCATGTTTTTTGGATAGCTCGAGGATAGTTGGTTCGGGCAGGTTCTGAGTTGTTGTACAACTTCAGAGTAGATTTCGGTAGCATCTCCCTGGTGTTCTCCAGATACACACTCCTTTTGACCTGTTGTCGAGATGTGTATCTACAGAACAGTGAGGAGATGCTGCCAAAATTTTCTCTAGAGTTGTACAACAGCTTAGGAACTTGCTCGAACCACATATCCTCGAATGGGATTAGGACCAAACCTATTTAGAGTTTAGGAGTTGTCGTTGGTACGTATTTAGTTGGTCAACAGATAGACTGTCTTGAAGATCATTCGTTCATCTGTTACTCTACAACAACATGCTAGAACACTTATATGCTATGAATTATCCATTCATCTGTTGCTTTACAATTTATTGTCAAGTGCATATAATAGCTATGAATTACTTTCTCTCATGTCAAATATATGACCATGTCAGATAAAAATACTCAAAATGTCGCAACTAGAGAGCATCGGCTCATCGCCAGACAGAGTCGAAGATGCTGTTGAGGGGCCGAGCATGGTTCCAAATGTTGAGGGGCCGAGTAAGGTGAGGAAGGCCCGATGACCGAACAAAGGGGCCACAGGGAGAACACCGTAGGTTCTCAACTTCAATGTCACAAGGGTTTGTACGGGTCCTCCCAAGTACAAGGGACGCTACCGGTCATTCCTTGGCCAATTGGTGAGGGAGAGAGTGCCGATCACCGTTAAAGATTGGTGGAAGGAAGTCAACGCCGAGCAGAAGAATCGGCTGTGGGATGAGATTAAGGGCAAATGGATTATAGAAGAGGAAGATGAAAGCAATACGAGGCGGTACACCTTGAAGATGATGGGTGTTTCTTTGAGGCACTTCAGGGTTTTCAAGCACAATGAGTACGTGTTGAAAGGTCGTACTCCATTTGAGAGGTATCCGTTTGTGACACCTGGTATTAGGGAGGAGTTTATGAGGATGAAGAGTACGCCCGAGGCGGAGGAGCTGAGAGAAGAACATTGCTATCCAGAGGCAGAACACGCACGCGCGCCACCTCAATTCGGGTGGCTTTGAAGGGAAGAAGGCAGAGTGGGCACGACTAGCGAGGAGTGTGAGAACTCCGGGACGGCGATGCCTTACTCCCACATATGTGAGGAGCAGGCACACGACTGGGTAATAGCAAGGACAAAGAAAACCGCCGACGGGCAGCTTGTAGTTCCAAACCCCGCTACCGCGCACGTCGTCTCCACCATCGTAAGACATCTAACTTAGTACATTGCAGTTGACCCTTTCTGTTGTATTTTAGATTTAATTTTTACTCGCTTCTTGCAGGAGGAGGTAAGCCCGCAGAAAGAGTTGGGGACCATTCTTAGCCAAGGGTTGAAGGACATCCTATCCTCAGCGATCGGGAAGCCGGACCATAAGGGCCGGGTGCTAACTGTTGGGGCGGGGCATATGAAGAATTCATACTTCCATGATGACACTGCTATTGCCAGATCAAGATCATGGGAGGCATGTGCGGAGCGGCTCAAGGACACGCTCTGGGAGCAACTGAGGGAGGAGATCAAGGATGAGATGAGGGAGGAGATGATGGCACGTGAGGAGCGCCTGAGGGTTGAGATTATGGCGATGATCTTCCAGAGTCAGAGCCAGATGCCCTCTCCTCTCGTAGAGTAGCCTGTGCCCTGACCCAGCAGCTGCAGTTCCAAAAATAATAAGTTCATTCCCCACTTGAAGGTAATAATTAATTTTTCCTGACTTAAAGGTACGAGAGTAACTCCCACAATGTTTTCCCTAAAGTTGCACACTTCTTGCAAGCGCCTGCCAAGTGCTAGCTTACCCTGACCAAAAACGAATTTCTAGTCGAGGCTGCATGCGGGGTTGCATTTCCATGCAAAGAGACCGACACGATGCATGGTTAGCCTTTGGAGAAGGGTTACTGAGGGTGCAGGTGGACTAGGTCCACAAAGACTTCTTATCACATGTACTCGAGTTCCCCCAACAAAGATATCACCACTCTCGGGCAAGCACATATGTCGTTAATCAAGTGGTCCATGACGGGTGTCATACTGGTCAAGGTAAATATCCCCCATGTCTTCTCTATCATTCTAGTAGTACTACAACAAGTTACATTTACACGTGCTTCGTATGTTCCTATCGTACCTACATCTGCTCCTGCTCCCACCACTATGACGAGTCCTACATAGAGTGCAGAACTAGCGAGCAAAAGGACTAGCACGACAGCTACGGAACCACAAGAGGCCTCAGAGACTCCTTCTACCAAGAAGGCAAAGCTGGCAGAGGCCACAACGCCCCCTGAAGCTGATGTAAAGGTTGTGTCCTGATCCTTCGATGAGAGCGATAACTATCGATTTGGTGGAATTGACTTTGATGATCTGACTACAACGTATGGCGACGATGCGCCTTAGCAATCTCTAAACCAACTCCGAAGGGTTATTGATGTTGACGTTGGCACGATCAACCTAAACACGAGGTTCAATTCCTGTAAGCAATCGAAGAACAAGCAAGAACAATAGTAAAAGCAATCTGAAATTGCAAATATGAATGAAGGCAAAACAGGGTGAGGTTCTATTGAAGGTCTTGACAAGGTGGCTGTCCAGCACAACTCGAAGACTCAAAGTTTGCACTTGGCTAAACTAATCAAACAAAACCCAAGTGTCTAAAGCGATGACTACTAAGTTTATAAGAGGGAGGGATGTGAGAGGGATGTCCTAGGGTTGTGTGCAGCCAGTGGGGCGCACATAACTTGGGCTTGGGCCCCCACACGCTTACATGGCCCGAAACAACCCAAAACAGTATTGTAGTATATTGTTTTGATAATTTCAACTGATCCGTGATGAATCTGGAGCTGGGGCTAGACCCATTGGAATGGTCTCATTGTAAGCTTTTAATCAAGTACAAGAACTCTCCAATCGGACACCGTATGCAAAAGTTATGCGTGTTTTACTTCAGGTTGGTATCTGGAGGCTGAATTAGATTCGAGAACGTGATGGATTTGATATCTCTCTCTTCTTGGCCCGTGGATGATGTGTTGGAGTTGGCACAACCAAATGTGGTCATATCGGTAGTAGTGATGTCCTCATCACCTGAAAGTACATGAAAAGCTCCTTGCCCCGACCGCGGAGACTCCTTCTACCTAGAAAGGAAAGTCGGTAGAGGTGTAACATCCCAAATTTTGCTTTTTATTGGATTTAATATGATTTATCTTTGTTATTTAATTTTTGAGATTTTATTCAATTCATTTTGAAAATTTTGAATAAAGCCTTTTGCTATCTTTTATTTATTTAGTGAGAAATATTGATGATATTTTGTTGAAAATATTTTATTTGAGTTTCAAATGTCCCAAAGTATTTTCTGGAATTTTTCTTGGTATTTTTGCTATGTATTTTGGCATTATCTATTTATCTGAATTATTTTAATTTGAAATCATTTTAAAAATCGGGTGAACAGTGTTGGGCCAAAACCCCTCGATCCGGCCCATTTCTTCTCGTTGTCGGCCCGTGTAGACCGCCTTGCCGCATACCCTAGCCGCATTGGCCACCGCATTGGTCACCCGTATGTCTTAACCCGTCGATCACCGCCATATGGACGCCTGCGATGCCACCACATTGCCCATCCATATCTCCACCGGATTCCGCCTCTGTATCCGAGCGAACCTCGTTTTGCATGAGATTTGTGGAAGTCGAGGCCGCTATTTAAAGCGCCGCCATCGCCATTGAGATCTTCACCCCGCGCCGCATCTTCTGTCCCAGTTGCGCACACTGAGATACCCTTGTCCCCCCGTGCGAGCTCGCCGAAGTTCGTCAAAGCCTTCGCCGCAATTCGTCGTCCCTCGCTTGTCGTCCGTTGAGGTTTCGCTGTCGCCATGGTCGCCGTCGTGTTAGCCTCGTCGAGACGCGCTGGTTCCGTCATCCCTCGTCGCCAGAGTCGACCTCTAGCGCCGTCAGGGTGGTCTTCGTCCTCAGCACCGGTAAGTTTCTCTCCGCTTCGTGCCGCCGCGCCATAGCCGCCTTCAAGAGCTCGCTTCACCATTAGATTTAAATCGTGTGGTTTAGATTGCATCGTGTAGTACCGCGTTAGATTAAGTCTTAGCCATCGGATCTGAGTTGAGCATTCCAGATCTTGTCGCGTGTCGCCCGCTGGGGTAGCCGTGTTGCCCTGACGCTTCGGTATTCCTCGTCGTCCAATCAGATCTGGACGATCAGGATGTCACCGCGTGTTGCCTCCGTAGTAGCTCAAAGCCGCATCGCGTCAGCTGATCTCAGTCGTCCGTTTTGAATTGAACGGCCAGGATCGCGCTGGCGCAGCGCCAGTCGCATGCTGCTGTGTGTCGCCACCGTGGACCAATGCTGGCCGTGGACCGAGTCCATACACTAGTGAAGTGTGTTGCACCGTGATTGTGACGCGTGTCGGCACCTGATTGGGCCACGTGTCCGCTGATGTCAGCGTGACATGGTAAATCGTTTTTCTTTAGAAAAATAATTAGCCAAAAATCATATTCGGTACTAACGTCAGCCTGACGTCATAAATGCTATTTTCCAGTGTAAAAGTAATTCGGTTAATTCGGTTTTTCTATTTTTTAGAATTATCTTTTATTCCAAACTTTGAATTCCTATATCTTTTACATTTGAACTACGATTGAAGTGATTCCAGTTTCTAAAAATTTGTAAAATCATGCTATATTTAATGGTGAATTTTATTTAATTTTTGGAGTTGATCTTGCTCTCTATATTTGCTATTTATTTCTTTCTCGCTCGTTACGCGTAGACGTCGAGTTGCCCGGTGAGTTTGTGGTTGAGGAGGAAGCACCCGAGCAAGGTCGAAAGCGGGAGTTAGAGCTGTTTGAAGGCAAGTTGTGCTTTGATCATGTTGAACCTATGCTTTAAATATTATATTGTTTCAAAGTATTGCATATTAATTCTAGTATCGTTGTTTCAAATATGTTGGGAGTTATTGTCCACTCTGAATTACATCCACCTTGTCATGTCTTATGTCGTATCTCATTTGTCACCATAAAATGGTTAATACTAATTGGTAGCTATAATTGCCAATGTGGTTGGTTAGAACGCAAGTAGAATGCTTAGCCGTGCAACGTGTCATCATTTTATGTAAAAAAGGTTAATCTTGCTTAATGATTATGGAACATATTTATTAACTTGTGTGTCGGGTGTTGTCACATAATGTTGTTGTTGTTGATGGCACGTGGTGCATGGTCATCAACTGGGTGGTAAAATGATTTAGACTGAGGCAAGTGGCATGTATCTGTGGTGGTCCAATGTGACATTTGGGCGGTCGCATTGTTTTTTATGATAATGGTTGGTTCATGGTTATGATGATTTTTAGTTAGTCTTGTCTTGGTCAATTAAGGACTTAACTTTGCAAGAATTTGAACTGAGTCATCCATACAACCACATGTCTGTTGTGGGACAAACCTAACTGATTAATTTGTTGAGCCTAAACTTTTGTATTATTTATGGTGGTGTGAGGCCCGGGTAGTGGTAACCAGTCCTCGCACGGGTTTGCTCACATGGCGCAAGAGGTGGGCCCTCGGTGTGGTAGCTAGTCCCACCAGTGTTGAAACCTTAGCAGATAGTACTGGGTTTAGATAGGCAGTAGAAAGGCTTTGTTATAATCACTCGCCTTTGTAGGGTATGGTTGTATCTTATAGGTAAATTGTATAACCTCTGCAGAATGTAAAACCTATTCGAATAGCCATGCTCGCGGTATTGAGCATTGCTCGGTGATTACAGTCAAGGGTTAGATTTTATTAAAAACAAATGGGGTATGGATATGAAATGTGGAATAAGGATGTGAGTTGGTTATTGGAAAACAAATGAAAAATGTATTATTGTTATTATTTGTTTTACTGTCTTTCAATCTAATTATGCTATTCTTTTACAAATGTTGTTTATGCAAATTAACCATGTTAGCCTATTCTTTGTAATAAGCCAGGCATATAGTATATTAAACTTGCATTCTATGCGCAACTTGTTGAGTGCTTTATGTACTAACCCCCTTGCAACAAAACATCACCAGTTAGAGAAGAAGCAACGCCTGCTTTTGAGGAAGAGTATCAGGAAGAGGCGAATAACTAGGGTGTGAACCTTGTTAGTTCCCTGTGACAGATTGAAGCGTTTCTGCGCTTGTGTTTATTTCCGCTGCTATTTCTTTACATTCAGTCTTAGCCCTACGAGGCATATTCATTTAAGGTTGACCATAAGGTCGTCGAACAGTTATATTTAATATTGATGAAGTCTTTATTATGTTATCGTTAAGTATGATTGTGATATTCATCAATATTGAGCCTGTGTGCACTAGTGTCACCCTGGCCCAAATTAGCTCAAAGTCCAGCCTACCGTACGGCGGACCTACGCATGCATAGCACCTCACTTACACTTTCGTCCTTGCTTCGTGTAAAAGGGTTAACCCTGAGGTGCTATATTTGGACCCAACAGGCATTATATACTATTACAACTCACATTGTGCAAGCAATGTGAGACTAATCCCACCACCGCCCACATAGGCCACATGGGTCTTCACATTAATGGGCCGGGGTATTACAAGAGGCCACAAAGACCCTTAAGATTTTAAGGCCTACGTACATAGAAAGCCCCTTTTGACTATCAGCCAATTGAATGCTCTAGGCAAGTGGACTCGTATGCTCCATGGATGGTACATTGATAGAGTGAATGAGGCCAAACGACGTTGAAGGATCAAGATGGCGAACAGAGGCGGGGTGAATGGTCGCAACTTAAAATTCCCCTAAAAAATAATCCAAACAAGACCGCAAAGGAAATACACAAGAGGAGTTGACCTCACGAGAGCCAGTAGCACTCGAGACCGATAGCACCATAGGAAGAGCGGTAGCACCGGGCTCAAGAACAGCTCAAGAACAATATGAAAAACAGTACGACCTAAAAGCAAATTTTGAGGAATCTTTTGATTGGCTGGAAAAGAACTCACGAAACTTGGTAGATATGATCCTAGGGATGTCAGGAACTCATTCCAACCTTCAATCGTGAGGATTAACGTCAAAGTTCTGACCTTTTTGCTCGAGAAGCAAGATCACACTAAGTTTGAGCAAAACTCGAGAACTTGATCTTGGACTTGCTCATGGGCTTTTGATGATCAAGATGATCTTGGATAACCACCCACATGTCACAACAAGGAAGAATACAAGTTAAAAACCCCTCAAACACGAAAACCCACCAACAAACCGGGTTTTCTTGCAAGGTTTTCAAAGCATACTATCTAGACCCGCTATCTTATCAACTAGACCGCGATCCGATGGCCCTCCTTGATCCACACAATGTCTAGCTAGCATCTCATCCGTTCCTTGTCTACTCGGCTTGCACCGACTCCGTCTTCGATCATTTTTTAGCGATCCTCGACCGTTTGGACCTCCGACGCTCCTCGCCTAGTCCCGGTCATCCTCCACCTCACCATGATCAATCATGTCGTCTTGCAACCATCAAAGATAAGAAAAACCCATCACATAGCAATGTCCAAAAAGATATGCAATAAAACACAAAAATCACAATTTTTGGATCATTCACGCTCATTAGGGCTGGTGCTACCGCCCCTTAAACGGTAGCACTGCCCTTCATCCCGAAACTAGAAAAGATCCTCTCTGGAAATTCCACACCGGGCAATTGGGCCGATGCTACTGCTACCCCGGTAGCACCAGACTACCGTGGGCGCTAGCCCAAAAATGCACCCTTCTGGAATTTTCACACAGCTCTGGGTTGGTGCTACCGCTCGCCCAGTAGCACCGGGCTACCATGGCCGGTAGCACCGCAAATTCCAGACAAAGCTCAAATTGCTTCAAAATAAAAATTCAATTCAAATCAAACTCAACCTAGAACATACCAAGCTCAAATTTAGTCAAATACTCATCACAAACTTGGGTAGACCTCCGTATGGTCTTTCAATCTCCCTCTTAATGAGTATGTTGATAGACAACACAAAAGGCATAAATTTGAGTTTGAAGAAGGAATAAAAAAATTGGGATGTAAAGCCAAACTTGGTCCAAGAAGAGAAGAAATGGAATCATGACCAAGTTGGCACGAAGGATTTTAGACTAGACCAAGTAAAGAGCAGGTTTTCCACAAAAAGATTAGCAAGACTTCACAAAGATCATAAAAATCAGAATGCAATCACATTTTTATCTTTTTTAATGATGCCTTTTCTACAATTTCTCCCCGTTTTGGCAGTATAGGCATCAAGAAAACATCTTCTTCCCCTTTAACACATGACATGTATGCATGAAATGCATCTAAAGAGCTTTGAAGGTTATCCAAGAGTGATCACAATGACAAGATATGACACCAAGCTTTTCAATGGCAAGATAGACTAAACTAAGACATGTCCAAGTGCAAATAACAAATTTTGCTCATAAGCTTAGTTTTGAAAAGTCATTTTTAGCAAGATTTGACAAGTGTAAAACTTAGCAATAGTTTCAAAGCTAAAAGCAAAGCCATTCAAAGGATCAAATGGAAAACCTAGAGTTCAACCTGCTCAACACTTTGGGGATTCTTGAAGTGCATACAAGATCCTCCGAGCCCATTTTTCTATTAATGAAAATTTTTCTTTAAGACTTTGAAAGATATAGCGGGGTGCAAATATTTGAAATTATTTGCATTCTTACCCACTTATGTTTTTTTAATTGCATTGTTTTTTAAAGCAATTGACTTAAAGCCATTATCGACCATCTCAAGAAGAACTCTTAAGAGGATAGTCTTGGTCATACACGATGCATTCTAAGTTCATCCAAGTGCAATAGGAAGCTGTCTTGTGAATGTAAGGTGTTGAGTCTAATGCGCACAAAGAAAGTCATTTTTGCTTAATTTTCATTTTAGCACATTGATTCATGAGCAAATGAAGGACTCTAGTATGGATCAAACAAGTTTCACCAAAGTTGCTATAGGGACTCTAGAGAAATCCAAAATTTCGAAAGTCATGTCAAATACTCCCAGAGGAGAAACTTTAGCAAGTAAAAGCAACATGCTTCATCAAGTTTTCATTTAAAGCCTTAATTTTCAAATTTTAACAAGCTTAGCAAGATAAATAAACTTGAACATATCTAAGCCAACATTTTTCAAAAAAGAGCATGGTGCATAGCATGAATAATAACTCATTTGCATAATAGATAAAACTCATTAAACAGAAAATGAAGTCTATGTGCAATGCATGAACAGATTCCCAACCTCCCCATCAACAAGTGAATCAATTTTAAGCACAAATCTGGTTTAAGTTGAGTTATTAGAAAAATTAAGCTCAAGAAAGGTCCAACTGAACTCAACGGAACCCAGAAACACAGAATGAGGAGAAGAAGTCGAGAAAACTAAAAAATTAGGTGGCTATAGAGCATAGAAAAGATAGTAGAGAATATATTAGACTAGCTCTTATTTTCCCCAATAACTGACATAGGGAATTTGACTCTAGATCTCAAGCTAAGGAGTGCACACAGATCTTGTCTACTCAGGGGGCCTAACACCTACTAGACTTATAAGATTGTGAGGGAACTCAACCTAGAGAGAAGAGAGAACAGCTAATTGTGCATGATAGCAACCTATAGCATAAGATGAGAGGTCCATGCAAAGCATGCTAGAAGTCTAAGTGGAGTGAACTCAAAACTCTAGAAGAAAGACCAATAACACCGAGAAAAAGCAAAAGAAAGGAAATGCTGGAAGAAAACATATATAATACACAATAAACAAATCAGCTCCCCCTCACGATTATCGGGACCCGGATTTGCAAATATGAAACCATCTGTGTATACTACACTACTCTAGGATCACGCTAGTGCACACTGTGGTCAAAGTTTACACCACTATGCCTTAAGGGCTTAAGAAACAAATAAACTATCATTCGACATGCCACAGGCAATCGTCTGGGGAAACGCCTTCCTAGTCCACGTAGTCTTCATAATATTCCTCCTCATGATACTCATTATTTCCTAGTCCTTCCTCACCAACTGATCAACAAGGGTGTAAAGCCGTGAGTACAAAAGTACTCACCAAGCCATAGGAAAAAGATACAATATATTCATGTAGGCTTCACAAAGGATAGACATATGGTTCTTTTGCAGAAAGCAATAACTTGAATTGAAATATAGTAAATAGATTGAAAGCATATTTATAAAAAGATAATAAATAACTGGTAAATCAATGATAGATAATATGAACAGAATAGTGAGGCATCACCCTACACCATCTAAAACAAGTATCAAACCACTAAATTTAACAGTATAACTTTAGACAATAAAACAAGGGTGAACTCCCCCGTTCACATACCAACAATTCTACCATCCAACATTTCATGAAACACTCTATACCTTTTGTGAAATTCCCGGGCATATCCATGACTGCGGACGCGGCTATTCGAATAGTTTTACACTCTATATAGTTTGTACAACTTTACCCACAAGACATGATCATCTCTTGTTGCCAAGCTATTAACACACTTCCTTTGGTGTGTCGGCATAGAAATCATGACAAAGCCTTTATAATGCCATGTCTAAACTCAGTACTGCCCGCTATGGTTTCGCCCCTCAGGGCCCCCTCTTGCGCCATGCGAATCTACCCATCCATCCCGGAACACACACCACCAATTAGCAGTACTCAAGGCTAGACATTGCAAATTAATCAGCTAGATCAGTCCCATACCAGACTTGTGGTAGTACGGTTAGGCCCAATTCAATGGCGCACAATATTAAGTCCTTAAGTTGTATCAGTCAAGACATCCACATCCCAATGTGCAAGAAAGCACCCCATTTACTGCACGATCACTTGCCCGAGGGAAAACAACTTTGTTCAACCAAGACCAATGGTAACCCTGTCATGGTATAACAAATTTTACTACAGTGGCTATCGGCCACAATTCAATATCCCATTAAGTCAAGATTAACATTAATTCACATGTGATATGGATCCCATCGTATAACTAAGCATGTCTAAGCATAGGTATGTTAACCCACTATTGGTAATATAATCATGTCCAACTAGTACTATCCCAACCTAGTGTTAACAATGGATACAGAGCATTTTAATAATCAAGGTGGCATAATATCAACTAGGTATATAGCTATTCCCATGAAATAAGCATTGATACTCAAATAGCAAGCATTTGTATAAAACAAATTACTTTGCAAACATAGGATTAATATGATCAAAGGTTACAACTTCCCTTGCTGATCTAGTGCTGAGTCTTGGTCTTCGAAGTCTCCGTTTGCTCCCTCAGAATTAGCTTCTACCGAAAAGAAAGTAATGAAACCAAATAAATACCAAACAGAGACTCAAATAAGCTCAAATTTGAAAATAAATGGCTCTGATTTGTTGAGCTTGATTTTAGAAAAATTTAGAAACTTGAATCGCTTCAACCGGAGTTCGTATGAGAGAGAATGAGCATCCGAAGAGAAAAAGGCTGTAAAAGAGAAAATCTGAATTTTCTGATTTATTTCTCTACTGGAAAATCAATTAATGACGCAATGCTGATGTCAGAAATTAATTTCCAAAATAAAAATAAATCCAAAAATTTCGATTTGTTTGACGTGTGGGACCCTCGGTCATAGACCGAGTCGACGGGTTTGCGCTGGTCCACAGTGGACCGGGCTCATGGGATCTGCGGCTTGGGCTAACGCGATGGCTGGCGTGGTAGCTAACGAGGCGCTGACATGGACGGACCACACATTGCGCATCCAGCGGCGACGTAGGATCGGACGGTAGAGAAGTGAGGCCGCGACGACGAGGATGTGGCCAGATCCGAAGTGACACGTGCGATCAGACGGCCAAGATTCTACGACGGAGCACTACGGTGAGGGTGGCGGTGCAACTCACTGGCCACGGAGAAGAAGATGCGGGCTTCAGCGAAAAAACGATGGATCGGGCCCTCAGTGTGGATCTAGATGAGCACAACGTGGGTGACACGAAGAAGTGCTCTGCTGCAGCGGAGAAGGTCCAACTGAGGAGATAGGGGCGGCGGAAGGCTTCGGCTGAGGCGGAGACCTCCGGTGAGCTCGCGAGAGATGATGGCATCTCGGGCAGCAAGGGCTAGGGCAAAAGACGTGTTGCGCGACGGGGAAGCTCGTACGGGGCTCCTTGGTGCTTTAAATAGCCCTGGGAGGCATGCGTGGCACATACGCCAAGGCAGCGGCGACGGTTAGGGTTTTTTGAGAGGCGACGGTGTGTGGCAACGCGCCTGCATCCCAGCCGCCCATGTGTCGTCCATCCGACGGACCACGCGGCGCGGTCTGGCGCGGATTGGGCTGAGCAACGCGCAGGCGAAACGGCCCAGGTGACACAAGAGGGAGTAGACCGGCGAAAAGAATTCGGCCCGAGGAGATTTTTGAAAATAAATGCATGTTACGATTTAGGACATTTCTAGATATTCGAATAAAAGCAAATAAATTCAGAAAAGTCTCAAAAAATACAAAAAAATTCTGTGAAGCACAATGAACCCAACTACAAATGGAAATCTTTTGTTTGATGAATAGTTTAGTCAAATTAAATCATTTTATTGATAGAAATTTAAAATTAAGCTTTGATTAATTCAAGAAAAATGCAAATGGTTCATTTTCAAGTTCAAACATTCCAAAACTCAATTTTTTGGGATTTTACAACGATAAGCCGTAAGGGCATTCGACTCGAAGCTCACTCCTCAAGGCAACAAACTTGGAGCTATCCAAAGGCTTGGTAAAGATATCGGTTATATGGCGGTCACTCTGAAGCGCGATATCCCCCTTCTCCACATGGTCTCTAAGGAAGTGATATCTAATATCTTTATGCTTGGTGCAGGAATGCTGCAGTGGGTTCTTCGCAATGCAAATAACATAAGTGTTGTCACAGAAAAGTGGCACACTTTGTATCTCTAATTCAAAGCCTCGCAAGGTCAATCTCATCCAAAGAACCTGACTACAACAACTAGCTGCAGCAACATACTCGGCCTCAGCTGTGAACTGTACAACTCCGGACTGCTTTCTAGATGACCAAAAATAAGAGAAGTGCCAATGAATTGGCAAGTTCCAGAAGTGCTCTTCCTATCATCTATTCTATAGCTAGCAAAGTCTGCATCGAAAAAGGCTCAAAGGGATAGACAAGAAGAAGAAGAGTACCAAATACCATAGTCAATGGTAGCTCAAAGGTACCTGAAAATGCACTTCACTGCCTGGTGGTGCGAGGTGCGATGAGAGGCCTGAAATCGAGTGCGCAGACACACAACAAAAAGTATGTCCAGCCTCGAGGCAGAGAGATACAAGAGGAAGCCGATCATGCTCCGAAATTCTTTCTGATCAGCAGGTTCACCATCCTAGGATCGAGGACAGTAGTGCTGGCCATAGGAGTCATCACTGGATTCCCGTCTGATATATCGAAGCGCCTCAAGAGGTCCCGGGTTTACTTGCCTTGATGCAAGAAAGTGCCCTCTCGAGTCTGCTTGATCTGGAATCTGAGGAAGTAGCTCAACTCGCCCGTCATACTCATCTCAAAATCTATGCTCATCACCTCTAAAAACTAAGACACAAGAGAGTGGGAAGAGCCACCAAAGATAATATCGTCCACATAAATCTGGACAAGAAGAAAATGAGAATCCTAGTGTCTAATGAACATAGTCTTGTCTATTATACCCATTTTGAAACCATGATTGAGAAGGTAGAACTTAAGGCTCTCAAACCAAGCTCTAGGGGCCTGCTTAAGTAAATACAAATCTTTAGAAAGCTTGAAGACATGTTTTGGGTATTTGGGGTTCTCGAATCCTAGAGGTTGCCTGACATAAATCTCTTCCTCAATATAACCATTGAGGAATGCACTCTTGACATCCATTTGGTAAAGCATGAAGCCCTTGGATGCAGAGAATGCAAGTAGGATCCTAATAGCCTCTAGTCTAGCTACAGGGGCAAAGATCTCCTCAAAGTAAAGACCCTCAACCTGAGAAAAGCCCTGTGCAACTAGCCTACCCTTGTTTCTAAAGATAACCCCATCCTCACTCTACTTGTTCTTGAACACCCACTTAGTCCCAATAACATTATGACCAGATGGAGGCTCGACAAGCTGCCAAACCTTGTTCCTCTCGAAGTTCTCATGTTCCTCATGCATAGCATTAATCCATGACTCATCGAATAATGTATGAGAAACATCCTTCGGCTCAAAGGAGGAAACAAAGGTTGAGTGAATGCAGAAACTGGACAAACCTGATTTTGAGCGAGTGACTCGCTCAAACAGATCACCAATGATCTGATTAGGTGGATGATGCCTTTGAATATGGTGGGGAGGTCCAAAAGCAGAAGTGGCCTCTACCTCGTGCACAGAAGAGGTAGGATCAGAGCCACTAGCTGCATGAGAGTCAAAAGACAAGGACTGGTCTCCTTAAGGTGCAGAAATGGAAACAGGAGGCACCTCAGGTGTAGAAGGGACTAGATAAGGTGGTACACCATCATCTCCATTATCCTCATCCTCTACAAAGATGGTCTTGGAGAGGGAAGAAGAGTCTGAAATGTTAGGTCTAGGCCCTGGGCTAGCCTCATCGAAGGTCACTTCACATGTCTCTATGATCCTATACGCATCGCAACTCCAGACCCTATAGCTACGAGAAGATGTCGAGTAACCCATAAAAATACCATCAGAAGAACGAGACTAAAATTTATCCAGGTTACGAGACTCAAATGAGAAACACTTGGCTTTCGTCCATACCTCAACTCGTAAGAAGTGTGGTGCAAATGTGCTCTCAAGAATACACGATTAGAAACATGGCAAGCAGTAGCTATAGCCTCAGCTCAAAACTTCCTAGATGTACTGTACTCGTTTAGCATCGTCCTGGCCATCTCAACTAGGGTCCTGTTCTTTCTTTCTGTAACATCCCAAAATTTGGGTTTTCAAAAATCTTTTGTTTAGTTCATCTTTCCAAAAATCCCCGCTGATTTTCTCGCTTTAATAAAGCATAATCTGAAATTTTCTAATGCTAAAATAATTTAATTTGACTAATATAAACTTCAATTAAAATAAATTTAGTTTTCCCTTGCTAGGTTGAACTAGTTCTAGGAACACATTTAGGCCAACAACTGTGACAAGTACGTTGGACATTTATTCAGCTTGCTATTCTGATTTCGATATTGCTTATTCCTTGCTACTAAATATTGCCTTCCGAGCTCTACATACTTCATATCAGTTCAGGTTCTCCTTTGCAATTGCCTCACTCACGCTCCAGTCATGGTATCACGAACCAGCCACCGGTTGTACCACCTGCTGCTTTGCTAAGAACATTTGTAAGGGTGTGGTAAGGCGCGTGAGACTTTGTGATCCTACTATCCAGTACCTAGTAGTCGATAGGGGTAATACTTTGTGCTATCTTCTGTTTTCTACTAGCAATTGCAGGGGTACCGGAGGACCAGGACGGTAACCAGTGTGTTCTTCATAACGAGCTCAGAGAGATGCTTTGAGAGATGAATGAGACTATGAACAAGCAAATTTAAAACATGGAGAATGCACTTGATAGAAAAAAGCATAAGCATCAACCCAACTTTAGTCCATCTCCTTCTTCTGGTGAATGTAAGAATTTTCCACTTCTTCCTTCTTATAACAGATTTGGTGTTGATACTTATATTGATTGGGAAATAGAGGTAGATAAGATTCTTTCGCAATGTAACCTCTGTGATAAACAAAAAATTAAAGTTGCCGCTAGTGCTTTAACTCTCTGTGCATCAATTTGGTGGAACGATTTTTGTACTTATAAGACAGTACCACAAACATGGAAACATATGAAATGACTTATGAGAGATGAATTTGTTCTTGCTTATCATTCTAAAAAATTATTTTATGAATTGCAATGTTTACAACAATGTGATAAAACTGTCAAGTCATATTACGAGGAATTAGAAACTTTGTTGTTGCGTTGTGGTTTAGATGAATCTGAAGATGCTAAAAAAATAAAATTCTCAAATGGACTTGATATGAAAATTCATGGTATTCTTGTTGATAAGGAATACAGTTCTCTCTCTAGTTTATTTAATCTTGCTTGTGAGATTGAAAATCAAATTGAACATGAAAGACATCTTGTTGAAATTAATGTCTATAATTGCTAAAGTGAAGAATTTTCTTTAGAAGAACGGCATCTTATCGAGTTTCCACTTGCTACTAACTTTTCACAGGACATTGAAACCAAGAACGAGAAGGAAAACACGCAAGAGAAGGAGGAGCAGGAGATACTTGATATCCCATGCATGCCTCCAGAATGTACAGATCATGATATGCCTAAATCGGCAGAGATAGAAAACAAAGGTAACGACATAGGTGCTATTTTCACACGAGGAGAGAATTCTGTTGATTTGCTAAATTTGGCCACTACTGGTGCTATGCTAGAACATCAGTTAGTGGGCAATCAAACTAAATCACCTTTGTCACAATATGATTGTCTTGCTGTCCGTCGTGATAAAAAAGAGTTGTGTGATATTGTATCATTTATATCCATGCCTCAACTAGTGAATGAACATGTCAGTTTTATTTTTGATCTAAACACGTGTATAGAAAATAAATATGTTATTCACCTTGCTAATGAAAAGGATGAGATTAAACTGTTGTCTTCCTTGAATACTTTGGGTTATATTGAATTTGATGTCATATGTGATCTCAATTGTTTAGATGAGAGATTTTCTATACTTGCTAATTTCTCTTGGTCATCCGGTGTTAGTTTTCATGCTATTGGCAAACATAATGATAAAGGAAAGTACATGGTGCATCGAGTTTATATTTGTACCATTTTAAAATCTTCTTTTAATGTGCCACACTGTCAACAACCAAAGAAAATGTTGGTTTCTTTGCCGCATCTTGTTACTAACCTTTTGCAGTCCAATGAGTTTGAGTCGAGGACGACTCAAAATCAAGAATGGGAGGATGATGAGACCATGCTGGGCCAGCAAGCCATGCTTCTATCTCAAGCCAAGGTAAGGGCCTAACAACTTCTGATGCTCCAATCCCAACCCAAGATCAAGTCCAATTCGTTCACGAGTCGAGTTAGGCCCCAAGAAGTAGTCCAACTAAAAATGACCATATCTAGATCATACGAAATCCATTTGAGGTGTTCTTAGATATCTAGATCACGACGAGAGCTTTCCAACGGAAGTGGTTTCACATCCAAACTCTTTCTGGATCGATAGAAATCATCAATTCAATATGACGAACAGAATCTGCCAGGTGCTGCGCCATCTCCACTTAGGCCCAAAGGCCTTGTACGATCTAGGGTTTCACGACCATCCCCTTGGTTGCCTCCCTTGCCCTCTTCCTCATATATATTCAGTAGTCGTCGCTAGAATAGATGGGTTTTGCTAAGATTATTCTGTTTTAGACAGTTTCGCTGTTTGTTCGGTTTGTGGAACCCCAACTTCGAGTTCTTCATTGGTAATTAGCAATATTCAGATTGCATCTACCCGTTCTTGCTTGTGTTCTCGATTCGCATGCAGGGATAAGCCTTCTTGGCAAGGTCAACCGTGTTTGTGCGTGGTTGATAACCAAAGGAGCCGTGGTGTAGTGATTGCAAGGTTCGAATCTGTTTCGATTAGAAGCCGGATCGTCAACGTCGAGTTCTCCACCAATCTACTTACTACTACCTGTCGGAAGATCGGGCCACCGTTCCCATCAAAGTTTTAGTTGCCTACAACCCTCACATGAGCTGACCGAGTCCTTAGAAGCATGCAATTCAAGTTCATTATTTCTGGAAGATAGCTTCCTAAGGTGAGTGCTCATGGCATTAATTTCAGTAAGCAATTTTGGGCAATTAGCATAAGATACACTAGTGTGAGTATGAAGAAAACTAGCATCTATAGGAATGGAATCAACAGAATCATTGCTAGCATTCTTTAACCTAAGACTATCTAGTTCAGTCAACAAACTATCTTGCATAGTCCTTAGGTTCTCTAGCTCCACAAGCAGGGCATCACATAAAGAACAGTCATCAGTGACTCAGGAGAGAGAAGATCTAAGAGAAGCTAACTCCCGAGTCAAGGTACCTACTTCCTTCTCTAGCTCTGTACATCTAACCCTAGCTCTAGCATGAAATTTCCCTAGTTTGTAGAAAGCTTCATTGAGCTGGTCATAGGAGGGTACCTCGTCTGTGTCGCTGTAGAGCTCAGAGTCGCTGATGCCGTTGGCGTCTGCCATGAAGCACACGCCAGTGAAGTCGTCGCCACCTTTCTTCTCTTGTGGATCATCCTCACCTTTGTCACTCTAAGTCTCCGTGTCGGAGAGGTTGAAGTCATCGAGTGCGCCGAGGACGCGGTGGAAGAGCTTCTTGTTCTTCGAGAAGTTGCGGTACTTCTTCTCACGAGCTGGGTCGTGATCTGGAGGTTTTTTGTTACGGTTTTTGTTGGTCTAGTCGTTCTTTCCCAAACCACCAGCGTCATTCTTGCCCTTCTCTAGCTTGGGGCAGTTTGCTCGAATGTGGTTGGGGCCACCACACTCGAAGTAGGTGATCGTGCCACCTCTCTTCCTCTCTCTCACCCTCTTGTGTGCATGAGAGAATTTGCAAGACAAGAGAGCAAGCTCAATTTCTGGAAATTTTTCCAGTTTATCATTGCTTAGCTCGCAATGGGAAGAGAGGAAAAAGCTAGCAGAAGAATCAGAACTGGACCCAGTGGGATTGGTGACCAAGGCCATCGACTAAGATTTCGTTTTATGAGAGATGACGTCAATCTTATAGTCTTGAGTCGGGAGTAAAGCCCGTCAAGAGTCAGAGTCGACAAGTCGGTAGTGTCCTTGATGGTGGTCACCTTCATCTCCCAAACTCGAAGATCGATTGTAGTCAAGAAATGTCGAGCATTATCCGAGTCAAGGAATATGCAACCGACTGCTCAGAGGTTGCTCAAAATCTTTGTAAAATGACCAAAGCACTCATCAAGAATCTCACCAGCGTGTTGTTCAAACTTGTTGTACTCACGCTTGAATTGGTCCTGTCTCACCATTTTGATTTGAGTGGTGCCCTCATGGTAACCATCGAGGGTCACCCAAATCTTATGAGCAGAACTGGGGTGAGAAATCCAATTGTACTCACTGTGGTTAAGACCCTGTATGAATATGTTCCTTGCCTTAGCGTTCACCTTAACATCAGCCATATTACCGGTCGTGACGTTTTCATCGGCAGGAACCTCATACGGGAGTTTCATCTTCTGCCATATTAGGAAGCCCTGGGCAGTGATATATGACTCCTTTCGAGACTTCCAAAATGGAAAATCAACTCCAGAAAAAATGGGAGGTTTAGTGTAATACTTGTGCATCGCCATGGTCCTAGAGACCGGTCAAGATGTATGAAAGAGCAAAACCGGCTCTGATACCAATTGAAAGATCGAGATGGCGAACAGAGGGGGGTGGGGAATGACCACAACTTAAAATTTCCCCCCAAAAATAATCCAAACAAGCCCGCGAAGAAAACAAACAAGAGGAGCTGACTAAAATGAGCCTTTTGAGATATCTGGCGAGTGCTACCGCACGAGGGCCGGTAGCACCGCATGAAGAGCGGTGGTACCTGGCTTAAGAACAACTCAAGAACAGTCTTAAAAATAGCACGACCTAAAAGGAAATTTAGAGGAATCTTTTGATCGGCTAGACAAAAACTCACGAAAATTGGTAGATATGATCTTAGGGATGTCAGGAACTCATTCCAACCTTCAATCGCGAGGATTGAATCAAAGTTCTGACCTTTTTGCCCGGGAAGCAAGATCACACCAAGTTTGAGCAAAACTCGAGAACTTGATCTTGGACATGCTCGTGGGGTTTTGATGATCAAGATGATCTTGGATAACCTCCCACACATCACAGCAAGCAAGAACATAAGTTAAAAACCCCTGAAACATGATCTACAAGAATGATTCACTCAACAACACAAGACCGGTTTCTTGCAAGAAAAAAAGATGCATGGACTGCCTAGATGATTGGGATATGATCTGATGAAGATTCACCCATCAATCAACATCCTTGGCACAAGAAGCAAAAGTATTCTAGAAGGAGAGGAGGCAAATCCAAAAGCATGTAGAAGGTGGGAAGGCAAATCCAAATTACATGAATGTAAATTGTAAGAATTTAAGTGTGGAATTTAAATGCGTAAAGTAAATTTAAGAATAAGAGAAAATGATTTGTATTTCTAGAAGGGAGGTTTACAAAGCCTCACAACAAAGTGGGCAAGGCTCAAAGGAGCACAAAACCTCTAAAACCGTTAAAAGGAGCAAGGCCACCCCTCCCCCTCTATTTATACTACTCTTGGGCCAACTACCACCATGGATGAGTCCCTCAACCCTAGGGCACTCTATCAAGGGCAAGGATTGACCCACTCACACAGCCATGCAAAGGCTAATAAAAAACCCACCAAAAAATGGGTTTTCTTGCATACTAACTAGACCCGCTATCCTATCAACTAGACCGCGATCCGACGGCCCTCCTTGATCCAAGCAACGTCTAGCTAGCATTTCATCCGTTCCTTGTCTTCTCAGCTTGCACCGACTCCGTCTTCGATCATCTTTCGGCGATCCTCGATCATCTTTCGACGACCTCTGATGCTCCTCGCCTAGTCCTGATCATCCTCCACCTCACCATGATCAAGCACATTGTCCTACAACCATCAAAGACTAGGACAACCCGTCACATAGCAATGTCGAAAAAGATATGCAATTAAACTCCAAAAATCACAATTTTTGGTTCATTCACGCTCATTAGGGCAAGTGCTACCGCCCTTCATCCCATAACCAGAAGAGATCCTCTCTGGAAATTCCACACTGGGCAATTGGGCCGGTGCTACCGCTACCCCGATAGCACCAGACTACAATGGGCGGTAGCACTGGACCGCCAAAATGCCCTAAAATACACCCTTCTAGAATTTTCACACCGCTCTAGGGGTTGGTGCTACCGCTCACCCGGTAGCATCGAGCTACCATGGCCAGTAGCACCGTAAATTCCAAACAGAGCTAAAATTGCTTCAAATTGAAAATCCAATTCAAATCAAACTCAAACCAAAGCATACCAAGCTCAAATTTTGTCAAATACTCATCACAAACATGGGTAGACCTCCACATGGTCTTTTAGGCGTGTCGATTTCAATGTGAGGTACAGAATGGGATATTTCCACCGCAACGACCATGGGACATTCCCAGTTAGTTTTGAGGATCTGTTCCATTTGTACCAATTGATAGCCATTGATATTTCTACTATACAATCATGGACGCTATGAGTATCACACCATACATCATGAGCTAGGATTTTGCATTACATTTTTTAACATTCAACACGAGTTGAAGGGCAATGAGGCTGCGAGCCATGACTAGTCAATAACTAGTTGGGTTCGTTGACCCTTAGGTTGTGTTCGCGACTAAGGCTAGGTTTCAACCGGAGTTTATTGCTGACTACATCAAGGGGGCATTGAAAGCTAAATCGAAGAAAGACTTCATTTTATTCCCGTACCTCGAGGAGTAAGTAGTACTTTACCCTTCAATTACTTGTATGCACTTAAACCGTATGTGAACTAATTTCCTTGCACTACATACCATTTAATAAGCAAACATTGGGTTCGACTCATGCTCGATTTGAGGGACAACAAAGTCTACACTTTTAACTCGCTTGCGAAGAGACCGATGGCCTACGCGATCAAAACTGCTTTGGAGAAGTAAGTGCACTACTCTTACCTAACACTTTCTGAATTTAAATATGTTCATTTTTTTACTCAGTGACATCTCTCCAATGTATGTAGGGGTTTCTCGGCCTACGTCGCTGAAGGAGGGACACACAATGACAAAAAGGGCTCCAAGCTGGAGTATAATCGCTTCAAGGTACAAGTGCCTATCATATATATGATTGATTTTTTCTGATATCTATTCCTTGTCTCTTAATTTATTTTTCTTTCTTCATAGTTTTATCAACAGGGCAGCGACGACCTGTGCGGCTTTTACGTCATGCATCACATGCTGCTCAGGGTCGGCGGTGCAGGCATTTTCCGTAAGGTATATGTATATGCATAATAATACACTTAGCCTTTTAGATACAAATTTTAGAACTTAAATTAGTGCACTCATTTCTATTTTGCAGAACATCGATATCCCCAGAAGAGCTTACAAAGCAAATAACTCAACAAACTACGAGACCACTTATGCCAGTGGTACTGGGTAGAAGTTATACCGGAGGACGGTAGGTTTAGAGATCCTGAAAGCTCCTGCTAGTCCATATGTAAACAATATTATATATATATGAATGCAATATGCATGTGTACTGACTGTTAAGCATGTTTGTGTTCTATATTGTGAACGAATGTGATATGTGTGTTGTAATAAAGTGTTTGTGCTATGTGAATGTGATATGTGCATACTGTGTCTAATCTATGCTGTGTGAATATGATATGTGCATACTGTGTGTAATATGTGTTGTTTTTGGAGGGTGCATTGGAAAATAGTACACCCCTCATCTCTATCGGTTCTTAGAATAAACCGATTGGAAAAACGTGATGATTTGTTTCAATTTCATAAAAAAACCGATTGCAAAAACATTTCATCTGTGTCGGTTCTTTAAACAAACTGATTGGAAAACTATTGTCATCTGTGTCTGTTCCATAAATAAACCGATAGAGATAGTTTTCTATCAGCGTCGGTTACACTGTAAAAAACGATTGGAAAAACGTGATTATTTGTTTCGCTTTCATAAAAAAACGATTGCAAAAATATGTCATCTGTGTCGGTTCTTTGAAAAACCGATTGGAAAACTATGTCATCTGTGTCGGTTCCGTATATAAACCCATAGAGATGGTTTTCTATCAGTGTTTGTTACACCGGAAAAATTGATTGGAAAAACATATAATTTGTGTTGGTTTCGTGAAAAAACCGATTGCAAAAACATGTCATCTGTGTCGGTTCGATAAACAAACCGATTGGAAAGCTATTGTCATTTGTGTCAGTTCCATAAATAAAATGATAGTGATGAGGTCTCATCTCTGTCGGGCGAGAACCGACTGTGATAGCTCCGCCTCATCACTGTCTAATGACTTTGTGTCACCAACAGAACCAACTGTGAGGACGAAAAAGAACCGATTGTGATGTATATTCCTGTAGTAGTGTGGCGGTGGCACCGGACGGTGGGATGGTGGATGGGACGGTGGAGCCGTAGAGGGAGGGCCTAGCTTGGGTATTTGGTTAGGCCCAATTGAAGCTGCTAGAATATGGGCTGTAAATATCTCAATAGAATTATACGAAATTATCTGAGAATATAATCGGAATATTCTGATATGACGGATAGTACTATCTCCCGAATCTTCTACCGAATCTAAAACCATCTATCCAAAACTTATCACGAATCCAACAACTATCAGAATTTGATACGAACAAATGGCTCAATCAGTCGGTCGAAATCTATTCAATCCAGTTCCAGCCTAGTCTGTTCGTGCAGTCAGATTTTCAAACTTCATCGATCAACCTTTTGGGCTATTCTGGTTGCTTATTTTGCCTCGTTAGTTCCTTTTACAAACGTTCAATCACATACTTACTCTTTCAACACGACCAAACTAAACTCTACTGTGTGCATGAAAATTGTGCAAAGACGAGCGCTGTGATCCAAGGCTATAGCCAAACTATCACAGTTATACTTTTTGAAAAGCCATGGTGTTATCACTACTACAGAAAAGGCCTATGTAAGACTCTTCATCGTAGATGGTTTTCAAAAACCATTTATGTTAAAGCTAATCATAGACGATTTTGTAAGCACAATCGTCAAAGTTACAGTACATGCTAAGAATCGTCTGTGATAATCATTCCGTATTATATATACCGTACTAGCTCTACTACAGAAAAGGTTATCATAGACGGTTCGGAACCGTCATCACAGACAGTTTTTAGAACCGTCTGTAACCATGTGTCAGTGATGTTACGGAACATCACAGACGGTTTATGAACCGTCTATGATAGAACATATCATAGACGGTTTTTAACTAAAACCGTTTGTGATATGCAAACATTACAGATGGTTTTTACTAAGAACCGTCTGTGATAACAAACTATCACAGACGGTTTTTACTAATAACCGTCTGTGATAACAACTATCACAGACGATTTTTACTATGAACCGCCTGTGATGTTACTTTTGGAAACAAAAAAATATCGTCATGTACAAATGATATTTCCGTGATCCAGCTGCTCTGTGCTAGTTCAGGCATAATGGAAGAGCTACTGGATGTGAGATATCCCATATCCCTGCTCTGAAGAACTTGAAAACGCAAAATCGATGAAAAAAACATCGGAGGCCGTTTTGAGGCCCTAAACGACGTTTTTTCGAAGCCTCACGTGTACTTCTGATGTAGCCTCATTAGCTTTAAAACGAGCACAAGAACGTCGCAATCGGAGCTCATATGCAAAAGTTATGGCTGTTTTACCGAAAGGTGCACGGATCGAAAACAAAAACGCTGCAACATCAAGAGTGCAAAAGAGAAGAGAAGAGGGAAAGGAAGAGGAAGAGGAGAGGATGAGCTTGACAATTTAGTTGAACGATTCGAACACCACATTTACCAAACATTCGAAGACGAGAGGAAGTGAGAAGAGAGAAGAGAAGAGAAGAGGAGAGCAGGAGAAGTGAGAAGAAAACAGTAGGAGAAGAGCCGCGGGCTGGTATTTTAAAGGAAGTCGAAAACGAGACAAGCGGGAAGTTCAAATTTGGTAAGAGCGCGAAAGTTAAAATATTATCACAGACGGTTCTTTCTGGATAAACCGTATGTGATGTGGTTTATCACAGACAGTTATTATAATGAACCGTCTGTGATAAGTCGCTGACGGTTTTATTATAAAACCGTCTGAGATAATATATCAGACGGTTTTAGTTAAAAACCGTCTGTGATATCATGTATATCAATGGCGATTTTTGAAGAGTACTGTCTGTGATAATGTCACTAATGATTGCAATATAGAACCGTCAATGATGTTCATCGTCACAGATGGTTTTGAGAAACCGTCTGTGATGAGGCATCTAATATAAGCCTTTCTGTAGTAGTGTAGGGTTTGTGCGTACCATATTATTCACCCATACAAAATCTTATATGCAACAATCGGTCTCCTCCCCAAGCACATCACCAGCCGCCACATCCCCGAGCCCTTCGCCTCATCCGCTAGCCCTTCGCCCTCCTTCTCGTCTAGCACGTCTCCTGTCGTCGGTCGCCTCATCCCCGAGCCCATCGCTGGCTGCGTCATCCCCAATCCCGTCGCCTCATGCCCTAGCCCATCGCTGACCGCCTCATCCCTGAGCCTTAAGGTATCTGAAGAGTGCAAATATTCAATCCATTGCTTAGGGCCACTATCTTGATGTTGATCTTTGGATGGAATACACTATCTTGATATTGATCTTTGGGTAGCATACACCATGGCTATATTCGGATGGCATACACTATCTTGATGCATGTTGATCTTTGGATGTCATACACCATAGCCATATTCGGATAGCATGTGTTAAATATTAATTTACTGACTAGCTGGTTAGCTCTTAATTTTCTAATCATATATACATATACATCATGTGTTCGAGGCATCAATATGAGAGTATGCATGTATAAACACATATATAGTAGTGCTATTTTACGCGTGCGCGCAGTGCTGCCTATTCTACGCACCAGCCGTGCTACCACGCGTCGCTAGTGCAGGCCCAAAAACAACCCCCGGCATGAAATAATACCCACGGAATTTAATAAGGTTGTCGACATTGATTGTAAAATGAATATATGATAGTAAAATGTTGAATACGTGTTAGTAAATGATACTGCTAGACTAGGCAGTAAAATCATATACAACGATAGTTAAAGTTATATCCATAGCATGAAGTAAAATCTTATGAAATATCAAAAAAATTATTATTTTTTAATTGAAGTAAAAGGTTGTATGCACATTAGTAAAATCATCAATCCCCAATAGTAACAAAGTTAGCAAAATAGTTATCTGTGATGTAGTAAACGTAACTAACAGGGATGGTAAAATATTGTTATTTGAATGGTAAATTGATATATAACTGATAGTAAAAAGCTTGTGGAAGCTGATGGAGATACAGTGAGTAGTAGAATCATATATATCCGATGGTAAAATAAGGTTATTTCGATAGTAGTGAGATTGAACAAGGTCCAGGCGCTGTACGTAAATGCGAATGATTGTGACTATAAGGCCGATGGGCTCAAAGCCCATTTTGTCATACCCATTGTCATATATAGAGGGAACTTAGTCCCACATCGCCTGCGGAGGCTCACCTACCTCTGTTTATATACCAAAACTGGGACAAACGTGTCGATCAAAGTAATACGTGTAATGTTAGTAAGGGTATGGCTATGTCCGTAGGCCCGCTACACTATGTGCTTGTGGTGATGGACCCGGTCACTTTACCCTCTAACATCACGATCACTTTTGTGTTTTTGTTTTTGGCCGCACAATTTTTAGTAACCTTTACTGTCGTATTTTGGCAACTCTTACAATAATATGTACTTCCGTGTAACTAACATTTACTATCGATCTTTCTTCTGCAACTGCAATGAAATAACCTTTTTTACTATCGAGTATACTTGATTTTACTCCTCACTATATCTTATGTTGTATAGAGGTCTGCCATAAGTGACAGTAAAATCATTACCAACCGATAAAAAAAATTACTATAAGCAATTAAGAACGATTTTAAGGTGATTCATGTATAGTACAAAACAAAAGCTCAATGAATGTTAGTAAATTTTCAAATTTGAAAACGTCCTGTAGGAAATAAAATCATATGTGATAGCGTCGATAGTAAAGAGTAGTAAATCCTGTTTCTATCGAAACTTGTTATCTATGGTAATAAGTGCTCCAAAAGATCCAGATGATTAGTCTCTTGACTATGATGTACTCACCTGTCCATTCAAGGCTGTGAAAAAACTAAACCCCAAAAATAACCCCCGTATCGAAACAATACCTGCAGTATTTAATGAGGTTGTCGATATTGATCATAAAATGAATATATGATAGTAAAATGTTGAATAGGTGTTAATAAATGATACTGCTAGACTAGGCAGTAAAATTGTATACAGCGATAGTAAAAGTTATATCCGTAGAACATAGTAAAAGCCTATATGCACATTAGTAAAATCATCAATTCCTGATAGTAACAAAGTTAGCAAAAGAGTTATCTGTGTGATAGTAAACGTAACTGATGGGGTGGTAAACTCATGAAAGTTCAACGATTAAGGTTACTTTCAAAGATGGTAAATCATACAAACACAGTAGGTGCGTGCAGGTACGAAAAATAATGATTACTGTCATATACGGCAGTAACATAATACACACGAGATAGTGAAAATCGCAACATCGATTACTTACTTGCAGGACATTGTACTAACGATAGTAAAATGTTACAATTTTACTGTGAACGAATGACAGTAAAGGTTATTTTGACGGTAGTAAATATTATTCTTTGAATGATAAAATAATATATAACCGATAGTAAAAATTGCAACTTGTGGAAGTTGACGGAGATACGGTGAGTAGTAGAATCATATATATCCAATGGTAAAAACTTTAATAAGTGAAAAAACGTACTATCAGAAGTAAAATCTTGTGTAATAGCGTTAGTAGTAAAGAGTAATAAATCCCATTTTTATCGAAACTTGTTATCTGCGGTAATAAATGATCCTAAAGATCTTGACGATTAGTCTCCTAACCGTGAGGTACTCACCCGTCCCTTCAAGGCTGTGAAAAAACTTTTGGAAATTATAGCGATTAGAAACATCTAGAGTACGGGGTTAAGGATGGATCGGAATCTGTCGATGTCGCTGGCGATAGCAGTAGAGAGTGATATAGCTATGACAGCAAGTCCAACAATAGTACGAGACCCTCTATTGCGCACGTCAGTACTAACACCACCACAGTCGGTATGTACAACCAATTTAGCAACTCTGGCAACTGAACGATCGTACATTAATGTAAGTTTCTTTAATCGTCGGCATTATGTTTATGGTTTATGATCATGGATATTTTTACAAGTTGAATCTCGTCGAAAAAACCATGAATAAATTTACAACTTGTACAACAGGTTTTTACTATGCATTTGCGGAATTTCTACCATGGCAGGAACAAGATTTACCAGGCTACATGGTTTCACAAATATGCCAACATTTCAAATCAGTGGAAGACGCATATGATTTCTACTGTTGTTATGCTAAACACGCTGGTTTCGAAGTAAAAAAAGCAGGACAAAAAATAGTTAGAGAATTCTGCTACGTCCACGAAGAAAAGCTTGAATTATATATGGTGGGGACGTAATAAATACTTAAAGAACATGAACGTAACAAATCATCAAAGAGGATTGGTTGCAAGGCATTTATAAAATTAAAGAGCAACTTAACTGATGGCTTTGTACGAGTAGAACGGCTAATCTTAGAGCACAACCATCCCCTTAGCAGAGCCGTCCTTAGTTGCGTTCTTGCATGCTCACAAAAACTTTGATCCTTCCGTGATAGAGCTCGTCGACAGCATGCCGACTAGTAAGATCCCTCATAATTCGATGATGGATGTTGTCTAAGATGCATAGAAGTCGACGTAACATACCTTTCATAGAATGCAACATTCCGAATAGATTTGCTCTATGCGTCACCGTATCAATTACTTTTAGTAGTGTTAAATATTATTATATATTTATTTAGTACTATTTCTTACTAGTTCACTTGAAATCACAAGAAGGCTGCTAACACGCGAGCTGACAGGGATAATGATGTTAACAAGCTACTTACTTTTTTCAAAGAGTGACGTGCTCAAAATGATAAATTCTACTACGACATACAAGTTGATGAAAACAACTTTGTCTGAAACATTTTCTAGAGTCATGCGAGCTACGGTGGAGAGTACGCTGATTTCGGCAACGTGGTCATGTTCGACACCACATAAAAGACCAACATATACAACTTCCTCTGGCGATATTTGTTGGTTCTAACCATCATCTATAGAACACTGTGTTTGGGATTGCGCTGCTGCGAGACAAGAAAAATGGAATCATTTGAGTGGCTTTTCAATACATTCAAAACCTGCATGGAGGGAAAGGATCCAATTTGTATCCTTACTAGTGAGATTTATGTTACGTTAAATTTACTTCGTAATGGTTATGAAATTACCATATTGTGTTAATCTATTTACGTCAGATTGAGATTCCATGATGGCAGCAGCGATCCGTCTAGTATTCCCCAACACGAATCACAGGCTATGCAGATGGCACATTCTAAAGAAGTACAAGGATGTACTAAACAAACTATAGGCACAACGCAATTGACTAAAAGAACGTCTAGTTTCAGTAATAAACCATTTGTTGACACCATCTGAATTCGAAAAAGTATAGGATGAAATGGTGTCAGACTATGGCATTAAAGACATAGTATGCATTTGTAATCTGTTTGACATATGAACAAGTTGGATATTAGCGTACTTCAAATACATTTACTGCGGCATGATGACATCGAGACAAAGAAGCGAGAGTATGAATAAGATGGTCAAATGTAGTTTTGTGGATGAAAAAATTGTGTTACATCAATTCGCAAGACAGATGCATAGGGTTTTGCAATTGAGGAAGCACGCAAAAGCGAAGGAGACGTACGGCTCATCGGTATATGATTTTCAAATATATATTGCATATACTTTCACTATACAAATATATTACTATTACTTGTTGCACATACATTTCTTATATATATATATGATTTTAAAATATATATTGCACATACTTTCACAATACAATTATGTTACTATTACAGCGTGGATAATATCGGTCACAGATTCAAAGCAAATACGGAGTGGAATCGATACGGTAGCGAATATTTTTTGTCAGATATCGCGCGAGAATATATACTTCATGTAGCAGACATGTCGCAATGATTAATCAACCATCGCCACAATGGCCCGCCGCCTCGTCCTGCTCCTCATCGTCACAAAGCTATGTGTGTGAAAATTACATTGACAAAGGAATTTTACCATAAGGGCAGGAAATGAATAAATTCACTTGAGAACATTTTAACCGTATGCGAACGAATTCGGAGCAGTCACTTAAATCTAGTTCACCCCTTTTTTCTTTTCTTTTCTCTCCTTTATTTTTTTCCCTTTTCTTTTCTTTTTCCCCTTTTTCCCTTTTTCTTCTTTTCTTCTCTTCTCTCTCTTTTTTCCCCTTCCTGGCCCAGCCCCTCTTTTTTTCCTTCCTTTTTTTCTCTTTCCTTCTTCCCCTTTTTCTTTCTCTTTCCTTCTTCCCCTTTATTTTCCTTTCTTCCGTTTTCTTCTCCCCTTTTTTCCTAGCCACACACTCCTTCCATCTTTCCTTATCCTCTTCTCATTTCTTTTATGTTCTCCCACAGACAACACCAGCCGGCCTCCTCCTCCCTTTTCTCTTGGCCCTATGCCGGTCGCTTGGGCCTGGTCTCACGCCACGCTGGCCGGCTTCCTGCGCTGGTCACCTCAGCCCTTCATCACCCCCAGGATAGCTCCCCTACACCCGGGCCTGCGTCGCGCTGAGGGCCGTGCCGTTGGCCTTGACCGCCTAGCTGTCGCATGTCCGGCTGGGCCGACCACCTCTTGCGCCGGGCCATGGGTGTCCTGCGCCACGTCGCCCCCTCCACAGCTCACTTGCACTCTACGCTGGTCATCCAAGCCGGCTTCGGCTTCAGCCGTGCCAGCGTGTCTCTTGGCCGGCCCCTTCGTGCCTCGGCCATCCGCGTCCCAGCCTCTCACTACCCTGGGCCGTGTCGCCCCTGGTGCCGTGCTGGCCAATCCGCCCAGGGCTCCCGCCGGTCATGCTGAGGCACTGGACCACACGTGCTGGCTTCTTCTACGGGTTGCGCTGCCCTGCGCCTTGCTCTTTGGCGTCGGCCGCGCGCCAGGGACATCCTCGTGGTCATCGTCGGGCTCCTCTTCGGCGTCTACTGTGGTGAGCTCACCACCGCTTCCATGTACCTCGTTTGGTCCGTCCTCGCGGGTGCCACCGCATGCTCCCACTACGATGAGCCCTACGGCGACGACGACGTTGACCGAGTGTCCGACTCCAAGAGCACCAAGAAGGTCAGCTAGGCCACTGTGGGCAGTACTAGGCCAAAGTTGCGCTGGGCCTATGGGCCACATGAATATTTTTAGATATCCAAATTATTTATTAAAAAGTATCCAAAAATCATCTCAAAATACCCCGAGCCGAAGGATAGTGCTATCCCGAATCCAAATCCAAATCCGAAATAAAATATCCGAAACCAATATTGAATCCGACAACTATCCGAAAAAACTATTTGAATCCGATCCGAACACATCCGGTCGGTCGGTCTATCGGAGAGTATCTGAACCGATTGCACGCCTAGTTACCAGTGGTAAATTAAACTAAGGAGGGTAAGTTATTGTGGGTTAAGTTATTCCACCTTTTTATAGGTTAAGTTAACCCTAAGTTATGAGAGAGGGGTTAAAAGGAAACATATTGCATGCAATCTAGCTTGAGGGTACAATCCAACTAAAAATTATCATGGAAAATTCTATATATACTTCATGGTTTACTCCACCTAGATAATTTTTCTATTTTTAACTCTTAACACATACTGAATTTAAACATAACATTTGTCAGATTTTTCTATTTTTCACTCTTAACATAAACTGAATTTAAACTTGAAGTTTTATACATATTTAGAGTAAGTTTAGAAGTACATCTAGATTTATTTTCAGATTTTTTTGTGACAAAGTTTAGTTCGGCGGATTAATCCGTAATGTCTCTTGACTCAGGAACCAAACGTAGCCTAATAAACAGAAACTCCGTAAGTAGGATTTGGCCTCTGTGACAGCTTTCTGCTATTCATCGGAGCAAAGATGAGATTATGCTATTCATGATAGCATTTTTGCGCTGTTACCGTGAAGCCAAATCGCTAATATCTCCGTTTTTTAACAGACATCCGAATCCATGCAGTCAAAATTTCTAAAGTTTGATCGTTAATATATTAAAGACTATCTAGATTAGCTATTTAAAAACTATATTATTAAATTTATCATTAAAAGCAAATTTAAAATATAATAAGATAAGGTTACAAAAAGTAATTGTCAAAGTCGCATCTTAGAAACGTAAAAAGTAAAAAACATCACTTAAACAAGAACGGAGAGAATACTAAAGAGCAATTTATTTTGTAAAAAAAAGAACTCTTTATTAGAGGGAAACATTTACCATCGATCGTGTTAAGGCCCTAGCAAGCAGAATCTTGTACGTGCGTTATTTGTGTTGTCCCTTATGGATTACTACGTTGCATTTGCAAGTTGTTTGTAAGCTGATGAGGTCATTTGATTTATGGGATTCTAATAACGCATGAATAGAAAAAAGAAAGATTGGAATGTCATATCACTTTTTTTTTGCGAGGAAAAGAGATCTATATTGATTGCATAAAAATAAGATTACAATCCTAAGTAATAAGATGCTCGACACAAGAAGAAAAATGTGATCTCCACAACGCAGAATGCTTTGTGCATATTGCTAGATATGCTAGTTCATGAGCCACCTTATTCTGCTCTCTTCTCACATGTTTCACCACAAACTGAGGAAGATGAAGAGCCTCTTCAAGCGCCTCTTTGATCACGAAGTGTTGATTTGATCTTTGATCCTTTGCCGTCTTCAACAACTGAACCACTGTTGAACAATCAGATTCAACAATAGTTGTTTTCCGAATCCATTCCGCCGCCAAGGAGAGACCTATCAAACATGCATTTGCTTCCACTTCCTCAGCATCAGTTCCTTTAAGAATCGTTTGCCATGAATATAGCAATACCTTGCCCTCTTGATCTCGGATGACAGCGCCTATCCCCGCTTCGCCCGAGGATGCAGAAAAAGCTCCATCAACAGTCAATTTTACCCAGCCATCTGGAGGTGAAATCCAGCGGTGAAACTTATTATTTATGACCTTCTTTTGAAGACAACTAGTAGACGCAAGAAGTTGCTTCTTTCCTTTCTGATCCATGTTGACTTTGGCTTATTGGCAATTAAGCAGATCATTCCAATAAGCAAATAGGAACTTCACAGATGCCGTAATAGAAAAGTGAGCTGCACCATGGGTTAATTCATTCCGTTCTTGGCAAGACCGCCACAGCAACAAAATAAATTTACCTCCATCAACCACCGACATCAAATCCAACAATAGAATGAGCCAATTCGGTCCAGAAAACTGCAACCTGTGCTCTTGTGGAAGCAACCAATCACTTTTGATAGCAGCACGTAAAGATTGAGTCTGAGAACAATTGATTGCTGCATGAAAACCCATTTCCTCGTCACTTCCACATGTTTCACAAGTGCTACTGACAGCCAGCTTACGTTTCCATTTATTTTTGGGGAAGCCAGACCATCCTTTGCAAGACACCAGGCAAAAACTTTAATATTTTGAGGGATTGGAAGCTGCCATAATTTCCTCCATATCATACGCTGATCATCAGTCCCCATACTTGTTGATTCTCTACCTTTCTCACTTTCAGTCAATCGTATACCCAGCCGGTAGGCACTCCAAACTGAAAAGATACCCATTTTCTCATAATGCCAAGCCATGCAGTCAATTTTGTTACGCCGAGGTAGCTTTAACTTAAGAATTTCCTCGACATCATGTGCAAAAAAAATACCTTCTATTGACATCCTCCTTCCAGCAATGACTCTTATGATCAATGAGTTGCGCAACCCATTTGAGCGTGCATGTTCTGCGCTTGCCCGTCACCTTCAAAGAGATACCACGAGGAATCCAAGAACTGCGCTAGATGCAAATCTTCTCTCCTGAACCAACTCTCCATATTAACTCCATTTTTAATAACTCGAGGCCATGCATGATAGACTTCCAAGTTGAGCAAACGGCAATCAGAAACATTGTATAAACCAAATCACCATTCGGATAATACTTAGCTTTTAGCAATCTTGCACAAAGGCTATCAAGGTACACAATCAGACACCATGCTTGCCTCGCCAATAAAGCCTGATTAAATAGCTTCAAATCACGGAAACCAATTCCACCTTTGCTTTTACTATGAGTCAAATGATTCCAAGCAAGCCAGTGCCCTTTACGCTTCCCATTTTCCGCACCCCACCAATAGTTACAGATACACCGAGTAATATCTCAGATCGTGGCCGCCAGAAGATGGAAACCACTCATTATGTAAGTCGGAATTTCCTGAGCCACTGACTTAGGCACTGTTTGGTAGAGCTCTAGATTCTGGTTCCACGTCAGATCTGAATCTTGTAGGCTAAAATAAATAAAATAAAATTTATATTTTTAGTCTAAAATTAAATAATATGACCTACCTAAACACTCTTAATATACCCACAGATTCAGCTTCACGGATTTGTGGAGTTACAAATACCCAGCTTCATCAGATCCATGAATCTGGTGGAGCTGGAGCCGTACCAAACAGGGCCTTAATCAAGACTTCTTGCCCCCTAGCTGACAAGAATTTTTCACTCCAGTCGGCACAACGTTTACTCACTCTTTCTTTCAAGGACTGAAATATTGTCTCCTTCATGCGTCCTTCTGTGTTGGTAAACCTAAGTATTTATCTTCAAAAAAAATCTGCTTTACACCCAAACTTGACCTCACAGCTTCTTGAACCCCCGGATCACCGTTTTCATTGAAGAAAAGGGAGCACTTGGCAGGGTTAATAAGCCGCCCCCGTAGCTAGGCTATAGTTTTCCAGAATACCCTGAATTTTCCTCACCTGATCCCCATGTGCACGAAAGAACAAGCTATCATCAGCGAATAGAAGATGAGAAATCTCAGGGGACATTCCACTCTTCACCTCTGAATTCAATAGAGTCGACAAACCATTAGCCACAAAGAGAAATAAAAATGGCGAAAGAGGGTCACCTTGACGAAGGCCTTGAGATGTCCTAAAGGTTTCCAATGGGACACCGTTAAAGCACACTGAGTATCACACAGAGGTTACACAACTCATAAACCCAAATACGATGAAAGCCCAGCTTCAAAAGAATTCCTTCTAAAAAAACTCCAATCTACCCGATCATATGCCTTGGACAAATCAAGCTTGTACGCACAAAAATCACCTCCTCTATTATTATTTTGCTGAATGTCATATCACGTTGAATCTTCTAGGAATAAAAACCACAGGAATTACACAAAGGATATGTTTGGATGCCTTGTAGAAAAAATGCTGAATTTTGAGATTAAATATTAATTGATTAGAGAGAATGGAGAGAGGAAGAAAGAAGATGAATTGAAACTATCAAGGGATTGGTAACATGATGTTAGATCTCATGCTTGAATTCCTAAAATGTATAGGAATTTTTTCTTGCTATGAACACTACTACAGAACAGCACATCCTTGCCGGCACATCACTGTCAGTTAGGATTGAGCCGTCAGTGAGAACATATCACTGCCGGTTCGAAAGTTAAGCCGGGGGGAGAACTTATCACTGCCGATTCGTGGAACCAACCGGCAGTGATAACCTCATATCACTACCGGTTTATATATAAAACCGGTAGTGATATATCACTGCCGGATCTTGTGTCAACCGGCAGTGATATTGGCATTTTCATTGCCAGTTTTAAACCAGAACCGGCAGTGATATTTATTTTTCGCCTAATTTTATTTTTCCGCGGAATCCGGCCCTATCACTGCCGGTTTTGCGCAGAACCGGCAGTGATAAGTCCTTTATATATCTGACGTCTCTTCCCCCCGACTAATCGAGCGTAAAAGACAGGAGTCTCTGCTCCATTATTGTGTCCAATTGTTGCCGAAAATTGAACTAAAATTCATATCTATTTGTCTTCAAGGTTAGTAATTTGAATAACATTATATTTGTTGTTGGATTTTACTTTATAGATTGCTTTAGATTTAGATAATTACAATTCTTATTCATTTCAGTGATTTAGTGGATTTTTAAATGGTGAAAATGGCTAGGTGAATTTTGCAAAATGGTGAAAATGGCTAGGTGAATTTTGAAATAATGAAAATTGCAACATACATTTGTAAATCGATATATTTACAAATATATATTGTATTTTCATTTATATGCTTATTTCCAATAATTGAAGTAATTAAAAAATTGCAACATTGATATTGGAAGATGGATATTTACATAATGAAAAAAGATTGATGTATTTTGATATAGTAAAAATATATCCTAAGTATTTACAATTATTTTCATTTTATAAAATAATAATAAAAATTCTACATGGATATTTACATAATGAAAAAAGGTTGATGTATTTTAACATAGTCAAAATATATCGTAATTATTTACAATTATTTATTATTTTGTAAATATTTAAAAATTGCAAGATGGATATTTACAAAATGAAAAAAGATTGATGTATTTTAATATAGTAAAAATATATCCTAATATTTACAATTATTTTCATTTTATAAAATAATAAAAAAATGCTACATGGATATTTACATAATTAAAAAAGGTTGATGTATTTTAACATATTCAAAATTGCTACATGGATTTTTAAATCTTATCATTTACAATTATATTGTTATTTGCAATTATATGCTTATGTGATGTTTGATTTAATTAATTGTAGATGGACCGAAGGTGGATGTATGATACGGACCGTTGCGGCGCAGAGTTCTTTAATGGTGTGACATGTTTTATAAACGCGGCTGCGGCGCACAAGTCGAAGAATCTGTCGAACTATATGTGTTATCCATGCGTTGATTGCAAAAATGAGAAGTTGTTTTCTACCATAGAGTCGATACGTGCACACTTACTTCGAAGGGGTTTCAAGGTTAGCTATACCTGTTGGACCGAGCACGGTGAAGATGAGATTGTGCATGAAGGGCAACATATTGGTGAAGATGACGGAGACAACGATATGACGGTGGTCGAAGATACGTTTGTCGATAGCCACGACGACGACCTGGATCAAATTTTACATGATGGGGAGGGGGACTTCACAAGTGAAAGAGAGTTTGAAAAGTTCCAGCGTATGGTAGAGGACTCCACAACACCATTGTACCCTGGCTGCAAAGAGGAGCAAAAAAAACTACATATCGTGCTTACACTACTGCAGTTGAAAGCAAGCAATGGTTGGTCCGATAAGAGCTTCACTGAGCTCTTATGTCTCTTGGGGGACTTGCTTCAACTACGTACTAGGCCAAGCGGGTTGTCTGCCCGTTGGGACTGGAAGTACAAAAAATACACGCATGTCCAAACGATTGCATGTTGTATCGCAATGAGTTTGCAGACTTGGATGCCTGTGCTGTTTACAAAGCAAAGCGGTATAAGGGCAACGATGATATCCATAACGATGATGCCGGGGTGGAGCATAAGAAGAAGAGATCCCCCCGTAAGGTGGTGTGGTATTTCCCTATAATCCCCCATCTGAATCGATTGTTTGCGAACAAAAGGCATGCCCAATTGCTACGATGGCACGCCGAAGCATGTAAGAAGGATGGAATGCTTAGGCACCCTGCTGATTCTGTGCAATGGAGGAACATCGACAGAAAATATAAGAAGCACTTTGCATATGATGTGAGGAATATAAGGTTCGGGTTGAGTACGGATGGGATGAATCCTTTCGGCAACATGAGTAGCCGTCACAGTACTTGGCCGGTGACTCTATGTATCTACAACCTTCCTCCTTGGCTTTTTATGAAGCGAAAGTACATTATGATGCCACTACTGATCCAAGGGCCCAAGCAACCTGGCAACGATATCGATGTGTACCTCAAACCATTAGTTGAAGATCTTTTAATACTGTGGAACAATGGAGTACGGGTATGGGATGAGTACAAAAGAAAGAACTTTATCGTACGCGCATTGTTATTCGTAACCATTAATGATTACCCTGCCCTTGGTAACCTGTCGGGACAGACGACAAAAGGGTTCAACGGATGCGTCCAGTGCTTGGATGATACAGCTAGCCGGTGGTTGAAGAACTGTCGAAAAATGGCCTACATACGACATCATAGGTTCCTTCACAAGGATCACCCATACCACAATAATAAGAGAGCCTTTGACAGGATAAAAGAGACTGCCTTAGCTCCGAAAAATCGCACTGGGAAACAGATATTTGCGGCCGTAAAGGATCTTCATATTATTCACGGAAAGGGAGCCGGCAGTACATCTATCCCGAGTTCCCGTGACAAGGCTCCTTTGTGGAAAAAGAGATCAGTATTTTTGGTCCTACCGTACTGGCAACACTTGGAAGTTCGACACGCAATCGACGTCATGCACATAGAGAAGAACGTGTGTGACAACTTGCTTGGTATCTTACTGGATATACCTGGCAAAACAAAAGATACCCTCCACGCACGGATGGACCTTGAAGATATGAAACTCAGGAAGGAGCTGCATCACGAAGACATGGATACAGGCAAAAAGTACCTTCCCGTAGCATGCTACACACTGAGCAAGAAAGAAAAAATTAGCGTGTGCGAATGCTTGTACGGAGTCAAAGTTCCGTCTGGTTACTATGCCAACATAAAGAGACTAGTCTCAATGAAAAACTTAAAATTAATTGGCATGAAGTCTCACGATTGCCACATGATGATGACACAGATGCTTCCAATTGCAATTAGGGGTGTTCTGCTAGAGAAAGTCTGAGACCCAATTATAAAGTTGTGTTCATTCTTCAACGCGATTTCACAGAATGCCATCGATCCATTGAAACTGGATAAGCTGCAGAAAGACATGGTCCACACTCTGTGCAGGCTCGAGATGTGTTTCCCTCCATCTTTTTTTGATATTATGGTCCATCTCATTGTTCAAATTGTGAAAGAGATATGGATTCTTGGTCCCGTGTTTCTACATCAGATGTACCCTTTTGAGAGGTTCATGGGGGTTATAAAGAAATATGTTCGTAACCGACATCGACCGGAAGGCTGCATTGTAGATGGTTGGGGAACCGAGGAGGTCATTGAGTTCTGCGTCGATTATATGGATCTTAAACCGATTGGTGTGCCTATATCTCGGCATGAGGGGAGGCTACAGGGAAAAGGAACAATGGGCGAGAAATCACTCTGTACAAACAATCTAGCTTCGTTCACACAAGCACATTTCGCAGTTTTGGGACAATCAGTTGTGGTGGCCCCGTATGTCAACATGCACAAGAGCATGCTATCCAGAACAAACCCAGCGAAGTCAGAGGGTTGCATCGCGAGAGAGCATAGAGATAACTTCGGCAATTGGTTGCGTAGGCACATGATGCATACAGAGACAGAGTGCGCTTAGTTGAAAGTGTTGGCTCAGGGACCGTCATCTACAATTCGGACATTCTAAGGGTACGACATAAATGGTTTTACATTTTATACAAGAGCACAAGATAAGAAGAGCACGAACCAAAACAGCGGTATCTGTACAGACGCCTATGAAAGCAATGAAAATAGGCAAAGCTACTACGGATTCATAGAAGAGATTTGGGAGTTTGACTATGGACCTTTCAAGGTCTCTCTCTTTCGGAGCCAATGGGTCAGACTTCCAGGGGGTGTTAACATCGACATGTACGGTATCACTACCGTGGACCTCAAACTCGTCGGATATAGGGAAGAACCATTCGTACTTGCTAATTCTGTTACACAAATCTTCTTTGTAACCGACCCGGCTAACAAGGAACGCCACGTGGTTATTCAAGGAAAAAGAAGGATTGTCGGAGTTCAGAATATTGTCGACGAGGAAGAATACAACCAGTTCGATGAGCTTCCTCCTTTCGGAGAGGACGTTGAACTAAGTCTCACGGAAGAGAGTGAGGAAGCTACGTATGTACGCCGCGATCATAACGAAGGGCGAATTGTAGCTTAGTTGTTCAAATTAAAGATATGTTTTCTTTTGTACGAACAACATGGTTTTTCTCTTGTGTAACAATTAATGTATTATATCAGGTAATGGATTTGACTGCATTTGTGTGAATTGTTACAAGTAATTAAATCAAACATGACATAAGCATATAATTGCAAATAACAATTTAATTGCAATTAATTAGGATATATTTTGACTATATCCATCTAATTCTTTTTATTATTTCAAAATTTGAAATTTGTAAGCCTTAATATGAATTTTTTCAGCACTATTTGATTTATGAAATATTAAAACAGTGATCAATTTGGTTTTTCTGAATTTTATAGAACATATTATATGTCCTGTAGTATGCCTCCAAAAATTTTCAGATTATTTGGATCAAATTTGACAGTATTTCGTCAATATTTGAAATGAAATAAACTGAAAGTTCCACTGTATATATCACTGTCGGCCCTCTTTAACCTCGGTAGTGATACTTCGTACTACTACCGGGTCACAAGGAGAGCCGGCAGTGAAAGTGGATTATCACTGCCAGTTCTACTAAAACCCGGCAGTAATAAGAAGTATCACTGCTGGGTTTAAAGCGAGCCGGCAGTGATAGTGGCTTCTCACTGCTGGTTCTACTAACACCCGATAGTAATACTAAGTATCACTGTCGTGGTTAAAGAGAGCCGGCAGTGATACTTCGTATTACTGCCGAGTGTTAGTAGAACCGGCAGTGATAAGCAACTATCACTGCCGGCTCTCTTTGTTACCCGGCAGTGATATTATGTCACTGCCGGTCTCAAAGGGACCTGACAGTGATAGTCCACCCCTATAAATATCACTTCCACGCTCAACCCAATCCCTCTCCTGTCACTTGCATCTCTGCCACCTTTCACCTCCCGAGTCCCGACCTCCACGCCTTCGGCCGCCTCGAGCCTCCCCGTCGCCGCCTCGGGCCACCCGCCGTCACCTGCGCGTCCGCGCCGCCTGGAGCTTCCCCGCCGCCACCTTCACCTGCGCAACCTCGTCCGTCCCGCACTTGCCGCCGTCGCGTCCCCTCACCTTCATCGCCGCTGTCGCATCCCCACTGAGGTGAAGAACTTCTCAACCCTAATTAACTTCGGTGCTTGTGTGACCCGGCTTGAGGTGTGCTGTTGTGCTTGACTTCGGTGCGGTAGGCTCTAGGGTTTGAGGTTGCCCGAGCTTGTCTTGCGCTAGCTGTTGGATTGTGCTTGAATCGGACAGTTTGTTGCCCGAGCTTGTCTTGCTAGGCTCTAGGCTCTAGGGTTTGAGGTTGCCCGAGCTTGCCTTGCGCTGACTGTTGGATTGTGCGTCCAATCTGAGCTTTAGAGCCTGGATTGTGCTTGAATCGGACAGTTTGTCAGTTGGGGATTCATCTTGTGAGGCTGGCACTTGCTTGGAAACTCGATTGGTTCCAAAACAACAGGAGTTTTTCTTAATTTTCTACATTGGACCATGAAAGAGGTGACAATTTGGGAATTATGTATGGGAGCCTGCCATTTGCAAACTCCACCTTGCTGCCTTTTCGTTGCTCGATGATGATAACGAGTGAAAAATGATCATAACAGTTAATTTTGCGAGTTTGGCCTTGAACCGGTAGACTTGCATGCTAATAAGTCTTTCTGTTGCTCAATTATGATAACCTGTCACCCTAATACCCTATACATACCCTTATATTTTATTGTTTAACACCTATCAGCATTGCTTTATTGTTTTTGAATGATAACCTGTTAGCCTGCTATTGAATGACGTTGTCGGTTCGGTTGTACTGACTTAACAATGTTAATCTGAATATGAGTTTAATCTGTTCACTAAGATTCTATTATAACAGGTCATTCAATTATCAATTCTTTGTTTTGCATGTTAAGGTGGTAAGGGTTCGAGGCCTAATTCGCTGAATTAATTTGTTTAGCCCATTTATGATTGAGGTTGAAGATTTAAATCTTCAATCAAACCATAAATCTGAGAGCACCATAAACAAATTCATGTCAATTATGTTATTTTCATCATATTGTTATTTCGGATTAGAAATAGATTCTTGTTCATTCTTCATCGCATTTCATTCAACAATCCGGAAGGTTGTATGTTGTTTCAAACCATTACTGCTTATTCTTGTGGCAATGTACAAATCTAGGTAGTTTCTTACTGTATATGTGTCCTCGAAAGGTGTATATGTGTATGTATCCTCGAAAGATGTATGTGTACGTATCCTCGAAGGATGTATGTGTACGTATCCTCAAAAGAAGTATGTGTATGTATCCTCGAAAGGTAAGTATGTGTATGTATCCTCGAAAGGTGTATATGTGTATGTATCCTCGAAAGATGTATGTGTATGTATCCTTGAAAGATGTATGTGTATGTATCCTCGAAAGATGTATTTTGTGCTCTACACTTGCGTAATGGTGATCTACATGAAAACAATCTTGTATAAGATGTATATGTTTATATATCATGTATTGGTATACATCATGTGTATGTGTATGTGTATGTGTATGTGTATGTGTATGTGTATGTGTATGTGTATGTGTATGTGTATGTGTATGTGTATGTGTATGTGTATGTGTATGTGTATGTGTATGTGTATGTGTATGTGTATATTTGTGTTCATGGTAAAATTATTATGGAGCATGCAGATTCGAAAAAAAGATGTACATGTGTATGTGTCCTTCAAAGATGTATGTGTATGAAGATCAAATAGTATATGTCTGTGTACAAGTTCTTTGAAGATGTACCTGTATGTGTCCTTCAAAGATGTATGTGTCCTTCAAAGATGTACATGTGTATGTGTCCTTCAAATATTAGCCGTATTTTAATTTTACAATTTGTGGTGAAATTGAAATTGAGAAATACAGGAGAGAAAATGACATTGGTCGATCTGCAACTGCCTCTAAGTTTAAGCCTTAATGAGAATCCATATTAAGGCTTAATGATACTCTATATGAAAACAATCTCCAATAAGTGCAAAATATCATGGGACTAACTTTAAAACACTCGAAGGGATATATATACTAGCATAGTCTACAAAAGGATCGTAATTAGAACTTGTTTTGCATTTGAATACGTACGCGCATATGATTTTACATCTATGTTCATTCGTTATGTCAATCTTCATTTGTATGTGTATTTCAAAAATGACCTTGCTAATTTGAAATTTCCGACAAACTCCCTAGGAATGGCCTCTGACAATGGACAAGTACCGACGGGAGTTGGACCCTCAAATATGGACGAAGGAGGAACGGGTGGCCCAAACCATAGTCCAACGTCCTACCTGAACTTGCAGGATCCTGTCATGGACCAACCTGACGTCAGTAACGAATGCGAGGTAAAGTTTAAGTGTACTGTGGTTCTCAAAACTTTGTTGGCCCAGATGACTCATGAGAAGATCAAATTGCAGGCGCAGACGTCTGATCAACGAAGGCAGAGCGCAAGTCATGGTCCAAACAAGATGCCTAAGGGACTTTTTAACATAGTGGAACCCTCGACAGTCGGGGAACCTACTCTACCCGAGTCATCGTTGGGGCCGTACAGGACAGCATGTGGTGTTCTTGCTAGGGATGACGTGCCCATCAGCTACAGATCGTGGATTGGCTGTCAAGGTGACCCATGGGTGGTTCCCAATGACCTGAAGAACTCGTTGTGGGACAAGCTGAAACAAGTGTTCCAGTTCCCCCAAGGGACCGAGCTGGTTGCAAAGAAACGTGCACTATCCATCATGTGCACAGTGTGAAAGAATTGGAAGACGACACTAAATAAGAACTATGTGAAGAAGAATGGAACGCCGAATTTTGACACGTACCCAAAGTTAAGAGAGTTCTGGGAGGACTTTGTGGCGTACAAGAGGTCTGAAGAAGCGCAGATAGAAAGTCAAAGGAACAAGGCAAACGCGGATAAGAATATTCACCTTCACAAACTAGGAACAGGAGGGTACGTGAAGAAAATACCAGCATGGGATCGGACCGAAGAAGAACTAACCCGCAAGGGTGTCATTCCTGTGACGGCCGTCTTGAGCGAACGATCAAGCTAATCGGGTTGCTTGGGAGGGTGCTTCTATCTCCGATGATGGCAGCTTAAGCTTCAGAAGCGATAGAGAGCAGGAAGTGTCGCGCAGAATCACGGATGCTCACATGCAGTCTTCCCATGGATCTTTCAGGCCAAGAAGGGAGAATGACGAGCTAACTGTAGCCCTGGGTACCAAGGAGCATCCAGGTCGCACCCGAGGAGTTGGTTTGGTGCCGTGGAAAGAATCCTTCCCAGCAGACGCATGGTTGTACAAGCGCCCGAAGAGACTAAGAGAAGATCAACTGGACCGTCAAATAAAAGATGTTGTGGCGAGAGCATTAGAGGAACAGAGAGCGGAACTTGATAAGGTTGTGGAGCGAGCAGTATAGAAAGCTCTCAGCTCACGACTGCCACCTAGAGAAATCCCTGAGCTCATCAGTCCTGGTGCTCGTAAGAGCAGTTGCGCGTCCACAGGGATTCCCAAAGAGCACGGACTCCATTTTCTTGTGGATGACATCAAAGAACCGACACCGTGCAAGCTACATTTGTTCGCACATGACATTAAAAACAAGGTGGCTGAGGGCAGGGCTTGGCCATGCCAGGAATCGCATGTTTTGCACTGTCGCCCGATACCACAGGGATTCGTCATGGTCGAAGCGGACAGTGTAGTCCGCCAATACTGTAAAATAGAGGTAGAGATCCCTAGCGATGATGGAAACCAAATACTAGGAGAAAACGTGCATAGCTTCCTCGCGTGGCGCAAGAGCTTGATTAAGTTTGGCTCGGACGATGAGGATGATGAAGATGATGATCAGCCGCACTCTACACACGGAGACCTCCCACCCTGGTCACCACCACAGAGACAAAGTCCAACTCCTCCGCCGACACCAACCAGAAAAAGTCCGACTCCTCCGCCAAAAACTGAGAAGAATCGAACACCATCACCATCTCGCAGGTCAGCACCGTCCTCGAAGAAATCTCAATCATCTGTGAAGCAATGACAATCCCAGAAGAAATTACCAGCTGACATGATTGAAGAAGAACGGGAAAAGCATGTAAGCGCTAGCGTAACATCTCACTTTAAAAAGGTGCCACCACCTGAGAAGACTAAAGTAGACGAGAATGCGCAAAAGTTTTTCTCGTGTATGGCAAAAGTGCAAAAGACGCGGTAGGCTTCTGAACCTTGCAAAATGTTGGATTACGAGCGTATATCCAGAAAGCAATACTTGAAGGTGGCTAGTGCCGATGAGTTGAGGTTGGATGCTTAGGCAGATCCTGCTCAACGAGAAGCTCAGGAGCAAGGTCTAAGGTGGAAGTTCTTTATAGGGAAACCGCTGGTTGAACCAGCTCATTTCGACCACCTGACAACACAAGCTGCGCAAGGCCCATCGCTGGTACATGCAGCAGTCCAACGAAGGTATGGAGTTGTTCGTAGTCCGATACACGGAGCAAGATTTTTACAATGGGGATAACATCTTCTGGTTGAATTTCGAGGAGGTGTACATGTTGTACCAGCAAGATGCCCTGGACGTGAATATACTTCGAATGTGGACTTTGTAAGTCTCTACGTATATTATTGTGCATTCTTGTACTGTTTAATTGCATGTCTGACTTCTTTCGTATGTAGAATGGAGATACAAATTTGTAGAAGAAATGGCAATGACAATCTAGGATTCCTAGATCCGGGGCTTCTCAATGAGAAGCTTGTGAAGGACAATCCACAGTACAATGAAGACTATTTATTTAATACTTTTTTGAAGCTGCAATACAAAACCTCCATACTTTTACCCTATAACTTTAAGTATGTATTTCCCTACTTCTAATATCGTTTTACTGTTTTTGCGTAACACGTACGATGTTGGATTAGTTGACTATGTTGACATATATGTGCAGGTTTCACTGGGTCCCCCTCGTCATTCAGTTAGATGCTAGCAGGATTTTTGTCTTGGACTCTAGGAGAAAACCATCTAAGCTGTATCAAGACTTTTGGGACATGCTAAACAGGTAAACTCGAACGTTGTGTTATTGTTCTAGCAATATTCTATTCTATTTCATTTAAGTTTACTTAATATTCAAAATCATTCACAGGGCATTCGCACGATACTGCAAGAAAAGTGTTCGCCATCGTCCCTACAGGAAACATTTTGAAATAGTAACCGACTTCCCATGTATGAGGCAGGACCCGGGAAACAATTTATGTGCATACTATGTATGTACAAATTTACATTCAATTGTCACGGAGACTGTGGGCTATAACGAAGCCATGGTATATAATTACACATTGATGCCTACTTTTTTTCATTTAACATATATCTTCATTAATTAACTTTCTCTTTTCTTCAATAACAGCACTCCAAACTGACAACCAATAAGTTATTATTGACAGAAATTATAGCAATTCAAGAATAGCTTGCCGGATTCATTCATGATGATGTCATCAATCCAAATGACGAGTTCCACGCGTAGCCTCATCGCCCTCATTCCTTCCATCTACACCCGTGATATGCCTACTTCGACTCCTTCTACTGTGACCGGTGCAAAATCAAAGTGAATGAGATGAGATGAGATATAGTCGAACTACATTTGTAAATAAATCATTGTAAAAACAAAGTATTGTGATGCTTATTTTAATATATTTGAATTATGATTTTAACGATGCTTTGTATATATACATGGATATATTTGAATTATGATTTGAACGATTCTTTATATGCTATATATGGACACTGTATAAACAATTGTATAAAAACATATATATTGAACAAAAAATATGCAATAAAAATATTTGGTTCACGGCTTGTCACTGCCGGTTCTCGGAGAAAACCGGCAGTGATATGTATATATCATTGTCGGATTGAGGTATAAACTGGCAGTGATAGTCCTAATCACTGCCGGTTTTGTGTATAATCGGCAGTGATAATTATGATCACTGTCGGATTTTGGTTTAACCCGGTAGTGATAGTACAATATCACTACCGGTTCTACATAGAACCGACAGTGATAATCCTTATCACTGCCGGTTCCTGAGCCTGCAGTGATAATCCCCGAGTATCACTGCCGACCAATCACTACCGGCACCAATGAGCGGTAGTGATTTGTAGTTCTGTAGTAGTGGAAATTCCTTTGAAGTAATTTTATAAATCAAACACCTTTTATAAGAATATTTTTTTAATTGATTTTCTAATTTTTCTTTGAAATTCCTCCGAATCCAATAAGCCATAAGTTACTCTCGCATTTGCATGTGTCTAACTTAGTAGTATTACTAACATGTTCGACATTTCCACCTTGTCCACATTGCAAGTTGCATACTTGCATGCTTGTGAACTGTGATCTTATGGCTAGGGCGTCGTGGCATGACGTAGCAGCAGCCGGTGGCCCTATCTAGCTGAACAAAAGGCTATCGGGGTGGCACACGGCTGGAGAAAGAAGTGATTGTCCAATCAACACATGCGCACGGCACCGTGTGCCCCTCCTGCGATGGGCCCCTTCCGTGCAGCAACGTAACCCCATCAAGCTACATCCACCTCTTCACATTCCTTTCGTGCGGCGAATGTCTCCGTCCGCTACCTCCAACTCTTGGGGTTGGGGTAAGGCGCTAGCGCTACCTGCTTGGACCTGTTCCATAAGTGACTGACGGCATGGTGGCCACGTGAATCGGGGCCCATGTCTCACTTCCTCGGTGAGTTCTTGAGTTATCATGGCCGGGGGCGAGTGGCCTCGACGAGTAGGCGTGCTCCCACATGCCCTAGGCCCCACTAGCGCGAGGAGGCGAGACCTGGATGGCGGTCGCCTCGTCCGAGCGTCGTACGCTTCATCTCATACATGTCGGTGAGAGAAAGCACACCCCCTCTCGCCGTCTCACCCGCGCATGGGATGATGATCTCGTGGGATTAGGAGGAAGTTTCGCCGTGGCTCGGGAGGTTGGGGTCGCCCACGCGGCGCGGCGTAGCTCTTGGGTGGGGCCAAGGGTTGGGAATGGGATCGTGACCTTTGGTTCAGTTTTTATTGGGAATGACTCTACTGGTGACTAGTTTTTTAGTTGAAATCGATTAAATTTCTGAGCCGTTTGATCTCAATCCATCTAACTAATTGTCCCTGCCTTAACCATATAGAATGATGTAATATCCAGATCCTAACCCTATTATGCCTACTCCTTTTTCCAACCTCGTCGCCACCCAACCGAGGCGACACCGACAACATCGACCGACAACCTTATCCTCCCTACGTCGCCGCCCCTCTCCTTTCTTACTTTCATCGCTCCTATCCTCCTCTCTCACTGCTGGTTGTCTTCATCTCACCTGTCCCACAAATTTCTTCCCTATCTCCGGTGGCTACCACCTCCTCATCCGCAACCAACACCCTGACCTATCTCTTCATGCTGCCCACTTCCATTCCCGTGGCTAGCGGCACATTCACCGCCTCGTTGCTCCACCGCCTCCACCACCCACCGCTGATCCTGTACCACCTGTAATATCCTAATTTTCATACCTTTTTGAAAGTTTTCAAAATAAAAGAAACCATCTAGATTTTCCTCGAATTAGTTAAAGCTTAATTGAAATTTTCCAAAATAAAAATATTTAATTTGGCTGTCGATGTCGCTAACAATTCAGCACATGCCACCATTGTAGCACCACCACCACCTTGCCCTTGAAGTACGGAGGCGGTGCCCAACACATCTCCCGAGGCTATTTTAAGCCCTGGGGAAGCTTGTGTTGTGTGCGTGATGTCAGACCATATCCGTTGTCCTAGACGCCACCACCCAAGGCCTCGCCATGTGCGTTCGCTAGGGTCATCTTCTATACTTCCAGCCGTGCTTCGCCGCCACCATGAGAGCCGAAGGAATAATCTCGTGTTCTCACCATTTTGTTGCATCTCCGATGGATCTGTCCGCATCACAGCACGTTCTCGAACACCCTCTTCCATACCCCTCTACCAATTGAGGCTGAAGAGCTTGAAGAAAGGAGATCAATCGTCACGTTAGTGAGTTCCCGCCGACAACATCTACACCCCTAGCTTTGACTCGTCACGTTCTACTCTATGCTCCCCTCATCTTTCCCAAAGACCCGTTGCGTCGTTGTCACTGTCGTGAGCTCCGTCGCGATGCCGCCTTTGGCCTCGCCATCAGCCAAACCATTCACGTCATCATCTCCCAGTGTCATCTTTTTGCCAGGTCCGACGCTTCCTCACCGCGTTTTCGTCGTTGCCAGACTTCTTTGCAGTTCGTCAGAGCCTCGCCGTGCCTTGGTTCACCGGTGACCATCAGTTACAGTCCGCCATCGCAGACATGACTGCCCTCGTCAGAGCCACCTCTCCACAATCATCGCTATGTAGTCCTAGTCAGCGCCGTGTGGCCAGATCCATACCCAAACTCAAGGACATGCGGGTCCCACTTGTTAGGCACCCAAGCCCATGGAGCTAGTCCACCGTGGACTGGAGCTATTCCGTGGGCTTGGTACATAGACCTTGGTTCCACATTCTAGTCTCTAATCCTTTTTCCCAATTTTCCTTATTTCAAAAAATTCCAAAATCAGTGGACCCTACATGTCAGCCACCCAAGCCTTGTGTAGTGATTCCATCATGGATCAATGCTATTTTATGGACCCGGTGTATAGATCGGGGGCCCACACATCACTATCTAGCCTTTTTTATTTATTAAACAAGAGGAAATATTTTCTTTTCTCTCTTTTGATAGCATGTTCTTTCTCCTAATTCCGTTCTCCTTCATAGAAGCTTTGATTGAACTCATATAAGTCTCTAAATTCATCTAAAATCATTACCTATCTTTCAGTACCATCCATTCTGAATGTAGAGTTTATTTGAATTGACTTTTTGAATTTTGTTTGTATTTGCATTTTCCCTTGTTAGACGTTGGTGATTCTGAGAGATCGATCGATGGAAATGCAGACAAAGGGTATCAAAGACTAAAAGAGCAGCAACATAAAGTATAGCCAAGGCAAGTTATAACCTTTGATCATATTGAACCTATGTTTGCAAAAGTATTTTGTTTCATACAGATTGCATGCTACTTTTATATGCTGGGAGTAGCTAATTACCTACTTATTATTATGCCACCATGTTTATTGAATGTCATATATTCATTGTCACTGTAGGTTGTGATATTAATAGTTGAACATAATTGTACTAGCAACATTGGGTTGACGTAGATATGCTTAGACATGCTTAGTTGTACGATGGGCTCATATGACATGATGAATATTGATAAACTTGAATTAATGAGATATGGAATCGTAGTAGGTAGCCACTGTTGTAAAATTTATTGTATCATGGCATGGTGTACCATTGGTCTTGGTTATACAAAATGTTTTTCACTTGGACAAGTGATCGTAGAGTAAATAGGGTGCGGTTAGTACATTTGAAATGTGGATGTCTTATCTCAGACTATTTAAGGACTTAATCTTGTGCACCATTGAATCGGACCAAAACATATAACCACATGTCTGGTATACGACAAACCTAGCTAAATAACATGTCTTATACTTGTGCCCCTCTGCATGGCCGAATTGGAGGGTGACTCCAATGGATGTGTTAGTGGATGGTCACTCTGACTTGATGAGACACCGGGTGTACAGTTGTTGACACCAAAATTTGGCAGATGTAGCTGATTTAGGAAATTAAAACTTGGATAAGGAATCTTAGCCGATATCAGCTCGAAGTGGAAGTTATGTCCAGGAAGCTGAGGCCGATACAAAATGAGGAGGAATCGTAGAAGGAAACGATCGGCCTATACGGTATAAAATGGGTCGGAAGGTAAGACGAAGAATAATCAGCTAATCAATCAACTCGCATCTACTTTTATTTACTATATGTTGGCTAGAATTAGCATTTTAGATCTCTTTGTAATTCATATTGATAAATAAAGTTGTACATCATCGATTTATGCCAATTATCCTCAGGTTTGTTTTCATACCGATCTTGCTGTGCATCACCATTTTTGAGGAAGATAGATCTTTATCAATCATCTAATCATCTGTAATAAGCTGTTTAGATTTTTCTTCTTGCCGATTCCAAGATCAAATCAGCTTGCACATCTTGAACCTCTTGAACGAGGTATTCATGTGTGTTGAAGCCAATTGGCTCTTTTTCGGTACAAACACACTTTTGGCACGCCTTGTGAGACACGATGAGTTCTTCTGAAAAGTTGATTCCCCCATCTGATGTTCTTTTCGATGTTGTAATCATCCAAACAATAGATGAATTTATGCTAGAACAACGAAAAGATATTGAAGATCGGAAGGCCGCGCTCGAGGAGATGATGTTAAATTGCTATCAGAAGACTCGACGTGGTGTTACTTAGAAGACTGCGCTACTGACCATCAATTTCTTCGATGACACGCAGGCTATAATTGCATCGGACGACATGCCGGTAAGTTAATATATGCCAGCATAGGCTGAATTGTTAAATACGATTAACCAATCTGTGCGCCATGCTTTGATCAACCAATCATCGGCTTTAGTGATAATGCTAAAGACGATGATAAGCCAACACCATCAAGGCCTTGGCACAAGAGCTAGCATCGACTAGAACTTTACTTGACTTGATGCAGATGTAGCCGACTTACCCAGCCTATTCCATTGCGCCAAAATCACAGAATTATGGGCCAATAGCCTATCCTAAACCATCGGCTCCAATCCCAACTCTGATGTTGACGTAGCCAGCCATAATCCTACCACGAGATCCCCGCGTGGGTGGGTTTCCCCATTACCATGTTCATACCGATGGCACCAAGTTGGACTCTTAGGCCAGCTTACCACCATTGGCTCCCTTTTACATATATCTGCAATCGATCTCACGGCCGATTAAACACCCATGCATCCACATTACAGTGAGCCGATTCCATAGAGGAATCTGGCCCATACAGGGTTAAGACCTACTCGAAACCTTGTGTTCCGCTTCTAGAGCCGATGCCTAGAAAACAAAACATCGCCTATGTGCACCCTTATCAACACCAGCCAGCTAAGGTGCCATATCAAGCCGAGCTTGCATCGATGGGGGCAACATGCGAACTATGATCGTAGTTAGAAAGCACCACAACCACCATCGACTAATCTAACCAATTGGGCCGAACAAATAATGGAAGTATTACGAGATCAATTTGGCATACAGCTGAAGGGGAGGATAACTGGATATTCGAAGCCATATCCTGATTATATTGATCTTATACCATATCCTAATAATTTCAAAGTTCTTGATTTTGCAAAATTTTCGGGCGATGATTCTATAAGTACCTTGGAGCATATTGGCCGTTTTATTGCACAATGCAGAGAAGTAGCCCACTCCGATGGTTTCAGGATAAAATTGTTCCGTTAGCTTTATCAGGAGGAGCCTTTACATGGTTCACTACATTACCTCTAAATTCGGTCAATTCTTGGAACGATTTGGAAAGCCGGTTCCACGAATACATTTTCTATGCAAGTTTAGAACTTACCTGATAATCAATTAGCCGATTTGGCCTTCTAAGTGTTGGTGCCCCAATTGAAAGAGAAATTCAGCGGACAAGAATTCAACCAATTTAAGTCACATCCTGTATCGAGTATCGGCTCAAGAAGGCCATTTTGTGAACAATAAGGGCTTTAAAGATAAATTCAAAAATAATAAAGACAAGGAGAAAACTAATGACAATCTCGTGGAATACAAATAAAATGATTCATCCAATGATGATGAGGCCGAAGTAAACATAGCCGAATAGGTTAAAGGAAGCAAGAAGTCTTGAATTTGTTCATGGCTTAAGCCAGCAAAAATTCGATCGGAAGTAAATGTGCCTTCGACGTCTCAAAATGTGATTGTATTTTTGTTCTACTCCTGCAAGAAAAGATAATACGCTTACCTGAAAGCCATATTCTTTCGTCGGATGATGAAATTAAAAAGTGAAGGTATTGCAAATGGCAACATTCTTTCTCTCATAATACAAGTGATTACAACATTTTTTTGTCAATAGATACAATTGGCTATAGAGCATGACTGATTAAAGTTTGTAGACGAGCCAATGATGTAGTTGAATGCTAATCCTTTTCTTGTAAACATGGTCAGCTGTTCTACAAAACTGGAAGAGCCGATAAGTCCTACGGAATCCAAGGGTCAAGTACAGTTGTCATCATCAATAAAAATGGTGTGACAAGTCGATGTTTAGGCAAATTCTGATGACAATGAAACCCTTTGGATCATAGTCGACTCTATGTAGATAGAAACTAATCATGAAGGGGGAAATTCAAGAACTATCAAGCCAAAGGAGAAATTGACTGATTATTAGAAGAAATATTTATCACGCCTTGCCGATATGCCAAGTGGGTTTGCAATATTTTTCCTGTTATGAAGAAAAATGGCAAGCATAGGATGTGTGTCAATTTTAGAGACTTAAGTAAAGCTACACCAAAAGACAAATATCTGATGCCCATAGCTGATATGCTTATCAATATTGCATGTGGAAATAAGATTATTAGCTTTCTTTATGGCAAAATCGGTTACAACCAAATATTCATGGTAGAACCCGGTATCCCTAAAATATCCTTTTGGCGTCCGGGTGCCCTAGATTTGTTTGGATGGGTAGTCATGATGTTCGGCTATGAATCTCATTTTCCATTAGCTAATCGGCCATGTTGTCGAAATCTATGTTGATGACACTGTTGCAAAGTCCAAAGAAGATTATCAGCATCTAGCCAATCTAGAGATGGTGTTTAAGAAGATGAGAGCACATAGCTCAAAGATAAATCCATACAATTGTGCTTTTGGTGTATCGGCTTGTCAGTTCATGGGGTTTATGATTCATAAAAGGGGAATTGAGGTTAACCAAGAAAGTGTTAAAGCTATGGCCGATACCAAACCACCTAAATGCGAAAAGGATCTCTAGAAGTTAATCAGTAAGATAAATTAATTAAGGCACTTTATTTATAATTTGTCTAGCTGAATTGGTGCATTTACCCTACTGCTAAAGTTAAAGGGAGGTCAAGAATTTGTTTGGCGAGCCAATCAACAGAAAGCTTTTGAAAGCATAAAAGAGTACTTGTCTAAGCCTTCAATATTGACTGCACCTCACAAAGTGATACCATTTAAGCTTTACATATCAGCTGAAGAGACAACAATTAGATCGTTGTGGCACAAGAAATCAATTGAAAAGAACGGGTTATTTTCTACTTAAGGCAACTCTTAATTGATGCATAGACAAGGTACCCTTTTGTGAAAAAAACTTTGCTTGTCATTGTGTTTTACTTGCACCAAGTTGAGGCATTATATAGTAGCATCGGCGTGTAAAGTCATATGCAAAATCAATTTATAAAGTATATGCTCTCAGCTCCAATCTTAAGAGGTCGACTTGGAAATGGGCTTACACGCTTATTGAGTTCAACCTAATTTATGAATCGCCTAAAGCCATCAAAGGGCAGGCTATTGCAGATTTTATACAGGGTATAGAACCAACATAGGTACCAACCTAGTCTATGTAGCTCCTTGGCATTTGTTTTTTCATGGATCGGTGTGCAGGGAAGGGATGGTGCCGGCATAGTACTAATATCCCCAAAAGGGTACAGTTTTGAGTTTTCATTCAGGATAAACCATAAATGCTCAAATAATCAAGCCGAATATGAAGCTTTATTAAGAGGCCTGTAGTGACTCGACAATATTGGTGTCGACTTTTTTGAGGCCTATGGTGATTCATTATTAGTGGTTCAGCAAGTTAAATGGGAGTATAGATGTTATGATGAGATTTTGCTTAAATACTTAGACAAATGCCTCATAATAATCGGCTCATTCAATTCTTTCTTGATTCATCATGTCCCTCGAGAAATGAATAGCAAAGCCAACAATTTAGCTCAACAAACATCAGGTTATAAAATGCTTGGCCATTTGGGGGATTGGGAGCTGATAGATAAAATGATCCTGAGCGTTGAAGTCATGTGAGCTAATGCAAGTGATTGGAGGGCAAGAATGGCCTATTATTTGTCTGATCTAGCAAGGCCTACAAATAAGAAAATTAAGAGATAGGCCTTGAAGTACGTTTTGCTCAATGGTACACTTTATTATCTAATATTGGAGGGGTTGCTGTTAAGATGTCTTGGAATAGAAGAAGCCAGGATTGCAATGGGAGAAGTACACGAAGGTATCTGTGAAACCCACCAATCGGCTAATAAAATGAAGTGGCTGTTGAGGCGTATTAGATATTTTTGGCCGATGATGTCAGAGGATTACTTCAAGCATTACAAACGGTGCCAAACTTTTCAGAAATTCAGCAACTTGCAACTAGGACTGGCATCAGTTCTATATCCGATTGTCAAGCCTTGGCCATTTAGAGGATGAGAATAGATGCAATCAGCCAAATACACCCTGCATCGACTACAGGGCATAGGTATATTTTGGCTGCAACCGATTATTTCTCAACGTGGGTTGAGGCAATACCTTCGAAAAAAGTAACTTGTGTTGAGGTAATCAGGTTTGTCAAAGAACATATTGTTCATCGGTTTGGAATCCCTCAGACTATTACAACTTATCAAGGCACGGTATTTATGTCTGACAAGTTCCAGAGTTTTGCTCAGGGTCTAGGGATGAAATTGCTAAATTCATCGTCTTACCACACACATGTCAATGGTCAAGACGAGTCATCGAATAAAACGTTAATCAAACTAATTAAATGGAAAATTGAAGAAAGGCCCAGGAATTGGCATGTAACATTATCGGAGTCCTTATGGGCCTTTCGGATTGCTTACCATAGGGCGACAAAGCTATCACCATGCCAGTTAGTTTATGGACAAGAAGCCATATTGTCTTTGGAAATCTGTATCGACTCAACAAGGGTAGCCAGGCAAAATGGATTGTTGGCTCAAGACTATAAAAATTCGATGACTGATAATTTAGATGATTTGGTAGAGACACATCTTTGTGCATTGGATCGGATTTAGAAAAATAAGGCTAGAGTCACAAGGGCTTACAACAAGAAGGTGTTACCTAAATCGTTCCACAAAGACTATCTAGTCTGAAAAAGCATACTACCCGACTGTTAGTGTTATGCCCTTGAGGCAATCATTTAGATGATTGTAACATGACTATGTTTATGAATAATAATATGATTATTGGTCAAATGAATGTATATCATTGTATTGATTAACAAGTATGTGACTTCTTATGAAGCTCTTTACTTATTGATGTAATTCGATAAATATCTCTGATCGGATATCATCGTTTAGGACAACGATGAATAGATCAGCACCTGTAGTGATCGATGATCATGCTTCATAGATCATGGGATATGGAGATATCATCTATACATTGTGGACGCATGTTGAAGAACATGAGTTAGATAGACCCGTAATGGGACACCGCGAGAATGTTTCATTCTTATGTGTCATCAGTGTATCTCATACAAAGTAGATGTATGATCCTTAGACTTGAGATTGTCATATTCCCTACATGTTTAATAGTTTCCTTGGGGCTATCAAACACTACTTCCTAACCGGATAGTTATAAAGGTAGCTTTCATGTTTACTATAAAACGTGCAGAGGGAAGTGAGTAGTCAAGATGGAATTTGCCACTCCAATGAAATGGAGATATATGATAAGGCCACCCGTGTGATATGATTAAGGAAGTGCATGGCCATGCCATGATTGAGGAGTCAATCACAACTTATTAATATATCACGGATACGAGAGATGGATTGAATCATCAAAGGATGACATGCTTCTCGCCTTGAGTTCAATCTTCATATACTTGGCAAAGGGATTATTACATGAGTACTTTTGATAGGTTCTGTCCGATTTGATCATAGTATGTTTGGGAGTTGGCATACTTTGCAAGGAGCCGCTACCAACTATTGGATTGAAAAGGAGTTTTTCGAATCCATGTCCGAACGTATGTGAACCAGCAGGGTCACACACTTAATGGGCTGGGAAGCATTAATTTGGATTGGATCCGTAATTAATGGACCTCGTGGGCTTAGCACGCTGATGGGCCCTGGTTTAGGGTTTCATCTCGTGGCTATATAAGGAGGGGAGGAGGGTGGGCGCAGGGTGTGCTTTACCACAGTTTAGAAGTAATTCACCCGAAACCCTAGTCTCCTCCTCTCGCTGCCCCTGCCGAGCGACTAGGTGCTTGCACACCGACGCACGGCGTTCCATCCCTGGACGTGTGGACTACTGCGACTGTGGCGTGGGAGGACGATCCACGGCGAGGCGAGGACGATCCACTCCATCGACGCAACGACTGCGGCGAGGACGATCCACTACATCGACGCGCGAAGGATTCCACAACTGCGCGTCTAATGGTAATCTAATCTGTGATCCCCTTCTTGCGAGTAGCTTTTTGGTTATGCGATAGATTTTTTTTGTGTGCTAGTGTAGCATACCGTGTTCCTCTTCACCGACGGCTGAAGAGATAGCTGATTTGGTAAGTGGTCTCCAACATGGGAAGGACCGTATAGGGTGCATCGGCTTGTAGAAGGTAACTCCTATATTTTGGAAACACTTGGAGGGGTAGTATTCCCTAAGGCGATCAATGGTAAGTACTTGAAAATGTATCACCCATGTGTGCGGCTTAATCACTCGCGCAAAACCGTTTACATGTGTCACAATAGGTTCCTTCGGAGGAATCACCCATACCGCAAGATGAAAAAACAATTCGATGGAAGGAACGAAGACGGTTCAGCTCCAAAGCCTTTAAGTAGGATAGATGTTCATGATATGGTTAAGAACTTGGATGTTGTGTTTGGAAAGGGGCGTAAATCGAGTTCCCGTGAGAAGAGCACGTGGAAGAAGAGATCAATATTTTAGGACATACCTTGTTGGGAGCACCTAGAAGTTTGGCACTGCATCGACGTGATGTATGTAGAAAAGAATGTCTGTGATAGCTTGATTGGTCTCTTATTGAATATTAAAGGCAAAACAAAGGACAGTATCAATGCACGGCTTGACTTGGTCGATATGGGCATAAGACCTGAGTTAGCATCGAAAGAGACAGATACAGGCCGAACATATTGCGAACCTGCTTGTTACACTTTGTCTAAGGCCGAGAGAATTGAACTGTGCCAGTGCTTGCATGGTGTGAAAGTTCCGTCCGGTTACTCCTCTAACATGAAGAGACTTATTTCGATGCAAGATTTGAAATTAGTTGGCATGAAGTCTCATGATTGCCATGTGCTGATGACACAAATGCTCCCTGTGGTAATTAGAAGTATTTTGCCAGTCAAGGTCCGGGAGACAATCACGAGGCTGTGTTATTTCTTTAACACAATTGCTCAGAAGGTCATCGATCCCGAAGCACTAGATGCACTGCAGGCTGAGGTGGTGATGACTCTATGTAATATTGAGATGTATTTCCCTCCGTCGTTTTTCGATATCATGGTCCATCTCATTGTGCACCTTGTGATAGAGATAAAGATATGCGGGCCCGTGTTCCTACGTAGCATGTACCCATTCGAGAGGTATATGGGAATTCTCAAGTCCTATGTACGGAATCGATCTCGGTCGGAGGGTAGCATTGTCGAAGGTTATGCAACCGAAGAAGTCGTAGAGTTCTGCGTCGATTACATGGCTCAGGTCGAACCAATAGGTGTGCCTCGATCTCGGTATGAGCGGAGACTCCAGGGCATTTGGACCATCGGAAGGAAAGCAATCACGCCGATCCGGCTTCCTATGCTCAAGCTCATTTCACGGTTTTGCAACACATGGCTGTAGTATCCCCGTATATCGACGAGCATAAGCACTGGCTACAGCAAGAGAATATGACACGGTAAGAGTCTTGGATCACGAGACAACATAACCTTCAGTTTAACAGATGGCTGAAGGAGCGACCCATCATTGGGACCTCGTGAGGTGATACGCTCACATGGTTGGCAAAAGGGCCAACATTTACAGTTGTAACATGGAAAGTTTACAACTTAAATGGATACACATTTTACACAAGAGATCAAGATATGAAGAGCACAAACCAGAATAGCGGTGTCCGCATAGATGCGTTCAACACCGTTGGGTCAACGAGGAGGTCCTACTATGGGTTCATAGAGGAGATTTGGGAGCTCGATTATGTACTATTCAAGATCCCCTTATTTCGGTGTCGTTGGGTCCACCTTCAGCACATGAAGGTTGACAAGTACGGTGTCATTACTGTCGACCTCGCACGCGTCGGATACCAAGATGAACCATTCATACTCGCTAACCAAGCTGTTCAAGTATTCTATGTAATCGACCCGTCCAACAAGAAGAGACATGTAGCTCTTTAGGGAAAAAGGAGGATTGTCGGAGTAGAGAATGTAGTAGATGAGGAAGAATACAATCAATTTGAAGAGTTGCCTCCTATCGAAAAGAGCATCATAGTCGAGGAAGAACAACTCGAAAAAGCTAGCTACACACGCGTCGATCATCATGAAGGGCTAATTTTTATACAAAAGAATAAGCAAGTGGAGTTATGATTTTAAGTGTACTCTAGAAGATAATAGAGTTGTTTGAAATGAGATGCTCGAAATTCAAAACAACTTTGTGTATATATGCATCTGATTTATTTAATATAGTTTCCTTTCCTTTACTGATATTGCTTCATCTACAATTCCATATACATTATACATTATCCACTATCGATTGTATGTCAAGAAGGCCAAACTCTGGATTTACCTCAACAATGAAGGTCTATGTCATGCTTCATCACAAACGGTTCTATAATAGAACCGTCTGGTATATTTTATATCACAGACGGTTCTAATACATAACCATCTGCGATAAAATACTATCATAGAATGTTCTAATATAGAACTGTCTGCGGTAAAATACTATCACAGACGGTTCTATTTAAGAACCGTCTGTGATGTTGTTATAACAAACGGTTGTAAACTAGAACCGTCTGTGACATGGGAGCCCTATAAAAAGGTCACTCTTGCAGAACATTCGTTCTCCACTCACGCGCTCAAAACCCTAGCTATAGCTTTGTCTCCCGAGCCCACCCGCTTCGTCTCCCATTCCGACGCCGCCCTCTCACCGGTGCCTCCCCATCGCCAACGCCGCCCCCTCGCCGACGCCTCCCAATCGCCAACGCCGCTCCCTCGCTGACGCCTCCCCATCGTCGACACAGCCTCGACGCTGCCCCATCGCCGACGCGGCCCCCTCTTGGACGCCGTCCCCTCTCCGACAGAATCTCATCGCCGACGTCGCCTCCTCGCTGACGCCTCCCCATCGCTGCCTCCCCCTCGCAGACGCCGGCCCCTCGTCGTATCGATTTCAGGTTAGTAAAGGAATTCTGGTAAGAAGATATCGATTTTTAACTGTATTGTGTGTCTTTCTCTGCCAAATAGCATGTTGCTGTGTAGGAGTGTGAATGATGAAATGGACATTTCATTTCTCTAGCCATCATGTGCAATGATAAAATGTTTGCTTCTATTTCACTTGTTTGATTCCGTACATTGCATTGGAAAAATCCATACCACCCCACCTTCCGCCCCGGGTACCATCAAAATTGTATTACTACAAATCCACATATCAATTATGCTCCACGATGGCAGCTATAATGTGTTGATCGATATTGATGATTACACAAATATATCTGTCCACAGTTTTTAAGCTGTCTTTATGCTTATGATATATGTGCTTTTCATTTCATTTCATTTCATGAATGAATGATATGCTCGCATGAATGAATGAATTCTCAATGCTTGTTTGTTCTTTTGAGAACTTATAACTAAAATATGATGAATTGTTCTGTAAGTGGTCACTTGTAAGCAGTACTAATTCTCTTAACTTACCTTCTCTTAAATTTGCTTCTCTTAACTTACCTTCTCTTAACCTTGCATCACACAATTTGAACATAATTTGAGTTTGAGTCTCAACTCTAAAGATTGACACATGAATAAGTTTAAGGGTCTAATATATATACTACCTTTGTACCCATTAAATAAAAGCAGCCATCAATTGGTAGCCTTCCATGTTTGATTACTTTTCTTTCCTGTTGAGCCACGACAACCAGCCTAGATTGCAAGATGGTGTCCCCTCATTCGTCGTCTCAAGAATGTGATGAGTCATTGAAAAGAAAGCCTCCTCGAGGTCCAAGAGGAGCAAATAAAAGGCCCAAGCAACGATATACCATCACGGCGGTTGATCGAAAGGATGGGGCCCCCACCGAACCAAGAAAGGCGGTGAATGCATTTAGGACATTGTGCAGGATAGTCGCACGGGAACGGGTCCCCATCACCTATCCATCCTGGAAGTCGCTGACTGATGAGAGCCGCAACGACTTGGTGACAGAAATTATGTCTACGTTTGATATCCCAGAAGACTTTGTGAGATTTGTGTGACGGTCTGCACTGCTAGTGGCGGGAAAGGCGTGGAAGAATTTCAAGAGCACATTTGTCAAGGAATATGCCAATAAGGACAGGACTCCCTTCTCTAAGTATGGGTTCATTGCTGAAGACGTATGGCAAAATTTTGTTGAGGCAAAGACGACGGACGAATTCGTGCGTCAAAGTGAAGCCCACAAGTCCCTGTAGGCAAGGAGCACCCACCCCCACAGACTTGGCACCGCTGGGTACGCGTGGAAGAGGGACCAATGGGAGAGGGAGGACGAGGAGGCCTGTGTGCCATTTGCATGTATCGTTGACCAACGCACCAGAGACTGGCTGAGAGTAAGGTCAAGTGCCACGTCTTCCAGCACTGTCTCCTTTACAAACTCTGCGGACGAGGAAGTCTGCCAAAGCATGGTAAGATATCGGACTTCCAATTTTGTACGCAATCTTCCGAGGGCACTTTTTTGGCAGACAGGGAGAAAGATGTACTCTCCACAGTCTTGGGAAACAAGGAACACCCTTGTCGCACGCGAGGCATGGGGGTTTTTGTTCCCTGGAAGTCGGGATTTCCAGACGACTTAGACAAATACCGGAGTAGGAAGAGAACCAAAGGAGAGTGAGAGGAACGACTGGTACAAAGGATTGAGGAAAGACTAAGAGAAGAATTCAACAATAAGATAAGAAGGCTCAAGGAATGGCTCAATAATCAGCCTGCGCAAGTCCCAAATGTATGTGGGCAAATCATCCCCACTACCAAAAAGAGCAGCTGTGCGTCCGCCACTCCCATAGATGAACATGGCAAATTTCCTGTCTGTGACATCAAGGTACTTATATATATGTCTTGAATGCTCCATACAAAATAGTTGTTGTACGAAGTACCTAATTGTGTACCGTTATGTAGGTGGCCACGTAGTGCATTCTCCAAGTGAGACTTGTCCATGGTGCCATTCTTATTTCGGCTGCTTCGGGGGTCGCGTATCCATTTCTTGAAGGGGCGCTGGTGCATGGCACCCTTGTGGCACCGGGACTCACGAAGATTAGTGTGGATGGTGTAAATGATAATTTCAAGACCGTCCCACTACCGATGCCCCCAAACGACGAGATTGTGACACTAGGGGACGCCATTCGCACTTTTATCCAGTGGCCCAGCAGCGACATCTCCCTGGACGCCCGTCCTCCATCACCAGAGCTTCCCCAACTATCTGAGTCATTTGCTGCACCTCAGCAGGGCACCAAATCAGATCCCGTGCCCCTGCATCAAAGGACATTCAGTGGGATGGTGCCCACTGATCTCCCGTGAAGACTCCTTATGGCAGAAAACAAGTCAAGGGAAAAGCGAAGCAGATCACGAAGAAATTGGAATATCCAATTGCCCTGCTGGCCCGAGTATACCATCTAGGAGAGCCTTTTGTAACAAGAGAGCGCATGAACAACCTTTCTATGGCTTTCATTAGATTGCAGAATTGGTGCATGGAACAGGCTAAAAAGCCAGTGCAAGACCGCATAACGAGTATCTCGGTCAGTTTCAAGCCTGAGCATCTATTCAACGAGTCATCGGGGGGATTCTTCACAACCGACTTCAAGGACCTTTTTGATGTCTTCAACCTCGACGCCATGCCGCGCTCTTGAGATGCTGGACATTGTAAGTGTGTGCATTCACAGTCTACATTCGTGTAATACTGATAAAAGTCATATATATATATATATAAATATATATATATGACTCAATGCTTTCGTATTTTAGATACATGATCCGTGAAGCGAGACAAAACGAACAATCGGTGGGCTTCCTGGACCCACACATAGTCTCAAAGCAAACAATGGACACAGATTTATTATTTGTCGATAAATACGTCAGAGAGGCCTTGGCGGCTCAAAAAGATAAAGAGTTCATACTTTTACCCCACAACCCAGGGTAAGTGCTTGTTTGATTTGCACTATGCTCGCAATTCTGTTCTGTTAATTGACCATGCCGACAAACCTATGTAGGTTTCACTGTTCTCATTGTAATTCATCCATCGATGAATCGGGTTATTTACCTTGATTCCTTAAAGAGTGGCAGCCACGACTTACAACCTATTGCAAAATCAATCACCAGGTAATTAATCACATTTCCTCCAAAGATAACATGGTCATGTAGGTTGTTCAACGTGTATGTTTCTCCTGGAATAGCTGAGGATAACCTCTTGCAATCACGTAGAGCGTTCAATGTGTACAAATATTATGGAGGGCCTTCTGGCAAGGACAGGGTGAAGCTGAATCACGATTTTAAGTTTTCGGTATCCGCTATACACAATAATCCTATGTAAACTACGTAATAATGATTCTGGAACTAACCAATTCTATATTTGTAGTGCCACCAACAGGGAAAGGGAAATAACCGTTGTGGATTTTACGTTTGCCACAACATGGAACTCCTTGTCACTAAGAAAATGCCCAATCAGGTAACAACTGCGTTGGAAGAGGCTGATCTGGAGCGAATTCGAGGACAGCTTTGTGCCTTCTTGCTCAGTTAAGTCATAAACAAAAAAGGCGAGTTCCACGCTGCCTTATAACTTGAGGAGTTGTATTTTTTCTGAATTACCATTCAGGTTAATTGTCAAACTTGTGTTGTGGATTTGTAAATTGTAGTTGTGTATTCTATTAATTGGTTAATGGTATTGAGTTACATTTTGTTAATATATCTGAGTTCATTTCTGAAAGAGATGTGCCATGCAATATTAATCTATATGTAATATGCTTCGCTCTGTGATGTAATCTGAGTTGATTGATGAATTGGATGTAATGCCTGTAATCTGAAATGGTTGTAATGTTTGTAACGTGAGTTTAGTTATTCTATAATCTACTTTTTTCCAGAGGGCATGGCTAGCATGTCCTGAGACTAGTCATAGAAAAATAGTTGTCTATTGGAAGTCTTATCACAGAGGGTTTTTAATTAAAGACGATCTGTGATTTAAAGATGTAACAGACAGTTTAAAACTAAAACCGTCTGTGATATCATAAAATCACAGACGGTTTTTATTAAAACGGTCTGTGATGTGATGATATCACAGATGGTTTCTAAACCGTCTGTGATATGCCGTAATATCACTGGCACATGGTTGCAGACGGTTCAGGAAACCATCTGTGATGACGGTTCCGAACCGTCTGTGATAAGCTTTTCTGTAGTAGTGTTGGATTTGCCTCCCCTATTTCTAAATGCTTTTGAATTATTTGGTAAGGATGAATGATTGATGGTTGAGTCTTCTTCAGACCATATCCCAATCATCTAGCCAAATCTTGTGTTCCTTCTTGCAAGAAACTGATCTTTTGCTTTTGAGAGGATCATTCTTGGACGATCGGGTTTTTGGTGTTCGTGTCTTGTGTTCTAGCTTGCTATGACATGTGGGAAGCCATCTAGTATCATCTTGATCATCAAGAACCCACGAGCTAGCTAAGGGCCAAGTTTCTGTTCTTGAACCCGTTGTTGTTCCCCTTCTGTAAATTTGAAAAAGGTCAGAACTTTTACGTCGATTCTTGTAATCGAAGGTTGGAATAGGTTCTTGACATTCTTGGTAAGGTATCCACAAAGTTACAAGGTGTTTGGATCAACCGATCAAAAGACTCATCAATTTTCCTTTTGAGTAGTGCTGATTTTTACTACTTCTCCTCTGATTTACTGTAGCTACATTAACCCTGGCAGTACCTCTCCATACCCCGATAGTGCTGGGTTACTGTTCGTCTGGTAGTACCGAGGGTATTTTGCGATAGTGTCGGCCCTGGCTGAGAAATTCTGGGTTTTCGGAATCTCCGCTTTGCTTTTGTGATATGATGATCTTGGTTGGATTATTTTGAGTGGGGGAAAATTTTATTTTGGGATTATTCATATCATCAACTTTCATTCATCAAAATAACAATGCGATCGTCCAATTACCACATTGGTCTACCATAATTCACAACTCTTGCCACTTGCCCCAATCTAAATCATTTTACCACCCTACTTGTTTACCATGCACCACGTGCCATCAACAACATCAACAACATTGAGTGACAACACCTGACACACCTTTTCATAAATATATTCTATATTTCACTAAGCAAGATTAATTTTTCATTCTCAAAATGATATCAATAACTCGTTGCATGGCTAAGTAAGCTATCCACGTTCTAACCATCCCATGTTGGCAATTAATAGTTACCAACTAATAAAGAACCATATTAGGGTGATAAATGAATCATGTCATACAAATGACAAGGTAGACATAAGTTCAATTAGGTTGAATAACTAATCCCAACTTAATTGACACAGTTATACTTTGAATTATCACGCAATAGTTTAAAACAACATAACTTTTAAAACATGGGCTCAACATGATCAAAGCACAACTTGCCTTCAAAAAGCTCTTGCTTCTGCTCTAGACCTTGTTTTGAGTTGGCTCCTCACCCACAAACACTTCTGGCACTTCGACGTCTACGCGAAACGAATAAATAAAATAATAAATACTAAAAAATAGAGTGCAAAATCAGCTCCAAAAATTAAATAAAATTCACCATTAAATAGAGCTCGATTTTACAAATCTTTAGGTACCAGAATCACGTCAATCGGAGCTCGTATGAGGGAGAACGAACTCTCTAAAATTTTAAATAAAAGAAAAAGAATTAAACCTAATTAACCGAATTACTTTTCTATTGAAAATTCGGAATAATGATGTCATGCTGATGTCACGGCTATTTACGTTTTTGGCCAACTTATTTTTCTACGAAAAATCGAATTGTGATGACATGCTGACATCATAACCCTGATTTACCGAATAAAATAAAAATCTAAAAACTACTTATTACGTTGACAGGTGGGACCATGGGTCTATGAACCCGGTCCATGAATATACCCTAGTTTACCGTGAACCCAGTCTATGGCACCTCGGTTCCCGTGTCTGATGTTAGCACTAACGTCACACGTGGCAGCATCTAGGTCAATTGAACTAGATCCAACTGCAAACAAGCTGCGAAGGCGACAGCAACGACGATACACATGACACGATCTTGACCGCATGCGAGTAAATCTGTGTTAGTAATTGTGGTTTTGTTGGTGACATTTAGGGCTCGTATTGTGCTGGGGTTTTACAATTGGTATCAGAGCAGGCTTTAGGTCCATGGTGCATGAATATAGTTAATTTCTCTAGAATGAACTAAAATTGTAATTTGGAAATTTTACAAACATGGCTTAGGTATTAATTTTATAAAATTTTGTCATAGGACAATAACCTTAAAGTCTGATTTAGGATGGTTAAATAACTTAAAACTTGACACACTCTGTTGCACAGTAGAAGGGTATGGGTAATCATTGCATTATGTTTTAATGTCTTATTTGAGCTTTGATATGTATGTTGACTATGATTATGTTATGATGATGCATGCTACTATGATTATGAATGAATGTATCAAAAGAACATGATTATGTGAAATCGATGTGCTGAAGGGTTTCGGTCGTTGTCTGTGTGGCCGTGGTTGTAGGTGTGGTTAGGTAGAGTCACCACCTGATGTTTTGGAACCTCTCGTAAGGGAGAGTTGTTTTCTATTACGTTGTAGATCAGAGAGCGTGTGGAGAAGGTTGCTTTCTTTTTGTCTTCGATGGTCGGAGACAAAGAGAAAGAGATTAGTGGTGAGTCTTTGTGGTTAGCTATTTCTTCAGTTCTAGTATTGGTTTTGTTGGTTATCAACGGTTGCTTTGTACAGAATTTTACTTTTTAACGTGTTTGTCATTCTCTCCGTTTGAAAGAAGTTATTGAAGTTTTTTGTGCAAGACTTAAGTTGTGTGGATTAAGTTTTGTGACTTTTCCAAAAAAATGGTTACTTGATCGCTTGGTTTTTCCTTTTGTGAAATATCCTTGCAACAATTTTCCTTCATGGGAGTTTTAAATTTTGAAATTTGTTTTGGAGAACTTTTGTATGTTAGGGTTGGGTCTTGTCATCTTGTGATTGGAGAGTCGAGTTCTTTTGTGAACTGTGATTGGGTCTTTCTCGAAAGAAAAAAAACTGTACATAAATAAGGTAATTATTTGACTAAAATAAATTATCATTATTAAGAGGTATTATTTAACATGTTTCTATGCTTTTAGTTGTGCAATATAGAATAAGCTATTTCTATAGTACCATTGGAATTGAATCAATTGAAGGTAAATGTTGCCCTTGGTTTAAGATTGAATAACTTTCTTTTGTTGTAGGATATTTTATTATGAGTAATACTTAAATATGTTATCATTCTTGTTTGGAAATCGTTCCATCAACATAATGTATTGGAGTGTACCCTTTTATTTCAAGGGTAGGTGATCAATGAAAATGTTTGAGACTATAAATGTTGATGTGTAATTAGAACTTTGAGTCGGTGTAAATTGCTAATTCTAATAAAATACTTTGGTTGTTTGTTCAAAGTGATTGTAATATAAGGTGTTGGTAGAGCAATTTAATTGTAATGGTAGGTGACCCTATCGTGAATGTTGAATACAGTCATTTTGTATGTTGTTACAAAATATTGAGATAAATTAGAGTATAAAATCATATCTCCTTAATGCTAGTATAGATTGCGATTGAGAAAGTATAGAATTTTCTATTTGATGAAGTTATTAGTACAATGTGATGGTGTAAAGTACTGGAGTTTGTTGGACTATGTTTGTGGAATATTTGAAAATAGGTGTCTTCATAACCGGCCCAGAATCGCTTGAAAGAGAAATGGGGCTGAACGGAAGGCCCAGAAGGAAAGCTCCCCGCCAAGCTGTGTTGCCGTACGAAAGGGGGTATATCCTATAGCAGTTGAGTATGTATTTAGATATAAAAGATACGATTGTAATCCGAGTTGTTAACAGGGTAGATAAAGATGTAAAATCTATCTTGTAACCGACTAGAATCCTATAACCGATCGGAATCTCTTAACCGATCGGGACTCTGTAAACCACCCCACCCCCATTATATAAGGGAGAGGGCGGGCAACAACAGGGAGATAGAACATCGAAACATCGAGCAACAGAGATCACGAGCAATCTTAGATCCAAGAGATCCACATAATCCCAGCACACAGGACTAGGGTATTACCACCTCCGTCGAGGGCCTGAACCTGTCTAAACCTTTGTCTTGTGTGACCTTCGAGTTTGAGATCTAGCGCCTGCCCCATAAATTTATTGCCAACTACAAAAGTCGACAGTTGGCGCGCCAGGTAGGGGAAGCGCTATAATCTTTTTCCACAAACTCGATGGCAGAAATCAGTGGAATCGTTGCCACCTTCATCTCCGGCCAAGCTTTCAGCTTTGGAAGCCTGGACTTCATCGCAGACGCACGTGGAGAAGGCGTATGCCTGGACCTAAATCAGATCCAATCTGGTAAAGATCAGTCCGACCCGTCTCAGGTACATCACTCTGACTTAGCCTGCAAACCAGTCGGCGTCGCGAGGAATCGCTGCGATTTTCGTGGCATCTTCGCGATAGAAGAGCAGAAAACCGATCTCCAACGCCAGCAAGTGATTCAAGAAGCTGCAGAGGAAGATCATCTTCTTTGTAAAGGTAAGGAGGCATAGACGCGATCGCTTCGATCTCGCGGCCGCCATGTCCGCGAGGACATCCTACAGTCCAGGTTGGGAGACCAAGCTGTCTTTCATACACCGCTGCAGAACGTCGTCGCCTCCAAGATGCTTCTCGATACGCTAGATAAGATGATTGCATCTGATAGCCCGGCAGTCCCGATCGTGGCCTAGATCAAGGCCATGGTGACAGCGGCAGCGATTCAGTAGAATCAGGAAAAGCCGATAGGGGAGGCGCACTCACGCTCCCACGCGGCCACTCGTGTCACTAGCAGTCGGACTGCAACCAGTCGGAATACCGGTGGTCGGTGCCCCACAACACCAGTCGGAGATGCTCGCCGAAATCTCAACCGCGACCTTCGCCAAGACATCACTGCCAGACGGTAAGAGCGGGACGAGGAAGAACGACGCTGGCGCCTCGACGATTACGACGCATCGGTACCGGCCCCGAATGACGAAGTGATCGACGGCATGACGACTACGACGACCATAGAGACCATCATCGCCGAGGACGGAACGACAACGACGATCGTTGAGTCATGGACTCGCCGCGTCGAACGCCACCCCGACGCGTTGATGACAATCGCAGAGCCAGAAGCTCACCACGTCGCACTCCCCTCATCAGGACGACAGATCCATCGACGGAATCCGAGCGTTCACCTCTCGGTTACGCCGAGTGGTATGGCCCGAGAGTTTCAATCCCAAGGGTATCATTAAGTTTGACGGGGAACGGGATCCGGAAGCTTGGCTGTAGGTCTATGCCCTGGCGATCAAAGTGGCCGGGGGGGATCAAAACGTGATGGCTAATTATCTGCCAGTCAATCTCACCCTTCAACTCAAGCATGGCTCACGGGACTTCCGGCGAATTCGGTGGACTCCTGGAGCGATCTTTGCGATCAATTTATCGCGAACTTCCAGGGGACCTACGAGAGGCCCGGCACCCCGTGGGACCTATATCAGCTTCACCAGAAGAAAGACGAGACGCTAGAGATTTCATCCGGCGTTTCATGCAGAAGAAGAACACCATCAGGGACGTATCTGATGCAGTGGTGGTGGCATCCTTTCAGAAAGGAGTAAGTAATCCTGATCTAATCAAGAAAATATCCAGGAAACCACCGGCCTCTGTAAAGGAGATGTTCGCATTGGCTGACCGCTATGCCACGGCCTCTGACGCCCTGGCCGAGTGCCAAGAAGATCGCCCGCAACAGAAGAACAAAGGCGACAGAGCCGAGTCCTCCAAGCACAAAGATAAAAAGCGAAAAGGCGAGGAGCTAGTTGTAGTAACAGAACGCAACCGGTCCCGAGTCGCATGAAGGGAGGCACCCAACTACAATACCTTCATGGAGGCGATCTGTCCTTTCGACCCTAAAGGTAAACACGCTGCTAAAGACTGCTTTACTCTGAAATGTTTTGCACGCGAAAGCAACAAGCAGCCGGCTCCAGCGAGGGAGGAGACGGCCAAGAAGAAAGACCGTCTAGATGAGGACGATTATCAAGAGCCCGAGCACGAGCTGAACTACATTTACGGGGGCTTCACCGGATACGAGTCCAAGCAAAAGCAAAAGCTTACCGCTCGGGAGATCAATGCGGTGGAACCGGCAATCCCCCAATATCTAAAGTGGTCTGAAGTCCCGATCACCTTCGATCGCTCATATCACCCCAACTGAGTTCTATATCCGGGTAAGTACCCTCTAGTGCTCGACCCTGTCATTCACAGTGTAAAGATCAAGAAGGTCTTGATTGATGGAGGGAGTGGACTCAACATCTTGTTCGCCAAAACCCTCGACGACATGAACATCCCCCGCTCCGAGCTAAGGCCGAGCTCACAGCCGTTCCACGGGGTGATTCCTGGGGCGTCTTCGTTTTCTCTCGGGCAGATTTCTTTGCCTGTCACCTTCGGTACCAAAAGCAACTATTGGACCAAGTATGTAAATTTCGAGGTAGCGGATTTCGAGACAGCGTATCACGCTATCTTGGGAAGACCCGGTCTGGCTCGGTTCATGGCCGTCCCGCACTACACCTATTTGACGATGAAAATGCCGGGACACGAAGGTGTCATCACGATTCGCTGCGACATCAAACGATCTTTGGAATGCGACCGAGAGAATTGTGAACTTGCCGAGCTGCAAGAGGCAACCGCTGAGGGGAAGAATATCCAGGCAGAGGCTGCCACATTGCAGGAAGAAGACGACATCCCATCCAAGAAGCAGGCCACGCCAGGAATAAAGCCTAGCGAAGGAACCAAGAGAATTATCCTCGACCCATCCGGCTCGTCCAAAATAACTCTATCGGGATAGTGCTCAGGTATAAATAGGAAGACGTGCTCATCACCTTCCTCCGGGCTAACAAGGACATCTTTGCCTAGAAACCATCCGACATGCTAGGTGTTACTAGGGAGGTGATCGAGCATTCTTTACACATTGATGAAAAGGCGGTTCGCTCCAGATCGTCAGAACGCCATCAAGCAGGAGATCACCAAGCTATTACCTGCAGGTTTTATCAAACAGGTGTATCATCCCGATTGGTTGGCAAACCCTGTACTAGTTCAAAAGAAGAATAAAACTTGGCGCATATGCGTTGATTATACTGATCTCAACAAGGCATGTCCGAAGGATCCTTTCGGGCTACCTCGAATTGATCAGGTGGTTGACTCGACCGCCGGGTGCGAAATCCTGAGTTTTCTTGATGCCTACTCAGGGTATCACCAGATTCGCCTAAAGGCGGAAGATCACATCAAGACTTCGTTCATCACACACTTTGGGGCCTTTTGCTATACCACGATGTCGTTCAATTTAAAAAATACTGGTGCAACTTATCAGCGCGCAATACAGCGGTGCTTACATACCCAACTCGGACGCAATGTGGAGGCATATGTGGATGATGTCGTGGTAAAGACTTGGGAGAGGAAGGACCTTATCGCCGACCTAACCGAGACGTTCGAAAGTTTAAGGGCCTTCAGCATGAAGCTTAATCCCGAGAAGTGTGTTTTTGGAGTATCTTCGGGAAAACTACTCTGGTTTATCGTCTCCCAACGAGGCATTGAGGCTAATCCAGAGAAGATCAAGGATATATCAAATATGGAACCGCCGACCTGCCAAAAGGACGTCCAGAAGCTTACAGGTTGCATGGCCGCACTCAGCAGGTTTATTTCCCGACTGGGTATGCGAGGTATGCCATTCTTTAAACTCCTCAAGAAGCAGGACAAGTTCCAATGGACGCCTAAGGCACAGCAAGCGTTTGAAGATTTGAAGTCCTTCTTAATGACGCCCCCGATCTTGGTTTCTCCGATGCCAGAAGAACCTCTGTTACTGTACATCGCGGCGACGACTCACTTAGTCAGCGCTGCGATCATCATAGAAAGGGAGGAGCCGAGTCACGTGCAGAAGATCCAACATCCGGTCTACTTCGTTAGCGAGGTCCTGAGTGAATCCAAGGTGCGGTATCCACAAGTGCAAAAAATATTATATGCTGTACTTCTTACGTCTCGCACGGCCTTCCTAGTAGGAGATATACTTCACAACCAAGAGCATACTGTTTTGGTGGTCACCTCCTTCCCAGTAGGAGATATACTTCACAACCAGGAGGCCACTGGGAGAATTGCAAAGTGGGCAGTCGAGCTTGGAGCTTTTGACATTTTATTCAAGCCTCGCACGGCCATCAAGTCTCAAGCGCTCGCCGACTTCACTGCCGAGTGGACAGAACTTCAAAATCCGGCGGTAGACAAGGAACTCGAGTATTGGACGATGTACTTCGATGGTTCCCTCATGCTCAGCGGTGCGGGGGCTGGTATAGTGCTCATATCACCAAGCGGGGAACGGTTGAGGTACGTTCTGCAAATATTTTTTCCCGCGTCGAACAACACCGCCGAGTACGAGGCACTCATCCATGGGCTCCGCATTGCCAAATCACTCGGTATCCGATGTTTGATGGTTCACGGAGATTCAATGCTCGTGGTCAATCAGGTGCAAAAAGAATGGTCCTGCATCGAAGACTACATGGCTGCCTATTGCCAGGAGATACGCAAGCTAGAAGGTAACTTTGACGGCTTGGAACTTGTTCATGTGCTCCGTCGGGACAATGAAGCGGCCGATGAGGTAGCAAAATGGGATCCTGCCAGACTACAGTGCCCGTGGGAGTATTCGTCGAAGAAATTCACAAGCCCACAATAGGCACTCGGCCAAAGTCGGACGTCCCAGGGGAGAAGAGCGAAGAGGCAGAAGTCTTGGTCATTACCTCCTATTGGACAGCTCTGTGTCTGGACTTTTTGATAAAGGACGAGCTACCTGAAGATCGCACGCAGGCCGAGCGAATAATGCGCTGAAGCAAGAGCTACGTGGTGATCAGGGAAGAACTCTATCGCAAAAGCTCCTCTGGTGTACTACGACGGTGCATATCGGAACAAGAAGGAAGAGATCTTCTCAAGGAAATCCACTCGGGAGTTTGTGGGAATCACGCGGCGTCATCAACCCTAGTTGTCAAGGCTTATCATCAGGGATTTTTCTAGCCGACTGCTGTCACCGATGCAGAGGACATCGTCTGGACATGCGAAGGTTGTCAGTTCTTTGCGCGACAGGTGAACAAACCAGTACAGGAACTGCAGACCGTCCCAATCCCTGGCCGTTTGTGGTCTGGGGGCTTGACATGGTGGGACCTTTGAAGAAGGCTCAAGGTGGTTATACTCATATCTTTGTGGCCGTCGATAAATTCACCAAATGGATTGAGGCCAAGCCGGTCGCCACAATCACAGCCTCTAAGGCCAAAGAGTTCTTCAACGAAATCGTGGTTAGGTTCGGTGTACCAAACAGAATCATCACACATAACGGCACCCAATTCAGAGGTGCCATATTTCAAGACTGGTGCGGTGAACTCGGCATAAAAATTTGCTTTGCATCAGTAGCACACCCCCGAAGTAATGGGCAGGTCGAGCGAGCCAACGACATGGTTTTACAAGGCCTAAAGGCAAGGATTTTCGATCGTCTAAAACCATACGCCACCCGGTGGGTCAAAGAATTGCCTTGGGTACTCTGGGGGCTGCGAACTACCCCCAGCAGAGCAACGGGCAGTCACCTTTCTTCCTGGTGTATGGCTTAGAGGCGGTCCTCCCCACCGAGTTAGGATTCGGATCCCCGCGGGTTCGGAGCTACGAAAAAGTCGCCTTGGAAGAAAGCCGGCTAGAAGACCTTGATCGACTGGAAGAAGCCAGGGACGTCGCGACAATTCAGTCAGGAAGATACCTTCAGGGCTTACGTCGCTATCACAGTCGCAATGTAAGGAGCCGCGCATTCTCCAAAGGAGATCTGGTCCTTAGAAAGAATCAGAAATGCGACCATAAGCTCTCCCCAAGCTGGGAAGGCCCTTACATCATCCATGAAGTGATACATCTTGGGGCTTATAAGCTCAAGCGTGAAGACGGCACAACTATCAGCAACACCTGGAACATAGAACAGCTACATCGTTTTTTCACTTGAACTTTGTAATTCAATTGTTTCTTTATGAATAAATGTCGCTCCTAAAGTTATTTTCGTATAATCTTCTCGAGATTTATTCGTCTGAGTGCTTTGCTCCTACGATTTTAAGACTCTGAGATATGCGTCATGAACCATGCCTCAGAGCCTAGGGGCTGAACTAGTCGGACATGATACGACAAAAACCACTCGGACGGATTCATCAAGCATAATCGCATATTTAAAGACAAAATGCAAGAACAAAGAAACACTTTTATATATTTGATTCCTAGGTCCAAAGTTTCCGCTACAGCTGAAGAAGCATCCCTGACTTCATCCCAGTGTTCGCCGGCCCGGTCTTCATCCACGTTGCAGGCATAGCCGTCCTTGATAGTCTTAAGATCCAATCGGGGATAAAGCGATTTGGTGATAGCCAGAGCCTGGCTAGCGCCATTGGTCGCTGTCGACTTTTGTAGTCGGCAATGAATTTATGGGGTAGGCACTCGATCTCAAACTCGAAGGTCACACAAGACAAGGGGTTTATATGTGTTCAGCTCTCATGAGGAGATAATACCCTAATCCTGTGTGCTGGGATTATATGGATCTCTAGGATCCGGGGTTGCTCAAAGGACAATATGCTCTGGGCGATATGAGGTGTTTCTATGCTCTATGGCTTGATTGCTCTATGTTTGCATGATCCGATCCTTCTGTCGTTGCTCGCCCTCTCCCTTATATAGCGGGGGTGGGGTGGCTTACAGAGTCCTGATCGGTTAAGAGATTTCGATCGGTTACAAGATTCTAGTCAGTTAATAGGATAGAGTTTACATCTTTATCTACCCTATTAACGACTCAGATTACAACCGTATCTATCATATCTAAATATAAGTTCAACTTCCTTTAGGATATGTCCCCTTGCGCACGGCAATGGGCCCGACGCGGAGTATCTTCCGGCCTCCTCTTGGGCTTGTGATGAGGGTACCCGGGTTCTTATATTCCACAGTCGCCGTCTCCTTCAAGAGTATCTTGAGCTCCTTTGGGGCTTCCTCCAGTTGGGAGATGACTTGGTCTCTGCTGAGTGGCCTCTCGCCTCCGGGATGAAGCAACCTCAGCAGCGGCTCAGAGGCCTCGTGAAGCTTGGAGCAAGACGTTTCAAGGGATTCAACCCTCTCGTTGTAAGCGGCGTATTGCGCCCGCGTCTTGAACTTATAGTCTGCAAGCAAAACTGATCATCAAGAAATACCAAGAAGACAACGAAGATAAAGGAGGGCCAGGCTACTGAGCGTACCTTCTAATTCCATCTCCGACTTCAATTTGGAGGCTTCCGAGACCTTGAGTTGCTCTTGAAGCTTTGCAATAGTGGAATCCCGAGCTGACATGAAGACAAAGAAATCAAAAGAACGGACGATCGAACAAGAGCACGGGGTGGTCTAGGAAATATTTACCTCGAAGGGAGATAACGACATCTAGCTTCTCCTGCCGAGGAGTGTCGTTCTCCTCCCGCAGGGTGTGGACCTCTGACCGGAGACTTTACAACTCGGCTTCATGCTTAGCCCTGATTTGCTCCAACTCGGCTAGATATTCCTGGTGCGTCCTGACCTCCGGGAGCATTTTCTAGAGGTATTCGGATTTCTTTTCAGAACGTTCTCCCAATTTCTGCAACCATCGCAGGGAAAGGTGACGACATGCTAACCAGCACAAGCAAAGAGGCGATAAGAATGGTGAAAAGTATTACCCGGGCCAAGAGAGCGCAGGCAGTGGCATGACTGTAAAAGTCATTCCTCTCCTCCTCCGAGTCGTCAAGAGACCTCAAACCGTCCTCCTCATCAACCCACGTGGTCCGCATTATGAGCCAAGGGTGAGCAGGAGTCGGCGGGTCTCGGGAGATCTCTTCGACCTCGGGGGATGGGCGGAGAGCAGTGCTTTGAGTAGCAGACCCGACGCCGAGCGTGGGCGCGGTGAAAGCTACTGGCCGGGCTAGGGGCGCTCCTGTGTCCCCGGGCGAGACGTCTTCAACCAGGACATGTACGTCCTAGGGCTCAGGTTCTTCAGGAGCCCTGGACGGTGTCGCGACAGGAACATCATACGAAGGATTCCTACAAGAAGAATGATCGGTGAATAAGCCGGCAAGATGCGTCAAATAAAGAGTTGATAGGATATCCAACTTGTCGGACTTCTTTATTTTCATTGGAGGCTTCTTCGGGTGGTAGAGCCACTCCTGGAGGGACCACTCGGGGCACTACCAACTGGAACCCTGGGCTCCTCCCGACTACCTCAGTCTCTTGGAATAGGACTCGGCTGTACCACGGCCTCATGGGGAAGGGGAGCCGAAGGCACTAGGGCTCGTGCTGGCGGTTCCTGAATTTTGGGACCACCGGGCCGGGCCGGGCTTCGCAGGGTCCTTGGCAATCGCTTTCTTCCCCTTCTTGGCGGCAGGGTCTCTGGTAGGGGAGCTCGTAGGTCGTTTAAAGGGAGCTCTTATGAACGGGCATCTCCGGGAGAGGCGCGTCACTGAAAAAAGCCAATCGATCCTGGAAAGGAGCGTTAAAACAGTTAAGAGTCATTCAGAGGCTAATGGGGAAACCTATCAGCTAAACTTTCTCACCTCAGGAGGAGGATTTGATGTAGTGAAGGACCTCGGGCATTTGGTGCTTGACATCTCCACGCTCGCGATAAAAAAGTCGCCTACCCGGGCATATATCTGCTCCATCGACAATGTTTCGGGCAGTTCCCGGGTCGGATCATCCTTTCCTTCAAATGCGTATCCCAGATGGACTCGCTCCTTCAGAGGCTGTATCCGGCGAGCAAAAAAATGAAGGGTCAGACCAACTCTCGTGAGGCCATCTACTTTCAGCTTCTCAATCAACGCCAGAAGATCATGCACCTAGTCCATGTCGGCAGCATTGGGGGTAGATACCCAAGAAAGAGACACCTTGGGACGGTGCCCAACAAAGGAGGGAAGAGCAGGATTAGGGTTGGCACAATAGAACCATTCTTGGTGCCAGCCTTTATTGGAGGTTTTGAAGGGAATGGCAAAGTAATTTTTCTTTAACCCCTCCCGCAACTGAAATCCGGCTCCCCCAATTACCTTGGGGTCACTCTTTCAGGGATAAGGCTTCAAAAGGTAGAAATGGCGAAAGAGATTGAAATGGGGGTGGATGCCCAAGAAAGCCTCATAGAGGTGAACAAAGAGAGAGATTTGCAGGATGGAATTGGGATTCAAGTTCACCAATTCGATGCTGTAGAAGAAGAGAAGACCATGAAGAAAGGCGCAGGCAGGAAAGCCCATCCCGCGTTGGAAGAAGGATTCAAAGACCACAATCTCTTTGGAATGGGGGGTTGGGATGGATTCACGTGCGGCCGGCCGCGCGGAGATCAAAGTCCGGGCCAGAAGAACCCCGTCATCCACCATGGATTGCAGTCGTTCCTCCTTCGTGATCGAAGTGGTCCAATCTTGCGGCAAAGGCGGCGAGGAGGTGTCTTTGGAGGAGTGAGAAGACATTTTCGGAGGAATAGATCAATGGCAGCGCAAGGATGCGAGCGCAACGGCAGTTAACCTTAGCGGCGGAGAAGTCAGAAAGACAAGGAAGCAGAAGAGGCAGGAGTGCACGATGGGAAACATGAACCGTCGGCTTAGTCTTTAAAGGGGAAAAATTAGGTTTTCGCCGAATCGGCGGGAAAAAGATTGACCCTGCTCTATGCTTCATAATGATTTGCTAGCCTGGCGTCCTGACATACAAAGGCAGTTATGGTTTGACCAACTCATGTTTGGGACATGTTGCTCCCCATGATGGGATGTTTAACTACTTATCGAACTAAGCAAGACGTGTGTGTTCTCAAGTTTTGATTAAAAGCATCTTCTTGTGATATGCCCCATGTTGGGTCGCCAGGTGGTTACCGCATGATGGAATCATATATCGTGAGTTGAGCCTGATAAGGCACGGTTCCAATGGTATGCCCCAAGATGGGTCGATAAGTTGTTCGTCGTAACAAACGAGTACGGATACCATTCGGATAAACCTTGATATGTCCCAAGTTGGACCAGAGCTATATCCTACACCAGCCGGATATAGGTATCACTCGGCCATGAGCCAAGAAACCCTGATACGCTCCAAGTCGAGCCTAAGCTATGTCCTATGGATATGGGTATCACTCGGGCAAGAGCCACATAAATATGATACGCTCCAAGTTGAGCCTAAGCTATATCCTACAGTAGTCGGATATGGGTATCACTCGGCCACGAGCCAAGAAAATTTTGATATGTCCCAAGACGGACCAGAGCTGTATCCTATACCAGTCGGATATGGGTATCACTCGGCCAAGAGCCACGTAAGCGTGATACGCTCCAAGTTGAGCCTAGGCTATATCCTACACCAGTCGGATATGGGTATCACTCGGCCCTGAGCCAAGGAAGTTCTGATACGCTCCAAGGCGAGCCTAAGCTATATCCTACGGCAGTCGGATATGGGTATCACTCGGCCAAGAGCCACGCAAATTCTAACATGTCCCAAGTCGGACCTAAGGTATATCCTATGACGATTGGATGCGAATGTCACTTGACCAAAGAACCATGCAAGCTTCGATATACCCCAAGCTGGGTCTAAACTATGTCAAGCGACAATCATGGAGAACACTTGAAAAAGGTACTTCTTTATTATATATAAATTCCCCAAGCATTATGCCCGGGAAAAAATTACATTTACAGGGTCTTACACCTCTCCGTGGCACACGCGGCCGAGCGCCTCTACGAGGGCTTCCCTAGCCCTATAGAGAGCAGGGAAGATCTCGAGGAGGGTGTCTACGGTGACGGTTTTATCTTTCGCCCATTCCGCCATGGCGAGGTCGAAAAGCGCCCACTCCTCAGCAAGATCGAAGTCCGGCCGTCCATGAAGATCCCTCGAAAAAAAGGTGGAGCTCAGAGCAAGAAGATGGGGAACTAAGCGTGAGGGAATAAAATTCCAGAAGCACTGGATCACCTTTTATAGCTGATGAAGTAAGGTTGAAGTAAATGCGAAGATGTAATGACATCAGAAGCCGAGGAGGCTCGGAGTTAAGATGGTTTCAAAAGCCAAGGAGTTTTTTAGCAAATGAATTGGCACAGAAAATCAAGACGACCTCGAAGACTGCCTGGGGCTGATCATTGAAGAGGAAGGATATTAAGGTTTTGCTTCGTGCATTCAAACCAAAAAATCAAATGTTATACTCGAGTCCTTCATAATCCCCTTGATGCAACGAAAAGCATTCAAATCAAAGAAGAAACCAGTCAGAGATTTATGCTACTAGCTGAAAGCGCGGAACCAAGTTGAGTCCCAGATAAAGATATAGCAACCGGATCATGAATCACTCGGGGGCTACTGTGGAATATATGAAACCAGGTGTCTTCATAACCAGCCCACAATCGCTTAAAGGAGAAACGGGGCCGAACGGAAGGCCCAGAAGGAAAGCTCCCCGCCAAGCTATGTTGCCGTACGGAAGGGGGTACATCCTATAGACAGTTGAATATGTATTTAGATATAAAAGATACGGTTGTAATCCTAGTTGTTAACAGGGTAGATAAAGATGTAAACTCTATCTTGTAACCGACTAGAATCCTGTAACCGATCGAAATCTCTTAACCGATCGGGACTCTGTAAACCGCCCCACCCCCATTATATAAGGGAGAGGGCGGGCAACAACAGGGAGATAGCACATCGAACCATCGAGCAACAGAGCTCACGAGCAATCTTAGATCCAAGAGATCCACATAATCCCAGCACACAGGACTAGGGTATTACCTCCTCCGTCGAGGGCCTGAACCTGTCTAAACCTTTGTCATGTGTGACCTTAGAGTTTGAGATGTAGCGCCTGCCCCATCAATTTATTGCCGACTACAAAAGTCGACAATGTTGCTTATGGACAATTTAATATTATGTTTCAACAGAATGACCTACTCAATGTTGTAATAATAAAATGAGGAACATGGAATGATTGTCTTGTGGTATGGTTATATTCTTAGCAAATGACTGTCTTAGAGCTATATTTATGAAATATGTCTCGTGGAGATGATATTTAGTTGTTGGAGTTATTTATTGGTTGAATGAACTTTGGATACTGAAACATTGACTTATGGGTTGTACGAAATTTATATGTTGATCATGCTGAAAGTTTTGTTTAAAACATGTGTCTTAATTTTGGAATAGGATGTTGTATGATTGATGGCTCGTTATGCAGTAGACCAAAAGAAAGTATTGATGCACCATCTTATATTGAATTAACTATTAGGTTGAATGTGCTTAAAATTATGACATGTTTCTCCTTGTTGATAATCATGTGATCGACTTGGTTTAATGTTTGATGATAACAATGCCAAGGGTGGTTATAATTATTGGAGAAGGTAATTAAAGGAAGAATTGGGTATGTAAATTATGTTAAATTCTAATGGGGTTTCTCAAGGTGCAAAATTATGAATACTGAAACCTTTAATGGTAAGTGTATTTGAATACTAGAGATGATGAGATTTATGGCGAACCTATGTTTAAATGTATATGGATTGGTTTGTTTGTATGATCTTTTGGATGAATGTCTTTTTGGCTAAGACATTCTCTATTATGTGTATTAGAGCTTCCCTAATTAAGTGTGAATGTTGCCAGGTTTGGGGTTAACTTAGAGGCTTGAAAATATAGATGAAAGAATGAATAATCATGAAGTAATGTGTTGGTGGATTTTGAATGTTTTATTTCATTGAACAATGCCATTAATTTGTCTTTGCTAAGATATTTAGCTTAAGTTATGATTGTGGAATCTACCCTCAAAGGGTGTATGTTTGGATTGCGCTCTTTATCATATAAATGAGTTATCTTTGGTTTTATGAGTTAAAGGAAATGGCCAAATGTAATGTAATATTTTGGAAGCTCTTGATTTGAAAATATTTGTATCTTTATTTCAACTAGAGATAGATTTGATTAACAAGTGTGAAGTGTTTGAAAATATTTCTTAAAGGTGGTTCTTATGATTGCTTCATAAGTGATTTTTTTCTAGTGAAGCGGTTTTCTACTGAGAAATGAGTTTCCACTTCTCATAAGAAAAAGATGGTTGTAGTGTGAAAGAGGTTTGATTCTATGGTTCGTTTCTTTTTTCTGAAATGATTTGCTTTGGTCAAAATAATTTATCTCGTATTTCTCTTTCAAATTGAGTTTCACCCCAATGTGAATTTTAGTGCCTTGGTTTTAAGGTAGTGAAAGTAGTTTATTTTGTTAAAGAGAATTGGTATTTCCTTAGAGTTCTAGTCGGGGAAAAGGAAATGAATGATCGTTGGTACTCTGTTGAGTATAAAAGGGCAATTGACAAGGTAAACCCTAGAAATATTCTTCCTTGAAATCTCTGTAACCTGCGTTATCAAAGGGTTCATCGGGGTATTATGTTTCGTCACCTAATAAAACAACAACAATAGCAAGATAGAGTACATTGTGTACACAGCAAGACTTGTAGTGTATGCAAATAATTAATAAATGCAGGCTATAACAAATGGATGGCTACCAATTTATATCCTTTTGCATTAATCTTACTTGAATCGTAAATACCGAATAGTAGATTGCAAACGGAATTTGTAAAAGAGCAATTGACTGATAAGTAAAGAATATGTAATCAAAACACAACAACTCAATCCTCCATCACTGAGTCAACAATTCGTTCATAGCCAGTTTACTCTCACCAATACTAAAATAAAGACTTCTCAACAACAATTTCCAAATTCTAGCTCATTTTATGAAAATATCAAAACTTCTAACTATGTGATGACTTTACCAAGTGCCTTTGACTGTAGGCGCGGCTTATTGAAGAGTTTTACACTCTGCAGATGTAAACTGCTTTACCCATAAGAAATGATCAACTCTTTGTGCAACGTTATTAGCACACTTCCTTTGTTGTGCGCATAAAGATCATAACAGAACCGTTACATTACCTAGCCCTCTCTTTGCACCAGTCCGGTGATGAAAAACCCTTATTATGGCTGCAGATGATATTTATACACTCGTGTACATCTCACACAGTTCACTCCTGTGGAGCCCCATTTCTCCCCATAGTAAGGCGTACACTGTTGCATTGGTATGTGTTTCACCCACACCTTTGTGTGGACACCCCTACGAGCAACCTCTATCCGAAAGCCTATGCTACTACAGCCTTCCAATGTGCAAAGCTAGTTCTAAGTAACTTAATGGGTTAACACTGTCCCATACCAGCACTTGTTGTTGTACGCTTATCTTGGCATGAAAACAACATAGTAGTTCGGTCCTTAATTCGACCCGGGCGAGAAATCTCCCCCTAGACTATGTGTAAGTCCATCCCTCACACAACTTGCTATTGCCATTAACTCGCCCACCTCAAAACATAATTTTATTTTCATTTTTACCAAAATACTATTGGCCACATTTTCCATTATGTCTAACATTCCATTTTATCATGAATAGTATAACCAGTCGTTTGTGTACTTATTTCTAAAGCATACTAAGCCAATGCACATATAATCGAATATACCCAGTTTGACATTATTATGTGTCTAACCATATCCTAGGGATTATCAAGGTTCACGTGACAATATTGATTAAGGAAAGTCCCATAAGTTATGGAATACTTCTACCAGTACCCACAATATAGCAGTGTTTATTAAACATATCGTATGCATAATAGTTTTCATAAACAATATAAACACCGTAAAATAGTGGGATCAATATGATCAAAGGGGGTGCTTGCCTTGCTAATCGTTGCCCATTACGTAATATGGATAATAGTTTTCATAAACAATATAAACACTGTAAAATAGTGGGATCAATATGATCAAAGGGGGTGCTTACCTTGCTGATCGTTGCCCATTACGTAATATGGATTGTTGGTGAGGTTGTCGTCAACAGTTTTTGAAATGTCATGGTCTACTCATCCTCCAACAGGAAACACGACAGATAGCAAATAGCAAGTTTTTAATAAGGGAAATAGACGTCGTTTTAGGGATGTTGGTGTTATTATTTTAAGCATGTTATTTTAATAAGTCTTTTAGTCATAATTCAGTCCTTTTTATCATTTGATCAAAAGACCAACCTTAAGTTCATTCCAAGGCATGATCTCAGATTCTTATACAGATGTTATTTTTATTTTTAGAATTCATGAAGCTAAAATTATATTAATGTATGTGTAAAATTACGAATTCAAGAGGCTAAAATTATTTGGATTTATATAAATAAGATATAAAGCTAGCATAAGGTATTGTGTGTGTAGAAACATTTCTCAACAAAGCAAAACGAACATATTAATACACATAAGACCTAGGCTTAGGCTACTATCACAGAGAATGAATTTATAATTTTTTTCAGTGATTTAGGTTCTGGTTTCATAGGTTTTGAAGATTATTTGTAAGAGTTAATAAGATTATTCACATGTCAAATATTGCTATGATTCTTCGTAAGGCATAAACAAGAATAAAAATAGCTTAAATCTTAAATATTTCTGCATAAACAGAAATATTATCACTTTTACAGAGCATAGGAACTTATTTCAATAAATTTGAAATTTATTTGCACAAGTTATAAAAATTTGAATTTTGAATGCATCGAAATTAACCTATTTATGAATTTGATACAAACTAAGTCCAAATCTAAATATTTTAGTATATTTGAAAGATTATGATCTTATGAATATAATAAAATTTGTTTAATCATTTTTGAAGTTATTTTCCACAAATTTTATATATAGCATATTCTATATTCTTATTTGAATTCAAATTTAAATTATGACTAGAGAACAAATATGAAATATTTTTACATATTATGAATCTACATGAATTTACACAAATTTAGAAACATCTTTGGTTGGATTTGGAGTTAGGATGCAAAATTTATCTAAGTTTGAAGCATCTCGGGTATGAAAAATCCTTAGAAAATCAAAAATACGCTTTCTTTACTTTGAAGGTGTACTTTGACCTTCCGCGGGATTTTGAGAAGCTCAGCTGACAAGGTGGCCCCACTGATCAGCGGGTGTGTGTGTGATGTAAGAGGTTGATTCGGTAGGCCCATTGGTTAGCGGCCGCAAGTTAGATGACGCTTGGGCATGGCTCGCTGCCGGCGAGGAAGGGGCGGTGCCAAACGATAAGCTGTGCAGTGAGCTCTAGGGAACCAAGGCGCACCCGAGGCAAAGCTCAGTGGCGGCAATGGCCAACTGGAGGTGATTGCCGATGAGGGCTTGCGGTAGAGGTGGCAGTAGTGAACTGTGATGGTGGTAGAAGGCCGTTCGAGGTTTAGGTTGATTGGTCTCAGTTCTTGCATCAAGGGACCAAAGTCATACTATTTTACCTGTCCTAGAGGTCGAGAGTGGTACGTTTTGAGCTAGCACCTTGCGCTGGCTTTGGAGAAGAAGGGCCGTAGGGGCGGCGAGGTTCTAGGCAATGAACTCTGAAATTAGTTGAGGGGTTTTGATCATTAGTGGCTATAGATGCTAGTGTAGAAGTAATTTGAAAATGAAGCTTTATACCATCTCAATTTAGCTTCTAACCGAGCTCGAAGCTCTTTGGCTATGGCGGTCGTGGGAAAAAATTAGGGTGTCTCAGCTGAGGTGAGTGAGAGGAAGAGGATGTGCGGCACTAATGTGAACTCGGGGCATCTTTTATAGCTGGAGAAGAGGTGTAGAGAAGCTCGTTCCCCGGTGTGAACTCAGCGAGGTTATGCGGCGCTCGCACAAGAGACGGCATGGATAGAGAAGCACAAAACGGCGAGGGCAGCGGCGTGGAAGTGGCGTGACATCAGCACGGCCTCGGATAACGCGTTGTTGCGGCGATGGCAAGAGGAACAGAAGAAGCCATGGCTTTGTGGCACCGGCGGGGGAAAGGTAGAAGAAGAGAAGTATACCGGCTAACATGTGGGCCTAAACAAGAGCAGGGACCCACGCCACCTGGCAGTCATAGCAAGGAAGAAATCAATTTAAAGCATGTGGACAGAGTCAGTGTAACACCCCCATGCCCTGAATGTTACACCACAAACACTAACAAACCACCACAACATTGAAATACTAGAAATTTCAGCATTACCTCTACAGAACTTAGATCCCAACAGCACAAAAACAACATTTATGATATAACCACACGAGCAATATTAACGCAAAAGAACCAAGTATAGCATATAGCAACCACATTTCTACTTATGATAATTTCACTAAGCAATGACAACATAACAAGTCTACAACCATCAATCCACTACAAGTCCATCGACAAAAGCCACAACTTATTTACAGAACAAAAGTTCATCCAACAAACAACTAGGCAGCATAAACTTCTTAACTACTAAAAAGCCTAGATTAATTGATGATGAGTGAGTGAAGTGATGCTAAGCCGCTTGCCAAAATACCGCTCTGGAAGTACCTAAAATAAAACATTAAAAACAAGCGTGAGTTCAAAACTCAGCAAAGTGCATCATATTATTACAACTAGCTTAAAACAAGAGGTTATAGCAATTTACAAACATAGTAAAACCTTTGCACATAAGAACAATATCATAAGTTAACATTCTTTAAGCTTCAACCATTCAATGCACATTCTCATAGCAATTACCGGTATTGTTGAGTGCACACCCGTCGGTGTGCACCCTCACATTCCCATCTAGCCCGTGGAGGGGTCTACAGAGGTAGGTCTTTCATGTCTCACTACATGTGAGACAAAGAGGCCCACTCGGGACACCTCTTCTGTGATAAATGCATAAATGCGGATGAAATAAATTAAATTGCAGAATGCATTCTCATCATCATGACATATTCATAAGCATTGACATAATCTTTAAATTCCTACGCTTAGCATTTTCCTCATCATAAACAACCTCATAAACATAAGCATACTCATTCTCATTAATATCAACATAATTGAAATTGCTACCAAATCAAGCTACAAATTATTCTATCATTTAATTCACATGATACACTTGCCTCTACCCACAAGGAGTGGAGTGGTGCGACGATGAGGCCACTCCCAATGCTACTCCACCTTCAAAGGAGGAGGGGCTTCGGTTGGAGGCTGGGAGGGCGTCGGCTCGGGAAGGGAGGAGCAGCAGCAGGGAGCTTCGGTTGGGGAGGATGAGCAGCCAGTAGGGAGCTCAGATGGAGGAGGAAGAAGGGGGAGGAGGCGCCAGGAGGCCATCAGCCAAGGGGAGAGCCAGGAGGAAAAAGAGAAGGGGATTAGGTGGGAGGAGGAAATTGAGTGGGGAAAAAATTAGGTGGGGTGGGGGGGGAATAGGAAATTCCCACCGACACAAACCTAAAAATCCAATTCCTACAGCTTAAGGATAGGACCACACCCCAACTAGATTTTCCTTAAACTGGAAAAAGATCTGCGATACTACATTTCCTCCCCTTAAAGGAATTCGATCCCGAATTCCTAGCAGCCAAATAGTCGAAATGGATAGATCAAAGAATTTAAATCACAATACATACCCGATTGGATTAACTCTGGAAATTTCTCACGCATGTGAGACTCAAACTCCCAATTCGCTTCTCGCTCGGATTGATGTGACCACAATACTTTGACAAACTTCAGCGTTCTATTTTTCAACACCCGCTTTGATTCTTCCAGTATCTGTACTGGGTGGGACTCGAAGGTGAGATCCTGCTCAATCATCAACGGCCAAAGTGGAAGAATCATATCAGGGTCATGCAGGTACTTCCTTAACATGGATACATGGAACACATTATGCACTCCCTGCATTGATCGTGGAAGCTCCAAACGAAAAGCTAACTTACCGACTCGGGTAACAATTGGGAATGGCCCAACATACCTCGGGATAAGCTTCCCTTTAGTGCCAAATCGAACCACTCCTTTGGTAGGAGACACCCTCAAAAGCACCTTGTCCCCCACGACGAATTCCAAGTCCCTTCTTCTTACGTCAGCGTAGCTTTTCTGTCTACTCTAAGCTTCAAGAAGATTCTGTCTAACCGCTGCTACTTGATTGATAATTTACTGAACCCAATCTGGTCTGAGAATTGCTCTTTCCCCTACTGCATCCCAGCATAGGGGCAAGCGACACTTTCGCCCAAAAAGCACTTCATAAGGGGCAGCCCGAATGCTTGCATGAAAGCTGTTATTATAAGCAAATTTAGCAAGGGCTAAATGATTTTCCCAACTACCCTTCCATGCCAAAATACAGGACCTGAGCATGTCCTCCAAAGTTTGAATAGTACGCTCATATTGCTCATCAGTTTGTGGATGGAAAGCGGTGCTAAGACGAAGTTGTGTGCCCATGGTACTCTACAGACTTTCCTAGAACTTGGATAAAAAGTTGGCATCACGATCAGAAATGATCATCTTAGGCACACCATGAAGTCTCACTATTTCTCGCACATAAATAGTAGCCAAATCGCTCGCTGAGTTTGTTGTGCGAATAGGAATGAAGTGAGCAGACTTGTTGAGACGATCCATAACAACCCAAATAGCATCCTTCCCTTGTCGGGTACGAGGTAGGCCAACCACACAATACATGTTGATGTCATCCCAAGGACAAACAGGAACCTCCAGAGGTTCAAGCAACCCCACTGGTCGTTTATGTTCAGCCTTCACCTTTTGAGAAATCCCACAAGATGCTACAAAATGAGCAATATCAACCCTCATCCTTTTCCACCAGAAATTCTTTTTCAAATCCCGAAACATTTTAGTCTCACCAGGATGGACTGTTTACTGGATGTCATCCTTGACTTGAGATTTCTGGGGTACACAAAGACGACCTTTGAACCGCAAAGCACCAATTTGATCAATGCTAAAATCTGATGTGACCATACCGGCCTAACAAGCCACATTTCTACTTCAAGCCAAGACAAGGGCCCAACAACTTCTGAAGCTCCAAGACCAGCCCAAGATCAAGCCCAATTCGTTCACGAGTCCAGTTCGCCCCCCAGGAGCAGTCCAACTAAACATGACCATATCTGGGTTATTCCAACTCCGTTTGAGGCGTTCTTGGACTCTACGAACATGCCCACGACGAGAGCTTTCCAACGGAAGTGGTTTCATATCCAAAACCATTTTGGCTCGATGGGAATCATTAAAACTATATGATAAATAGAATCTAGTGGGTGCTGCAACACCTCCACTTGGGCCGAAAGGCGTTGTACGACCTAGGGTTTCACAGCCATCCCCTTGGCCGCCTCCCTTGCCCTCTTCCTCATATATATTTAGTAGCCATCGCTAGAATAGATGGGTTTTGCTTAGATTACAACTCGACACTTTGTCAGTTTTTCGCCGTTCATCGGTTTGTGGAACCCCAACTCGTGTGCTTAATATTATTCGCAATTTCATATTGCATCTTCTACGTTCTTGCTTGTGTTCTCGATTCGCATGCAGGGATTAGCCTTCTTGGCGAGGTCAACCATGTTTGTGCGTGGTAGATAACCTACGGAGCCGTGGTGTAGTGATTGCAGGGTTCGAATCAGTTCTGATTGGAAACCGAATCATCAATGTCGAGTTCTCCATCAATTGACTTTCTACTACCTATCAGAAGATCGGACCACTGTTCGCATCAAGTGGTATCAGAGCCTCAGTTGCCCAATAGGTAATTCTTGTATCCCTACTCTTGTTTTGCCATTGTCCTAGAGTCCAGAAAAATTGCCTTACAAAAAGTTCATCATCGATTCCGCTGTCCTACAACCCCTTGTGCCTTAGCAATTTTCGTTCAGTTTTGCTTTGTTGAATTTGTGTCCATTGTCATTATCTTGTTGCTGGTTTAAGGTTGTGATCCTAATTTCTAATTGTTCCTTTATGTTGCCCTAGTTCTTGTTTGCACCGTTAGTCATCCCACCACCGCCAACCCTAGAACCGAACTGAGTCCTACTCGGTTTTGTCCTTGCTGCCACTTTGCATTATATATCCCGCTTCGCAAGCCCTAGATAGGTCACGAGCCGCCTTGTGTCAATTGCTCTGCACCGCTGGCCACCCTTTTTCACTTGCGATCCTATTGCTATTTTAGCCCGAATCGGAAGGAAATAGTGAAGTCGTAGTCAATTCTAGATTACGCAATGTTCAGTAAAACATCCATAACATTTGCATACGAACTCCGATTGGGGCGTACTTTTTTTGTTTTGAAGAGGACGATGACATGCATCTAAAAAAATCCACAGGATAAAAGACTTGTGCAATTTTTGACCCTCAAAATTGGCCTCTAAGACCGAGTTCCGAGCCCTAAAAGTTTGCTGTGTTGTTTTTGCCGATTTTTTCGGTCATCTATTTAACGATTTCTTTCATTCCAAAACATGAGATTTTTGTTTTGCCTTTGAGTTGAAAGAAAGGAAAACAAAAGGCAAGTGCAAAAAAAAGTCGCAATGAAAAAAAAATCAGAGAGAAGAAAAGAAGCAAAAAAGAGGGAACGAGAAGTAGATAATCAGAATCGCTTGCATCCTTTGAGTCGTAAGTGCTTTGATATATCCTTGCTAGGTTGAACTAGTTCTAGGAACGCGTTTAGGCCAGCAACTTTGACAAGTACGTTGGACATTTATTTAGCTTGCTAATCTGATTTTGATATGGCTTATTCTTTGCTACTAAATATTGCCTTCCGAGCTCCACATACTTCTTATCAGTTTAGGTTCTCCTTTGCAATCGCCTCACTCACGCTCTAGTCATGATATCACGAACCAGCCACCGGTTGTACCACCTACTGCTTTGGTAAGAATATTTGTAAGGGTGTGGTAAGATGCGTGAGAGTTTGTGATCCCACTGTCCAGTACGTAGTAGTTGACAGGGATAATACTTTATGCTATCTTCTGTTTTCTACTAGCAATTGCAGGGGTACCGGAGGACCAGGACGGTAACTAGTGTGTTCATAACGAGCTCCGAGAGATACTTCGAGAGATTAATGAGACTATGAACAAGAAAATTCAAAACATGGAGAATGCACATGACAGAAAAGAGCATAAGCACCAACCCAACTTTAATTCATCTCCTTCTACTGGTAAAGGTAAGAATTTTCCAGTTCTTCCTTCTTATAGCGGATTTGGTGTTGATGCTTATATTGATTGGGAAATAGAGGTAGATAAAATTCTTTCGCAATGTAACCTTTGTAATAAACGAAAAATTAAAGTTGCCGCTAGTTCTTTAACTCTCTGTGCATCAATTTGGTGGAACAATTTTTGTGCTTATAAGACAGTACCAAAAACATGGAAATATATGAAACGAATTATGAGAGATGAATTTGTTCGTGATTATCATTCTAAAAAGTTACTTTATGAATTGAAATGTTTACAACAATGTGATAAAACTGGCAAGGAATATTACGAGGAATTAGAAACTTTGTTTGTTGCGTGTGGATTAGATGAATCTAAAGAAGCTAAGGAAATAAGATTCTTAAATGGACTTGACAAGAAAATTCAGAGTATTCTTGTTGATAGGGAATACAGTTCTCTCTCTAGTTTATTTAATATTGCTTGTGAAGTTGAAACTCAAATTGAACATGAAAGACATCTTGCTGAAATTAATGTCCATAATTGCAAAAGTGAGCAATTTTCTTTGGAAGAATGGCATCTTGTCGAGTTTCCACTTGCTACTAACTTTTCACACGACATTGAGAACAAGAACGAGAAGGAAAACACGCTAGAGAAGGAGGAATAGGATATGCTTGCTATCCCATGCATGCCTCAAGAATGTACAGATCATGATATGCCTAAGTCGGCTGAGATAGAAATCAAAGGTAATGACATAGGTGATATTTTCACACGAGGTGAGAATTCTTTTGATGTGCTAAATTTGGCCACTACTCGTGCTATGCTAGAACAACAGTTAGTCGACACTCAAACTGAATCACCTTTGTCACAATATGATTGTCTTGTTGTCCCTAGTGATAAAGAAGAGTTGTGTGGTAATATCTCTTTTATATCCATGCCTCAACTAGTTAATGAACATGTCAGTTTTATTTCTGATCTAAACACGTGTGCTGAAAATAAACATGTTATTCACCTTGCTAATGAAAAGGATGAGATTAAACTGTTGTCTTCCTTGAATTCTTTGGGTTATATTGAATTTGATGTCATATGTGATCCCAGTTGTTTAGAGGAGAGATTTTTTATGCCTGCTAATTTGTCATGGTCATCCATTGTTACTTTTCATGCTATTGGCAAACATAATGATGAAGGAAAGTACATGGTGCATCGAGTTTATATTTGTACCATTTTTAAATATTCTCTTAATGTGCGACACTATCAACAACCAAAGAATATGTTGGTTTCTTTGCCGCCTCTTGTTACTAACCTTTTGCAGGACAATGAGCTTGAGTCGAGGACGAGTCAAAATCAAGAAGGGGAGGATGATATGACCATACCGGCCCAGCAAGCCATATTTCTACCTCAAACCAAGATAAGGGCCCAACAACTTCTGAAGCTCCAAGATCAGCCCAAGATCAAGCCCAATTCATTAACGAGTCCAGTTCCGCCCACAGGAGTAGTCCAACTAAAAATGACCATATCTGGGTCATACCAAGTTCATTTGAGGCATTCTTGCACTCTACGGACAAGCTCACGATGAGAGCTTTCCAATGGAAGTGGTTTCATATCCAAACTCCTTCTGGATCGACAGAAATCATTAAAACTATATGACGAACAGAATCTACTGGGTGCTGCAACACCTCAACTTGGGCCCAAAGGCCTTGTACGACCTAGGGTTTCATGGACATCCCCTTGGCCGCCTCCCTTGCTCTCTTCCTAATCTATATTCATTATCCGTCGCTAGAATAGATGGGTTTTGCTTAGATTACAACTAGACACTTTGTCAGTTTATCGCCGTTCATCGGTTTGTAGAACCCCAACTCATGTGCTTAATATTATTCGCAATTTCAGATGGCATATTCTATGTTCTTGCTTGTGTTCTCGATTCGCATGCAGGGATTAGCCTTCTTAGTGTAGTCAACCGTGTTTGTGCGTGTTTGATAACCTACGGAGCCGTGGTGTAGCAATTGCAATGTTCGGATCAGTTCTGATTGGAAACCAGATCGTCAACATCGAGTTCTCCATCAATCAACTTGCTACTACCTGTCAGAAGATCGGGCCACCGTTCCCATCAAAATCCCCAGCTTTGCCTTCAAGAATGCGCTTCCTCACTTGTTGATGCAACCGATCATGCTGTTGCGCCTCACACACACGCTCTGGAATTGCTGAATCCAGAATCATCTGAGTTTTAGCTTGCACTATGCCCGCAAAACAAGAAGAGACACCCATACGCTAAAAATCAGCAATGAGATAGTCAAGAGTAAGGGGCAGCATCTTGCGACTAAGAGCATCAGCTACTACATTCGCCTTGCTAGGATGATACTGGATTGTGAGGTCATAATCCTTTATCAATTATAGCCATCTTCTTTGCCTCAAATTCAAATCTTTCTGAGTAAAGATGCATTTGAGACTCTTGTGATCAGTGAAGATGTCACATGATTCGCCATACAAGTAATGCCTCCAAATTTTCAAGGCAAAGACCACTGCGGCTAGTTTGAGGTCATGAGTGGTGTAGTTTTATTCGTGCTTTTTCAACTACCTTGACACATAAGCAATAACTTTTCCCCCTTGTATAAGCACACAACCAAGACCCACATGAGAAGCATCAGAATAGACGGTGAAGCGCTCTCCTGGCTAACACTTTCAGAATAGACAGTGAAGCGCTCTCAAGGTAAATTAGGAACCTCTATCTAACACTATCTTCTTGGGCACTCTATTCAAACACACAATCCTTGACATATACAACTATGCCAAACGATATCCTGAATAAGTGGTCCTAACTTGTATGAAATGAGCAACTTTTGTCAAACGATCCATGATGACCCATATAGAATCATACCCACTTTGGGTTCTAGGCAAACAAGTAATAAAATCCATACCGACTTCCTCACATTTCCATTAAGGAATCTTTAATGGCTGTAACAAACCAACAGGCCTCTGATGCATTGCCTTTACTCTCTGACATACATCACAAAATGCAACATGTTCGGCAACCTAACGTTTCATATTAGGATACCAAAATCTTTTCTTAAGATCCTGATACATCTTAGCATTTCCTGGATGAATCGAATACTTCGAATCATAAGCTTTCTTAAGAATCAACTATTTAAGCTCCTTTTTATTAGGTAGACAAATTCGACCTTTGAACCACACTGTACCTTGATCATCCAAAGTAAAATCTTTAGCTTTGTCTTCATCCATTTTAGACTTGATTATTTCGATCTTAGCATCATCCTTCTGACCTTCTCGAATCTGATCCTTTAAAGTCGACTTTACTTCCAAGGTAGGTAAGAATCCTTTTTGAAACCACTTCTAATTTTAGCTTCTGAAATTCTTTGCATAGTTCGGACTAACTTTCTTGAACTAGCATATTAACATTGTGGCTCTTACGACTTAAGGCATCAGCTACCACATGTGCTTTTCTAAGATGATAATGGATTTCCATGTCATAATCCTTTATTAGCTCCCACTACCTTATCTATCTCATATTGAGATCTGACTGAGTGATGATATACTTTAAACTCTTGTGGTCCTTATATATCTCACACCTATTTCTCATGAGATAAAGACGCCACAACTTCGAAGCATACATTACGGCAGCTAACTCTAAATCATGCGTTGGATAATTCTCCTAATGTGGCGTCTATTGCCTTGATGCATACGCAACAACTATGCCTTTCTACATCAATACGCATCCAAGTCCTTGGAACACAGTAGATATCAAATCTATTCTGAACATCCAGCAACAATAGCACGGTGTTGTCGTCAAACGCTTTAATTTCTGAAAACTTCTCTCGCACTCAGGCTTCCATGCAAACTTCTTTTCCTTTTTCAATAACTGCATAAGTGGCCTAGCAATTGTTGAAAATCTTTCGATAAACTGACAATAATATCCCACCATTCCCAGAAAAAATCTGGGTAACTGATTTTGGTTGCTCCCAATGCATTACTACTTCCACATTGCTTGGGTCAATGGCAACTCCTCTAGCAGTCATAGCATGACTAAGGAACTCAACTTCCTTTTTCTGAAAGTCACATTTATTGAATTTAGCATATAACTATTGCTCTCGCAGCTGTTCAAGAACTAATCTCAAATGCTCTACATGCTCTTCTTCCGACTTGGAATATACCAAAATATTGTCTATGAACATGACAACAAACTTGTCCAAATATTCCACGAAAACATTATTCATCATGTTCATCAAATATGCAGGTGCATTGGTCAATCCAAAAGATATGACTGTAAACTCATAATGTCCATACACGTAGAGAATACAGTCTTAGAGACATCCTCATCACAAATCTTCAATCAGTGGTATCTAGATCGAAGATCTATCTTAAAGAAAACTTTGGCCTCTCTTAATTGTTCAAACAAATCATTGATCCTGGGTAGCGGATACTTATTCTTTATCTTCACTTCATTAACCACACGATAATCAATTCACATCCTTAAGCTCTAGACTTTCTTTCTAATAAATAGGATAGGCGCTACCCACGGCAACGAACTAGGTCTCACAGAACATTTTTCTAATATCTATTCAATCTACTTCTTCATTTCTACTAACTCATTGGTATGCATCCAATACGGTCTTTTTTCTATTGGTGCTGTACTTGGCACTAATTCAATCATAAACTCAATATCTCGGTCTAGATGCATACTAGGAAGACCCTCAGGATAAACATCTGGGTACTCGCTGACAACTAGCACGTCCTCCATTCTAGCAACCTTCAAGTTATTAACCATCAACTGACCATCGCGAACTGCGGTTGCTTGAAATTCAACTTTCTCGCCTTTAGGGGTCTCAACTGATACTACTCTTTGTCTACAATCCAAAATAGCCTTATGCTTGGACAGCCAATCCATTCCAAGGATAACATCTAGGATTTGGGTTTCCAAAATAATAAGGTTCGCTAGGAACTTTATTCCATCAATAAGCAACTTAACTCCCAAACATCCTAGATTAGATCGGAGTTTTGATTTAGGGGGATTGGACTAATAGCTTACACTTAAGGTTAATAACATCCAACCCATTCCGAGGAGTTATTAACCTTAAGTGTAAGCTATTGCCACCTTGAAATTTGGGTAATGTAGCTAATCAGCATGGGAGGAGGAGTACATCGAAGAGCCGAACAATTCGGGGGCAAGCCCAGTCGGTTGCGTGTGGCAAGTTGATGGGAATAACAATATGGGTTGATTAACTACATTACCCAAATTAATTTAAATCCATTTTTAATTAACTTAGCATGCATAATTTCAAGCAAAATATATTTTAAAAACTGGGATCAAAATGGTCAAAGCATCACTTGCTTTCGAAGAGTTGATGGTCGTGTTCCGAAGCTTGATCTTGAGCGACAAACTCTTCCTCGAAACTTCTTGGCAAATTTGCGTCAACGTGTAAAAATCATATATGCAATAAATAACCAAAACAGTAGACTATATAACCTCAAAAATTCAAATAAAAATCACCATTAAAAATATCACAATTTTAAAAAAATTTAGAGACTGGAATCACCTCAATCGGAGTTAAAATGCAAAAGTTATAGCCTTTCAAAATTTGCAAATATATTAAAAAGAATAAACCAAATTAATATAATTATTTTTCAACTGAAAACTCGATTTAATGCGTCAGCATGACGTCAGCTGACACGTCGCGCTTCCTGGTGCTGCCATGTCACCTCGGTTCCTGGACTGGGTCCACGGCCCGGCTCTAGTCCACGGTGGACTCGATCCACAGAACAGTGCACTTGGCCCCCGCACCAGCTAACGTCAGCACTGACGTCACTGCTAGCGTCACGCGGCTAGCCTCGAGATTCATGGACGAACACATGTCAGTATCTCAAGTAATCCTAGCTGACGGCCAGATCTCACCCACGTGGCGCAATCATGACCGTCAAAGAAAATCAACGGTCAGATCTCCCGCGTCACCCGAAACGCTTCGAATTCCGCGTGACACGCGTCATGCATCCGACGACGCTCACAAATCCAACGGTCAGCGCACGCACCGACTCGGTGGCTCGTTTAAAATTAACGGCCGAGATTCGGTCGTGCCTCGGACAACTTGCACACGCGTCCGCACAGGATTTGGCGGGGGCTCGGCGTCATCCGTGCCGCACGATCAAATCTGAACGGCGCGGATTCACGCGACACAGCTCGAACCCACGATCACCGTACAGATCCAATCCAACGGACCTTGGTACCCGAGCGGTTTACTGTTCACCCTAGCGATGTGGCACTATCTCACGCGTTTAAAAATGACCCAACGGCTCAAATCTAATCTAAAGCACAAAACGCCAAATCTAATCTAAACCGCACGTATCAGATCTAACGGCTACGACTTACGCCAGATTAGCACAGGATTTGGGACTACGTGGACTCACCAGATGCAGATCGAATGGTCGACGAGGTTTGGCAAGGTCGACGGCGACGCAAAAGTGAAGGGTGCCGGCGCTGAGGAAGACGATGCGTTCGGCGGCGCTAGAGGGCGACTCCGGCGAGAATAACTGACGGGATCGACGCGGCTCACTTCGGTGAACTCGAAACGGGTTCAGAGCATGGCGAAAAGGCTCGGTCGACGGTGAGGCGAAGCAAAAACAACGGCGGCGCGCAGGAGCAACTACGGCGAGCTAGCACGGGGTCTCTGGAGCTTCTCGGCGAGCGTGAAAGGAGTCAAAATGAGCGGCTTGATGTCCTCTGCAGAATGCGCTAGCCGACGCACTTAAAGGAGCCTCGACATGCGTGAAACTCAACGGTGAAACTCACGGGTATCAATGCCCATGTCCCTCCGGTGATCTCGCGAAGACGATCGACGTGGCGCAATCCTGGACGTCCGCGCAGCGACGATCCGATGGCGACACGACGCGGCGACGCGCGGCGCAAAGAATCGTTGATCTCGATCCGCTTGTTCAACGCTACGCGATAGGGTTTAGTCCGGGTCGCTAAGCGCAGCGGTCGCCCGACCCAAGATTATTCCTCACATTTTAAAATATTTTCTATTTAAAATAAATCTGATAAATAAACAAAGCCGAAATAAATAGCGAAAATAACCGAAAAAATCCAGAAAAATTCTGGAAAATATTTTGAGGCATTATTTCCAATAGAACTCTGCATAAAATTTTATATTATTTTAATTGACTTCAAGAATGACCATATTTGAATAAATCCAAATAAATTCCAATAAATTTCCAAAAAATCTCAAAAATCAAAATAACTCCAAAATTTAAAATATGGAAATTTTTAGGGTGTTACAAATGGATTCCTGACATCCATAGAAAGGTGCACACAAAGTTTAACGGGTTTTGGATCAGCCGATCAAAAATTACATCGTTTCTTGTAGTTTGAGATCATGATGATACTATTCACCCGAGCACTGGTCATCTGGACAGTGCTATTGACCAGTTCGTAGTACTGCTCATCCGAATAGGGCAGTTTTACCGTTCATCAAACACTATTCACTAAGCACTGTTCATCTGACCAGTTTGTTGTTTACTATTCATCCAACCAGTGCAGTTTTATTTATTTATCTAAGCACTCTTCATCTAACCTCCTGGTCGGGGTACTGTTCATCCGACTACCTGTTTGGATTGTACAGTCATTCGATCTATTCTCTTTGTAGTTTGATTTTTATGGAGAAAATTTTATTTGGCTCCTATTCACCCCCCTCTAATCGCCTTTTTGGTCCTATAGAACTGAATTCGAAGGTAAGCTTATGAACCATGTAAAAGCAAGTCCTGACAAAGATAGCGTGAATAACCTAATTTTTAACCCGTCGGACTGAGCAGCTTCACTGCATTACGTGATAAATCATTCGCTCCAAAGTAGTGATGGATTAATCCCTAGAGAATTTTGCAAAATCACGAACCTTGAAGTTATTTGGATAAGGCATCCGGTAAATGTAAATAGGGTATGGCTTCTGATAACCAACAACCTTCCCTTTGGGTTGTATGCCGAATTGATCTCGCAACACGGTAGATATCTAATTGGCCCTATTTACTGTGTTAGTCGATGCAGCATTAGGAGCTTGCCCCCCGAGTGTAAGCTTGGGTTGATAGGTTAGTTGAGCAGATGGGAACTAACTAGATTACTCATATCCTATATTATTTTTCCTGGCAATAGGCTCTAGTACAAGAACAAAGGGTTCCTAGTATGTTACAACTTTGTATGGAGCCATATTCCTCTACGGAATTGACTCAGGATACTGTTGGTACCTAAGAGGTTCAATCGGCTATGTAACCGATTGGGGAAAAGCGTAGAACGGAGCCGATGGTGGTAAGTTGGCTTGAAAATCCAACTTAGCAATATCAGTATATGCCTGACAATACGCAACCCCACTTGCACAAGGATCTCGCGGCAATATGAAAATAGGCTGAGTTGGCAGCAAAGTAAGGGAAAAAGTCATAGACAATGGTTTAAAATTGGCTATATGGCTTTGGGTGTTTTGCGCTACCGAATAAACAGGGTAATTCAGTATGGTCTACATTGGATCGAGCAATCTTCCAGCTAATGCCAACTTGATGAGGACATCCCAACCAAGGATACAACAGCTGCCCCTTCTTCTTCTACGACCGCTACTTCATCCCCGACTGTCGCTGTTTCGGCCGCTACTTCATCTACGACATCTGGAGGGTTTAATCCGGAAGCAAGTCCTTTCCATCCACCTTTGCTGGACCAGCACGCCAAGAAATCCACCGAGGACAGCCCACGCGCCAAGGAAGGCCCAAGATAAAGCCCAATTCGTCGCCGAGTCCGGTTCGGCCATCCAGGAGCAGCAGTATTTCAAACGGACGCCACGGCCACATCCGAACTATGTTTTCGACGTTCGACAACTCGTTTGAAAGGTATCGAGATAACCTTTCCAATGGATCTAATACTGAGGCCAAATTCCTCCTGGAGCGAAGGGAAATCAAAGAATAATCTCACAGGATAGAAATTCCAGGAGCTGCACCACCTTTCTTTTGGGCCCAAGGCCTATGTAATTTTAGGGTTCCACCCCTCCTTTGGCCGGCGCCCCTTTCCTGGCTGCCGCACCCCTCTTGGGCGGCCCCCCTTGTGTGGGTACCCCTTTATATTGGGTTCTCACCCCTGTTCTTCGCTTTTAGGTTTTGTTGTGTTTTGTAGACCCTGCAAAGCGCCCCTCCTCGTGTTTGCGCGTGTCAACTAGACCGCCCGAGCCGAGAAACAGAACCTCGACTTGTTCTCTTTGTTTGATTTCAATACTACCTTTTCGGTTTGCTTCATACTTTGTTCTTGCATGTTCTCATTTTCTTGCAGGAACTATTGATCATTGGATCTTGTATCTGTGTGGATTTGGTATTGTGATTGCGAAGCTCCCAACCTGTTTGGTAGGAAGCCCTAAATTCGGAGCCATCAACACCTCCAAATCGATGTATCATCATCTCACCGAAAGATCGGGATCGCCGTCCCCATCACAACTCTTGAGCTATAACACCCCGGCACCCACGATCCCCAAGAGTTACACTCACAAGGATCAACAGTCAACAAAGTTACCAAATTACTAAAAATTTGAGCTTGACTTCTACGCAGTTAGAGCAAAATCAGCACACAAGCAAAACAAAATAATCATTGCACAATCATATGAACATATATTTTAGGGTAGGGTAAGTGAAGCGAACCCAACAAAACGTAACTACAACATAACTATAACAGACACATACCTAACCATGAACATGAGCCATAACCACATAATCAATTTACGTGACAAGAGCTCAACCAACATACAACCATGCAACCATAAACACCTCACATAAGAAAACTAGACCAAAAGCAAGGACTTATCCCACAACCACATCCACGTCCACTAGAGAAATATTTACAGGAGCTAGGACTACATGGTTGACTATGGTGAGTGCTAACTAGTGGAAGTAGTGCTAGAGCCCTCCCCAAATGCCGCTCTTGAGGTACCTAAAATAAAAACATTACAAGACAAGCGTGAGTTCAAAGAAACTCAGCAAAGAGCATCATAATAAACCAAATAACTTAAAATGAGAGATTCTGACAATTATAACATGATAAAACCATTGCACAGGAGATCAACATCATAACTTAACATTCCTTACTCTTTAATCTTGTAATGCACATGCATGCTCATAATACACATTTCATAGCAAATATTGGTATTGCTGAGTGCACACTCGTCGGTGTGCACCGTCTCATTCCCATCCAGCCCATGGAGGGGCCTACCGTAGTTGGTCTTTCATGCTCACTACGTGTGAGACATAATGGCCCGCTCGGGTCACCTCTTCCATTATGAATGCACAAGTGCAAATGATAAGAATAAAATTGTAAGTTGCATTCTAATTCAACATTTTTCATTACCATAACATAAACATAAGCATTTCCATCATCATGAAAATCGTAAACATATTCCTAAGTATAATCAAAAACATAATCATTAATATATTCATAATCACCAAGCAAGCATTATATATCATCCTAGCCTTACACTATTTGATACACTTGCCACTACCCATGAGGAGCGGAGTGGCGCAAGGATGAGGCCAGTCCCGAAGTCACTCCTCCTCAAAAAGTAATTGCATGTATACATTTCAAACCAAACAATCACAACATTCGACACCACAATGCAACATCGCCCTACATCCTAACCTAAATTTTTTTCCTCTCTCACGCGATAAACCAACAATCTTCCTTGCTGTCCCGATACGATAAAGACTATAATATCTGTAAGGACCCGAATCCACTGATTCGAACCCACTGTGTTTACCGCACTAGTCCCAGGATCAACGCTAGTGCACACAGCTTAACATTGGTACATATCACATCATACCAAACGATAATAGAAATAATAGTTCATTTATTGATATAACTAAATGTATGATCTTATGACCAACTTACATTATAAAGCCACACAGGGCAAGACTAAAAACATAAGCTAATAATTAAGCAGCGGACAGAAGAAAACGTAGATAGCTCATCAGTTCACCACAGGCAACCGGCAAGGCTCGGACCCTAATGACTCGTGTCTTTCTGGACCTCCTCTTCCAACACAGGTGTAGATTCTTCAACTGTTGATTATTGTTGTTGGCAAGGGTGAGTACTTAAAGCACTCAACAAGTTGTGCACAGAATGCAATCCTATGTATCTATATGCAAGGCTTATTCCAATGGATAGTCTATCATGGCTATTTTGCAATAAGCATCATTTATGAACAAGTATAATAAATAGATTGTAAACACTATAAAACAGATAACAATAGTATATAAATTCAGTATTTTCCAAGTAAACCAAGTTTCCAATCCTAAGTCAATTTCCACTTTCCATGGCATCCTGCCATCCGAACCAAGTTGTCCAATTAATTAAGCTAACCCTTAACTGTAATTCCCGAGCATTGCTCAATACCGCGAGCACGGCTATCCGAATAGTTTCACACTCTACAGAGGTTATGCACTTTACCCACGTGATACAACCAAACACCACCAAGGCGAGTGATTATAACAAAGCCTTTACAAAGGCGCCGGCTTAACCCGATACTACCCGCTAAGGTTTCAACACCGTGGGACTGGTTACTACATCCGTGGTCCCCTCTTGCGCCATGTGAATTACTCCATAACTCGGGAACTCACACCGACCAAGATAGTACCAAAGCTAAGACATTGCAAATTACTCAGCTAGGCTGGCCCATACCAGACATGTGGTTGCATGATTAACTCAAGTCAAAGGCTTGCAAGGTTAAGTCCTTAGAGTGATCAAGGCAAGACTTCCACATACCCTCTGCCCATCGGGCCCACCTTGGCATCCTCGCCCCTTGTCACTTGCCCCAATCTAAATGATTATCACCCAGTTGATTACCAAGCACCACGTGCTATCAACAATTCAACATCGCTATGACATGACTCGCCACAACAACTCAATCTCATCGTGTGATCCCACATGACACACAAGTTCATAACATTGTTCCATATTCCATTAATCAAGATTAATTATCAATGATTCCAACATATGTGATGACGTGGCATGGCTAAGCAACTAATACGATCTAATCATCCCATATTGATTATCAATACTAACCAACTATAATGAACCAATCTAGGGTGACAATAGATTATGACATACAAATGACAAGGTAGGGTATAGATCAGATTGGTATATTAGCTAAGCCCAATTTAATTTGAAACAATTGTAAACTTGAAATAATATGCAATAGGGTAAAACAAATATAGCAATTTTATAAACATGGGTTCAACATGATCAAAGCACAACTTGCCTTGGAATAGGTCCTGATCTAGTTTTGGAACTTGCTCTTGAGTTGCTGGATCTTCCTCCGAAGCGTCGCACAATTCAACGTCTACGCGTACCGAAGAAAAAAAGCAAATAAATACCAAAACTGAGAGAAAATGAACTCCAAAAATCAAATAAAATTCCCCATTAAATATATCTCAATTTTACAAATTTTTAAAAACTTGAATCACTCAAATCCGAGTTACGATGCAAAAGATATAGCCTTTTGAAGTTTGGAATAATTCTGAAAATACAGAAATTAGAAAATCAGAATTAACAGAATTGTTTTTAAACTGAAAAACCGATTTATGACGTCAGCGTAACCTCATGATGACGTCATCATCACAAAATTTCCAATCGAATTATTTTTCCAATTGAAAAATGCAATTATGACGCAAGCATGACGTCAGCAAAAACCTGGACCAATCCCATTGCGCCACGTCATCTCGGTGCATAGACCTAGTCCATGGATTGAATCGAGTTCACCGTGGACCGGGTCTATGGCGCCTCGTTGCGTGCGCTTGCCACGCAGCACGGTACGATTGGCTACATGCACGGCTCGATCTGACCCGTGAAAAATAGATCGGATGGCCACCGAACACATGCTTTGTGGCGACGCGTTGATCGACGGATCTAAATCGGACGGCCTACCGCTTACGGATCCGACGATGGAGGCACGGCGGCGAAACTCCACCAGCAGCGAAGAAGACGACCTGGCCGACGGCTCTCCGGCGGCTTCTAGCGATTTAGACGACGGGATCCGGCGCACGATTCGGTGAACTTGTTCCGCAGCCCAAACGACGAAGACGGCGGATCGGGCGTTCTTTCGCAAAACCGCGCGGCTTCAGCGTTCTACTCCAGCGAGGTCAAGCGGCTTCTACAGACTCCTCGCGACGGCGCGCCAGAGAAAAGGTGCGGCACCACGGAAACCTCGGGACTACTCGCCCTATTTATAGCCTCTGCTCGAGCCCTATACGGCGGGAAGACCGAGTCGTTACGGCGGCGGACTCGAAGTTCACATCGAGACGACGACGCCACCAGACACGCGTGCTCATCCGACGGCTCGACGCCGCACACGCGACGATTTAGCTCACCGCTGATCTCGATCCAACGATTGACCGCATTAGGGTTAGGGTTTCGCTGCGAACGGGCTGACTGGGCTGCACAGTAATGGGCCGGCCCGACACTGTTCATTCACTTTTTAAAAGAATTTTCCATTTAAAATAATTACATAAATTCATTTAATTTTTTTTAGGCAATAAAATAATCAGGAAAATTCCAAGAAAATTCTCAAAAATACTTTGAGACATTCTGGACTTAAATAAAATATTTTTGGCAAAACTTTATTTAACTTTGCACAGATTTAAATAGATTTGAATAAAAGGTTAATATTCATAATTTAAAATTAATTCGAATAAATCTAGAAAAATCCAAATAAATTCCAGAAAATCATAAATGCACCTTTTAGCAATAAAATATTATTTGAGCAAATTTTGCGGTGTTACAAACCTCCCCCCTTAACAGAATCTCGACCCTGAGATTCAGGGCTAACTAGAGAATAGGTTCGAAAATTCTGACTTCAAATCTTCTTCGCGCTCCCATGTTGCTTCACTTTCAAAATGATTGCTCCACTGAACTCTGCAAAAACGAATAGACTTGTTTCTGGTCTTGCGCTCCATAACATTCAAAATTCTGACCGGTTGCTCTTTGTAAGTCAAATCTTCTTGCAGCTCTATTGCATCTAACGGGGTTTGCTTCGTTGGCACTCTGAAACATTTCTTGAGCTGCGGCACATGGAATACATCATGCACTCCTGCGAAAGACTGAGGCAACTCTAACTGATAAGCTACTTCTCCTCGACGGCTCAGAATCTTGAACGGACCAATATATCTTGGTGCAAGCTTCCCTTTAACGTGAAATCTTTTAATGCCCTTAAGAGGGATAACCCAGAGATACACAAAATCCTCTGGCTCAAAACTCAAATCTCGACGACGGTTATCTGCGTAGCTTTTCTGCCTTGATTGTGCTATCTTCAATCTCTCTCTGATCATTGCAACTTGATTTTCTGCTTCCTTGAGAATATCTGGCCCGAACACCAAACGCTTTCCTATTTCGTTCCAATTCAACGGAGTACGACAAGCACGTCCATACAACGCCTCAAATGGTGACATCTGTAAGCTAGCTTGGTAACTATTATTGTAACTGAATTCTGCATATGGTAGACACTTATCCCACGATGTAGCATAAGCTAAAGCACAAGCTCTCAACATATCCTCTAAAATCTGATTTACTCTTTCACCGACCATCCTGCTGTGGGTGATACGCAGATCAAATTCAAAGTAGTTCCCATTGCTTCGTGCAACTTATTCCAAAATCTTGAGGTAAATTGGGTTCCTCTGTCTGACACAATCTTTTTGGGCACTCCATGCAAATATACAATCCTTGACATATACAGCTCTGCTAAACGATCTCCCGAGTAAGTGGTCTTTACCGGGATGAAATGAGCGACCTTAGTCAAACGATCCACAATAATCCAAATAGAGTCGTAACCTCTCTGAGTCTTAGGTAAACCGGTGATAAAGTCCATTCCGATTTCCTACCACTTCCATTCCGGAATTTTCGACGGCTGCAACAAACCAGCTGGTCTTTGATGCATGGCTTTTACTCTCTGACATACATCACATAAAGCAACATGCTCAGCTACTTCACGCCTCATATCGTGCCACCAAAATCTCTTTCAAATCCCGTACATCTTAGCACTTTCTCGATGAATTGAGTACTTAGAATCGTGAGCTTCCTCAAGAATCACCGTTTAGTTCCTTTTATCCCGACACAAATTCGCCTTTGAAGAACATGGTTCCTTGCTCGCCTAGAGTGAAATCCACGGCTAGGCCTTCCTCCTTTTAGCCTTGATCTTAGAAATTTTGTCATCATCTTTCTCGCCTTCTCTAATCTGATCCTCCAGTGTTTGCTTTACTTTCAGTGCAGCTACAATTCCTTGTTGGACGACTTCCATTTTTAATCTCTGAAATTCCTTACTTACATAGCTCTGGTTGATCCTCCATTGACAACGTATTTGCGCTATGGATCTTTCAACTCAGAGCATCTGCTACTACATTAGCTTTTCCGGGGTGATAATGAATTCCCACATTGTAATCCTTAATTAGCTCCAGCCATCTTCGCTGTCTCATATTAAGATCTGCTTGAGTGAATATGTATTTCAGGCTCTTATGGTCCGTATATATCTCACATCTATTTCCTATGAGATAATGACGCCATATCTTTAAAGCATGCACTACGGCAGCTAACTCCAAATCATGCGTTGGGTAATTCACTTCATGCGGTCTCAACTGCCTTGACGCATAGGCCACCACTTTACCATTCTGCATTAACACGCACCCCAAACCTTGCTTTGAAGCACCACAATAAATATCAAATCCATCCTGCACATCTGGCAATACTAATACAGGTTGTCACAAACGCTTCTTCAATTCCATAAAACTTTTCTCGCACTCTGGCGCCCATGCAAATTTCTTCTTTCTTCAACAATCTGCGTCGTGGGTTTAGCAATCGTCGAGAATCCTTCTATGAACCGACGGTAGTATCACGCCATTCGTAAAACTACGGATTGAGTAATGCACTTCGTTGCTCCCAATGCAACATCAGCGCCCACTTTGCTTGGGTCGATCGCCACTCCTTTAGTAGTCATTACATGACCAAGGAATTCGACTTTCTCCTTCCAAAACTCACACTTGCTAAACTTAGCGCATACCGATGCTCTCGCAACCTCTCTAAAACCTTCCTCGATGTTCTCGCATGCTCTTCCTCCGTCTTTGAGTACACCAAGATATCGCCTATAAAGACTACAACAAACTTATCCAAATATTCCATGAAAACCTTATTCATCATGTTCATGAAATATGCCGGGCATTTGTCAATCCAAATGACATGACTGTGAACTCATAATGTCCATATCGCGAAAACGCACTCTTAGGCACATCCTCCGCCGATCTTCAATCGATGGTATCCCGAACGAAGATCTATCTTGGAGAAAACTCCAGCTCCTCTTAACTGATCAAATAAATCATCGATCCTGGGCAACGGATACTTGTTCTTGATCGTTACTTCATTAAGTGCACGATAATCGATGCACATTCTAAGGCTTCCATCCTTCTTACGAACAAACAAAACCGGTGCTCCCCATGGTGATGAACTAGGTCTAATGAAACCTTTCTCTTGCAGTTCCTCGATCTGCTTTTTCATTTCCACCAACTCATCGGTAGGCATCCGATATGGTCTCTTTGATATCGGTGTTGTACCTGGTGCTAACTCGATAACAAACTCGATATCGCGGTCTGGCAGCAGTCCTGGTAAATCTTTTGGAAACACGTCCGGGTATTCTCTGACTACTGGCACATCTTCCATGCTAATGGCTTTCATGCTGTTGACCACTAACTGCCCATCTCGAACTGCAGTTGCGTGAAATTCTACTTTCTTGCCACTAGGACCTTCCAAAGTTACAATCCTTCGGCCACAATCCAAAACGACCTTATGCTTAGATAGCCAATCCATTCCAAGGATAACGTCTAGAGATTGCGCATCTATCAAGATAAGATTCGCTTGAAATTCTATCCCATCCATAAGCAACTTAGCTCCCAAACACCCAAGGCTAGATCTAAGCTCGATCCCGGGCTTGGACTAAGAGCACACACTTAAGATTCACCACTTTAAATCCATTCTGGTTGCAAAACTTTGAGAAACAAACGAACGCGAAGCCCGTAATAAAAACAGAAGCGGCATCCGAGTTAACCAGAACTTACCCAAGACGACGCCCGTAGCCTCCCGAGCTCCATCTGTGGTGATGTGGTTGATCCTTCCACGCGACCGTTGATTATGTGTTGCTCCGCCTGACTCGGCGCATGATTTCTCCCCGAGGCCGGTGCCTTGGCGTGTGTTGTTCCCAAGTTGAAACGAACTAGCGTGATGCCTCCTTCCGTGGACACCTATTAGAAAAGTGCCCCGCTCATTGCATGTATAGCATCTTTTCACCGCAGATCACGACTCGCCGGTGCATTGTTGCCATGTGCCGTGTCTGAAAGTTCGATTGGCGTGGCGAGGTGCGGGGTTGATGTCTTATTCACTACCGCGGTTGGAATCGCAAACCATTGTGGTGACATTCTCAAATGTAGATGGTTTGACGCCCACCCCGATTAGTCATCAAGCGCTTACGGTTTCACCCACTCTTTGCGCTTATCCTCTAGGATCAAAGCCTTATTAACTAGCTCTCAAAATCTAGAAAATTGTGGGTGATCACCCCACTGCATCTCCGAATTGATCCCTTCATGAAACGAGACTGCCTAGCTTTATCTGCTGCTACGCCTTCAGGGCATAGCGAGCTAACTAGGTAAATTTATTCGAGATACTCGCCACCGGTTGGCCTCCTTGTTTCGAGCCCGAACTCTTCCTTCTTAAGATCCATCATTCCTCTAGGACATGGTATCATGAAAGCAATGGTAAACTCCTCCCAAGTAATCTCTTGCGGGGCTCCATGAGCGGCACAATAATTTTCCCACCATTCTGCGGCGGTTCCTTCCAGTTGATGAGAGGTGTAGAGCACCTTCTCATTGCCTTCACATTGCGTGATGTGCAGCTTCTTCTCAATAGTCCTAAGCCAGTCGTCAGCTTCTAAAGGGTTCACATTTCCTGAAAAAGTTGGTGACCGCGTCCTCATGAAATCTGACAGCTTGGAGTAAGGTCGAGGTCCACCATTGTTGTTCTGAGCTGCATGGTTGTTGTTGGTTGTCGCTGCGTTGGTCATCTGCTGCTTCAATCTGCACGGCAAGAAATGCTCCCAGATTCTGCATGTCCACTGGCGGTGGTTGAGGGCTGCCTCCGTCATTGGGGTTGTCATTCTGGCGCAGTCCACTTCCTGAAGCACTGTTGTTCCCTCGAGTATTCACCATTTGATGATTGCCTCTTGGGTTAGGAAAGGTAGATGTAGCATACATAAGAAGCAAGAATTTCTAAAACGGGGAGATAGGTTATGCCCAAACTGAAATAATTCTTTATTTATTCTTGGTATGGCTGCTTATTTAAGCCTACAAGCTTTGCAACACATACTGCACACTCAGCACACAAAGAAGCAAACTAAACACGAAACTTTAACGTCAACTAAAGAGGTACAGACTAACTTAAAGACGCGACTCAACACTCGAGTCTCAACACAGCTCCAAGGTCGATCCACTCATCCACCACCTTGGTCGAGATCGATCCGCAGATACACCGGCGGGTGAGATGGCATAGGAGCGAACCTATCCCGATGACTCATCTGGCTCCTCCGCAACAACAGGTCTGACTCTCCTCCGCTCCCACTCGCCTCGGGATCCTCCTTGACTCCCACCGCTCCTCGAACTCCTCGAGTCACGCGCTCCAACTCGCCCTCGACCGCCTCTAGGGCCTCTCCCACCTGATCATCCCAATGGTCAAGCACGGTCACCTCAAGCTCCCGCTCGCTACTGAGTGCCTCGCATACGCCTCCAGCTCCCGGGTAGTCTCTCTCATATGCTCCTCCCGGGCAAGGGCGAACTCGCAAGGTGGGTTGCGAGCACACTCGCCCTCCACGATCCGTCGGCCGGCATGCTTGCACGCCCGGGTGAAGTCGACATCGAGTTGTGAAGCTCGTCGGCGAGTCGCAGCAGACACGGCGAAGAGCGAGCCTGCAACCTCTCGAATTGCAACCTCGCACGAGAATCTTCAAGCGGAGATATTGATTGGCCCGCTAGCTTCCTCATTTTCCCGAGCGTAGATAATCGCCTTGCAAATAAATCCTCTGTACACCATTAATCGACCACCGCCTCCTCGTAAAGCGGACGATAGAAGCCTCCAAGTGTCTCAAGAACTCTCCACAGCCTCCATGGCGAGCCGCCACCGACTCAAGGTTGGAACGATCGACATCTGCTCCACAAGAACTTTGAATAAGTTCTCCACCCGAAACGGCAAGTAAAACGGTAAATTCAGCAAAGACCGGAGTCGTTACGGCGGCGGACTCCGAGTTCGCATCGGAGTCGATGACGCCCAGCCGTACACGCGGTGCTCATCCGACGGCTCTGGACGCTCGGCCACGCGACGAAGGCTCAGCCGTTGGATCTCGATCCAACGTTTGACCGCATTAGGGTTAGGGTTTCGCTGCGAACTGGCTGACTGGGCCGCACAGTAATGGGCCGGCCCGATATTGTTCATTCACTTTTTAAAAGAATTTTCCATTTAAAATAATTACATAAATTCATTTAATTTTTTTAGGTAATAAAATAATCAGGAAAATTCCAAGAAAATTCTCAAAAATACTTTGAGACATTCTGGACTTAAATAAAATATTTTTGGCAAAACTTTACTTGAACTTTGCATGGATTTAAATAGATTTGAATAAAAGGTTTATATTCATAATTTAAAATTAATTCGAATAAATCCAGAAAAATCCAAATAAATTCCACAAAATCATAAATGCACCTTTAAGCAATAAAATATTATTTAAGCAAATTTTGGGGTGTTACAATATCTAACCCAAAAACCCAAACAATGGAAAAAATGAACTAAGTGAGAGCTATCAAAGTGAAATCATTAAATTCAATTTGCTCATCTTCTCCCAAGACTCCATTTAGCAACACCAACCCTAACCCAAAATTTCAGCATGTTGCCAACCGGACAGTCATCTTCAAACTAGCATAACTTCTAGCAAACAACCTCAAATTCAGTGAACGAAACATTTTTGGAATCTAAAGGAAATTTCCTAACTTTCTCTAGTTATAAAAATAATTTAATACGGCCCCTAATTAGCCCTAAACAGCATAGTACCGAGGCTACTGCCAGCATCAGCAAACTCTGAATAGCAGACATTCAAACTCTAAACAGCAGACACAAAAACGACCATAACTCCTAAATGGTTGAACCAAAGTTTGTGTTTTTGGTCTCTAATTAAATGGGAGACAATGATCTACAATTTCTTCTACAGCCAACTCCTCAGGAAATACCTCTAAATAGCCTTAAACAACACAAATTCGAAGCTTCTGCTAGTAGCAGCAAACTCTAAACAACAGACATAAAAACGACCATAACTCCAAAACGGCTGAACCAAAATTTGCATTCTTGGGCTCTAATTAAATGTGAGACGATGATATACAATTTCTTCTACAAGCAACACCTCAGGAAATGCTTCTAGTAACCTCAAATCGCAGCTCAAAAATAGGGGTTTGCTCAGCTCAACAATCACAGAACTGCTCCCACTTTAGATCCACTTTTCCATCCCAAAATCCCCAAATCCCCAACCCTAGAACTCCCAAATCTAGTAGGTATTCTCCAAGAACAGCATCAAACCACCCAACTAAACCCTATGAACTCAATATCTTTACTTACCTTCAAGGAGGAACAAGGGGAAGGAGGAGGAGTTGCAGCAGGGAGCTTGGCTAGGAGAGGAGCTGCAGCAGGGAGCTTGGTTGGGGGAGGAAGAAGGGGAGAGGAGGAGGAGCCAGGAAGTGGCTTGTCTGGGAGGAGAGCTAGGGAGAAGGAAAAAGAACTAGGATATTAGGTAGGGGAAAAATTAGGTGGTAGGGGAAAAATAATTGGAGAACCCCTCTCACACGATACTAAATCCATTTTGTAAAGCCCACAAATAGGCCCACCCCAAAAGAATATCCTTAAAATGAAAATGATCTGCGATATTACATTCTCCTCCCCTTAAAGGAATTCGACCCCGAATTTCAGGTACGCCAACTAATCGAAGCGGATAGATCAAAGAATTTAAATCACAACACGTGCTCAGATTCTCCCAGTATCTGCACTGGGCGAGACTCGATGGTGAGATCCTGCTCAATCACCAACGGCTCAATCGGAACAACAAGATCTGGGTCATACAGGTACTTCCTCAACATCGATACATGAAATACATTATGCACTCCTTACATTGATTCGGGAAGCTTCAACCGATAGGCCACTTTACTAACTCAGGCAATAATTGGAAATGACCAAACATACCTCGGGCTAAGCTTACATTTATAACCAAACCGAATCACACCCTTAGAGGGAGACAGTCTTAAAAGCACACTATCCCTACCTCAAACTCTAATTCTCGCCTCCTTACATCAGCATAGCTTTTATGTCTACTCTGGGCTACAAAAAGGTTCTACCTTACCTCTGCCACTCGATCAACAGTTTGTTGAACCCAATATAGGCCAAGAACTACTCTTTCCCCTACTGCATCCCAGCACAGGGGTGAGCGGCACTTTCGCCCATAAAGCACTTCATAAGGGGCAGCCCGAATACTTGCATGATAGCTATTATTGTAAGCAAATTCGGCAAGGGCCAAATGATTTTTCCAACTACCCTTCCAAGCCAAAACAAAGGATGTGAGCATATCCTCCACAGTCTGAATGGTACTCTCAGATTGTCCATCTGTTTGTGGATGGAAAGCAGTGCTAAGACGAATCTGTGTGCCCATGGCACTCTGCAAACTCTCCAAAAACTTGGAGACAAACTTGGCATCACGATCAGAAACAATCGTCTTAGGCACACCATGAAATCTCACTATTTCTCATACATAAATAGGAGCCAACTCACTTGTTGAGTTTGTTGTGCGAATAGGAATGAAGTGAGCAGACTTCCTAAGCCGATCCACAACAACCCAAATAGCATCCTTCCCCTGCTGAGTATGAGGTAGGCAAACCACGAAATCCATGGATATGTCATACCAAGGCCAGATAGGAACCTCGAGAGGTTGAAGCAACCCCGCTGGTCATTTATGTTCAGCCTTCACTTTCTGACAAATCACACAAGATGCTACATATTGAGAAATATCAAACCTCATCCTTTTCCACTAGAAGCTCTTTTTCAAATTTCGATACATTTTTTCTCACCAGGATGAACTGTATACGGGGTACGATGAGCCTCCTTTAAGATTCCATCTGAAGGACCATGTGGAGGTCCATCCATGTTTGTGATGAGTATTTGACTTTATTTGAGCAAGGTGTGCTCAAGTTTGAGTTTGATTTGGATTGATTTTCAAAATCAAGCAATTTGAGTTGTCTCTGCCAGGAGTGGTAGTACCGGCGTATGGGCGCGGTAGGGATGAGTTAGATGGTTTATTGCATATCATTGTGGGCATTGCTATGTGATGTGTTTCCTTGTCTTTGATGGTTGCAGGGCGACGGTGCTAGGTCATGGTGAGGCGGAGGATGACCGGGACTAGACGAGGAGCGTCGGAGGTCCAGACGGTTGGGAGATCGCCGGAAGATCATCGGAGACGGAATTCGAGCAAGTCAAGATGACAAGGAAAGGAGATGATGCTAGCTAGATGCCGCGTGGATCAATGAGAGCTGTCGGATTGAGGTCTAGTTGATAGGTTAGTGGGTCTAGGTAGTATGCTTTGAAAACAGTGCAAGAAAACCCGGTATGTGTGTGGGTTTTGGGTTAGCCCTTGCATGGCTGTGAGTGTGGGTTAATTCTAACCCTTAGATGAGTGCTCTAGGGTTGAGGGACTCATCCAAGGGTGGTAGGTGGCCCAAGAGTAGTATAAATAGGGGTGGAGGGGTAGCCTTCTCTCCTTGAATGTTTTGAGGTTTTTGATGCTCCTTTGAGCTTTGCCCATATGAATGTGAGGCTTTGTAACCTCTCCTTCCAGAAATGAAATGTTTCCTCAAATCATTTCTTTTCTTTGTGCATTTACATTACGCATTTAAATTACGCAATTTACATTATGCACATAAATTCCGCAATTAAATTCAGCACTTACATTCTTGCAATTTACATTTATGCAATTTGGATTTGCCTTCCCTCCTTCTAAATGCTGTTCTTCAAGGATGTATTAAGGATGTTCATTTGGTTTTACATCTTTCTTACACCCTTGGATAGACTAGAGATCAAGTTTTTTATCAATTTGCAAATCTATCCAGAACTTGTTCTTTATGCAGCAGTCAGTATTTGATTTTTATAAAAATATATAAACATTATTTTTATGTGATTCTTTTTGGAGAAGGTGCAGGACTCAAATATACATCTTTATACAATTTATTGAGTCCACTGGTTGTACCGTTTGAGAGCTATGAAGTGAAAACCGAGCCTCAAACTTTCTGGTCGAAGTTCCTGACCTTCTGTATTGCTTGATTGTTCATTCATATTCTACAAAGCTTTCTGAGGTGATTTTTGGTGGAGTGTTTCACGACTCTACTGCTCACAGGGACAAAAATTCCAAAAAAATTTAAAGCAACAGAAACTCACCAACCACCTGTTCCAACTGAGGACAATTTCTGAAAATTTGCTTTAACTTTTCTGAAAAGAGACTTTGGTATTTTAGCTTTATCTCTTTTAGAAAAGAAGTCTTTTGAATTGATTCCTCTTTTGTTTGGACACTTGACAACCAGGATTATGATTAAAAAAACCCCTCATATGATTCATGGTTCTTATCCATGCAAGCTAGGGGTACACATAGTTGTCTAATTGTTCTGGGTTTTGGAGGGTGTGCGAATATGAGAAGCACCACTTTGAACAAAAATATTTGGGTGCTTTAGATTTTTATTGCAATAGTGTTTGGAGTACTTTGAGTGGGGGAATTTTTTTTGGGATCATTCACCCCCCCTCTGATCGCCATTTCGATCTTTCAATTGGTATCAGAGCCTGTTTTGCTCTTCCATAGATTTTGACCGGTCTCAAGAGCCACGGCGACGGACAAGTATTCCACCAAGCCTCCCCTCCCATTTTTGCTGGAGTTGATTTTTTGTTTTGGAAATCGTGGATGGAGTCATACATCACTGCCCAGTGCTTCCTGATATGGCAGAAGGTGAAACTCCCGTATGAGGTTTCTGCTGATGAAAACGTCACGGCCGTAAATATGGCTGACGTTGAGGCGAACGCTAACGCAAGGAACATCCTCATACAGGGTCTTAGCCGAAGTGAGTATGATAGGATTTCTCACCTTCGTTCCGCTCACGATATTTGGGCGACCCTCGATGCTTACCATGAGGGCACTACTCAAATCAAGACCGAGAGGCAGGACCAATTCAAGCGTGAGTTCAACAAGTTTGAACAACACGCTGGTGAGAGTCTTGATGAGTGCTTCGGTCATTTTACCAAGATCTTGAGCGATCTTCGAGCAGTTGGTTGTATATACCCTGACTCATATAATGCTCGACATTTCTTGACCGCACTCGATTTGCGCATTTGGGAGATGAAGGTGACCACCATCAAGGACACCACTGACCTGTCGACCTTGACTCTTGATGGGCTTTATTCCCGCCTCAAGACTCATGAGATCGACGTCGTCTCGCGGAAGACGAAGTCTCAGTCGATAGCTTTGGTCACCGATCCCATTGGATCCTCTCTTTCTGATTCTTCTATTGGTTTCTCTCTCTCCGCCCATTGCGAGCTAAGGGATGACCAACTGGAAAAATTTTCAGAAAATGAGCTTGCTCTTCTTGCTCGCAAATTTTCATATGCATACAAGAGAATGAGAGAGAGGAAGAAAGGTGGGATGATCACCTGTTTCGAGTGTGGTGGCCCCAACCACATTCGAGCAAACTGCCCCAAACTGGAGAAGGCTAAGAACGATGCCGGCGGTTCGGCAAAGAACGACTACATCGACAAGAACCACAACAAAAAGCCTCTAGTTCGTGAGCCGATGCGTGAGAAGAAGTACCGCAACTTCTCCAAGAACAAGAAGCTCTTCCACCGCGTCCTCGCCGCGCTTGACGACATCAACCTCTCCGACACGGAGACATGGAGCGACGAGGGCGAGGATGAACCGCAAGAGAAGAAGGGTGGCGACGACTTCTCCCAAGATGTGCTTCATGGCCGACGCCAAGCGGCATCGGCGACTCGAGCTCTACAAATGACTTGACGAGGTACCCTCCTATGACCAGCTCAATGAAGCTTTCAGAACTAGGAAAATTTCATGCTAGAGCTAGAGCTAGGTGTACGGAGATTGAGAAGGAAGTAGGTACCTTGACTCAGGAGTTAGCTTCTCTTAGATCTTCTTCCGCCGAGTCACCGATGATTGCTCTTTGTGTGATGCTATTCTTGTGGAGTTGGAGAACTTAAGGACTATGCATGATAGTGTGTTGATCAATTAGATAGTCTTAAGTTGAAGAATGCTAGCGATAATTCTGTTGATGCTATTCCACTAGATGCTAGTTTTCTTCATGCTCACTCTACTCCTTCTTGTGCTAATTGCCCTAAATTGCTTGCCAAAATTGATGCCATGAGCGAACTCCTTAGAAAGCTTTCTGCTAGAAATGATGAACTTGAATTGCATGCTTCTAAGGACCCCAATACCATGTGAGGGTCAGAGGCAACTAAAACTTGACAATGATGCTTTGAATGTCAAGTGTGATCAACTTTCTAAGGACTTACTAGTTAAGTCAAAACCTGGTTGCTCTTGTGTGTTGGGGTTAAGGATGATGTGGATCAAATCCATGTCGAGCTTAGGAAGAAGTTAAAAGACCAAACCCTTAGGATTAGAGATGCTCCTCATGCTTCTTGTGAGGCACTCAAGATTGAGGCAGCCGTGCTAGGGAACAAAAAGCACGTCCGAGAGATCTTCTCTTTCTCTTCTGGTTCTTCTTCTTCCTCTCCTTCCCCTGTTCTTCTTGTACTTCTTTCTTTCGAGATTGCCGTATCTTATGAGCACTCTCGAGAAGTTTGTTGGAGGCAAGAAGAAGCTCAATCTTATTCTAGACCAATCCAAGATTAGTAAATTCAATCAAGGTCTAGGATTTGATCCCTTGGAGCACGCCGCGCATCCTCCCACCATTGTGCGCGGCTCCAAGAGTGGTGAGATTGTGGTTGCTCCCTGAGTGAGCACCACCGTGTTTAGGTCTCACTGGGTTGCCCATAGGACTTTCGACTGTATGGGTGTTACTCCTGTTGCTTCTGTCTCTAACAAGGCGAAGTACACATGCACGTTCTGTAAGAAGGATGGTCACCTAGTAGATTTCTGCTTCAGGCGCGCCAAGATCACTCGGCATGAGCGTGTTGCTTCTCTTAGGGTTATTCAGGGTCATCCCCAGACTTTGAGTGCTCCTAAGGTACACACTGCTTCTAGACAGGTTAGAGAGTCGCCTGTTTTTGGGCAGCGTCCAGGACTCGGTTTTCATGCTGGTTCTTCGAGTTTTAGTCTTTGAGGTGTTCGTAGTCAGTCTTTCCATCGTCCATTTGATATTCCTCGTTTTTCCCATCGAGGTAGATATCAGCGGCGTGAGGTGTTTTCTGGTAGGAGATTTAGGAAGCCTCACTGGGATGGTCTAGCTTTTGCACCACGGCGGGCTAACCCAGTTCCAGCTCCTAGATCATCTACTAGAGTTGCTACTGATCATGTTAAGGTTAAACGACAGAGAGACACTCGAGTCCAGTCTTCTTCTGTGGCTGGTACTCTGAGGCATCGTGTGGTTCAGTATTGGGTTCCCAAGTCTTCACTCTATCCCAGTACTGAGTCATCTTTCTCTCCTATGTCTTGATCAGTTAAATCTTGATGGGGAAGGGAGATGTTTGGATTGTCGACTCGGTTGTTCTCGTATATGACCGAGATTCTCGATGGTTGTCTTCCTAGTCCGAGCCCGGGTGATGAGTTGATCACTTTCAGGGATGCTTCTTCAGGTAGAGTCATTGCTAAAGGTACCATCTGCATTAACCAACATTTCATTCTTAAAGATGTTGCCTTAGTAAGTAAGCTGCAATACAATCTGCTCTCTGTTTCTCAGCTTATCGATGACTCTTTCGAGGTAAGCTTCAAGAGTAATGCCTGTAGAATCATTGATTCATCAGGAGGGTTAGTTTGCGGGATTTCTAGATTTTGGAGAGTCTTTCGTGCTATTTTTTCTGCTTTTTCTGGAGACTCTCTTCGATGTTTGATTGCTTCTGAGTCCCGTGATCTCTCCTTCTGGTATAGGAGACTTGGTCACATTCGTTTTGATCATTTGACCCGAGTTAGCAGCCACGATCTCATTCGGGGTTTGCCCAAACTCAAGATGGTCAAAGACTTAGTTTGCTCTCCTTGCCGGCATGGCAAGATGGTTACTGCTTCTCATCCTCCAGTCACCGTAGTGATGACTGATGCACCAGGACAGCTTTTACATATGGACACTGTTGGTCCAGCTAGAGTGCATTCAGTGGTGGGAAGTGGTATGTTCTTGTCATTGTTGATGATTTTTCGAGGTATTCTTGGGTGTTTTTCATGGCCTCGAAGGATGAGACTTTTTCTCACTTCAGGGGTTTAGTCAGTAGGTTATCTATTGAGCTCCCAAGTGCATTACGAGCTATACGTAGTGATAATGGCACGGAGTTCAATAATTCCTACTTTGGATGGTGAGCCTGCTGATTAGAAGGAGTTCCGGAGCATGATTGGCTCTCTCCTATATCTCACCGCTTGATCTGGACATACATTTCACAGGTGTCTCATGCGCCCGATTTCAGGCTTCTCCTCGCGCCTCTCACAGCCAGGCGGTCAAGCGCATCTTCAGATACCTTCGTGCTACCACTGATTATGGTATTTGGTACTCTTCTTCTTCTTGTCTATCCCTTCAAGCCTTTTCCGATGCAGACTTTGCTGGCAGTAGAATAGATAGGAAGAGCACTTCTGGCACTTGCCAATTCATTGGCACTTCTCTTGTTTCTTGGTCATCTAGGAAGCGAATTGGGTTGCATACCCATCACGAGGCCGAGTATGTTGTTGCACCGATTCTTTGAGCTGTGTTCTCTGGATGAGACCGACCTTGCGGGATATTGGGTTAGATATACAGAGTGTGCCACTTTTCTGTGACAACACTTCTGCTATATATTTGCATTGCTAAGAACCCAAGACAAAGATTCCGGACCAAGCACATTGATATTAGATATCACTTCCTTAGAGACCATGTGGAGAAGGGAGATATCGCGCTTGGGCTTTGTAGAGTGACCTCCGGTTAGCCGATATTTTCACCAAGCCTTTGGATAACTCTGTGTTTGTTGCCTTGAGGAGTGAGCTTGGAGTCGTGAGCCCATACGGCTTATCTTGAGGGGAGCCGGTTTGTATATTATGTACTACATATTTTCTTCCAAAGATTTCCTTTCTTTTCTCGGGTGATTATGGGTTGTTTTTCACTTTGTTTGAGTTCACTTCACTTAGACTTGGCATGCTTTGCATGGACCTCTCATCTTGTGCTTTAGGATGCTATTCTCTTTTCTTCTCGGTTGAGCTCACTCACGCCTTGTAGGTCTAGCGGTGTTGGGCCCCTAGGTAGACAGTGGTCCGTGTTTGCTCTCGAAATGGAGTTTGAGAGCTAGTTTTCCTTCGTAAGTCATTGGGCAAGATGAGAGCGAGTCTGAGCTGTAGTGTTTCCCTTTTGTCTTTTTTGTGCTCTATAGCCACCCATTTTGCAGTTTCTCGACTTCTTTTCCTCATTCTATTTTTCTGGTTGTTATTAAGTTCATTTGGGTTTTCTTTATGCCTAATCTTGATAATAACTCAACTTTAACCAGATTTGAGCTTAAAATTGATTCATTTGTTGAGGGGGAGTTTGGGAATCTGTTCGTGCATTTCATATAGACTGCATTTCTTGTTTAATGAGCTTTGTCTATTATGCAATTGATTTCTTCTTCATGCTATACACCATGCTACATCATATGGAGGAAATCACTAGCTTAGATATGTCCAAGTTCATTTAACTTGCTAAGTTTAAAAATGAAATAAGCCTTAAATGAAAACTTGATGAAACTTGTTGCTTTTACTTGCTATGTTTCTTCTCTAGAGGTTTGTGCCATAATTTGAGAAATTTTGGAGTTCTCTAGAGTCCCTATAGCAACTTGGGTGAAACTAGTTTGATCCATGCTAGAGTCCTTCAATTGCTCATGAATCATTGTGCTAAAAATGAAAATTAAACAAAATTGACTCTTCTCGTGCCCATACGACTCAACACCTTGCATTCACAAGACCGCTTCCCATTGCACTTGGGATGAACTTGGAATACATCGTGTTTGACCTAGACCATCCTCTTAAGAGTTCATCTTGAGATGGTCGCATACGGCTTGAGTCAATTGGTTGTCAAAAGAAAATGCAAATAAATTAAAATCAAAGACATATGTGGGTAAAGAATGCAAATAATGTCAAACATTTGCACCCCTCTATGTCTTGTATGATGATAAATCAAAATTTGCATTAAGTGATAAATGAGCCCGAAGGACCTTGTATGCTCTTCTAGATTCCCCAAAGTGTTGAGTAGGTTGAACTCTAGGTTTTCCATTTGATCCTTAGAGTGCTATTCTTCTATTTTTGAAACTAAAGCTAAGTACTGCACTTGTCAAATCTTGCTAAAAAATGAAATATTCAAAACTAAGCTTGTATTTGCACTTGGACATGTCTTAGACTAGTCTAATCTAAAAATTGACTAGCTTGGTGTCATATCTTGTCATTGTGATCAACTGGATAATCTTCAAAGCTCCCTTAGGTTGCATTTCATGCATACATAAAAAGAGGGAGAAAATTCTATTTTGATGCTTATATTGCCAAAAGGGGGAGAAAATGTAGAAAAGGCATCATTAAAAAAAAGATAAAAAATGTGAAAGCTTGTGGTTTCTTATGATCTTTGTAAATCTTTGCTATTTCTTATGGATCATAATCACATTTGGCACTTATGATTGGTTTTTAGAGCTTTTGTGGAAAACTTGCTCTTTTCATGGTCTTACTCTAAATTCTTTCTGCCAACTTGGTCATGATTTTATATCTTTTTCTCTGGATCAAGTTTGGCTTTGCAAACAAATTGCTTTCTTCTTCTCACATTCAAACTCAAATTTATGCCTTTTGTGTTGTTTGTCAATATACTCATCAAGGGGGAGATTGAAGGACCATGTGGAGGTCCATCCATGTTTGTGATGAGTATTTGACTTTATTTGAGCAAGGTGTGATCAAGTTTGAGTTTGATTTGGATTGATTTTCAAAATCAAGCAATTTGAGTTGTCTCTGTCAGGAGTGGCAGTACCGGCGTATGGGCGCGGTAGTGATGAGTTAGATGGTTTATTGCATATCATTGTGGGCATTGCTATGTGATGTGTTTCCTTGTCTTTGATGGTTGCAGGGCGACGGTGCTAGGTCATGGTGAGGTGGAGGATGACCGGGACTAGGCGAGGAGCGTCGGAGGTCCAGACGGTTGGGTGATCGCCGGAAGATGATCGGAGACGGAGTCCGAGCAAGTCAAGAAGACAAGGAAAGGAGATGATGCTAGCTAGAAGCCGCGAGGATCAATGAGGGCCGTCGGATTGAGGTCAAGTTGATAGGTTAGCGGGTCTAGGTAGTATGCTTTGAAAACCGTGCAAAAAAACCCGGTATGTGTGTGGGTTTTGGGTTAGCCCTTGCATGGCTGTGACTGTGGGTTAATCCTAGCCCTTAGATGAGTGCTCTAGGGTTGAGGGACTCATCCAAGGGTGGTCGGTGGCCCAAGAGTAGTATAAATAGGGGTGGAGGGGTAGTCTTCTCTCCTTGAATGTTTTGAGGTTTTTGATGCTCCTTTGAGCTTTGCCCACATGAATGTGAGGCTTTGTAACCTCTCCTTCCAGAAATGAAATGTTTCCTCAAATCATTTCTTTTCTTTGTGCATTTACATTACGCAATTTACATTATGCACTTAAATTCCGCAATTAAATTCAGCACTTACATTCTTGCAATTTACATTTATGCAATTTGGATTTGCCTCCCCCCCTTCTAAATGCTGTTCTTCAAGGATGTATTAAGGGTGTTCATTTGGTTTTACATCTTTCTTACACCCTTGGATAGACTAGAGATCAAGTTTTTTATCAATTTGCAAATCTGTCCAGAACTTGTTCTTCATGCAGCAGTCAGTATTTGATTTTTATAAAAATATATAAAAATCATTTTTAAGTGATTCTTTTTGGAGAAGGTGCAGGACTCATATATATACATCTTTATACAATTTATTGAGTCCACTGGTTGCACCGTTTGAGAGATATGAAGTGAAAACCGAGCCTCAAACTTTCTGGTCGAAGTTTCTGACCTTCTGTATTGCTTGATTTTTCATTCATATTATACAAAGATTTCTGAGGTGATTTTTGGTGGAGTGTTTCACGACTCTACTGCTCACAGGGACAAAAATTCCCAAAAATTTTAGAGCAACAGAAACTCACCAACCACCTGTTCCAACTGAGGACAATTTCTGAAAATCTTCTTTAAGTTTTCTGAAAAGAGACTTTGGTATTTTAGCTTTATCTCTTTTAGAAAAGAAGTCTTTTGAATTGATTCCTCTTTTGTTTGGACACTTGACAACCAGGATTATGATTAAAAAACCCCTCATATGATTCATGGTTCTTATCCATGCAAGCTAGGGGTACACATAGTTGTCTAATTGTTCTGGGTTTTGGAGGGTGTGCGAATATGAGAAGCACCAGTTTGAACGAAAATATTTGGGTGCTTTAGATTTTTGTTGCAATAGTGTTTGGAGTACTTTGAGTGGGGGAATTTTTTTTGGGATCATTCACCCCCCCTCTGATCGGCATTTCGATCTTTCATCATCCTTGACTTAAGACTTTTGATGTACACAAAGGCGGCCGTTAAACCACAAAGCACCAACTTCATCCACGTTGAAATCCCTAGTTTTGCCGTCAACAATGCACTTTCTCACTTGTTGAAACAATCGATCATGCTATTGTGCCTCACGCACACATTATAGAATTGCTGACTCCAGAATCAACTAAGTTTCAGCTTGCATGGTGCCCGCAAAATAATAAGACACTCCCATACACTCAAAATCAGCAATGAGACAGTCAAGAACAAGGGGCAGCACCTTGCAACTAAGAGCATCCGCCACTACATTAGCTTTGCCCGGATGGTACTGAATTGTAAGATCATAATCTTTTAACAACTCCAGCCACCTTCTTTGCATCAAATTCAAATCTTTCTGAGTGAAGATGTACTTGAGACTCTTGTGATCAATGAAGATATCACAAGATTCGCCATACAAGTAATGCCTCCAAATTTTCAAGGCAAAGACCACTACGGCTAATTTGAGGTCATGAGTGGGGTAGTTTTGTTCGTTCTTTTTCAACTGCGTTGACGCATAAGCCATAACTTTCCCCCTTGCATAAGCACAGAACTAAGACCCATATGAGAAACATCAGATTATACGGTGAAGCTCTCTCCTAGCTCAGGAAGGGTGAGAACAGGAGCAGTCACTAGCTTCTCCTTCAAGGTGCAAAAACTACACTCACAATCGGCAGTCCACTGGAATTTCACCCCTTTCTTAGTCAATTGAGATAGTGTCTTGGCAATAATTTAGAAGTCTTGAACAAAATGCCGGTAGTAACCAGCCAACCCAAGGAAACCGTGCACTTCTTTGACGTTAGAAGGTCTCTTCCAGTCCACAACTATAGAGATTTTACTAGCATCAACAGAAATGCCTTCTTGGTTAATGATATGACCAAGAAAACCCACTTCTGAAATCCAAAACTCACACTTCTTTATCTTGGCAAAGAATTGATTCTCCCTCAAAGTATCCAACACAAGTCTTAGATGATGCTCATGCTCAACCTTTGACTTGGAATAAATCAGAATGTCGTCGATAAACACTACCACAAAATCATCAAGATATCTTTGCAACAAATTGTTCATCGTCTCCATAAAAATAGTAGGGGCATTGGTTAGTCCGAAAAACATAACCTTAAATTCATAATGCCCATACCTAGTGGAGAAAGCCGTCTTTTCAATATCCCGCTCCCTCACACGAATTTGATTATAACCCGATTGGAGATCAATCTTAGATAACACCTTTGCTCCCTTCAATAGGTCAAATAAGTCTTCAATGCGAGGTATAGGATACTTGTTCTTGATGGTCACCAAATTAAGAGCGCGATAGTCAATGCTGATGCGAACGGTGGCCCAATCTTCCGATAGGTAGTACTAATTCTATTTGTGGAGAACTCGACGTTGATGATCCAGCTTCCAATCAGACTGGATTCGAACCCTCCAATCGCTACACCATGGCTCCTTTGGTTATCAACCACGCACAAACATAGTTGAGGACGAAACCAAAACCAGTTGGAGTTCCCCACCATCACCTCGCCTAGTTTCGGGGTACCTCACCAATAAGGCTTATCCCTGCATGCGAATTGAGAACACAAGCAAGAACGTAGAAGATGTAATCTGAAATTACGAATAATATTAGGCACACGAGTTGGGTTCTACAAACCGATGTACGAAAAAAAATTTATAGGGTGTCTAGTTGTAATCTAAGCAAAACCCATCTATTCTATTGATGGCTACTGAATATATATGATGATGAAGGCAAGGGAGGCGCCAAGGAGATGGCCGTCCAACCCTAGGTCATACAAGGCCTTTGGACCCAACTAGAGGTGTCGCAGCACCCGGCATATTGTTCATCATATAATTTTGATGATTTCCATCGATCAAGGAGTTTGAATGTGGAACCACTTCAGTTGGAAAGTTCTCGTCATGGGCTTGTCCGTAGAGTCCAAGAAAACCTCAAACGGACTTACTTCGTATGATCCATATATGGTAATTTTATGTTGGACTTCTCCTGAGGGCCGAACTGGAATCGTGAATGAATTGGACTTGATCTCGGACTGGTCTTGGAGCGTCATAAATTGTTGGGCCCTTGTCTTGGCATGAGGTAGAAATATGGCTTGCTGGGCCAGCATGGTCACATCAAATGCACATGCGCCAACTTCCATCTTTCTTAGCGACAAAAAGAACAAGCGCTCCCCAAGGCGACACACTGCGCTGGATCAATCCTTTAGATAACAGATCATCCAGTTGCTTTTTCAACTCATCTTGGAAAGGACGAGCCAAGTGGTAAGGAGACATAGAGATAGGTCGGGTGCCCGAAACAAGATCAATACAAAATTCCACATCACTTTTAGGTGGCAACTCATCTAGGAACACATCAGCAAATTCCTTCACCATAGGAATCTTCTCAATGGTTATCGAAGTACTTGGCTTTTCTCAAATGGCCAAAAGTGTCCCCGATCTCAGCATACCATGGCTAGAAAATAAACTAGTCAGCACAAAGTGAGCTAGATAGTACACTACCCTGGAAGACGAACTGCACTCCTGACGGAGCCTGCGAAGTAACTATCTTCCAGTAACTACATATTTTGGCATGGTACTGATGCAGCCAATCCATACCCAAGATGACATCAAACGGGGCCAACTGAATAACCATCATATTAGCAAAGAAATCCTCATCATCAATAGTAATGGTGCAGCCCGGGAATACCATGGAACTCGAAATAAGACCACCAGGAGAATTGACTATCACCGACTTAGCAATACACTACATCCCCAACTTGGCCCTTCCAGTAAACTCAATCGACACAAAGGAATAGGATGCTCCTGAATCAAAGAGAACAAAAGCATCAGATGAATCCACAAGTAAGATACCTGATACCACATCTGAACGTCCAGCTGACTTAGCTGTTGGCAAAGCGTAAACTCCTGGTGGTGCCGGGGCGACGGGAGCCTCGACACCCTGCTGGGGGAGCACCGGAACTGCAGGCGGTGCAGCAAACTGAGGGGGAGCCGATAGCTGTGGATGCCAGATAGACCCAGGTGGCACCCACGTGGAAGACTGTGGAAGAACAGAAGCCGCAGCCAATATCTGGACTGACCCTCTAGACGAGGCAGTCAGAGTCGGAGTAGCTAGCACCGGCTCCCACTTGATGATGCTACTGGGATTCAACTGGCAAACTCGCCCCATATGATCAGGTTGACCACAATGATGGCACTCCCCTGACTGCGAACACTCCGTAGCGCTATGCCCACCATCACACTTGAAGCAAATAATGCCTTGCACTGGGACAGGGCGAAAGGCCAATCGTGGGGAGGATGATGAAGACGGCCGAGGCTGCTTCGCCTTGGCTCCAAAGGAGGAACTCTGTCGCCCCTTGAACTTCTTGTAAGTAGGTCGATGAAAAGACCCACCTCCCCCACCAAAACTTTTCTTCTGGCCACCACCAGAAGCTAAAGGAACTCCCGAACCACCAGGGTTGAGCTTATCTTTGGAAAGCTCCAATTCAAGCTCCATGCCTTAAGCCTGCTCCACCACAGAGGCGAAGTCATGGGGGACAGTGACCCCCATGACAACTCTGGACTCCTATTTGAGGCCCCTAAAGAACCTCCAAGCCTTTTCACGATCATCAGAAGCCACGACTGGTACGAAGCAGACTATGTTGTTAAACTCCACCTCATACTCAGCCACAGACTTCCTCGCTTCGGAGAGGGTAGTCAAAGGATACTCCATCCTATCCTCAAAGGACTTCGGGTAGAACTTTGCCTGGAAGTGCTCGGTGAAGTCCTCCCAAGTGATCGGTCCATAGGTGGGGGTCCTCGCAGCAAATACCCCTCCCACCAAATATCCGCCTGGCCCTTCATCTGAAAGGCCACAAATCTAGCCTTCTAGAGAGAAGTCATCTCCAAGACTCCAAATTGCCTCTCCATGTAACGCAGCCAGTCTGCGGACTGGACTTGCGTGCCCATACCATCGAAGGTGTCGAGTTGGAGAGTCAACCACTCACGAAGACTCATTCCAGGTTCCGGCACATGTGGGGCAGCTGCGGGAACCGCTGCAGGTGAAGGCACAGCAGCAGGAGCTGCCTGAACTTTCTGACGTAGCTCCTGGACCTCCCTCTGCAACGCCTGTAGCAAGGCCAAAGTCACAGCCTCTACTCCTGCCCTAGACTGCTCAGCCGAGGTACCATGCTGAACTAACTGATGGGCATTGAGCGAGAGGCTCCCCTCAGTGACCGACTCAACGTCCACATGAGGTGGGTGTCTCCCACCTCGGCTATGGCCTCCAAGGCCACCGCGACCATGACCTCAACCCCTTTGCATAGCTACAACAACCGCACAAACCTATCGTCAGCTCGAGCCACAAAACAACAACAAAATACTAGAATTTTCATCTCTCAATATCATAACTCAAATAAAACATTAAGGCGCAATGCAATGAATTACCATAACCTTCTACTGTGCTCCGAAGTGAGTCAAAATTTTAATTAATTAGCCAACCTACATTATTTTTAAAGTTATGGGCCTAAGGCAAGATTTTACTAAAAGCCCTAACCAGGTTTCTAGGTTTCCCAAGTAAAATTTTAGTTCATTCTAAGATTATTTACTAATTTCAAGTACCACGGACCTAATGCCCGCTCTGATACGAACTGCAACACCCCGGCACCCACGAGCCCCGAGAGTTACACTCACAAGGATCAACAATCAACAAAGTTACCGAATTACTAAAAATTTGAACATGACCTCTACGCATTTAGAGCAAAATCAGCACACAAGCAAAACAAAATAATCATTGCACAACCATATGAACATATATTGCAAGGTAGGGTAAGTGAAGCAAACCCAACAAAACATAACTACAACATAACCACAACAGCCACATACCTAACCATGAACATGAGCCATAACCACATAATCAATTTACACGACAAGAACTCAACTAGCATACAACCATGCAACCATAAACACCTCACATAAGGAAACTAGACCAAAAGCAAAGGACTTATCCTACAACCACATCCACATCCACTAAAGAAATATTTACAGGAGTTAGGACTACATGGATGACTATGGTGAGTACTAACTAGTGGAAGTAGTGCTAGAGCCCTTCCCAAATGCCGCTCTTGAGATACCTGAAATAAAAACATTACAAGACAAGCATGAGTTCAAAGAAACTCAGAGCATCATAATAAATCAAATAACTTAAAATGAGAGATTTTGAAAATTATAACATGATAAAACCTTTGCACAGGAGATCAACATCATAACTTAATATTCCTTACTTTTTTATCATGTAATGCACAAGCATGCTCATAATACACATTTCATAGCAAATACCAGTATTGTTGAGTGCGCACCCATCGGTGTGCACCCTCTCATTCCCATACAGCCCGTGGAGGGGCCTACCTTAGTAGATCTTTAATGCTCACTATGTTTGAGACATAGTGGCCCGCTCGGGTCACCTCTTCTATTATGAATGCACAAATGCAAATGATACGAATAAAATTGCAAGTTGCATTCTAATTCAAAAAATTTCATTACCATAACAAAAACATAAGCATTTGCATCATCATCAAAATCGTAAACATATTCTTGAGCATAATCAAAAGCATAATATCAAACTCTGAACAACAGATATAAAAATGACCATAACTCCTCAATGGCTGAACCCAAATTCATGTTCTTAGTCTCTGATTAAACGTGAGATGACGATCTACAATTTCTTCTACAGCCAACTCCTCAGGAAATGCCTCTAAATAGCCTTAAACAACACAAATTCGAAGCTTCTAGAAGTAGGAGCAAACTCTGAACGGCAGATATAAAAACATAAAAAACTCCTAAACGACTGAACCAAAATTTGCATTCCCAGGCTCTAATTAAATGTGAGACGACAATTTACAATTTCTTCTACAGCCAACCCCCTAGAAAATGCTTCTAGCAACCTCAATTCGCAGCTCAAAAATAGGGGTTTGCTCCGCTCGAACAATCACGGAACTGCTCCCATTTTAGATCCACTTTTCCATCCCAAAATCCCCAAATCCCTAACCCTAGAACTCCCAAATCTAGAAGGGCTCCTCTAAGAACAGCATCAAACCACCCAATTAAACCCTGAGAAATCAATACCTCTACTTACCTTCCAGGAGGAACAAGGGGAAGGAGGAGCTGCAGCAGGGAGCTTGGCTGGGGGAGGAAGAAGGGGGAGGAGGAAGAGGTGCCAGGAAGTGGCTCGGCTGGGAGGAGAACTAGGGAGAAGAAAAAAAGAACTAGGGGATTAGGTGGGGGAAAAATTTGGTGGGAGGGGAAAAAATAATTGGAGAACCCCTCTCACAAGGGACTAAATCCATTTTCTAAAGCCCACAGACAGGCCCACCCCAAAAGAATATCCTTATAATAAAAATGATCTACGATATTACATGAGCTACACTATTAGCTACCATAGGTTTAAGAGTTATAACTAGAGCCGATGATTTATTAATTAAAGTATGGTGTACAGATTGATTAATCATAGCAGATAATTCAAATTGTGTAGGAATGTATTAACTCGTCTATGTGTTGGTAATCCTTGCGTTTCCGAGGGCATTGACAGCTTAGCATCATCTCCTCGAGCGTGGCTTTCCAATCTTCAATCTCTTTACGTTGTTCTTGTGTCAAATTGTCCAATGTCGGGACGATTATAGCTTCAGTATTGAGATCGGACGACAGAATTGATTTACCCGAATAAGACATCATGTCCCACTCGGCGTGCCAAAAGTGTGTTGACACCGAAAAATGTGACGAAGGATTGATCGGTCCAAACACACGAGAACGTTGGGTTCAAAAGGGTTCAATGCGTGCCAAACGATTTGAACCTACAATCGGTTAGATAGATGAAAAAATATACTCAAAGCCGATCTAGTGTGACTATTGGTAATGATCTAAACAGCTACAGGAAGCCGATTAAATGGAAGGTAACGATAAGTCCAAACAACTTATTACGGCTGATTAGATGACGGATAAAGGTAGACTTTCCCGAAAAAGGCGATGCGCAACAAGATCGGAGAAAACCAAACCTAATTGACGTAATCGAGGATGACCAACAATCGGCAACGCACAACTTTTATTGATCAAAATCGGATTACAAGAGATTCTAAATTACGATGATACTCCTAATTGACAGAAAAGTAAGTAAAAAGTAGATACGAGTTGTTTGATTGATTGTGTTGTTGTTTCTGCTCACTCTCGGCAATCTTTTATGGTGCATTGGCCGATTGTATCATTTTTTGATGCGGGTCGACCACGATCCGTATTAGCCTTTGTACGGATAAAACTCTTGTGTTTGAATAAATTTCGGTCATAATTCTATCTATATCTTGACATTTCCTTTCTTAACCGATATCAACCAAAAAATATCCTTTTATCTTTAGCCTGACAAATTGACCATGTCTTGCCAAATTTTGGTGCAAACAGGTGTACACTTTTCTAGTACTCTAAAAAAGAAACTACAAAAAAAATGGTAAAATACATGACTTCCGAAAATTTTATGATACCAGATGCCTTCGAGCATCTATAGCATCTCCTAGAATAAATACACATGATGTATATTAATAGAGAGAAGAAGATTTAGTTGCTTTGAGATACATATTTATCATATAGGTCGTTTTTTAAGGATACTACAGACCATCCGATGTCATATAATTTTTTCGTGCTAATACTAATGGTTAATAGCGGGTTTGAGGCCTCCAAACGGAAGATTGCTTTCGTTAAACTTGTAGAACTTTCAATGGAAGGTCAGAAGCGCCGTACTCTTCTCCCCTGTAGAGCATTCGAGTGGGGAAACGGCGTTTCACGTGCCGAGGTCGTCCGACCGCGTGGGGCCGTCCCGGCGCGTTTCGGCGTCGAAATTGTTGACTTCTCGCGATCGCCCTACGCACCCTTCGCCAATCACGGGACGCGCCAACCGTGCGGCGTAACGTGGTATCATCTAATTCGGCCCCTGGGCGCTGGAGCCAGGCCCCGTCCGTAGTTCGATGCATGCACCTGCCTGTCCGCCCGTCCATTTCACGTGGCCGGGATCGCAGGCAGCAGCGGTGCAGCCTGCGCCTGCGCCTGCACGCATCTCGGTCCATGTGCCGGCACGTGAAGAGGGCGGCGGCCAAGCGTGGCTGTGACCTGTGGCCATGTCGGTGCACTCTAGAGCTATTTGTCCGTGTGTTTCCTACGGCAGAGTTCATTCTGGAAATCTCAAGTATACTAGCCTACTCCCTAGTAGGCATGCGAACTTGTTGCAAACATCACGTTCACGTTCGACCACGCAGCTGGTTTTGACAATCGATTTGACTAGCTTAACGTAAAAAGTTGACAGGCTAATGTGTAAATGTGCGTTTGGATGTTTCGTACAAAGTGTATAGTATAGGGTGACCGTACTGGACCTTGCCAAAATTTTTTTTCGAAAATAGCATATGTGGTGAGGAATTTGTAGATATAACCTTCTACACAAGTGCGGAATGATCAGAGCTAAACACATAGCGGTGTGGTACCATGGAAATCTATTTCCACGCTGTGCTGCCGTAGGATTCTCCCTTTTCTGCGCTATGCATACACTAGATTGCTCCGACCGTGGGAATCTCCCACTACTACAAAATGACTCATACAGTCAGAGATGAGTTTCGTGCACATTATAGACAGTTTTAGTCAAAAACTGTCTGTGGTGAGTTTTTCTAGGAAATAAGTACAGAGAGTCTCGACCTCCTTTGTGTTTTTAGGGTATCCCGAGCTATTTTTGAGGTGACTGCGATTAAGAGGCGATCTGGTGAAAAAAGACCCTGGATTTGAAAGTGTGATTGTAAATCCTTTGTTCTAAGTCATCTAAGGTTAGTAATTAGTTGTAATTTGCATTATATTCAAGATCTAGCTTGGTAAAGAGAGAAATGAAGATGGTTTCTAGATCTAGCTTTGTGTAGATCCATTTGTTCTTTGTGATCTAAAGTAGTAATTGGTTCTAATAGCATTATACTTAAGATGTAGCTAGTTACTTAAAGAGAGAATTGAAGATGGCTTGTTCTGTAGTAGTGGGGTAAGGTGATCTAGGTTAATAATTGGTTCTAATTTGTTCTTTTTGTTTTAAAGTAGTAATTGGTTCTAATTGCATTATCCTCAAGATGTAGCTAGGTATGTAAAGAGAGAATTGAAGATGCTGAGTTTAAATGTAGCTTACATATGTATATATATCTATTTGTTCATTGTGTTCTAAGGAGCTATATAGGTTAATTGGCAAGTTTAAATGTAGCTTATACGTAAAATATTGTAGATCCGTTTGTTTTTTAGATCTAGCATGTTTATGATTCAGGGTGAGGTTTTATCTAGTTAATCTGTGCTCCAATTTAACAATATGTGCATGTGCACTCATAGTTTTCTTAATTCATTATTTAACACTTATTGTTATATACGTAGTGTAGATGGATCGAAGCTTGATGTACATTGAGAACCATGCGAGCACTAAGTACATTAATGGTGTTTCCGCTATTAGAAGAGGTGCAGAGGAGGATATATTGAACAAGGGGGTGAAATTTATTCCCTTGTCCATGCATTGATTGCGAGAATGTGAGGATGTTTCGAAATCCAGCGTAGATCGAAGTGGTTTCAAAGGGGGGGGGGTATACATGTCTAACCAGTCATGGTGAAGAGCAGATTATACAGGAAGCAAGTTGTATTAACATCGTTGATGAAGTCAATGATACGCCAGATGATATCAATTGTGCATTCGATCTGGAAAAGTTTTACAATAATAATCTGGATCAGATGCTGCGTGTTGCAGAAGGGAACCGTGATGAGCGGGAGTATTTAAAATTCGGGGGCTTGATGGATGACTCGGGGAAACCTTTGTTCCTGGGCTGCAAGTCCAAATACACAACGTTGTCATCCGTGCTTGAAGTGCTGAAATTGGAGACAAGCAATGGTTGGTCCGACAAGAGTTTCACGGCGCTGTTAGGTCTACTAGCGGACATACTTCTGAAGGGAAATGAGTTGCCAACAACTACTTACAAAGTCAAGAAGGTTCTTTGTCCCTCGGGAATGGAAGTAGAAAGAATACATGCCTATCCGAATGACTGTATCCTCTACCACAAAGAGTACGCAAACTTGCATGTATATCTGGTGTGCAATGTATCCTGGTACAAAGCATAATGATAAATCAGATAATGATGACAAGGGCATCGAGGTGAAGAAAAGACCTCCTGCTAAGTTGGCGTGGTATTTGCCTGTAATTCCTCGTTTGAAGTGTTTATTTGCGAACCTAATTGTGGCAAAACTGCTTCAGTGACACTCGGATGAGCGTAAGAACGATGAAATGCTAAGGTACCTTGCTGATTCCACCCAGTGGAGAAACATCGATAGGAGGTTTCAGGAATTCACTGCAGATCCGAGGAATATAAGGATCGGATTGAGTACAGACAGAATGAATCCTTTTGGTAACTTTGCTAGTGCTTGCATGATGTGAAAGTTCCGTCTGGTTACTCCTCCAACATGAAGAGACTTGTTTCGATGCATGATTTGAACTTAACTGGTATGAAGTCTCATGATTGCCATGTGTTTATGACACAGATGCTCCCTATCGCAATTAGAAGTATTTTACCAAGTAAGGTCCAGGAGATAATAACAAGGTTGTATTATTTCTTTAACACAATTGCTCAGAAGGTCATCGATCCTGAAGGACTAGATGTTCTGCAAGCCGAGGTGGTGATGACTCTATCTAATCTTGAGATATATTTCCCTTCGTTGTTTTTCGATATCATGGTCTATCTCATTATTCACCTTGATGAGGACATCACTACTTCGGATACGTGCAATACGACTCCTCAAGATATACAAGGACCAATTACAAGAGCACGTGCGTGACAATTAAACCACCAAGTGAACTCGTTTCTCGTTGTTCATGCTTTCTTGGATGGGTTGCTACTAAATTCTTGTAATGTCTTATTGCTTAGGAATATGGGAGAAAAATCACAAGCTTACCTGGATGTCATCCCTCGAAGTCCAAGTCTACTTGGACTCAAAGTGGAACTCAAGTCGGACTCCAAATTCGGTTCGGAGTCTCAGGATAGCACGTCAATAAAACGATCATATCTGGGTCATATGAAGTCCGATTGAGGCGTTCTTGAACTCTACAGACAAAACTACGACGAGAACTTTCCAATGGAAGCGGTTTCACATCCCAAATCCTTCTGGATAGATGGAAATCGTCAAATGAATATGATAAACAGAATCTATCAGGTGCTGCGCCACCTCCACTTGGGCCCAAAGGTCTTGTACGACCTAGGGTTGCACGGCCATCCCCATGGCTACCTCCCTTGACTTCATCCCCATATATATTCAGTATCCATCGTTAGAATAGATGGGTTTTGCTTAGATTACAACAAGACACTTTGTCAGTTTTTCATCGTACATCAGTTTGTGGAACCCCAACTCGTGTGCTTAATATTATTCGCAGTTTCAGATTGTATCTTCTATGTTCTTGCTTGTGTTGTCGATTCGCATGCAGGGATAAGCCTTCTTATTGAGGTCAACCGTGTTTGTGTGTGGTTGATAACCAAAGGAGTCATGGTGTAGCGATTGCAGGGTCGAATCCATTCTGATTGGAATCCGGATCGTCAACGTCAAGTTCTCCACAAATCGATTTAGTACTACCTGTCGGAAGATCGGGCCACCGTTCGCATCAAGTGGTACCAGAGCCTCGGTTGTTTGATAGGTAATTCTTATATCCCACTTTTGTTTTGCCATCGTCCTAGAGTCTAGAAATATTGCCCTACAAAAAGTTCTTCATCCATTCCGCTGTCCAAACCACGTTGAGCCTTTGCACTTTCGTTTTCAGAGTTAGCGTTGTTGAGTTCGTGTCCGTGGTCGTCACCTTGTTTTGTTGCTGTTATAGAGTTGTGCTCTTAGATTAGTTCATTTTTCATCTCTGCTACATAATCCTGTCCTTTTCGTCCTGCTATCCTACACCACCAGAACACGAATCAAGGCCAACTTGGTTTGCCCTCGTGAGCCGCCTTGTGTTAATCACCCTGCACCGCCAGCCTTAGATAGGTCGCGAGCCACCATGAATCAACCGCCCTGCACCGCTATCCATCCTTTTGTTAGCCGCTACACCCATAGATCAATTCTATTCCAGAGCAATTTGAGAGCAATCTCTAGTTTGATTCTAATTCGGAGCACCTTCGGTAAAACAACCATAAATTTTGCATACAAATTCCGATCGGAGCGTACTTTTTTTGTTTCAAAGAGGATGACAACCACATCTGAAAAATCCACATGTCAAAAGACTTGTGCAATTTTAGACCCTCAAAATCGGCCTCTAAGACCAAGTTCTGGACCCCACATCTTTGATGTGCTGTTTTTACCATTTTTTCGGTCATCTGTTAAACTATCTCTCTTGTTCCAAAATATGAGATTTTTTTTTGCCTTTGAGTTAAAAGAAAGAAAAGTGAAAAAAAGGCAAGTGCAACCTTGCAAAACTAACCTTTTGCAGGAGTATATGGATGTATTTCCAGCTGAGATACCCCCGGGATTACCACCTATTCGAGGGATTGATCATCAAATTGATTTGATCCCGGGAGCGACCTTGCCAAACCGTGCTGCATATAGGACCAACCCGGAGGAGACTAAGGAAATTTAGCAACAAGACCAAGACCTTTTGGACCGTGGGTGTGTAGAAGAAAGCCTTAGTCCTTGTGTTGTTCCCATTATTTTGGTTCCTAAGAAAGACAGTAATTATTGTATGTGTGTTGATTGTAGAGCCATCAATAATATTACCATAAGATATCGTCATCCTATCCCTAGGCTAGATGACATGCTTGATGAGTTGAGTGATTCTATAATTTTCACTAAAATTGACTTGCGAAGTGGATACCACCAGATTAGGATGAAACTTGAAGATGAATGGAAGACTGCATTTAAAACTAAGTTTGGCTTATATGAATGGTTAGTGATGCCTTTTGGGTTAACTAATGCACATAGTACTTTCATGCGATTGATGGACAAAGTTTTACGTGCTTTCTTTGGAAGATTTGTGGTGATTTATTTTGGTGATATCTTGATTTACAACAAGTCACATGAACTACACTTTGATCATCTATGTGCTGTTTTTAAAGCTTTGAGAGGTGCACGTTTGTTTGGTAACCTCGAAAAGTGCACCTTTTGCACGGATCGAGTCTCGTTTCTTGGCTATGTAGTAACTCCACAGGGAATAGAGGTGGATGGAGCAAAAATTGAAGCCATAAATAGCTGGCCGACCCCTGAGACTGTCACCCAGGTGAGAAGCTTTCATGGTCTTAGAGGGTTCTATCGGCGTTTTGTGCGGGATTTCAGCACCATTGCTGCCCCGTTGAACAAGTTGACAAAGAAAGGAGTAGCTTTCAAATGGGGACCTGCACAAGAAAAAGCATTCAAGTTGTTGAAAGAAAAGCTCACCCACGCTCCATTGCTCTAACTCCCGGATTTCAGTAAGACTTTTGAGCTAGAATGTGATGCTAGCGGGATTGGAATAGGAGGTGTACTAATTCAAGAAGGTAAACCGATTGCTTATTTCAGCGAGAAATTAAGTTGGCCAAGTCTGAATTATTCTTCCTATGATAAAGAATTGTATGCTTTAGTTCGTGTGCTTGAAACTTGGCAACGTTATCTATGGTCCAAAGAATTTATTATACATTCTGATCATGAATCACTGAAACATATTAGAAATCAAGCTAAACTGAATAAATGACATGCTAAATGGGTAGAATATATTGAGTCATTTTCATATGTCATAAAACATAAAAAAGGAAAGGACAATGTGATTGCTGATGCGCTTTCTAGGCGTTATACTATGTTATCTCAAGTTGATCATAAATTTTGGGTTTAGAGACCATTAAGGACTTATATGCTACTGATTTGGATTTTAAAGAAGTGCATGAACATTTTAAAGAATGGAAAATATGGAATAAATACGTGCTGAATGATGGTTTGCTCTATGGTCCTAACAAGCTATGCATTCCAGCTAGCTCCGTTCATCTTTTGTTGTTGCAGGAGGTGCATGGAGGAGGTTTGATCACACATTTTGGAGCAAAGAACACTGAAGATGTGCTAGCCGCCCACTTCTTTTGGCCAAAGATGAGACTCGACGTTGAACGCTACGTGTCATGCTGCACTACTTGCAATAAAGCTAAGTCTCGCTTAAATCCACATGGTCTTTACATACCTCTTCCTGTTCCTAGTATACCTTGGGAGGATATTTTTATGGATTTTGTGTTAGAGTTGCCTGGGACAAAGAGGGGGAGGGATAGCATATTTATAGTTGTGGATCATTTTTTTAAAATGGCACATTTTGTACCTTGTCACAAGAGCGATGATGCTACAAACATAGCTGATTTGTTTTTCAGGGAAATCATTCGACTACATGGAGTGCCTAATACTATTGTCTCGGATCGTGATGCAAAGTTTTTGAGTAACTTTTGGAGATTACTTTGGAAAAATTGGGGACAAAGTTGCTGTTTTCTACTACATGTCATCCCCAAATTGATAGACAAACAGAGGTCGTTAAGAATTTGAAGATGTGGGAAGAGTGTTTACCGCATATTGAGTTGGCTTACAATAGGTAAAAGCACTCTACCACAAAGGTAAGTCCGTTTCAGGTAGTTTATGGTTTTAATCCCCGTGCTCCTATTGATTTACTACCTTTGCCCACTTCTGAAAAACTTAATTTGGATGCTATGAAGTGTACTGAATTTATTCTTAAGTTGCATGAAACAACTAAAGAGAATATAGAGCGCATGACTGATAAGTATAGGATTGCTGGAAGTAAAGGTGTAATATCACAGATCTTTCTCCTTATTTTGGAAATTCTCAGTCAGGATTTGGGTCCCTCTAGAAGACGGACTCGGGAGTTGGGTGGGCCAAATCTGTGAGCAGCAGGGTTGAAATTTTAGTTGTGTGTGTGGGAGAGAATCACTTAATTTTTTTTCTTTTCCCCACCACCAAATTTTTTCCCCACCCAACCCCCTCCTTTCTCCCCACCCAACCAGCAGCCCCTCTCCTCTCCAAGGCTGCAGCAACCCTGCATCCATGGTGCCTCCTCCTCCTCCTGCCCAAGGCTGCAACAAGTCCCCCATGGAGCCTCCTCCCCACGAGCTGCACCCCCCCATGGCTGAACTCCTCCTTCCCCTCCTCCTCCATTTGGGTAAGTGAAGGTATGGTTTGCGGATGTGCTTGCTGCTCTATGGGGGTTCTTGGTTGATTAAAGTGGTTCTAGGGTTCTTATATTTGAGGTTTTTGGAGGGAAAATGGCTCTAGGTTGGAGGGAAATCCTGTGCTGTTTTTGAGCTGAGCAAACCCTGACTTTGGAGCTGCGGTTTAGGGCCTTTTGAAGCACTTTCTGGGGGGTTTGGCTGTAGAGAAAGTTGTAGACCGTCATTTCCCCTTTAATCTGAGAGCAAGAACACTAATTTTCGCTAAGCCATTTAAACGTTATGCTTGTTTTACTGCTGGCTGTCCTGAATCTGTTTGTGTTGGCAGCTGCTACATTCATTGGCTCTTTAAGGCTAGATGGAGGCCGAATTAGAATTTGTAAATACCTGGAAAAAATTGGGAAATTTCCTGTAGATTAATAAAATATCTTTTTTTTGCTTGATTTGGATTCAATAATTAAAAGTTATGCTATTTTGAAGTATGCTGTCCTGAATTTAGAATCTGCTAAAAGTTCGGAACTTAGACTGAGATTTAGAGTGCGATTTGAGGACCTTAAATCCATCTATTGAATAAATGACTGAATGATAAGTGTAGATTCTCCTCTTGGGGTCAGTTAGGGCACAAGAACTCAATTGTTGGTTTAGCCATTCAAAAGTTATGCTTGCTTTAGTATTTACTGTCCAGAACAAGTGAAGATGCATGTACTATCTGTTCATCGCAAATCTGGGAATGATTGAAGCATTTTCTGAATTGTTGACTGTAGAATAAGTTGTAGACTATTCTCTTGTGATTCATTAGAAACTAGGTTCACTCAATTTGGATCCACCATGTAAATGTTATGCATGTTTTAGTGACTGCTGTCCTATGTGGCAGTAGTTGGGTTTTAGGGCAAGAATTGAAATTGAGATGGATTAGTTGTGAAAAAATTAATTGGTCTACTTGAGAAAGTTTAAAGCGGGGTTAAGCATAGGAGCAAAAGTGTTATTGTTATTTATCGCTTGAACTGTGATTTGAATTGTTTAGACATTAATGCATATATGATATTGCAGGAAGTGTGATCTGGGGGGTGGCTGCAACTTCTTGGCACTCCATTCTGAGTGGGTAAAGGCAAGTGTATTACTAGTACGATGCTAGGATGTCGATTTATTGCTAAGCATTATGAGAATGTTTATGTTGAAAGATTTCAAAATGGTTGTGGTGAATGCATGTTGCGTTATATTGGTAAAAGAGAAATGCTAAATGATTATGAATTTAAAGGTTATGGTAATCTATTGGTTGACTTGATGATGATGGTTATATCTATGCTCATGTTGATGGAGATGTGAATGTTGAAATAGAATGCATTTGCCATTTATTCATTCATTTCATTGCATTTGTGGATTCATAAGAGAAGAGGCGACCCATGCAGATGTAGGCCTCTGTGCTCACATGTAGTGAGCATGAAACTCCTACCTCATAGTCACATTCACCGAGTTGAATGGAAGCGAGACAGTAAGAGTAGGCCCCTCCACGGGATAGAAGGGAATGAGAGGGTGTACACCGACGGGTGTGCACTTGATAATACCTGTATGTGCTATGAAAGGTGCATTTATGAGCATGCATGTTTCATTGCATCTTTAAAGATGATTCTTTGTGTTAAATGGAAATGTGTAGAGTTGGGGTAGAGTCGAGGACTCATCTGAAGAGAATTAAAGGAGGCTTGTATGAGTCGTAGACTCATCGAAAGAGTTTAATGAGGTATGCATGTATGTTAAATAAGTAATGAAGTGAAGGTGGTAACCGACGGTGATATCATGATTTATGGACTTGTTGATTGGTATGAGAAATGTGTTTATTCTACTGTTTGAAAATTTTAATTGAACAATTAGGTTTGATATGATACACTTTGCTGAGTTTTGAACTCACGCTTGTTTTGTGTTGTTTTATTTTAGGTACCTTCAAGAGCGGCATATGGGAAGGGACTTTAGCACTACTGTCACACTTACTATAATTTGAATTTGTCACCTGCATGTTAAGGCAATGTAATAGTTTTTTTTGCTAGTTGTTGTGGCAATTAATTCGAGGCTATGTCTAATTATCCTTTGTGTGTAGTCTATGAGGGCTTTGTGGTTACGTTTATTGAGTTCATGTCCTGTAATTTTTTTTGTGGGGTTAAATCATGATTAGAGTATGGGTTGTTTGCTGTTGTTGGTGGTGTTGCTTAGATTTTCTCTTCCTTATTTTTTATGCTTGAATATTGTCTTTTGCGTGCTGAGTGGATGTCCGAGTTTTAGGGAGGGTGCTGCCGAAATTTTTAGTAAGTTTGGCCACCTTCTAGTATGTTAGTTGCTTTGCATTGTTTTCTTTTAATGCTTGGTGTTGGGTCTTGTGAGGGTGTGACATCCAGGGCATGTGGGGTGCCGGGGTATTACAGTTGTTATGAGAGTGGGCTTTAGGTCCGTGGTATATGAATTTAGTAATTTACTCTTTAAAAGTTTGGCCTTAGGGCAATAACCTTAAAATCTGATATAGATTGGTTAATTAACTTAAAACTTGAAACACTCTAATGCATAGTAGAAAGGGGATCGGTATCATTGCATTACGCTTAGATGTTGTATTTGAGCTTTGATGTTGAATGCTAAAGTTGTTGATGCATAATGCTTTGATTATGAAAGAATTATTTGAATCAGTATGTTTATGTGATTTGGTTAAGCCGAAAGGTTATCGGCCTTGTTCTTTTGGCCATGTTAAGGGTCTTGGTTGTGGTTGTGGCCGGTTAGAGTCACTGCTTGAGGTTTAGGAACCTCTCGCAGTTGAGAGTCATCATCTTTTCCGGCATAGTTAGAGAGTGGTAGAGGAAGTTGGTTTGTTTTATTCGTCTTCGATGGTTGGTGACAATGGAAAAGTCTTTGGTAATGTGTCTTTGTTGATTGTTCCTTGGACGGTTTTTGGCAATGGCCTTTGTTGATTATCTTGGGTTGCTTTGCAGAGAAAATTATTATGTTGTGCTTGTGGTTGTTGTTCTCTCCGTTTAAAAGAGGTTATTGAAGTTTTGATGAAAAAAGGGGGGATTGGTTGATCGCTTGGTTTTCCTTTTGTGAAAATATCCTTGTATCCATCTTCCTTTGTGGAAGTTGTAGATCTTGAGGTTTATTTGAAGAGCTGTTACATGATAGACTTTGGGAATTTGAGAGTCGAGTTCCCTCAAGATTTATGGTTGAGTTTTTCTAGAAAGAAAAAAGTTTACTGGTGCTCATCCTTGCCTTAGAATCGCTGCTTTACTTAACGGTTGGGGTCGCACCCTATGATTTCAAGGGTAGGTGACCCACGAGAATCTTTAAAACTTTAAGTCTGTAATGCGTAGTTAGAGCTTTGAATGATTTAAGCTACCAGATGAGTTGAAGTAAACTGTTGGTTATGTAAAGGCAACCCAATGTAATTGTGATGGTAGGTGATCCTAAAGTGAAAGTTGATCAGAGTTTTATGCAAATTGTTGTGAGTCATGGAATTAATTGGAGATACGAGATTGTGCTACTGTAAGGCTAGTATTGATCCCGATTGAGACGGTCTAGAATCTTGTGTTTGATGAATTTATTATAATAAGGTGATGTTGTAAAGCCCTGGAGCGTGATGGTATAAAGTCATGAAGGTCATTGGTCTATGTTGCTTACGGGTCAATTAATATTGTGGATCAACAAAATGACTTAATCTTGTGTAATCAAATAATGGGGGTATATGGAATGATTGTATGAAAGATCGAGTTGTCCGTGACAAATGTCTGTCTATGAGCCTTATCTATGGAATATGGCCAGTGGAGATCACATCGAGTTGTTAGAATTATTTATTGGTTGAATGTTCTGGGGCTATTAAAATGTGACTTAGGGGTTGTACGAAAGGTATTTGTTGATTATGCCGAAATAAATATTGAAAAGATGTGTTTTAAGCTTGGAATAAATAGTTGTGTGAATGATGGTTTGCTATGGTTAGTAGACCAAAAAAAATGATTACGTGATCCTCCTTGTTGATTTGCATGAGATAGACGTGGTTTAGGGTTGGATGATATTATGATCAGTGATGATTATATTTATTGGAGAAGGTAATTATAGAAAGATTTGGGTATGTAAATGGTTAAAACCTATAATGACAAGCGTATCGGAATACTGGAAATGGTGGGAGGTAAGGTGAACTTATGTTTAAATAATTATGGATTGGTGGGTCAGTGTAATTGTTTGGTTGCACGCCTCTTTGCTAAGGCGTTCCGATTTGTGTGCAATAGGAATTTTCTAGATTGGTTTGCATTTTAACAAGTTGCGGAATTAGCATTGATGATGGAAAATGAGGATGAAGGAGTAATTATGAAGTAATCGGTTGATGTTTTCTTGGAATGCTTTATTTCATTGAACCATGCCAATATTTTTCCTTGGCTAAGTTATTTAACTTAAGTTGTGAATGTGGGATTTACACTTAAAAGTGTATGTTGGATCATGCTTCTTAGCGTACAAAACAGATTAACTTTGGAATTAATATTTGAAGGAAACAGATAGACAGGAGGGATTGTGTTGGAAGCCCTTGAGCTGAAAACCCTATTTGTAACTCTATTTTGACTAGAGTTGAATTTAATTGAAAAATGTGTGTGGTATTTTCGAATGTTTCTAAAAAGGGGTGTTACAAAAAGTGACTTATGTGATGTGGGAGAATTGAGTTTTCCTTTGCAATCTGGATTGGGAAAAGAAGATGAGTGATCATTGGATTTTGTTGAGTTTCTCACCAAGGTGAATTTTAGCGTGTTGGGCTCAAGGTGATGTATGTGATTCATTTGGTTCAAGAGAGTTCTATTTCTTTTGCGTTCTAGCCTGAGTTAAGAGTATGAATGTTTATGGTATGTTGTTGAGTATACTAAAGGATTATACTCTTGGAAATGGTTATTGAGTGAAAGTATGTGAGGGTGAGACCCTCTTAGGAAGAGAACCGTTTATGGTTTGGTAATAATCTGCGATCCTAGCTTGAACTAGGTGTTGACCATAAGTGGTTTAAGGGTGGATTATGATAGAGGTTTTGATGTCTTGGTCCAAATTTTGTTGGGAGTATCGTTTGGTTGTAGGGAAGGCGATAGTAATTTGATGTAAAGTGTTCTGTTGTGAATATTTATTTTAGCTAGTTGTCCATGGGTGTGAGACATGCCTGGGAGAGGATAGAATAAAATTTTTATTTCATGGTTTACGGTTGGAATGGAAATTTTGCCAAAATGGATTATTTCCTTCTATGGCATCAGCTGGTTATGTTCCTTTTGTTAAAAAGGTCAATTATTTAGGAGAGATAAGGATCTATGTTATAGGCTCTTTGGGGTCCAAGTTTAGAACCCGAGATGTTTAAACGGATGGTATGAGTGATTTGTTGAGATATGGTTTAGAGGTGTGTTAGAATGAAGAGCCTCATGTCATTCTTGTTGTGATGAATAAGATAAATTGTTGTAAAAATGTCAAGAAAGTTCTTGTAAATTCTTTGTTCAGGAAGTTCATTGGGACTTAGAATGCGAGGGAGTTTTGTCCCTTTAAAACATAAGTAGAAATTAGAGTGAATGTGAAGTCATGATGAAGGACCGAGATGGCGAACAGAGGGGGGGTGAATGGTCGCAAATAAAATTTCCCCCAAAATACTCCAACAAAAACCTCGACAAGATCGCTCAAAGGAAATCGTGAAAAACCCGAAAAACTAGACAACTATGTGTACCCCAAGCTTGCATGGATAAGTACCATAAAATATGTGGGGATTTTTGAGTCACAATCCTGCTTGTCTAGTGTCCAAGATAAAGAGGAATCAATCCAACTCTTGCTTTTAGAAAGAACATCAATTCAAATCACAAAAGTCACTTTCAGAAAAGCAAAAGCAGAATTTCCAGAACTTGTCCTCAATTTGAACAGGAGGTTGGTGGGTTTCTGCAGCTCACAAAATTTTGAGAATTTTTCTCCCTATGAGCATCAGAGTCATGAAGAACTTCACCAAATTTCTCCTCAAAAAGCATTACAGAAAAAACAGAAAAAATCGAAGAACATAGTCACTCAAGAACTTCGAGCAGAAAGTTTGGGGCTCGGTTTTCACTTCATGGCGCCCAAACGGTGCAACAAGTGAACTCCAAAATTTTTATGGAAGTGGATATCAGAGTCCCGCACCTCCTCCACAAATAATCACTTAAAAAGGATTTTTATATATTTTTATAAATATCAAATACTAAATACTGCGCAAAGAACAAGTTCTGAACAAAGTTGGAACATGAAAGAAAAATGTTCTCTACTCACTCCAAGAGTGCAAAAGAGATGTAAAACCATATGAACACACTCAAAACATCCAATATCAACAGCATTTAGAAGGAGGGCAGGCAAATCCAAATTGCGTGAAAGTAAATTGCGAGAATGTAATTGCGGGAAAGTAAATGCTGAATTTAAATTGCATAAAGTAAAGACATAATGTAAATGCAAAAAATAAATCAGAGATGGATGGATAAAACTGTCATTTCTGGAAGGAGAGGTTACAAAGCCTCACTTTCATGTGGGCAAAGCTCAAAGGAGCATTCACAAACCTCAAAACCTTCAAGGGAAGGCGGCTACCCCTCCACCCCTATTTATACTACTCTTGGGCCACCTACTACCCTTGGATGAGTCTCTCAACCCTAAAGCACTCATCTAAGGGCTAGGATTAACCCACACACACAGCCATGCAAGGGCTAACCCAAAGCCCACACACATACTGGGTTTTCTTACACGGTTTTCAAAGCATACTATCTAGACCCGCTAACCTATCAACTAGACCTCAATCCGACGGCCCTCCTTTCCTTGTCTTCTTGACTTGCCCGGACTCCGTCTCCGATCATCTTCCGGCGATCTGCCAACCGTCTGGACCTCCGACGCTCCTCGCCTAGTCCCGGTCATCCTTCGCCTCACCATGACCTAGCACCGTCGTCCTGCCACCATCAAAAACAAGGAAACACATCACATAGCAATGCCCACAATGATATGCAATAAACCATCCAACTCATCACTACCGCGCCCATACAGCCGGTACTGCCACTCCTGGCAGAGACAGCTCAAATTGCTTCATTTTGAAAATCAATCCAAATCAAACTCAAACTTGAGCACACCTTGCTCAAATAAAGTCAAATACTCATCACAAACATGGATGGATCTCCACAAGGTCCTTCAATCTCCCCCTTGATGAGTATATTGACAAACCACACAAAAGGCATAAATTTGAGTTTGAATGAGAGAAGAAGGAAACAATTTTATTGCAAAGCCAAACTTGGTCCAGGATAGAAATTAGAACCATGACCAAGTTGACGAAGAGGAATTTAGATTTTAGAGTTAAATTTAAGAAAGAGCAAGCTTTCAACAAAAACTCTAAAATCCAACTAAACATGTCAAATGTGATTATGAGATTATGATCCAACAGAAGTAGTAGCATAGTTTTACAAAGATCATAATAACCAAATAAGCATTCACATTTTAATCTTTTTAGTGATGCCTTTTCTACGTTTTCTACCCCTTTTGGCAATATAAGCATCAATTTTTTTTATGTATGCATGAAATGCAATCGAAAGAGCTTTGAAGATTATCCAATTGATCAAAATGGAAGGATATTACACCAAGCTTGTCAATTTCAGAAGATGACTAAACTAAGACATGTCCAAGTGCAAATACGAGCTTAGTTTTGAATATTTCATTTTTAGCAAGATTTGACAAGTGCAACACTTAGCTTTAGTTTCAAAAATAGAAGAATAGCCACTCTAAGGATCAAAAGGAAAACCTAGAGTTCAACCTACTCAACACTTTGGGGAATCTAGAAGAGCATACAAGGTCCTTCGGGCTCATTTATCACTTAATGCAAATTTTGATTTATCATCATACAAGACATAGAGGGGTACAAATTTTTGACATTATTTGCATTCTTTACCCACATATGTCTTTGTTTTTAATTTATTTGCATTTTCTTTTGACAACCAATTGACTCAAGCCGTATGCGACCATCCCAAGATGAACTCTTAAGAGGATGGTCTAGGTCAAACACGATGTATTCCAAGTTCATCCTAAGTGCAATGGGAAGCGGTTTTGTGAATGCAAGGAGTTGATCGTGTGGGCACAAGAAGAGTCAATTTTGTTTAATTTTTATTTTTAACACAATGATTCATGAGCAATTGAAGGATTCTAGCATGGATCAAACTAGTTTCACCCAAGTTGCTATAGGGACTCTAGAGAACTCCAAAATTTCTCAAATTATGGCACAAACCTCTAGAAAAGAAACCTAGCAAGTAAAAGCAACAAGTTTCATCAAGTTTTTCATTTAAGACTTTTTTCATTTTAAAGCTTAGCAAGTTAAATGAACTTGGACATATCTGAGCTAGTGATTTCCTCCATATGATGTAGCATGGTGTATAGCATGAAGAAGAAATCAATTGCATAATAGACAAAGCTCATTAAATAGGAAATGCAGTCTATATGCAATGCACGAACAGATTCTCAAACTCCCCCTCAACAAATGAATCAATTTTAAGCTCAAATCTGGTTAAAGTTGAGTTATTATCAAGATTAGGCACGAAGAAAAACCGAATGAACTCAATAATAACCAGAAAAACAGAATGAGGAGAAGAAGTCGAGAAACTACAAAACTGGATGGCTATAGAGCATAGAAAAGATATAAGAGACTCACTATGGCTTAGACTCGCTCTTATCTTCCCAGTGACTGACATAGGGAAGCTGACTCTAGATCCCAACTAAGGAGTGCACATGCACCTGTCTACCCGAAGGCCCAATACATTAGACTTATAAGGCGTGAGGGAACTCAACCTAGAGAGAAGAGAGAACAGCTAATCACGCATGATAGCAACCTAAAGCACAAGATAAGAGGTCCATGCAAGGCATGCCAGAAGTCTAAGTGAGTGAACTCAACTCAAGAAAACAAGCCCAAAGTCACCCAGAAGAAGCACAAAGAAAAGAAAAGCTGGAAGAAAACATATAATACATAATATACAAACCAGCTCCCCCTCACGAAAGGCCGTAAGGGCTCACGACTCCAAGCTCACTCCTCAAGGCAACAAATCTGGAGCTATCCAAAGGCTTGGTGAAGATATCGGCTAACTGAAGGTCACTCTCTACGAACTGAAGCGCGATATCTCCCTTCTCCACATGGTCTCTAAGGAAGTGATATCTAATATCAATGTGTTTTGTCCGGGAATGTTGCACTGGGTTTTTAGCAATGCAAATAGCTGAAGTGTTGTCACAGAAAAGTGGCACACTCTCTATCTCTAACCCATAGTCCCGTAAGGTCGATCTCATCCAGAGCACCTGGCTACAGCAACTGGCTGCAGCAACATACTCGGCCTCAGCGGTGGACTGTGCAATCCCAGACTACTTCCTAGATGACCAAGCAACAAGAGAAGTGCTATTGAATTGGCAAGTGCCAGAAGTGCTCATCCTATCTATCCTACAGCCAGCAAAGTCGGCATCGGAAAAGGCTCTAAGAGATAGACAAGAAGACGAAGAGTACCAAATACCATAATCAGTGGTAGCACGAAGGTACCTGAAGATGCGCTTCACCGCCTGGCGGTGAGAGACGCGAGGAGAAGCCTGAAATTGAGCGCACATACACACAGCAAAGTGTATGTCCAACCTCGATGCAGTGAGATATAGGAGAGAGCCAATCATGATCCATAATTCCTTCTCATCAGCACGCTCACCATCCAAAGTAGGAATTCTTGAACTCCGTGTCATTATCACTGCGTATAGCTTGTAATGCACTTGGGAGCTCAATAGATAACCTACTGACCAAACCCCTGAAGTGAGAAAAAGTCTCATCCTTCGAGGCCATGAAAAACACCCAAGAATACCTCGAAAAGTCATCAACAATGACAAGAACATACCACTTCCCACCCACTGACTGCACTCTAGCTGGACCAACAGTGTCCATATGTAAAAGCTGTCCTGGTGCATCAGTCATCACAACGGTGACTGGAGGATGAGAAGTAGTAACCATCTTGCCATGTCGGCAAGGAGAGCAAACTAAGTCTTTGACCATCTTGAGTTTGGGCAAACCCCGAATGAGATCGTGGCTGCTAACTCGGGTCAAATGATCAAAACCAATGTGACCAAGTCTCCTATGCCAGAAGGAGAGATCACGGGACTCAGAAGCAATCAAACATCGAAGGGAGTCTCCAGAAGAAACAGAAAAATCAGCACGGAAGACTCTCCCAAATCTAGAAATCCTGCAAACTAACCCTCCTGATGAATCGAGGATTCTACAGGCATTACTCTTAAAACTCACCTCGAAAGAGTCATCGATAAGCTAAGAAACAGAGAGCAGATTGTATTGCAGCTTACTTACTAAGGCAACATCTTTAAGAATGAAATTTTGGTTAATGCAGATGGTACCTTTAGCAATGACTCTACCTGAAGATGCATCCCCAAAAGTGATTAACTCATCACCGGGGGCTCGGACTAGGGAAGAGAACCAACGAGAATCTCCGGTCATATGATGAGAACAACTGGAGTCAACAATCCAAACATCGCCCTTCCCATCAAGCGAACCGATCAAGACACAAGAGAAAGATGACTCGATCTTGGGATAGAGTGAAGACTTAGGAACCCAATACTGAAACATACGACACCTCAGAGTACCAGCCACAGAAGAAGAATGGACTCGAGTGTCTCTCTGACGCTCAACTCTCACACGATCAGGAGAAACTCTGGTAGATAACCTAGGAGTTAAAACTGGGTTGGCACGCCGTGGTGCAAAAGCCGGACCATCCCAGTAAGGCTACCTGGATCTCCTACCGGAAAACACCTCACGCCGCTGATATATACCTCGATGGGAAAAACGAGGAATATCAAGAGTACGGCGGAAAGACTGACTATGAACAGCTCCAGGACTAAAACTCGAAGAACTAGCATGAAAACCAAGTCCTGGAAGCTGCCCAAAAACAGGCGACTCTCTAACCTGTCTAGAAACAGTGTGTGTCTTAGGAGCACTCAAAGTCTGCGGATGACCCTGAATACCCCTAAGAGTAGCAACACGCTCACGCCGAGTGATCTTGGCATGCCTGAAGCAGAAATCTACTAGGTGACCATCTTTCTTACAGAAGGTGCATGTGTACTTCGCCTTGCTAGAGGTAGAAGCAATAGGAGTAACACCCTTCTGGTCAGAAGTCCTATGGACAACCCCAGCGGACCTAAACACGGTGGTACTCACTTTGGGAGCTACCACAATCTCACCACTCTTGGAGCCGCGCACAATGGTGGGAGGATGCGCCGGCGTGCTCCAAGGATCAAATCCTAGACCTTGATTGAATCTACTAATCTTGGATTGGTCTAGAATAGATTGAGCTTCTTCTTGCCTCCAACAAACTTCTCGAGAGTGCTCATAAGATCTTGGCAATCTCGGAAGAAAGAAGCACAAGAAGAACAGGGGGAAGGAGAGGAAGAAGAAGAACCAGAAAGAGAAGATCTCTCAGCACGTGCTTTTTGTTCCCTTAGCACGGCTGCCTCAATCTTGAGGGCCTCACAAGAAACGCAAGGAGCATCTTTAATCCTAAGGGTTTGGTCTTTTAACTTGTTCTTAAGCTCGACATGGATTTGATCCACATCATCCTTAACCCCAACACACAGCAAGCAACCAGTTTTTGACTTAACTAGTAAGTCCTTAGCAAGTTGATCACACTTGACATTCAAAGCATCATTGTCAAGTTTTAGTTGCCTCTGACCCTCACATGAGTATTGGGTCCTTAGAAGCATGCAATTCAAGTTCATCATTTCTAGCAGAAAGCTTTCTAAGGTGTTCGCTCCTGGCATCAATTTCGGCAAGCAATTTAGGGCAATTAGCACATGATGGAGCGGAGTGAGTATGAAGAAAACTAGCCTCAACAGGAATAGCATCAACAGAACTAGTGCTAGCATTCTTCAACCTAAGACCATCAAGTTCAGCAAGCACACTATCATGTATGGTCCTTAGGTTCTCCAACTCCACAAGAATAGCATCACACAAAGAGCAATCATCAGTGACTCGGGAGGGAGAAGATCTAAGTGAAGCTAACTCCCGAGTCAAGGTACCTACTTCCTTCTCAAGCTCCGTACACCTAGCTCTAGCTCTAGCATGAAATTTTCCTAATTTGCAGAAAGCTTCGTTGAGCTGGTCATAGGAGGGTACCTCATCCGAGTCGCTGTAGAGCTCAAAGTCGCTGATGTCGTTGGTGTCGGCCATGAAACACATGCCGGAGAAGTCGTCGCCGCCCTTCTTCTCTTGCGGATCATCCTCACCCTCGTCTCTCCATGTCTCCGTGTCAGAGAGGTTGATGTCGTCAAGCGCGGTGAGGACGCGGTGGAAGAGCTTCTTGTTCTTGGAGAAGTTGCAGTACTTCTTCTCGTGTGCCGGTTCACGAACTGGAGGCTTCTTGTTGCGGTTCTTGTCGGTGTAGTCGTTCTTGCCCGAACCGCCAACATCGTTCTTGCCCTTCTCCAGCTTGGGACAGTTCGCCCGAATGTGGTTGGGGCCACCACACTCGAAGCAGGTGATCATGCCACCTCTCTTCCTCTCTCTCACCCTCTTGTATGCATGAGAAAACTTGCGAGCGAGAAGAGCAAGCTCATTTTCTGGAAATTTTTCCAGTTGGTCATCGCTTAGCTCACAAAGGGCGGAAAGAGAGAAACCAATAGAAGGATCAGAAGAGGAAGATCCAATAGGATCGGTGACCAAGGCCATCGACTGAGATTTCGTTTTCCGTGAGACGACATCGATATCATGAGTCTTGAGACGGGAATAAAGCCCGTCAAGAGTCAGATTCGACAAATCAGTGGTGTCCTTGATGGTGGTCACCTTCATCTCCCAAACACGCAAATCGAGTGCGGTCAAGAAATGTCGAGCATTATTCGAGTCAGGGTATATGCAACCAACTGCTCGAAGATCGCTCAAGATTTTGGTAAAACGACCGAAGCACTCATCAAGACTCTCACCAGCGTGCTGTTCAAACTTGTTGAACTCACGCTTGAATTGGTCCTGTCGAACCGTCTTGATTTGGGTAGTGCCCTCATGGTAAGCATCGAGGGTCACCCAAATCCCATGAGCAGAACGAAGGTGAGAAATCTTGTCATACTCACTGCGGCTAAGACCCTGTATGAGGATGTTCCTTGCCTTAGCATTCGCCTCAACGTCAGCCATATTGCCGGCCGTGACGTTTTCGTCGGCAGGAACCTCATATGCGAGTTTCACCTTCTGCCATATCAGGAAGCCCTGGGCAGTGATGTATGACTCCACGCGCGACTTCCAGAATGGAAAATCGACTCCTTGGTGGAATACTTGTCCATTGCTATGGCTCTTGAGTCCGGTCAAGATCTATGGAGGAGCAAAACCGACTCTGATACCAATTGAAGGACCGAGATGGCGAACAGAGGGGGGTGAATAGTTACAAATAAAATTTCCCCCAAAATACTCCAACAAAAACCTCGACAAGATCGCTCAAAGGAAATCGTGAAAAACCTGAAAAACTAGACAACTATGTGTACCCCAAGCTTGCATGGATAAGTAACATAAAATATATGGGGATTTTTGAGTCACAATCCTCCTTGTCTAGTATCTAAGATAAAAGGAATCAATCCAACTCTTGCTTTTAGAAAGAACATCAATTCAAATCACAAAAGTCACTTTCAGAAAAGCAAAAGCAGAATTTCCAGAACTTGTCCTCAATTTGAACAGGAGGTTGGTGGGTTTCTGCAGCTCACAAAATTTTGAGAATTTTTCTCCCTATGAGGATCAGAGTTATGAAGAACGCCACCAAATTTCTCCTAAAAAAGCATTACATAAAAAACAGAAAAAATCGAAGAACACAGTCACTCAAAAACTTCGAGCAGAAAGTTTGGGGCTCGGTTTTCACCTCATGGCGCCCAAACGGTGCAATAAGTGAACTCCAAACTTTTTATGGAAGTGGATATCAGAGTCTCGCACCTCCTCCATCAAGAATCACTTAAAAAGAATTTTTCTATATTTTGATAAAAATCAAATACTAAATGCTGCGCAAAGAACAAGTTCTGAACAAAGTTGGAACTTGAAAGAAAAGATGTTCTCTACTCAATCCAAGAGTGCAAAAGAGATGTAAAACCATATGAACACACTCAAAACATCCAATATCAACAGCATTTAGAAGGAGGGGAGGCAAATCCAAATTGCGTGAAAGTAAATTGCGAGAATGTAATTATGGGAAAGTAAATGCTGAATTTAAATTGCATAAAGTAAAGACATAATGTAAATGCGCAAAATAAATCAGAGATGGATGGATAAAACTTTCATTTCTGGAAGGAGAGGTTACAAAGCCTCACTTTCATGTGGGCAAAGCTCAAAGGAGCATTCACAAACCTCAAAACCTTCAAGGGAAGGAGGCTACCCCTCCACCCCTATTTATACTACTCTTGGGCCACCTACCACCCTTGGATGAGTCCCTCAACCCTAGAGCACTCATCTAAGGGCTAGGATTAACCCACACACACAGCCATGCAAGGGCTAACCCAAAACCCACACACATACCAGGTTTTCTTCCACGATTTTCAAAGCATACTACCTAGACCCGCTAACCTATCAACTAGACCTCAATCCGACGGCCCTCATTGATCCACGCGGCATCTAGCAAGCATCAACTCCTTTCCTTGTCTTCTTGACTTGCCCGGACTCCGTCTTCGATCATCTTCCGGCGATCTCCCAACCGTCTGGACCTCCGACGCTCCTCGCCTAGTCCCGGTCATTTTTCGTCTCACCATGGCCTAGCACCGTCGTCCTGCAACCATGAAAAACAAGGAAACACATCACATATCAATGCCCACAATGATATGCAATAAACCATCCAACTCATCACTACTGCGCCCATACAGCCGGTACAGCCACTCCTGGCAGAGACAACTCAAATTGCTTCATTTTGAAAATCAATCCAAATCAAACTCAAACTTGAGCACACCTTGCTCAAATAAAGTCAAATAATCATCACAAACATGGATGGACCTCCACATGGTCCTTCACATGAGAAGATAAACTTAGCCTGGGTTATGTCAAATCACTTTAATTAATAGTTGGATTTGGGAATTTCAGTTATCGTTTGGATCCTTGTGAGTCCTTGACTGAGGTGCTTTGAGGTTGCAAAGAAGTTAAGTCCTTTGTGGACTTTGTTTTGTGTAGTTGACGTTATTCGAATTCGGGGTCGAATTCCTTTAAGGGGAGGAGAATGTAATATCTCAAATCTTTCTCCTCGTTTTGGCAATTCTCAATCAGGATTTGGGTCCCTCTGGAAGACAGACTCGGGAATTGGGTGGGCCTAATCTGTGAGCAGCAGGGTTGAAATTTTAGTTGTGTGTGTGGGAGAGAATCACTTAATTTTTTTTCTTTTTCCCCACCCAACCCCCTCCTTTCTCCCCACCCAATCAGCAACCCCTCTCCTCTCCAATGCTGCAGCACGCCTTCATCCATGGTGCCTCCTCCTCCTCCTCCCCAAGGTTGCAGCAAGTCCCCCATGGCACCTCCTCCCCTCGAGCTGCACCCCCCCATGGCTGAACTCCTCCTTCCCCTCCTCCTCCATTTGGGTAAGTCAAGGTATGGTTTGGGGTTGTGCTTGCTGCTCTATGGTGGTTCTTGGCTGGTTAAAGTGGTTCTAGGGTTCTTAGATTTGAGGTTTTTAGAGGGAAAATGGCTCTAGGTTAGAGGGAAATCCTGTGCTGTTTTCGAGCTGAGCAAACCCTGACCTTGGAGCTGCGGTTTAGGGCCTTTTCAATCACTTTCGGGGTTTGTCTCAGAGAAAGTCGTAGATTGCCGTTTCCCCTTTAATCTGAGAGCAAGAACACAAATGTTCGCTCAGCCATTTAAAAGTTATGCTTGTTTTACTGTTGGCTGTCCTGAATCTGTTTGTGTTGGCAGCTGCTACATTCATTGGCTGTTTAAGGCTAGATGGAGGCCGAATTAGAATTTGTAAATACCTGGAAAAAATTGGGAAATTTCCTGTAGATTAATAAACTGTCTTGTTTTGCTTGATTTGGATTCAAGAATTAAAAGTTATGCTATTTTGAAGTATGCTGTCCTGAATTTAGAATCTGCTGAAAGTTTAGAACTTAGACTGAGATTTAGAGTGCGATTTGAGGACCTTAAATCCATCTCTTGAATAAATGACTGAATGATAAGTTTATATTATCCTCGTTTGGTCATTTAGAGCACAATAACTCAATTTTTGGTTTAGCCATTCAATAGTTATGCTTGCTTTAGTATTGACTGTCCAGAACAAGTGAAGATGCATGTACTCTGTTCATTGCAAATTTGGGAATGATTGAAGCATTTTCTGAATTGTTGACTGTAGAATAAGTTGTATATTATTCCCTTGTGATTCATTAGAAACTGGGTTCACTGAATTTGGATCAACCATGTAAAAGTTATGCATGTTTTAGTGACTTCTGTCCTATGTGGCAATAGTTGGGTTTTAGGGCAAGAATTGAAATTGAGATGGATTAGTTGTGAAAGGATTAATTGGTCTACTTGAGAAAGTTTCAAGCGGGGTTAAGCATAGGAGCAAAAGTGTTATTGTTATTTATCGCTTGAACTGTGATTTGCATTGTTTTGAGATGAATGCATATATGATATTGCAGGAAGTGTGATCTTGGGGTGGTTGCAACTTCTTGCCACTCTATTATGAGTGGGTAAAGGCAAGTGTATCACTAGTATGATAATAGGATGTCGATTTCTTGCTAAGAATTATGAGTATGTTCATGTTGAAATATTTTTAAATTGTTGTGGTGAATGCATGTTGCGTTATATTGGTAAAAGAGAAATGCTAAACGATTATGAATTTAAAGGTTATGGTAATGCTATTGGTTGACTTGATGATGATGGTTATATCTATGTTTATGTTGACGGAGATGTGAATATTGAAATAGAATGCATTTGCTATTTATTCATTCATTTTATTGCATTTGTGCATTCATAAGAGAAGAGGCGACCCATGCTGATGTGGGCCTCTATGCTCACACGTAGTGAGTACGAAAGTCTTACCTTGTAGTCCCATTCATCGAGGTGAATGGGAGCGAGATAGTAAGAGTAGGCCTCTCCATGTGATGGAAGGGAATAAGAGGGTGGACACCGACGGGTGTGCACTCGGTAATACCGGTATGTGCTATGAAAGGTGCATTTATAAGCATGCATGTTGCATTGTATCTTTAATGATGATTCTTTGTGTTAAATGGAAATATGTAGAGTTGGGGTAGAGTCGAGGACTCATCTGAAGAGATTTAAAGGAGGCTTGTATGAGTCGTAGACTCATCCAAAGTGTTTAATGAGGTATGTATGTATGTTAAATAAGTAATGAAGTGAAGGTGGTAACCGACAGTGATATCATGATTTATAGACTTGTTGATTGGTATGAGAAATGTGTTTATGCTACTGTTTGAAAATTTTAATTGAATAATTAGGTTTGATATGATACACTTTGCTGAGTTTTGAACTCACGCTTATTTTGTGATGTTTTATTTTAGGTAACTTCAAGAGCGGCATATGGGAAGGGAGTTTAGCACTACTGTCACACTTGCTATAATTTGAATTAGTCACCCGCATGTTAAGGCAATGTAATAGTTTTTTTTGCTAGTTGTTGTGGCGATTAATTTGAGGATGTGTCTAATTATCCTTTGTGTGTAGTCTATGATGGCTTTGTGGTTACTTTTATTGAGTTCATTTCCTGTAATTTTTGTTGTGGGGTTGGATCATGATTAGAGTATGGGTTGTTTGCTGTTGTTGGTGGTGTTGCTTAGATTTTCTCTTCCTTATTTTTTTATGCTTGAATATTATCTTTTGTATGCTGAGTGGATGTCCGAGTTTTAGGGAGGGTGCTGCCAAAATTTTTAGTAAGTTTGGCCACCTTCTAGTATGTTAGTTGCTTTGCATTGTTTTCTTTTAATGCTGGGTGTTGGGTCTTGTGAGGGTGTGATATCCAGGGCACGTGGGGTGCCGGGGTGTTACAAATGGTAGGAAAGAAATAAAATTTGAACCAGGTGATTTGGTTTGGTTGCATTTGAGAAAGGATAGGTTTCCCGAATTAAGAAAATCAAAGTTGATGCCTAGAGTTGATGGTCCGTTTAAGACAATGGAGAAAATCAATGACATTGAATACAAATTGGATCTACCTGCAGATTTTGGAGTTAATCCCACATTTCATATTTGAAGCCATACTTGGGAGAAGAAGATGAGCTTGAGTTGAGGACGACTCCAATTCAAGAGGGGTAGGATGATGAGGACATCACTCCTTCGGATACGTGCAACACGACTCCTCAAGATATACAATGACCAATTACAACAGCACTGCGTGACAATTAAACCACCAGGTTATCTCGTTCCTCGCTGTTCATGCTTTCTTGGATGGGTTGCTACTAAATTCTTGTGATGTCTTGTTGCTTAGTGATGCGAAGTTGTGTCCCGATCTTTCGATGAGAGCGATAACTATCGATTTGGTGGAATCGACTTTGACGATCCGACTACAACGTACGACGACGATGCGCCTTAGCAATCGCTAAACCAACTCCGGAGTGTTATTGATCTTGCCGTGGGCACGATCAACCTGAACACGAGGTTCAATTCCTGCAAGCAACCGAAGAACAAGCAAGAACAATGGTAAAAGCAATCTGAAATTGCAAATAAGAATTGAAGGCCAAAATAAGGTGGGGTTCTATTGAAGGTCTTGACAAGGTGGCTGTCCAGCACAACTCGAAGACGCAAAGTTTGCACTTGGCTAAACTAATCAAACAAAAACCAAAACCCTAGATGGGGTTGCGGCTGGTTATTTATGAGATAACAAGAAGAGGTGGTCGTTCAAAACCCTAGGAAACCAAATACAATTCGATTACAAGGCCCAAGGCCCACTCTGACTCGGACAGCTCAGAAGGAATTTGAAGGTGAGACTGGATCCATTGGAAAGAGGGCGACGAAAGCTTTCAATCAAGTACTCATGTGCCCCGAACACCCTTCTGGATCAAAAGTTATGGCCGTTTTAAGTTAGTGCTGTCTCAGGAGGCCGAATTGGATTCCAGAACGTGATGGATTTGATCTCTCTCTCTTCTTGGCCCGTGGATGATGTGTTGGAGTAGGCACAACCAAATGTGGTCATATCCGTAGAAGTGATGTCCTCATCATCCTCCCTTTCTTGAATTTGAGTCGTCCTCGACTCATGCTCAGCTTTTAGCTTGACCTCAACAAAAAGTATTCTCATGTTCAGATCATCCTCCACAAAGCTCAATATTTCTTTCCAGCATATAAAGGCATGTTGAAAGCTTGCACTCTTGGACGCTTCCTCCCCCTGTGAAGGAAAGCCATCCTAGTAGATGTAGATGATCTGAGAGGATGCCGTGAAGTGTCGCCGAATTGATATAGCGTTGATCATATCCGGGACGAGCATGGTCTCATCATTCTCCCTTTCTTGAATTGGAGTCGTCCTCGACTCCATCACATTCTCTGCAAAATGTTAGTAGCGAGAAAGAGCAAAGCAACATGCATATCTTTTGTGCTCAAATCAATGTCTCGTGAATCAAAATCACCCAAACACTCCCTTTCTTGAAAACTATCATATAGATTATAATCGACAGTAGGGGTACTTGATATGATATTAGAATTATCAAATTGATCACATTGTTGCATAGGATGTGGAGGTCTCAGATCTGAACAAATGTATAATCTATGCACTTTGTATTCTCCTTTATCATTATGTTTGCCAACAACATAGAAAATATTTCGTGATAACCATGGCAAATCGAATGTACAAAAATCTTCTCCTTGAAACTATCCGGATCACACGAACATCAAATTCAATGTAACCTAAAGTATCTAAAGAAGACATCAATTTAAGCTCATCTTCTTCACTAGCAATTTGAATAACATGTCTATGTTCAGCGCAAGTGTTTTTTTCAAATATAAATATTTCATGTTCATTCACTAATTGTGGCGTGGATATAAGTGAAGCATTATGACACAACTCTTCTTTATCACTAGGAATAGCAACAAAATCAGCAATGGGTTCCATTAATAGTTGCTCTACGATAGCACGATTCATGGACAGTTTTGTCTCTTCAAAATGATTTTCACCATGTATACAGTCCATACCTTTGACATTACCTTCTAAATCATTCTCCGTGGTTGTGGGTGCAACTTCAATTTCCAACTCTTCACATACGTATGGAGCAGCAAATATATCCTCTTTTTTCACATTTCCTTCTTCATCTTTCTCCCGATGGTGCTCACTTTTCTGCAAAATGTTAGCTACAACAGAAAGTGCAACAATGGGCACCTCAAATAAAGCTAAAGGCTCTTTCAAAGATTCGATAAGCATGTTTTCACTCTAAAAGCACATTCAATCAATTCGAAAGACAACTATATGTTTCATCAACAAGAACATCCACGAATTTCATGATTAAGTCCACGTATGAACCTAAGCTCAGTAGCTTCCTCACATTCTTGTAAACCACAACGCAACAAACAATTTTGCAAATCATGAAAGTATTCTATAACAGTTTTAGAACCTTGTTTTAAGCATTGAAGTTTAGTAAGCAAATATTTAGCAACATATTCAGGAACATAATCATTTCTCATAAGTCTTTTCATTGCATTCCAAGTTTTAGGGTCTTTATCATGTCTAGATATATGCTTCCACCAATATCTGCATCCGCGTTAACACTTTAAGCTGCGGCACTAATCTTTTGGTTTTCAGATAAGTCATAGTTTGCAAATTCTTTATCTACCGCTATCTCCCAATTAATATATGCATTAGGATCGAACTTTCCACCAAAAGGAGGCAACTCAAACTTGATTTTACCTTGTTCATCATCGGTGGATGAACCGTGGCGATGTGTGGTGGGGCGACCGATGCAACGCATCCATGCTGGGAAGTCGGGGCAGCAATGGGAACCCGTTGTGCACGTAGTACACCATTGTTGTTGCTTAGGAGACGAGGCGGAGGACTGGAAGTTCCATGGACAGCAGCTGCAAGCATATCATCAAGTCTAGACAAAATAGTAGCAAGGGTAGTGTTAGCAACTCCCTGAGCAGTCTCGATGGACCGGAAACGGTCTTCTTGCAGCGACATTTGCTCATTAGTGAGTTGTACATTGCCCTTCGTGCGTGGAGAATGATGCGATGAACTCTTGTCACTGACATGGTTAGTAGCATAAAGGGAAAGACAAAGGTTTATGTAATTCCCAATCAACTACTAGGAAGTGGAGAAAAGTCGCTCAACTCTCAAGCCTTAACCAAAGCTCTTACAAGTTCTTACCGTGCGGCAGGAGTTGTCGGCCGTTGGCGGTGTCAAAAGTTCTTGAAGCTTGGATAAAGCGATTGCAAGGGACCGAACAAGCGTACAAGGTAAAATATGTGGAGCTTGGTAGGCTATACTTATTTCCTATGCAATCTGATAATTCTAGTTATTGTAATGACAAGTAAGGACCCAAAATAGAAATCACAAGTCCTAGTTGCGATCTCAAAGATATAAGCGAATTTCAAGGCAACTCACGCGCAAAGATGATGTAACTTAATGCAACCAATGGAATGAGCTAAATAAGAAAATTTTCAGTACCAAAGCTCGTATTGCATAAGTTATAGAGAGACACTAGCTAATTGCTTCAGAAAAGATAAAAGGGCACAAGATTGCTCACTAATTAATACAATTGCACAATCTGAAAAATAATGAACACAAATTAGGGTTTCGCTCAATGTAGTGCTGCCGGCCACTATTATGTTTTTTTTTGGGCTTTTGGCTCTTTCTTTCTCTCTTCTTTCTTTTGGTGACTTGCGGCCAACACTAGTATGAGCAAAGTTTTGGAATCCCTAACTTGATATCATAAGATAGTATGATATGATAATTCAAGATTATGCAATGTATCAATATGAACAGCCCTAAGCAATATCAAATAGCTAGTCTCAATTGGGATCAAAGTATTCACAAAGGATGAATTGGTTAACAAAGGTATGTATACTGATATTTTTGGAGTTTTATGGATTATGGATGCTACTGGACTCAACCAACTCAAAGGAACAAAACTAGAACACGAATTGAAGCAAAACACCCAAATTCAAAGTTTCTAGGACAGCAGATTTGTCGCCTAAATTACAGATTCAAAACGACCGAATTTAGAAGGTTCACTATGGAAAGAATTGAAGCTTATGTCCTCAGCTTTCAAAGGAATACAAGAACATGCAATTTGGAGCACGGGTGTGAAAGTTATGGCTCAAAAACCGAACTGCACAGAATACTCCCAATTTTAGCCAGCGGGACCAATTCGAATCGAATCAAATTCGGTTTGATGGAATCGAATCAGAAAGGACACCCAAAACGTTTTTGTAGAGGACTCTTCAAGGATTCAGGAAAGTATAAAAACTTCCCAAACGGAGTTCGGACGTGAGAATTATGATCAAAATACCGAACCGATCTGGATTGGAAGTATAACTTGCTTCAACAACTTTGATATCCGGATTAAACAGCTTTAGGTCCAGAATTAGAGTTCATGCCCAACTATGATTTTGTGGAGATCGTTCTCAGGTTTCAGAAAAGTGCAAAAACACTAGAATCCGAGCTAGTATGCGAAAGTTATGAACAAAACAAAGTCTGGACAGATTGAAAGAAAAGCTACGCGAAGGAAAAAACAATCAACAACTAAAACAAGGACTCTAATGGATCAAAACCTAACAAAACTCACTAAAATAACAGATTGAATCTAAAGGTTGAATTTTTGTGGAGTAATTTTCAATTTAGGACAGAAAACAAAAACTAATCTACAGATATAGAATCTCTCACCGAGCAACTTGGCGCTCGATACCACGATGCGAAGTTGTGTCCCGATCTTCGATGAGAGCGATAACTATCGATTTGGTGGAATCGACTTTGACGATCCGACTACAACGTCACGACGACGATGCGCCTTAGCAATCGCTAAACCAACTCGAGTGTTATTGATCTTGCCGTGGGCACGATCAACTGAACACGAGTTCAATTCCTGCAAGCAACCGAAGAACAAGCAAGAACAATGGTAAAAACAATCTGAAATTGCAAATAAGAATTGAAGGCCAAAATAAGGTGGGGTTTTATTGAAGGTCTTGACAAGGTGGTCATCAAAGACAACTCGAAGACGCAAAGTTTGCACTTGGCTAAACTAATCAAACAAAACCCAAAACCCTAGATGGGGTTGCGGCTGGTTATTTATGAGATAACAAGAGGAGGTGGTCGTTCAAAACCCTAGGAAACCAAATACAATTCGATTACAAGGCCCAAGGCCCACTCTGACTCGGACTGGAAAAGTGACGTGACTTGTTTTACAGTTTACGGACAGCTCAGAAGGAATTTGAAGGTGAGACTAGATCCATTGGAAAGAGGGCGACGAAAGCTTTCAATCAAGTACTCATGTGCCCCGAACACCCTTCTGGATCAAAAGTTATGGCCATTTTAAGTTAGTGCTGTCTCAGGAGGCCGAATTGGATTCCAGAACGTGATAGATTTGATCTCTCTCTCTTCTTGGCCCGTGGATGATGTGTTGGAGTAGGCACAACTAAATGTGGTCATATCCGTAGTAGTGATGTCCTCATCACTTAGTAATATGGGAGAAACATTAGAAGCTTACCTGGACATCATCCCTCGAAGTCCAAGTCTACATGGACTCAAAGTGGAGCTCAAGTCGTACTCCAAATTCAGTTCAGAGTCTCAGGATAGCACGTCAATAAAACAACCATATCTGGGTCATATGAAGTCAGATTGAGGCTTTCTTGGACTCTACGGACAAGCCCACGATGAGAGATTTCCAATGAAAGTGGTTTCACGTCCAAACTTCTTCTGGATCGATGGGAATCGTTAAATCAATATGACTAACAGAATCTGCCAAGTGCTGCGCCATCTCCACTTGGGCCCAAAGGCCTTGTACAACTTAGGGTTGCACAGCCATCCCCTTGGCCGCCTCCCTTGACTTCATCCTCATATATATTCAGTAGCTATCGCTAGATTAGATGGATTTTGCTTAGATTACAACTAGACACTCTGTCAGTTTTTCACTGTACATCGGTTTGTGGAACCCCAACTCGTGTGCTTAATATTATTCACAATTTCAGATTTCATCTTCTACGTTCTTGCTTGTGTTGTCGATCCGCATGCAGGGATAAGCTTTCTTGGAGAGGTCAACCGTGTTTGTGCGTAGTTGATAACCAAAGTAGCCATGGTGTAGCGATTGCAGGTTTTGAATCCATTATGATTAGAAGCCGGATCGTCAACGTCGAGTTCTCCACCAATCGATTTAGTACTACCTGTCGGAATATCGGGCCAGCGTTCGCATCACACCTTGTGAGGGAGATAAAGATGTGCGGGCCCGTGTTCCTACGTAGCATGTACCCGTTCGAGAGATACATGGGAATTCTCAAGTCCTACGTATGGAATCGATCTCGACTGGAGGGTAGCATTATCGAAGGTTATGCAACCGAAGTGGTCGTCGAATTCTTGATGGATTACATGGCTTAGGTCGAACCGATAATGTGCCTTGATCCAACCATGAGGGGAGGCTCCAGGGTATCGGGACCATCGGAAGGAAAGCAATCACGGCTGATCCAGCTGCGTGTGCTAAAGCCCATTTCACGATTTTGCAACACATGGTTGTTGTGGCCCTGTATATCGACGTGCACAAGAATTGGTTATGGCAAGAGAATCCGTCGTGGCAGGAGTCTTGGATCATCAGACAGCATAACCTTCAGTTCAACAGATGGTTGAAGGAGCGACAACCTATCATTGGAAGCTCATCAGGTGATACGCTGACATGGTTGGCAAAAGGGCCAGCATTTACAGTTGTAACATAGAAAGGATACAACTTAAATGAGTACACATTTTACACTAGAGATCAGGCCATGAAGAGCACAAACTAGAACAACGGTGTTCACATAGATACGCTCAATACCGCTAGATCGACAAGGAGCTCCTACTATGGGTTCATTGAGAAAATTGGGGAGCTTGACTACATACTATTCAAGATCCCCTTATTTCGGTGCCGTTGGGTTTACCTATAGCACATGAAGGTTGACAAATACGGTGTCACTACTGTGGACCTCGAACGTGTTGAATACCAAGGTGAACCATTTGTACTCGCTAACCATGTTGTTCAAGTGTTCTATGTAACCGACCCATCCAACAAGAAGTGCCACATGGTTCTTCATGGAAAAAGGAGGATTTTCGGAGTTGAGAATGTAGTAGATGAGGAAGAATACAATTAGTTTGATGAGTTGCCTCTTATCAAAAATGGCATCATGATCCAGGAAGAAAAACCTGAGGAAGCTAGCTACACACACGTCGATCATCGTGAAGGCTAATTTTTATACAAAAGAATAAGCAAGTTGAGTTATGACGAGGTTGTCATGTTTATTTTAAGTGTACCTATATTTTAATGTCAACCAGCTCGCTATGAATGTCCGTGTCTACAGCCTGCAAATAACCCAACTAGTGTGACAAAAGGAAAACTTGTGTTGGACTAGTCCTACTCTTGTCATCATAGATATTCAAGCTTTACTGTGAATTGTGCTTACCTAAAAAAATAGCCTTTTGTGCCCTTGAACCGAGTATTTGTGACAGGAGAGAGTATGTGTGTGTATGTGTATAAAATAGCCAAATTACATTGCCACAGACTTTTTTAACTCTCTTGTAATACTTAGTTAACATTATTACTTATACAAAAGTATGAAAATCATATAATTCGGTAGTAGATGAAATTCTAGCATAAGAAATTTTAAATTGAGTAAAAAAAGACCTCATCATAGGCGGTTCTGGGCTTGAAGTGTCTGTGATGAACTCCATTGGCCTATAGCTGGCCTTTTCCCCGCGCTGTCAGCCTCACAGTTCACCAAGCCCTCACATTTTCTAACCCGCCTCCAAACCCTAGCGGCCCCCATGCACCTCCAAACCCTAGCCCGCACCTCCCTCCGCCCCGGCGACCTCAGCCAGCTCCCGCTCTGACTTTCCCCTAGGCGCGCCGTCCTCCCCCTCAGCGCGGTGTCCTCTCGCCGCCAGCCCGCTCCTCCCCCAGGCCTCCCTTCGCCACCTCGTGAGCCTCCAAACCCTAGCCCATGCGCAGGTCAGTTTTTTCTACTTTTAATAATGCAAAAGGTACTATATTGGATGAATCATTGGCTTGATCCTGATGCGTGACTTGTGAGGATGATTTAATTGTGTTCATTGTTCATCAGTTGAATATTGGGCCCTAAAATTTGAGAAAACTCTAGGCCCTGAATTTTATTGATAGAGTTTAATATGTTGTTTTGCACATGAACCATGAAACACAAAATTCAAGATAAGCCATTTTAGTGTGCAGCATAACACTGACCTGCCTAGTTATACAAAGCATGGTGATTGGCAGCCCTCATGTGTTAACAGTTACGATGAAGTACATTGTTTTATAATTTGTATTTATCTCTGGAACATTTTATAGTGTGGTCATAACTAAGCTTATTGCTTTTAGTGTTCATAATCAAAGGATGACACGAACAACAATATTTTTTAACATTATTGATTATTCTTGACACATATTCTCTGATGGTTAAATTTCATTTTTACCTCTTTGGGCAGTCAATAAGATGTGAATGCATGTTCAATGTATAAGTGCTTATGCTTGCTATGCAAATTGCCCAAACATAGGAAAACCGAGGCGCGGTTCAAGAGGGCTTAGTAAAAGGCCCTAGAGCTGATATTGTTGGAAATATGCCGTAGGGGCAATCATAGAAATGATTATATTTCCATAAATGTTCATAAACTATAAGATTGTTCTTTGAATAACATCGTGGATATTGATTAACAAAGTGCGTGACTTATTTGTGAAACTCTGTATTCATCTTTATGATTTTCATTCTAAAAGGGGGTCCCAAGTCGATAATCATATGAGGACACATATGAGTAGACTAGCATATGTATTGGTCGATGACCATGTTTCACGGGTCATAGATATGGAGATATCAAACCAATAATATAGACACAAGTTAGAGAACATGGTGCTGGATATCGACCCACTATGAGACACTACGAGAATGTTGTTTTATTTCATGCCATCAGTTCGTCTCATATGCGATGTGTATGCTATATCCTTTGATTTGAGATTATCGCATGTTCTCAAGATGCGTAATGGCTTACTTAAGGGTCATCAAACGCTACTCCGTAACTGGATAGTTATAAAGATGGCTTTTGGGTTTGTCATGAAACATGCCTGAGGCATGGTCGATCAAGATAGGATTTGCCCCTCTATACAACGGGAGAGATATCTCTAGGCCTCTCGAGTGGTCGGATTCCAGAAATGCATGGCCATGCTAATCAGGTAAAGGGTTACTCGAGTCATCGAGTTAAAGTGTTAACTCGATGTATTCGGGGAATCCGAGTGACGACATCAAGAAAGAGTGGTCGAACCATCCAAATAAGGATGATAGCAACTCGCCTTGGGTTTGACCAATATCGTGAGGCAAAAGGAAATGCATATAGGACATTGTTGAGGTTCGTCTGATCTTTACATGTACTCGGGAGTCGATAATTCCTGCTAGGGGCCACTATCGACTATTGTTCGAATGCTCGATAATCGAGTAGGAGTACTTGATGATCAAATAGGTGTACCCGATGGTCGAGTAGGATTACTCAACGATCGATGGGGGTACTCCAGCCATGTTCGAGTACACGTGAACCTATAGGGTCGCAAGCTTAAGGGGATTTAACCAATTCAGATAGGGATCTGAGTTGTAATGGACTTAGAGTTCCTAATGGGCTTCAAGGGTTGAAATCCGTTATGGGACGTCTATATAAAGGGAGGTGGTGGCTTTGCGTTGTGAGAGAGATACACTAAGAGACATATCCAGAATTTAGAATTCCCAGAACCCTAGCCACCACCTCTCCTCCGCCTAGAACCGCGCAGTCGGTGCTAGCACTCCGACGCGTATTGTTCCTACCCCGTACGTGTGGATACCTTAGAGGCGTTGCTGCGAAGCTTCAACGCTAGGACGATTCGCAACCTGCGAATGTCACAAGGAGATGTTGGGGAAGTACAAGGATAGTTCGACTATATCTGCACCACCGCGCTATATCGACTCTACTTCCGCTACGGGTCTGCGTATCTAGTGGTAATTCTGTGATGTATAACTTGTAGTGGTTTCTTGGTTACGTGGTAGAAAATTTTGATTTTTCGCTAGAGTAGCCTACCCGTACCCTAGCAGTGGTATCATAGCCTTGCTGCGAAGTTTTAGATTCGAAATAGTTGCATATGATTATATGCGGTAGTAATAGATGTGATCTATTGTTGTTCTATTAGTCGTTCTATTTGTGAAAGTGCATCTAGCCACTTATGTTATTTTGGTGATTAATGACAAACGCACATAATGACAATCTATGTAATTAAGTAAATGCTTAACTTAGTGCTTAACAAATGACAAACCTCTAATATGATTATATTGCTATGAGACGTGTATTATTGCCTAGTTGAGTATCAGTCTCATCTTTTAGAGGAAAATCAAGTGGGATGGTTAAGCAAAGATAAGGTATGCAATTTTGGTATCTCTTCTATATTTGTTATTGCATTCCTTTTGTGCAAATGCATAGTGAACTCCAAGTAGCATGTTGATTATATATATGAACATTGGTTTATGTCATATTTATTTGTGCATATATATTCATTTGAGTTCATTATGTGCTTTGTTTTTTAGTATGCATGTATTAACTAGAGTTAAACTTCATATTGCTATAGATTGACTTGGTGCATGCATGTTTTAGTTGTATATCTTCTCATGCAATTCTCTTAGTGAAGTTTAATCTAGTGTTGGATCACATATTTACTCTTATTCCAAATATTATTTGCACATGTACAATTCGTGTATATTCTATCATGTGCTTCATTTAAGTAAAGACTGTGATCCTTGCCATGATTTAATTGATTCATCATATTGGCAATTATGTCTCTAGTGCATATAGATCAATTACATATTCATCATGATGTACTTAGTAGAGAACATTTCTTATGTCAAGTGTTTCCATTTATGTTGTGCTTCTTTATATGAAACACTTGTTGTAATCAATTGTTCACAAATATCAAGTTGTTTATATCTATTGAGCTTTTGGGACTAATGTCTATCATAAGTGGATTGGAAAGACTTAGGTCCCGTATGTGTATGATGACTAAGGTATCTTGGAGGATGATCGTTAAGCCGAGGTCAACAAGACGGCGGTGTCACCAAGAGTTGAAGACTAAGTCAAGATCGACTTGGCATGGAGATCGTCAGAGAGGATGATCAAGTCAAGGTTGATAGGACGAGAGTTTCATGAGGTGAATCGAGTCGAGTTGGACCAGGCGAAGATGTCATCAATTATATGGTGAAAGTCTCCATGCATCGACATTAAGAAAGAAGACGGCAAGTGACTATTTCTAGACTTATATTATCTTTGATTTAATTTGAGTCTAAGGATTGCCGTACTATTAAGAGGGATGCGATGTTGAATGACTTTTAGATGTGTCAAGTGCTCAAGTGATCCATCCTTGTGAAACTTAGAAAGAGAGTGGTGTTGCTGGTGCCGAAAAGTGAGAGTTGCAGGTCTCCCTTGGAATCTTTGTGAAATCTGTATTTATCCTTTGAGATTTGGGTAGTGAGACCTTATTAGTTGTGTAGCCCTCGTTCTTAGCTTTCGGTAGAGTCCAAAATCACTGAAATCGGAGTCCGGAGTCAAAAGTTATGCTCGTTTTCGTCGGGTTGCTCAGTGCTGTTTGGACAATCCGGAGTATCCGGTGTTAAGTCCGGACACTCCGGGTTAAATTAGTTCGGAGTGTCCGGGGTTTTTGTCCGGAGTCTCCGGGTTAGCTCTCTCAGTATGATCTAATCCTTTCCAATCCGGAGTCTCCGGGGTATTTGTCCGGAGTCTTCGGGTTATGCGCAGCTGTCTCCAACGGCTAGTTTTTGGGACCTCTTTTTAAAGCCCCCTTCTTCCTCACTTCAAAGAGGTTGTTATCCCACTGATTTGAGGAGCTATTCTCTTGTTCTTGAGCCCCCCAAAACACCTCTTTACCCTTAGATCTAAGTGATCCCCTTGGTGAGAAGGGTTGGGAAGAGTTTGAGAAGTGAGGTGCTAGGTTGAGTGAGACTTGAGTTGATTGAGCACTTGATTTCATCTCCAAGTTTGTTCTTCATGAGCATTTGTTACTCTTGGAGGTTGAGGACTCCTAGACGGCTAGGAGGTCGCCTACAAGCCACCGGAGTTTTGTGTGATTGGCCGTGGGAAGTTTGTGAAGGCCGGTTCCGTCTTCGTAAGGGAAGGAATCGAAGGAGTGAAGACCGGCGAGTGCATTTGTGCAACACCGGGAGGAAGAGGGTTAAAAGAGACCCCCGCTCAAGTGTGACCGAGCGGCCTCAACGGAGACGTAGGGTCCTCTCAAGGATCCGAACTTCGGGTAAATATTATTGTCTTCGTGTTCTTCATTTGCCTTGTGCTAGGGTTTGTGATCTTAGACTTTGTGAGCCCCGATCTACTCTATTGTTGTGTTTGGCTATAGATCTACATCATCCCCAGGTACCTGTTAGTATTTAGATATTTTGTATTCATTTAGGTTGTTGAAATATTGTACAGATTTAAAATCTCATTTCGAGGTCTCCAATCCGGAGTATCCGGACTCCTGAACCCGGACAGTTCGGACATATCGGAGTATCCAGATAAAAGTCCCGGACACTCCGGACTTAGACCCTCGGGAGATTTTATTTTGCTACAAATTTTTTTAATTCGCCTATTCACCCCCCCTCTAGGCGACATCCCCTGTCCTTTCAATTTGATAGATCGATTTTTGGCACTAGTTAATAAGATTAATTCATGTTCGGTGATCTTATATATGGGTTCAAGGTCATTACTCTGTGATCATGCTGTTATGGTCACGCCACTACTTTCCCCTACCGGTCGGTTTTCCACCATCAGGGTAGACTGTGAAACGTAAATCCACAAGTAGCATGCGAAGATCAATAGGATTGATCAACATGGATCTGTGGTCGAAAATAGGGTTAATATGATTAACCCGAAGAGGTTTTTCATGGTCGGATTCATGGATTTGATCTGTGTTTTCCGAAGAGGTTTTGGGCTCTAACCGGCTAGCGGGACTGCCATATGTGAATAGTGCCTTATAGTTCATTACGAGTTCACATCGTTTGGTAGAATGCGATTCTATGCATAACTTGTTTTTGTAGGATTGATGTGAATAGTATGCCCCTTATGTATATGATGCATGTCTGTAATTTTCATGGCCAGCATGTCATGCTTGATTGCAGCCCAAGGCTGTCTATATTTGTACGTATAAATGGCCTGCGTGTCGACTTGTAATGTTTCTACACTCCTTGTAATTTATTATTAGTGCTATTAGGAGTAATAGCTTAGTGGTAGTACTTGTAGGACTCTAGCACTTGGAGGCATGACGAATATGAAATGTGGCGATGGAGATCACCATGTGAAGGGCCATACTATGTCACAGTTAATGTGATTATCTGTGATTGCTTTTATGTTTTTGTTTATTTATTTCTATGCATGTTATATAGTTGTTCCAAATGCTTTTAACATAATAGAAGTAAAGATTCCTCACGTAATATTAAGCAAAAATTGATGCCCTCCCAATTGGCTGCACCATCCAATATCATGTAAATTAATGGTAGGTCTGCTAAAGTAGGGTGCCATTAACTTTCCTTGATTAGATGGGTTTGTGTCAGACACTTACACGTATAACCATTGGTTACACTGGACAAGGTCATCATAACGGTTATTGATCTTGGGGCATAGGGTTGGGGCCGGTTCATAGAGATGCCACCCAACAACAAGAGTCATATAATGATATGATTAGCAAAGGGTTGCTTACAAAATTTTCTAGCAGTGATGCTAAAGCTCACTAGTAGACTAATTAATTGTGGGTCTTGAATCATTAAGTACCATAAGAGGGACATGGAATTTAGTGGGTGTATCTTTATTAAATTGTTTAATATAAGTTACTCTTCATGAATATTTGTTTCAATTTTCACATATATTTTCTGTTTTAGATCATGGCACCACTTGCTGCTGCACCCACTTCTAGTTATGCTTTGCGTTCGATAATTGAAAAATAAAAACTTGATGGAACGAAGTTTGTGGATTGGTCTCGCAACCTGAGAATTGTTCTTAGGCAAGATAAAAAGGAACACATTCTAGAGCAACCAGTCCCAGATGTACCTGACGAGAATGCTTCCAATGCTGTTAAAGCCTCTTACAAAAAGGTGGTTGATGAGTCCCTCGACGTTAGCTGTCTCATACTTGCTGCTATGAACTCAGACCTTCAGAAGTAGTTTGAGAACATAGAGGCCTACGATATGATCGTGGCGCTTAAGGGTATGTTTGAGAGCCAGGCCAGGACTAAGAGATATGAGATCTCAAAGTCCTTGTTTGGATGTAAGCTAGCCGAGGGCAGTCCGGTGAGCCCTCTTGTAATCAAGATGGTTGGTTACACACAAAGCATGGAAAAACTTGGTTTCCCACTTAGCCAAGAGTTGGCTATTGACTTGATTCTTGCATCGCTCCCTTCGAGCTTCGGGCAATTCATTATGACTTTTCATATGAATAGCATGGACAAGAATCTCACCGAACTGCATATGATGCTCAAGACAGCAGAGGAAAGCATTAAGAAAAGCACTATTTATGTGATGATGGTGGAGAAAAGTACTAGCTTCAAGAAGAAAGCTAAGACTAAAGGAAAAGGCAAGGCTAAAACTTTGGATAAGATCCATAGCATCAAGCCTAAGCCTAATTCCAAGTCTGGCCCTACTTCAGAGAGTGAATGCTTCTACTGCAAAGAGTTAGACCATTGGTAGAGGAATTGCAAAAGGTACCTGGCAGATCTGAAAAAGAATGGTGGAGTTAAGCCATCAAATTTAGGTATTAATGTTATAGATGTATTTCTTGCTGATTCTCCTAATAACTCTTGGGTATTTGATACTGGATCGGTTGCTCATATTTCCAATTCGATACAGGGGTTAATAAGGAGTAGGAGCGTTGCAAGAGGCAAGGTTGATCTCCGCGTTGGGAATAAAGCAAGGGTTGCTACATTGGTCGTCGAGACCTTGACACTACATTTACCTTCATGATTTGTTATGGAATTAAATAATTGTTATTATGTTCTAGAATTAAGTAGAAACATTATTTCTGCCTCATATTTGTTGGCAGAAGGTTATAAATTCAATATTGAGGACAATGGTTGTTCTATAATTTTGAATAAGATGTTTTATGGCTATGCTCCCGTTGTGAATAGGTTATTTATTTTAAATCCTGATGACGCACCTGTCTATAATATATATGCTAAGAGGCTTCGACCAAATGATTTGAATCCCACTTACTTTTGGCATTGTCGCATGGGTCATATTAGTTAGAAACGCATGATGAAGCTCCATAGAGATGGTCTTCTAAAATCATTTGATTTTGAATCATTTAAAACATGTGAGTCTTGTCTACTTGGTAAGATGACCAAGACACCTTTCACAGGGCATTGTGAGAGGGCATCCGACTTATTGGAACTCTTACATACCGATGTATGTGGACCAATGAGCACGACTGCTAAAGGTGGTTTTCAGTACTTCATTACTTTTACCGATGACTATAGTAGATACGGTTATGTCTACTTAATGAGGCACAAGTCGAAAACTTTTGAAAAGTTCATGGAATTCCAGAATGAAGTACAAAATCAACGTGGCAAGAAAATTAAGTTTCTACAATCTGATCGTGGAGATGAATATTTGAGTCATGAGTTTAATAATCATCTGAAGAGTTGCGGAATTGTTCCACAACTTACGCCTCCTGGCACACCTCAAAGGAATGGGGTGTTCGAGCAGCGTAATCGGACCTTGTTAGACATGGTTCGGTCAATGATGAGTCAGTCAGATCTACCACTATCCTTTTGGGGTTACGCTCTAGAAACTGTAGCTTTCACACTAAACAAGGTACCATCTAAATCTGTAGATAAGACACCATATGAGATGTGGACCGGAAAGAGTCCCAGTTTATCTTTTCTAAAAATTTGGGGCTGTGATGTTTATGTAAAACGTCAGATGTTTGACAAACTCAAACCCAAGTCGAATAAATGCTTTTTCGTGGGATATCCTAGGGAGATGTTAGCATATTACTTCTACAACTGAGAAGAGGGCAAATTGTTTGTTACTCGGAATGGTGTCTTTCTATATAAAGAGTTTCTCTCTCGATAGGCAAGTGGAAGAATAGTGCAACTCAAAGAAGTTCGAATTAATCCACTTGGGGAGGACTTGGTCCGAGAAGCCCTTGTCGGGGAAAATCTGGTTGAGGAACCCATGAGTGAGAAAACTCTAGTTGGAGGGACCTCAATTGAGGAGGCACTAATGCAACATAGGTCGGATAGGCTGCGCAAAATACTTGCTCGGTATTTGCGTGGTATATTGTTGTTGGACAGCGATGAGCCTACACTTATAAGGAAGCGATGATGGGCCCAGACTCTGAAAAATGGCTTGAAGCCATGAGATCCGAGATAGAATCCATGGGAGACAATCAAGTTTGGAACCTGGTCGATCCACCTGGTGATGTAAAAACCATTGAATGCAAATAGGTCTATAAGAAGATTAATATATATGGAAATATTCACATCTATAAAGCTAGACTTGTCGCAAAGGGTTTTCAACAAGTTCAAGGAGTTGACTATGATGAGACATTCTCGCCGGTAGCGATGCTTAAATCTATACGGATCATTCTAGCTATTGCTGCATATTTTGATTATGAAATATGGCAAATGGATGTCAAAACGGATCTCCTTAATGGAAACCTAAGTGAGGATGTGTACATGACACAACCTGAGGATTTTGTTGATCCAAAGAATGCTAGTAAAATATGCAAACTTCAAAAATCCATTTATGGGTTGAAGCAAGCATCTCGGAGTTGGAATATATATTCATTTTGATGAGGTAGTCAAAGGGTTTGGCTTCATCAAGAACGTAGAGGAACCTTGTGTTTACAAGAAGGTTAGTGCGAGCGCACTTGTAATTCTAATCCTGTATGTGGATAACATATTATTGATTGGGAATGACATTCCTATGCTGGAATCTATTAAGACCTCACTGAAAAATAGTTTTTCTATGAAGGACTTTGGAGAAGCAGCGTATATCTTGGGCATAAAGATCTATAGAGATAGAGAGAAAAGGCTAATTGGAATAAGCCAGAGTACTTATATTGACAAGGTGTTGAATCGGTTCAACATGCAGGATGCCAAATAGGGTTCTTGCCTATGTCGCATGGAATAAGTCTTAGCAAGACTCAATGTCCTTCGACTATTGATGAGCGAGACCGTATGAGTAAGATTCCATATGCTTCAGCTATTGGGTCTATCATGTACGCTATGTTATGTACTCGACCAGATGTATCATATGCTCAAAGTATTACGAGTAGATACTAGTCTGATCCAGGTGAAGGTCACTAGACAGCAGTTAAAAATATTCTTAAGTACTTGAGAAGGACTAAGGATGTGCTTCTAGTTTATGGAGGTGACGAAGAGCTCAATGTAAACGGTTACACTGATGCAAGCTTCCAAACCGACAAGGATGATTGTCGTTCGCAATATGGATTTGTTTACATTTCAAATGGAGTGGCAGTGAATTGGAAAAGTTCCAAACAAGACACGGTTGCTGATTCTACGATGGAGGCCGAATACATTGTGGCTTTTGAAGCTACAAAAGAGTGTGTTTGGATAAAAAATTCATTTTTGAATTGGGTGTGATCCCTAGTGCCTCCAGCCCAATGAATCTTTTTTGTGATAATAATGGAGCCATTGCGTAGGCTAAGTAACCAAGGTCCCATCAAAAGTCTAAACACATACTCAGGCGATATCATCTTATTCACGAGATGGTGGATAGAGGAGATGTAAAGATATGAAAAGTTCAAACTGATTCAAATGTTGCTGATCCATTGACAAAACCCTCTCGCAGCCAAAGCATGAGGCGCACAAAGGAGCTATGGGTATTAGATACCTGAAAGATTGACTCTAGTGCAACTGGGAGACTATTGGAAATATGCACTAGAGGCAATCATAGAAATGATTATATTTCCATAAATGTTCATGAACTATGAGATTATTCTTTGAATAACATCATGGATATTGATTAACAAAGTGCGTGACTTGTTTGTGAAACTCTGTATTCATCTTTATGATGTTCATTCTAAAAGGGGGTCCGTAGTCGATAATCATATGAGGCCACATATGAGTAGACTAGCATATTTATTGGTCGATGACCATGTTTCACGGGTCATAGATATAGTGATATCAAACCAATAATATGGACACATGTTAGAGAACATGGTGTTGGACATCGATCCACTTTGAGACACTTCAAGAACATTGTTTTATTTCATATCATCAGTTCGTCTCATATACGATGTGTATGCAATATCCTTCGACTTGAGATTGTCGCATGTTCTCAAGATGCGTAATGGCTTACTTAGGGGTCATCAAACGCTACTCCATAACTTGGTAGTTATAAAGATGGCTTTTGGGTTGTCATGAAACATGCCAGGAGGCGTGATCGATCAAGATAGGATTTGCCACTCCATACAACGGGAGAGATATCTCTAAGCCTCTCGAGTGGTCAGATTCCAGAAACGCATAGCCATGCTACTCGAGTTATCGAGTTAAAGAGTTGACTCGATGTATTCGGGGAATCCGAGTCACGACATCGAGAAAGACTGATCGAGCCATCCAAATAAGGATGACAACAACTCGCCTTGGGTTTGACCAATATCGTGAGGCAAAAGGAAATGCATATAGGACATTGTTGAGGTTCGTCCGATCTTTACATGTACTCGGGAGTCGGTAAGTCCTGTGCTAAGGGCAGCTATCGGCTATTGGTCGAATGCTCGATAATCGAGTAAGAGTACTCCATGATCGAATAGGTATACCCGATGGTCGAGTAGGAGTACTTAACGATCGATAGTGGTAGTCCAGCAATGTCCGAATACACGTGAACCTATAGGGTCGCACGCTTGAGGGGCTGTAACCAATTCGGATTGGGATCCGAGTTGTAATGGACTTAGAGTTCCTAATGGGCTTCAAGGGTTGAAATTCGTTATGGGACGCCTATATAAAGGGAGGAGGTGGTGGCTTTGTGGTGTGAGAGAGATACACGAAGAGACATATCAGGAATTCAGAATTCCTAGAAGCCGAGCCGCCACCCCTCCTTCGCCCAGAATTGCACATTTGGCGCTAGCACTCTGATGCGTGGTGTTCCTGCCCCGTACGTGTGGATACCTTAGAGGCGTTGCTGCGAAGCTTCAATGCTAGGACGATCCGCAACCTGTGACAGTCACAAGGAGCTGTTGGGGAGGCGCAAGGCTAGTTCGACTTCATCTGCACCATCGCGCTACATCCACTCTACTTCTGCTACGGGTATGTGCGTCTAGTGGTAATTCTGTGATCTATAACTTGCAGTGATTCCTTGGTTACACGGTAGAAAATTTTGGTTTTTCGCTAGAGTAGACTACCCGTACCCCAGCAGATATACCATCACAGCGGTTGATCCGCAGGATGGGGCCCCTACCACACCTCCTGTGGCAGCGGTAGAATTTCGGACATTGTGCAGGATCGTTGGATGACAAAGGTTCCCTATCACCTATCCATCCTGGAAGATGCTGATAGATGAGGAGCGCGATAGCCTGGTGATAGAAATTTTTGCATCATTCGAGCTCCAAGAAGACATACTTTTACCCAACAACCTAGGGTAAGTTCTTCGTCCAGTTGTTGTACTCATTGATTTGTACTTTATACGTAGCTCGAAGTTAGGTTGAATGACCGTGGCAACATACATGTGTAGGTTTCACTAGGTTCTACTCGTAATTATACCAAGACAAAATTGGGTAATTTACCTTGATTCCAAAAAGGGCGGCACCCACAACTTGGCACCTATCGCAAATTTACTTGACATGTCGTTCAATGTCTACAAAGCTTTTGGATGGCCACACAAGGACTCATCGAAGCTAAAGCACATTCATAAGTTTTCGGTATTCGCTAGTACGCAATAATCTTTCACACTCCATAATATTGTCGAAGGTCAGAATTTGACAATAAACTTATGATCACGGGTACCTTCGGTGTCAGAGTTAAGCACAAAGATAGAGGCACACGATGTATACAGGTTTGGGTCCCCAGATGGAGTAATACCCTACGTCCTGTGCGGATGATGTATGTATTTGGTGTATAGAGTACAGAGAGAGTTGTCTAGCCCTAGTTATAATGAAGATTGGATCTAAAAATGGCTAAACTATGCCTGAAGGTTGACGAAACGTTGTCCGTCAGCTCCTGGTTGCTCTGCGTCTTCTCTCAGCTCCCCCCTTGAGGGTAACTACCCCGGCCTTATATAGTCGGGGTAGCCCCGCCTCAAGTTGCGTTGTAGTCGGCTTGGGATACCGCATCGTAGCTGATGAGGAGTCCATTGTCGCGTCGATCTTCGTAGCATATCCAAACTTTCCTAGATACCAGGCGTACTTGAGTCGGTTTCCTCATATCAGGAAAGTGATCGAGTCCTTCCCAGTATGGAGATATCCCCTCAGTTTATACCTTATCCCGTAGGATCGGGTCCGAGATATCCGGAGCTTCTAAACACTTACTTGAGCATATATGGTATAGTCTTCATGTTTCTGGTATGTACTCATATCCCATATTTAGATATTCCATAGTAGGCCCCGAATTCTGTTCAGTGGAGAGCCCATACAAGCGCTTCATCGATTACTTCCAAATTTTGACTTGGTTGAATAACGCCCTGCCGACTTGTGGTCGAACGACTCGAGTAGATTGGTAGTAGCTAAGTATAGAGTAGAAATGTTGCTGGGTCAAGCGCCCTACCGTCAGCTCAACTCATTAGAAAATCCGAAAAATCCAAATGTTGGGTAGTTGAGCACTTATGGCTTCCGTCTGTTATGTCAAAATTTGCACTTCGCCATCATTATGCTTTTCTTGCCGATCGAGGCGTCGCACCGCAGGGAGTGAACCATTCGCCTAGAGAGAAGGTTTTAGCTTATAAATTCCCAGACCCAGAATTGTAGTTGTTCCCCCTTTTTGCCTCCAATCTTACTTTCAATGCCTCCACCGCACTCCTTAAACCCTAGCACTGCCACCTTCGAAGAATCCATCCCCCATCTTTCTCAATGGCGTCTAGCCCTTCAGCCAGTGCCGGAGTTCTCCTGTCGCCAGAGAAGAATCTTGAGATGGCCGCACCCGCTTCCCCCAACGGCGAAGCGATCTTCGAGGACAAGGTCCTCCAAAGGGTGTGGCAAAAATTGGTGATGACGAAGAAGCATCTTGCCGAATTGGTTAGCATGGCTTCGTTCCTCCTCGGGAGTTCTTTTATTGGAGGCCGTCACAAGGTGAGCTGTATCTCACCCTGCGGAACGGGGATGAGACTGTCGTGTTTGAACCTTTTTTGCTATTGTGGTCTTGTATGATACTGCTAATTAATTTGCTTGTCTATCGTGCTTTGCCTGCTACTCCCTTGTCGATGAAATAACGTAGCACAAGTAGATGCAAATATGATTTAGCACTCATAGACCCTTAGTAAGTAGCTTCGTTCCCAAGCGCATGCCTGATCGTATTTGCACACAAGGCTAGAAAAACTTTCATTAAATGGCTTAGCCCCAAGTTTGTGCTCGGAGAGGCTGTATATAACATAAACGCTATAAATTAGATTAAAACTACATGATTTTTGCAAGTCTTCATCGACCACACAGTTTAGACTTTGTAGCGAACATGAACTTGCTAGGTAGCGCGTGTAGAATCAACTAGAGGCCTCGTCTCACACCGTCCATTGAGCTTTAGATGTTTGACAATCTAGTGCTCGTATGTGCGTGGGATAGAATTGTTCGTTGTCGGGTTCAGGCATGACCACCTTTTGGTTTTGTTCGCTGACGCGCTAAGTATGCAATCGAATAAATGCGTGCAAAAGATCGCATGTAAAGGAAATAAAGAGATTATGCCTATAGCGCCCTGGTCAAGAGCAGTATCAACTAGGGAAAAAAGAAAATGAGGTACAGAGTTACCAATAGCCCCCGACTTACTCGAAGATATCATCGAGTAGGAGTAGAGTGACGTAAGTATAAAGTCGTGATGTAGCCCCCAACTTCCTACTCGATAGGTGGATCAAGTAAAAAGTGAAGCATCAGCATCAAAGATACCTACGGTGACTCCTAACCCCTTATTCGATAGATGTATTGACCCGAGAGTGAAACTAGGTAAAGAAAAGATCGAGCAATGTAGCTCCCGACTCCCTACTCGATGACTGTATCGAGAAGGGAGTAGAGCATGAGCATAAAAAATAGTAGCCCCCGACCATATGCTCAGGCGCGTGAGCCCTCGAGCCTATGGGTAAGGCCCATCATTTTTTAAATCCAAACGATCGGAGTACTGTTGAAGCCTTTGCGCCCCTTTGGCTTCCATGTGGTGCGTCATCCAGTCAACGCCATCCCTTAATGTCTCTTTGGTTTTCGTATTTGTGTGGAAGTGCAAAGGACACCTCGTGGATTGGGATCGAAGTGGATCTTGATGGAGCCGTTGCTACAGTGCAACCCGTTCCCAGAGCTATAAATAGACGGGACTTGTAGTCGTTTGCCGCACTCCATTTTCTTTCTTGCCTTCTGCTCGTAGCGCTTTAGTTCTTCAACCGCACCCATGGCTTCTACCCTACCATCATCCCTGTCTCTAGAGATCCTTGCAGAGTCCCCTCTCCCTACGTTGTTGGCCGCAGTCTCTCCGAGGTGGATCATCATCCTCTCTTATGATGAGGAGATCGACTGGGAGGCCATTGAGAGGGAGGTCAGGCCGGAGTAGGTAGATGATGCCGCTGAGGAAGAAAACGCCACATTCACCGCCGCCGGGGGAGAAGATGCCACTAGGAAACAAGAAGATGAAGCTCAAGAGGGCGTCATCGACCTGACCTGCCATCGCGCTCCACGTTTTATCGGCGCACTGCCATCTTCGATGAAGGAGAGGTCGCCTTTTCTGTTGACAAGTGGTCGGACCTTCGCGTCCTCTTCTGGCCCGTACCAAGGGCAAAGGCCCATCCCAGGGACCATCAGCTGCCAGCCCCCAGGGGAGCAGAAGAGGCGGCGCGATGCTTTCAAGGTGAAGTAGCAGCAGGGTACCTACCTCATATGTGATAGGACAACTTATGTTAGTTAATCTTAATGAAATTGTACTTACCTGGATTTCAATTGTGATGCACGATCCTTATTATTCAAGTATGAAATTTTTTCAATTAATCGATGTTCCATGAGTTGCCAAGCATTGTTCCATCCGTCATCCATGAGTTTGCACAGGATAAAATTAATAATCTAAACTTCCTTGATTGGTGTTGGCGCTGAAGTTTTGATTGGGACAAAATTGAGATTGACTTGAACTGGTGTGATCACTTTCTTATGAGGGCAATTGTTAGCAAAATGCCCGGGCTTGTTGCAGGTATAACAAAGTTTAAGGCAAACTCTCTTTCTTCAGCATTTGTCAAACGGGGCAGTGTCTTCATTCAGACGCCTCCTCTTCAACTGATTCTCCGTACAAACTTCTCTTGTGACTTTACTGCTCACTCTTGGTGTTATGAACTTGACTGAGGTAACTTCTGGAATGACCACGTCTGTAGGAGACTCTAGATTCTTCCGCGGGCATTTCTTAACAAAATGGCCTTCCTCACAACAGTAGTAACACAAGCGTTTGCATCGTTGTGCCTTATTGGGTGCTACTACATGTACATCGTTCTCTTCTTGTTGCGTTAGGGCTGGTTGCTTCATAGGGCATTCCCTAGTCTAATGACCTTTTTCATCACACAAGAAAAATGTTGTTGGTGATTGCCACTTACTGCTTTCCTGATGAAGGCTGACAAGATCAGAGTGACGTCTTTAGCTCCTCAAATGACTTAGTATATATGACTGGTATTCCACTTCCTTTTGATAGTTCTTGAGCAACTGCGGCTCGGAGATTCTTTTGCTGATGCTGGGTCACAGCGGTAACTATCGGATCCAAGGGACATTGAGCTGGGCAATGATCTTGACCTTCACAAAGGTAACATGTGATGCTGCTCATAGGACACTCTCCAAGATAATGACTTCCTTCACAGCTAGAGTAATTAATCGCATGCTCATCAGCGGTATGTCCTATTTCTCCACAGCGAATGCACGCACGATCTTCTGACTTGCTTGGTTGTAGCACTCCAGAGAGCAACGTTTAGATGTCGAACAAGGTGCAGGGATAGTATTTTGATCTTTATTTACTGTGACCATACTATCTTCAGGTGAGGCAAAGAGATTACGAAAAGCAACAACAAATTCATTCCAAGTGATATTCTGCCGGGCTTCATGAACAACACAATATTTCTTCCACCATTCAGCAGCAATTCCTTATAGCTAATAAGAAGCATACACGGCTTTCTCATCACCTTTACACTGAGCAATGAGCAGCTTCCTCTCAATGGTCTTGAGCCAATCATCCGCTTCCGAAGGTATAACATTTCCAGAAAACATCGGCGGACGAGTCCTTATGAATTCTGATAACCTTGAATAAGAACAGGGATCATTGATAACAGCTTGGGACACTCTGTTGACATTGGCTTGATCGGTCATATTCTGCGTTTGCTTCATCATTGCATGCATCAACTGAGTTTGAACAGTCAGAAACAGTCCAAAACTCTGCATATCCATCTTTAGTGACGGGTGAGAAGTTGATCCATCATTGAGATTCTCACTGAGTTGATTATCACTTCCACTGTTTTTGTTGTTACCACTATTCTGAACCATCTGCTTGATTGCTTTACAGGGTTAAGGAAGAGGGAAATAGCATAGGTAAGAAGCATAGATCCTAAAGCAGGGGAGATAGGTTTAACCCAATCAACTTAAGCAAACAATATTAATAACTTGGAATGGTTGCTTACATAAGCCTAAGAGCTCTGCAACACATACTGCACACTCAGCAATCAAGAAAGAACCAATTCAACCTTAAGCACACAAAACTACCGCCTACATGGTGACGCTCCTATCTTAGAAGACGCGACTCCCACACATGAGTCTCAACTGGCTACTCGAAGCATAGGTCTTCTAGCTTCTGGAACACTTCATCAATCCACACCTCGAGCTTGATGATTCCTTCCTTCATGGTCTTTAGGTTTGACAGCAAGCACCCGATGCTTTATCCTAAGGTATGGCATGTCATCAACTACCAAGACAACTCAAATAAGATTTCAATTCAATACAAAAAGGGAGAGAGAAAGAAATTCAGCAAGGGAAAAGAAAGAATTTTTTGGCAATGAAAGGAATAGAAGAATGAGATAAGTCAAGAATATATTATTTTCTTCCAAGTTAATTCTTTCCTTTAGAAAATAATTATGAAAGTCCTATAGAGATGACCAGACTATCTATGGTCAAGACCTACAGTCAGTATAGCTCTGATACCACCTTTGTCGGGACCCGAATATGCAAATCCAGACTCTCTAGGTATACTACACTAGTCCAGGATCACGCTAGTGCACAAACGCTCAACATCGGTAAATATCACAATCATACACAGCGGAAAAATTATGAAAGACATCACACATTAAATAATACTAGTTGAATGACCTTATGGTCAACTTACATGACTATGCCTCGCAAGGCTGAATAACATATTAAACTGCAGCGAATTGAAAACGTAGATAAACCCTTCAGTATACGATAGGAAACTGACAAGGCTCGCATCCTAAACATTCGTCTCCTCCTGGTACATCTCCAGCATGGATGCAAACTCCTCAACTGGTGATGTTGCTGGCAAGGGTGAGTATGTAAAGCACTCAACAAGTTGTGCACAGAATGCAATTCTATGTAACTATATGCAAGGCTTATTCCAAATGAAAAGGCTATTATGGCTATTTTGCAATAAGCAGCATTTATGAACAAATACAATAAATAAATTGTAAAGATTGTAAAACAAATAACAGTAGTAGATAGATTCAGCATTTCTCATGTAAACCAAGTTTCCAATCCTATGTCAAGTTCCAACCTTCCATATGGCAATCCCGCCATCCCAACCAAGTTTTCCATTTTATTAAACTAACCCTTAACTGTAATTCTTGAGCATTGCTCAATACCGCGAGCACGGCTATTCGAATAGATTTACACTCTACAGAGGTTATGCACTTTACCCACATGGCATGATCATCTCTTGGTGCCTTCCGAATTAACACACTTCCTTTGGTATGTCGGCGGAGAGATCATGACATAGCCTTTACAATACTCTAGCTTAACCCGATACCACCCGCTAAGGTTTCAACACTAGTGGGGTCTGAAAACCACAACCAGGGTCCCTTCTTGCGCCATGTGAGTACCAAGCTAAGGCATTGCAAATTAATCAGCAAGGCTGTCCCATGCCATAAATGTGGTTGCATGATTGACTCAGGTCAAATACTTGCAAGGTTAAGTCCTTAGGATGATCGAAGCAAGACTTCCACATACTCTTTGCCCATTGGGCCCACCTTGGCATACTTGCCCCTTGTCACTTGCCCCAATCTAAGTGATTACCACCCCAGTTGATTACCAAGCACCACGTGTTATCAACAATTCAACATCGTTGCATGACATGACTCGCCACTACAACTCAATCTTATTGTGTGATCTCACATGACACACAAGTTCATAACATCGTTCCATATTCCAATAGTCAACATTAATTATCAATGATTCAAGTACATGTGATGCCGTGGCATGGCTAAGCAACTATAACGTTCTAACCTTCTCATGTTGATTTTAGTACCAATCAACTATAGTAAACCAATCTAGGGTGACAATAGATTATGGCATTCAAATGACAAGGTAGGGTATAGATCAAATTGGTAGATTAGCTAAGTCCCAATTTAATTTGCAACAATTGTATATGTGAAATAGCATACGATAGGGTAAAACAATTTAGCAATTTTGTAAACATGGGTTTAACATGATCAAAGCACAACTTTCCTTGGAATAGGTTATGGTCTTGCTCTGGAAATTGATCTTGAGTAGACGAATCTTCCTCCGATGCGTCTCACAATTCAACGTCTACGCGTAACGAGAGAGAACAACAAATAAACACCAAAATAGAGAGCAAACAATCTCTAAAAATCAAATAAAATTCACCATTAAATATATCTCAATTTTACAAATTTTTAGAAATTTGAGTCACCTCAATCGAAGCTTGTATGAGGGAGAACGGGCTTTCAAAAGATTCAAAAATCATAAAAACCTGAAAATTGAAAAATACCAAATTAATCAAATTATTTTTATACTGAAAAATGTATTTATTACATCATTATGATGTCAGGGTGACATCAGTATTGGCTCGGGCCAATCCAGAGCCGCTACAAGGCTTCGGCGTATTGACGCTGTCCACCAGGCCACACGGTCTACCCTGAGCGCGGCTGACGGCGCCTCGTGCTCCGCACCGCCACACATCGCACTCCTACTGGTTGCAGCGTCGCCCACATGATGCATCCCGATGGCCGACGCGTGGCGCAATTAGGATCGTTCGTGGTGAATCCAATGGCCGAGCTGATGGCGAGACGCGAAGCGATCTAATCCATTCATGACAGATCAGACGAACAAAAACCACGACGGCGGGAAAAATGCGGAGTGGCAGTGGAACCCTACCGGAGTTGTAGACGAAAACCACAAGCACGACACAAGGACGCGATTTGGCATCGGAAGCATGCGGATCTGCCGTGGTTTTACACGACGAATTTGATGCTCCACTTGATGATGGCGAAGAGGCAACAACCGACGAGATCCAGCGAAAAAAAAACGGTGGTGTGGCCCTCAATCTCCGACAAGCTCTTGAGTTCAATTCGCGATGGCTCGTATGACGAGAAGTAGGGCACTAGAGTCGGCTTGTGAGAGGGAAAATATCACGAAGGTTGGCGGCTTTTATAGCGCCTCGGAAGGCGAGATACGCACGGAGTTTGCGGTGCGGCCGTTGCGACAGCGGAGTCCGAAGACGACACGGTGGCAACGACGCGGCCTCATCTCGACTGTCCACGAGGCATCCATCCTATGGTTGAAATGCATCCAGGGCGCGGCTCAACCGAGACCACCCGATCGCGATCTAACGGTTCAAATTCTAGGGTTTCACGATAAAGGCTGGCGGCGCGGGTTTGGGCAGGATGGGTCGGGCCATCTCACGGAAAACTGGGTTGCACAGATTCGCACAGTATTGGGCTCGGCCCATTACTATTCTTTTTAATTTCCCTGGATTTTCCTTTTAAAATAATTACAAAAAATCATTTAATTAGTTCTAGGAAAATAAAATTTCAGGAAAAATAAAATAAAATTCTCATAAATACTTTGAGACATTTTGAGCTTAAATAAAATATTTTTGTCAAAAGTTTATATTAACTTTACATATATTAAATAAATTTTCCCAAAAGGGCCAATATACATAATTTAAAATAATTCCAAATAAATTCCAGAAAAATCCAATATATTCAAAAAAATCACAAAATGCACAAATAACAATAAAATAATATTAAAGGCAAAATTTGGAATGTTACATCTAATCACCCTTATCTTCATGCCACTGCAGTGCACCCCCACCATCTCGCCATGCTGCCAACCATCATCTCATTGAGTCGCCAACCATCATCTTGTTGTGCCACCTTCGCCTTCACATTGGACGCACAAGGCCAACCATCCCACGTCTCCTGTCGCACGACTGTGCCTTTGGAAATAAGATGTACAAAAAGGTAGGGTGCGGTTCAGAACAGGAAAGAAATTGAGTTCTAATCGGATCTGAATATAAGAGGCTAGATTCTGTTCAGATAAAAAAAGGAAAGATTAGTTTTGAAAAGTCAAAAAAAGTAAAGAAAAATCCGAACATAATTACATTTTTACTCCTCCACCTCTCGCCTGCACGCACCATGCCACATAGTACAACAGTGCTACCTTGGGCAATACTACATACCTAGAGCCGATGCTCAGTGCTGCAAAAAAATTGTCTCAAAAAAGTGTCGCTTCTCTATTTGGGTTCTGCCACGTTGTATTTTCTTCTAATGTTCTAGGCTTGTGTCTCTAGTACGGTCTAGCCTAGTACTAGCATACTATTAACTAGCACTGTGAACAATTTTTTAACTTTGCATTCTCTGATTTGATTACTGCTAATCCTTGCTACCATATTTGAGCCTTTCCATGCTACACATTCTACCATCGTACATGTACTGATCACTTACAAACGCTCTATCCGATTTTCAAAGATCATTTGACACCGACCCTAGTTGCCGGTCACCACCTGTTTGATTGGTAAGAATTTGGTAAAAGTTTGAGTGTGAGAGACTTTGAATCACCAGCTCCTAGTAGTTGATAGTGACATATACTTGTAATTTGTTTCTTATCATTTACTAACAATGGCATGTTCTTCTGATCATATCAAGGAGGATGCAACTCTCAAACCGCGTATGAAGGGAATCGCACAACATTTTTCAAGCATGCTGAATCAGCATTCAGAGTGACTTGAGGGGGTTCAAGATCGCACAAATGGTGAACTTGCTACACTTGCTACACGTGTAGGGTAGCTAGAGAGAGATCTACCACCGGCTGCCCCTGCTACTACCGGTGTACCACGACAACACTGTACCTCTTCTTTTTCTCGCTCATGGGCCAACGAAGTATAAGAAGAAGTTGTTGATGAAGGAAACTAATATGTTACTGATACAGAGTCTGATGGAGGATTCAAGCCCATCAATGATCGTGATCATTGGTAACGTCGTTTCAATCACCAAGGTATGAGAAGAGATCCACCACCACGAGATGTACGTGACCGTGATGACCCTCTTGGTAAAATTAAATTCACTATGCCTCCTTTTGCTGGAAAGTATGATCCTATGCATATCTCACAAGGGAGTTAGCCATAGAACAAAAATTTGCTTGCTATGCTTTTCCTGAAGATAAGAAAGTTAGGGCTGCTACTAGTTAGTTCACTAATTTTGCATCTATTTGGTGGAGTGAGTATTGTCATAATATTCAGAACATACCTAGAACATGGAATACTTTGAAGAGAGCCATGAGACATAGATTTGTACCTTCATATTTTTGTCGTAATTTGCTGAACAAATTGTAACATTTAAGAAATGGTAGTAGTTCTGTAGAGGATTACTATCAAGAATTGCAAACTGTATTATTACGTTGTGGTTTAGAAGAAACTGAAGATGCTAAAATGGCTAGATTTTTGGGTGGTTTAAACTGTGAGATTCAGGATATACTTGATTATAAGGAGTATAATTCTATCTCTCGCTTGTTTCATCTTGCTTATAAAGCTGAAAGAGAAGTACACGAACGACAATCCAAGACGAGAAGAAATTTTGGAGGATCTTTTGCAGGTCGTTCCAATCAAGTGCAATCAAAGGCTCCATACAACACTTTCAGTTGAGCCTCTGCACCATGTTCCTCCAAGAAGAGCCAATGCCCTACTACTTCTACTACTCTTTCACGTGCACGTAAAACAAGCAAAACCACGATATAAGCCCCGTACAAAGTTCAATCTCGGTTGCTTCGACTGGAAGAGCATGAGAAACACAGTGCCATCGCTGCAAGGGCTATGGTCATATCATGAGGGACTGCCCTAGCAAGCGAGCTCTCCTTATAAATAATTGGTGAGTATTCTTCAGCTAGTGATATTGAGGAATAATATACTATGCTTGCAACTGATCTTGCAGGTGATGAACAAGAATCTGAACATGAAGAGGAATAATTCGGTGCTGAAGTGAGAGATAAATATTTCAGCATCATTGTGAAGCATGTGCTTAGTGCACAAATGGTGCGTGCTGAACAAAATCAACGCTACAATCTGTTCCAAATGAAGTTCATCGTCAAGAATCGTTCATGCCATGTGATCAATGACGGAGGGAGTTGCAACAATTTTGCAAGTATAGACATAGTCAAGAAGCATGGTTTGACAACAAATTAGCACCCCGTCCTTACTACATTCAATGTTTAATTCTTGTGATAAGCTGAAGGTAACTCACATTGTGAGAGTACACTTTTCTATTAGTTTATATCATAATTATACTGATTGCGATGTTGTACCTATGCAAGCATGATCTTTTTTGTTAGGTAGACCATGGAAATATGACAGAGATACTTTGCATCATGGTAGAAATAATCAATATACTCTCATATCTAAAGGAAAGAAAATCACTTTTCTGCCCATGTCTCCTGAAGCAATTTTAAAAGATGAGTTAGAGAGAGCTAGTAGAGAAAAGGAGAGTAGCAAAAGTGAAAACCAGACTGTAACTAAAGAACTTGTGCAACATAAGAAGAAAGAGCCTAGTGCTAGTAAAGGTGAAATTAAATTGAAAGATTCTATTTTACTTGCTACAAAACCTGATATTACTGAGATGGAAGCTAGTAATTCTTATTGCTATGCTTTAGTGTGCAAAGAAGCATTATTTTCATTTGAGGATTTCCCTCCTTTGTCTCCTGCTGTTGCTAACGTTTTGCAGGACTTTGTTGACATATTTCCATGTGAAGTACCACTAGGGCTACCCCCAATTCGGGGAATTGAACATCAAATAGATTTGAGCCCAGGATCTTCACTACCGAACCGTGCACCATACAGGACCGACCTTGAGGATACTAAGGAGATTCAGTGTCATGTGCAAGATTTGCTTGACAAAGGGTACGTACACGAAAGCCTTAGTCCATGTGCTGTCACTGTTATTTTAGTTCCGAAGAAAGATGTTTCATGGCGTATGTGTGTTGACTGTAGAGCTATTAATAACATTACCATTAGATATCATCATTCTATTCTTCGGTTAGATGACATACTTGATGAATTAAGTTGATGTGACCATACAGGCCCAGCAATCCATATTTCTACCTCATGCCAAGACAAGGGCCCAACAACTTCTGATCAAGTCCAATTCGTTCACGAGTCCAGTTCGTTCACGAGTCCAGTTCGGCCCGCAGTAGCCGTTCAATTTAAAACAACCATATCTGGGTAATACCAAGTCCAATTGAGGCGTTCTTGGACTCTACAAACAAGTTGTCGCGACCCGAATATGAGAATCCGGACCCTCTGTGCATTCTGTGCCAGTCCAGGATTGCACATTGCAGACATTACAGCGATACCATTAATAGTGCAAACATTTATATAAACTGAATTGTACGACCTTATGGTCACCTTATATAAATCAGCCACGCAGGGCTTACATTATCAGAGTAAGAAAGAAGACAGCGGAAAATAAATAAACTACACAGAAACCCATCAATATGCCATAGGCATCCGACTGGGATTGCTCCCTAGTTGTCCAGCTCCTCGATGAAATCCTCTTCCCATGCCGGCGTCGACTCCTCCACTGAGTTGTATTGATAAGCAAGGGGGGTGAGTACTCAAGGCACTCAACAAGTAATGCACAGGATGCATTGCTATTACTATATGCAAGACTTATTCCAAGGAATTGGCTTACTGGGCTCATTTGCATCAAACAACATTTTTAAATTGACAATTTATTTAGATTAAAATCAGTGAAGCAGTTAATAATAGTACTAAGTTATTTAAACAGTTTTTCTCCGTAAACTTGGCACACGGCCTTAATAATTCATTTTCACACCGGCACACAGCCACCCATTCCACATTTTATTTTTGAAGATCTAACCCTTGACTGTAATCCCCGAGCAATGCCCAATACCGTGGACACGGCTATTCGAATAGATTTGATACTCTGCAGAGGTTGTACACTTTACCCACAAGATACAGCCACTCACCACACAGGTGATTGTTCGCAACAAAGCCTTTCAGGAACTTCTACCTTAACCAATGAACCTCTCCGGTATTGCCTTCACTATCACTCCCTTCACATAGAGCCGAAGTATAGGACAGGCCAACACCGTTGGATGGGCACCAAGCCGTAGCACAGGTACGCTCCCCCACACAGATACACCCCCGTGTACTGTCACCCCAAGGTATCCGAGGAAAGATATCAAGACCCTAGTCAACTAGGTCTGTCCCATATCAGACATGTGGTTGTACGGGTGACTCAGTTCAAAGACTTGCAAGGTGAAGTCCTTAGCTGACCAAGGCAAGACTTTCATCATTCAACAGTGGCACACAACCCAATGTGGCACACAGACTCACATCACTCATTAGCCCATTGCCACACAGGCCCACCTGGCACAAAGCCTCTTGCCACTTGCCCCAGTCTAAATCATTTTCCCACCCAGTTGATTATTGTAAAACACATGCCAACAATAACTCAGCATCGGTACATAACCACACAGGTCTCCGCACCTCAATTTCATCACGTGGCATCACCACACCATTTTCAAATACATTCCATATGTCATTAATCAGCATTGTTGCATTTTCCAGAAAACCTTCGATGATTCGTTGCAAGGCTAAGCATCTATTCACGGTCTAGCCTCCCGTGTTGGCATCATATTAATATCCAACAAATATGAATAATCTTAGGGTGACAATTCTTTACAGGCATACAAATAGTAATTTCAAGGTGGAAATAATAATATGGGTGGATTAGCTACATTACCCAAATCAATTTAAATTCATTTTTAACTAACTTAGCATGCATAATTTCAAAGCAAAATACATTTTAAAAACTGGGATCAAAATGGTCAAAGCATCACTTGCCTTCAAAGAGTTGCTGGTCGTGTTCCGAAGCTTGATCTTGAGCGACGAACTCTTCTTCGAAACCTTCCGGCAAATTTGCGTTTACGCGTAAAAATCATATATGCAATAAATAACCAAAACAGTAGACTAAAGGACCTCTAAAATTCATATAAAATTCACCATTAAAAAGAGCACATTTTTACAAATCTTTAGGAATCACCTCAATCGGAGCTAAAATGCAGAAGTTATAGCCTTTTAAAGTTTGCAAATATTTTAAAAAGAATAAACCGAATTAGTATAATTTTTTTAACTAAAAACTCACTTTATTGCGCCAGCATGACGTCAGCTGACACGTGGCGCATCCTGGTGCAGCCACGTCACCCTGGTTTATGGACCCGGTCGACGACTTAGGCTGGGTTCACTGCGGACTCGGTCCACAGCATAGTGCACCTGGCCCACACCAGATGACGTCACCGCTGACGTCAGCCACAACGGGATTCGTGCACGGACACGTGTCGACATCTCGGTCGTTCCCAATCGATGGTCAGATCTCAACCACGTGGCGCGATGAGAACTGTCAAAGGAAACAACGGCCAGATCTAACGCACGGCACTGCGGCGACTCACCTCCACGTGACACGCGTCACGCATCGAACGGGCTCACGGATCCGACGGCCGACACCCACGCGCACGCTCGGCGACGCCTCGGCTTACGCGATGACACGAGTCACGCATCCAACGGCTGGTTTGAAACCAACGGCGGGATTATGCGCACGCGCTGCACACCTCGCATTCCTCGCCAACACGCGGTAGCACGCGACTCGCTCAATGCTCGGTGCAATCTCCGCTGCACGTTCAAATCTGAATGGCGCAGATCCGTGCGACACGAACCAAGCCAAACATCACTGCACAGATCTGATGCGACGACCCAGATTAATCTAAAACACTAACACTAGTTCTAATCCAAGCTGTTCAACTGAGATCTAACGGTCCAAAGTGCATCTAACACCAGAACCCTAGATCTAATCTAACTGTCCATCTACGATCTAACAGTCACGATTTAAACTAGGCTAAAACAGAGAAGGGGTGACGTGGACTTACCGACGCGGTTGGATGGCGATCGAACGGTCGACGGAGCTCGCGAAGGTCGGCGGCGGCGAGAAAGAAGAGGCTGCCAGAGCTGGGGAAGACGGCGTAGACGACAGCGTTACGGTGGCTCTTCGGCGTGAATAACTGGCGCGATTGATGCGGCTTGGCAAGGGCGATACTTTGATGACCTCGGCGACGGCGGAGAGGAACCGGCGACGGCGGAACGAAGCAAAAACAACGGTGGAGCGGTGCGGCAACTACGGTGAGCTTTTGTAGGCAAACGGCGGCGGTTTGGGAGGCGTGCGCTAGGGCTACAGAAACTTCTCGAAGTGCGCAACGCGGGGGTGGCAGCGGTGCACTAAATAGGGCCTCGACGTGCGCGCAAACACTGGCGAAACAAGAAGAAACGCTCAGCAGCGTTAACTCCGATGATTATGCCCGGTCGAACTGATGTGGCTCCATCACAGCCGTCCAAGCAGCGATGATCCGATGGCGCACGTACGCAGGTGACACGGCACAACGGGAACAACCGAATCTGGAACCAACAGCTCGATCGCGCGGCAGCTAGGGTTTGCGGTGAGGCGGGCTGCGTGGGCCGACGGTGCGTGGGCTGGGCTGCACAGTGTTTCGGCCCAACACTGTTCACCCGATTTTTAAAACCATTTCTGATTTAAAATAAATCAGATATATAAAGAAAGCCAAAATAAATAACAAAAATACCCAGAAAAATTCAAAACAATTCTGGAAAATATTTTGGAACATTCTGAACTTAAATAAAATATTTCCAATAAAACCTTGCATCAACTTTTATATTATTTTAATTAAATTCAAGAAAAGCCATATTTGAATAAATCCAATTTTTTTCCAATAATTCTCCAAAAATTCTCAAAAATCAAAATAACTCCAAAATTTAAATTAGTGCAAATTTTAGGGTGTTACACAAGCCCACGAAGAGAGCTTTCCAACGGAAGTGGTTTCACATTCAAACTCCTTCTGGATCGACGGGACTCATCAAAACTATGTGACGAACAGAATTTGTCGGGTGCTGTGTCACCTCCACTTGAGCCCAAAGGCCTTATATGACCTTAAGGTTGCACGGCCAACCCCTTGGCCACCTCCCTTGCCCTCTTTCTCATATATATTCAGTAGCCATCACTAGAATAGATGGGTTTTGCTTAGATTACAACTAGACACTCTGTCAGTTTTTCACAATACATCGGTTTGTGGATCCTGAACTCGTGTGCCTAATATTATTCCCAATTTCAGATTACATCTTCTACGTTCTTCCTTGTGTTCTTGATTGACATGAAGGGATAAGCCTTTTTGGCGAGATCAACCGTGTTTGTGCGTGGTTGATAACCAAAGGAGCCATGGTGTAGCGATTGCAGGCTTCGAATCAGTTTTGATTAGAAGCCGGATCGTCAACGTTTAGTTCTGCACCAATCGATTTAGTACTACCTGTCGGAAGATCGGGCTACCATTCGCATCAAGTGGTATCAGAGACTCGGTTGCCTGATAGGTAATTCTTGTGTCCCTATTTTTGTTTTGCTATCATCCTAGAGTCCAGAAAAATTGCCCCACAAAAAGTTCATCATCGGTTCCACTGTCCTACAACCCCTTGTGCCTTTGCAATTTTCATTTCAGTTTCGCTTTGTTGAATTTGTGTACATCATCATTGTCTTGTTGCTGGTTTGAGGTCGTTATCCTAGTTTCTAGTTGTCCTTTTCTGTTGCTCTAGTTCTTGTTTGTACCGTTAGTCATCCCACCACCGCCAACCCTAGAACCGAATTGAGTCCTACTCGGTTTGTCTTTGATGCCACTTTGCATTATATAGGTCTAGATAGGTCGCGAGACACCTTGTGTCATTTGCCCTGCACTGCTGGCCACCCTTTTTCACCAGTGATCCTATTGCTATTTTAGCCCTAACTGAAAGGAAGAAGTGAAGTCGTAGGCAATTCTAGATTGCGCAATGTTCAGTAAAACAGGTATAACTTTTGCATACGAACTCCGATTGGGGCGTACTTTTTTGTTTCGAAGAGGACAACGATGCGCATTTGAAAAATCCACCGTTAAAAAGACCTGTGCAATTTTTGACCTTGAAAATCGTCCTCTAAGACCAAGTTCTGGACTCTGGAAGTTTCCTGTGCTATTTTTTCCAATTTATCGGTCATCTGTTTAACTTTTTCTCTTATTCCAAAACGTGAGATTTTTGTTTTGCCTTTCAGTTAAAAGAAAGGAAAACAAAAAGGCAAGTGCAAACAAAAGAGCTGCAATAAAAAAAATCAGAGAGAAGAAACGAAGCAAAAAAAGAGGGAAAGAGAAGCAGATAATCAGAATTGCTTGCATCCTTTGAGTCCTATGTGCTTTGATATATCGCTTGCTAGGTTGAACTAGTTCTAGGAACATATTTCGCCTAGCAACTGTGACAAGTACGTTCGACATTTATTCAGCTTGCTAATCTGATTTCAAAATTGCTTATTTCTTGCTACTAAATATTGCTTTCCGAGCTCCACATACTTCTTATCAGTTCAGGTTCTCCTTGCAATCGCTTCGCTCACGCCTTCACAGTATTACGAATAAGCCATCGGTTGTGCCACCCGCTGCTTTGGTAAGAACTTGCAAGAGCTCGGTAAGATACGTGAGAGTTTGTGATCCCACTGTCTAGAACCTAGTAGTTGATAGGGCTATTACTTTGTGCTATCTTCTATTTTCTACTAGCAACAACATGGGTACTAGAGGACCAAGACGGTAACCAGTGTGTTTTTCATAATGAAATCTGAGAGATGCTTCGAGAGATGAATGAGACTATGAACAAACAAATTCAAAACATGGAGAATGCACTAGACAGAAAAGAGCATAAGTACCAACCCAACTTTAATTCATCTCCTTCTGCTGGTAAAGGTAAGAATTTTATAGTTCTTCATTCTTATAGTGGATTTTGTGTTGATGCTTATATTGATTGGGAAATAGAGGTAGATAAAATTCTTTCACAATATAACCTTTGTAATAAACGAAAAATTAAAGTTTCTGCTAGTGCTTTAACTAGCTATGCATCAATTTGGTGGAATGATTTTTGTGCTTATAAGAAAGTACCAGTAATATGGAAAAATATGAAACGACTTATGAGAGATGAATTTGTTCCTGCTTATCATTCTAAAAAGTTACTTTATGAATTGCAATGTTTACAACAATGTGATAAAACTGTCAAGGAATATTACGAAGAATTAGAAACTTTGTTGTTGTGTTGTGGATTAGATGAATCTGAAAAAGCTAAGGAAATAAGATTCTTAAATGGACTTGACAAGAAAATTCAGAGTATTCTTGTTGATAGGGAAGACAATTCTCTCTCTAGTTTATTTAATATTGCTTGTGAGGTTGAAACTCAAATTGAACATGAAAAACATCTTGCTGAAATTAATGTCTATAATTGCAAAAGTGAGCAATTTTCTTTGGAAGAATAGCATCTGTCGAGTTTCCACTTGCTACTAACATTTCACAGGACATTGAGAACAAGAACGAGAAGAAAAACACGCCAGAGAAGGAGGAACAAGAGATACTTGCTATCCCATGCATGCCTCAAGAATGTACATATCATGATATGCCTAAATCGGCTGAGATAGAAAACAAAGGTAACGACATAGGTGCTATTTTCACATGAGGAGAGAATTCTATTAATGTGCTAAATTTGGCCACTACTGGTGCTATGCTAGAATAGAAGTTAGTGGACACTCAAACTGAATCATCTTTGTCACAATATGATTGTCTTGCTATCTCTGGTGATAAAGAAGAGTTGTGTGATAATGTTTCATTTATATCCATACCACAACTAGTGAATAAACATGTCATTTTTATTTCTGATCAAAACACGTGTGCTGAAAATAAACATGTTATTCACCTTGCTAATGAAAAGGATGAGACTAAACTGTTGTCTTCCTTGAATACTTTGGGTTACATTGAATTTGATGTCATATGTGATCTCAATTGTTTAGAGGAGAGATTTTCTATGCATGCTAATTTGTCGTGGCCATCCAATGTTAGTTTTCATGCTATTGGCAAACATAATGAGAAAGGAAAGTATATGGTGCATTGAGTTTATATTTGTACCATTTTGAAATCTTCTTTTAATGTGGCACACTATCAACAACCAAAAAATATGTTGGTTTCTTTGTCGCCTCTTGTTACTAACCTTTTGCAGGCCAATGAGCATGAGTTGAGGACGACCCAAAATCAAGAAGTGGAGGATGATGTGACCATGCTGGCCCAGCAAGCCATATTTCTACCTCATGCCAAGACAAGGGCCCAACAAATTATGATGCTCCAAGACCAGTCCGAGATCAAGTCCAATTCGTTGACGAGTCTAGTTCAGCCCTCACGAGCAATCCAACATAAAACAACCATATCTGGGTCATACAAAGTCTGATTGAGGAGTTCTTTGACTCTACAGACAAGCCCACAACAAGATCTTTCCAACGGAAGTGGTTTCACATTCAACCTCCTTTTGGATCAACGGGAATCATTAAAACTATATGACAAACATAATCTACCGAGTGCTGCATCACCTCCAGTTAGGCCCAAAGGCCTTGTACGACCTAGGGTTGCACGGCCAACCCCTTGGCCGCCTCCCATACCCTCTTTCTCATATATATTCAGTAGCCATTGCTAGAATAGATGGGTTTAGCTTAGATTACAACTAGACACTTTGTCAGTTTTTCGCCGTACATCGGTTTGTGGAACCCCAACTCGTGTGCTTAATATTATTCGCAATTTTAAATTGCATTTCTACATTCTTGCTTGTGTTCTCGATTCGCATGCAGGGACAAACCTTCTTGGCGAGGTCAACCGTGTTTGTGCGTGGTTGATAACCAAAGGAGCTGTGGTGTAGTGATTGCAGGGTTCGAATCAATTCTGATTGGAAGCCAGATCGTCAACGTCGAGTTCTCGACCAATCGATTTAGTACTATCTGTCGAAAGATTGGGCCACCGTTCGCATCATAAGTGGCTCTGTTGTGTTCTCTATAATTGATTTGCGTAGTGGGTATCACGAAATTGGTATGAAATTAGGAGATGAATGGAATACATCTTTCAAAACTAAGTTCAGTTTATATGAGTGGTTAGTGGTGCCTTTTGGTTTAACTAATACACTATTACTTTCATTAGATTAATGAATGAGGTTTTGCGTGTTTGCATAGGCAAATTTGTAGTGGTATATTTTTATGACATATTGATCTATAGCAAATCATTGGAGGAACGTGTTGATCATTTGCATGCTATTTTTAATGCTCTACGAGATGCACATTTGTTTGGTAACCTTGAGAAATGCACCTTTTGTATCGATCGAGTATCGTTTCTTGGATATATTGTTACTCCACAGGGAATTAAAGCTGATCAAGCCAAGATCGAAACTATAAAGAGTTGGCCGACTCCTAACACGGTCGCACAAGTGCAAAGATTTCTTGGACTTGCTGGATTCTATCGACTCTTTGTCAAAGATTTCAGTACCATTGCTGCACCCATGAATGAGCTTACAAAGAAAGTTGTTTCATTTAGTTGGGGCCCTACACAAGAACAATCATTCAACATTTTGAAAGAGAACCTTACAAATGCACCATTGCTCCAACTTCCTAATTTCGGTAAGACTTTTGAACTTGAGTGTGATGCTAGTGGAATTAGAATTGGTGGTGTGTTGTTACAAGAAGGTAAACCTGTTGCTTATTTCTGTGAGAAATTGAATGGTACTAGTTTGAACTACTCTACATATAATAAGGAATTATATGCTCTAGTTCGACATTGAAACATGGCAAAATTATTATGCCTAAATAATTTGTTATACCTTTTGGTCATGAATCTCTGAAACATACAGAAGTCAAAATAAACTGAAGTGTAGACAGGCGAAATGGGTTGCATTTTTTGAATCTTTTCCTTATGTTATCAAACACAAGAAAGGGAAGGAAAATGTTATAGCTGATGCATTGTCTAGGCGTTATACTATGCAATCTCAATGTGACTTCAAAACCTTTGGACTAGAGGCTATTAAAGACCAATATGTGCATGATGCTGTACTTAAATATATTGCTGAATTTTAAAGAGGGAAAGAGTAGGAATAAATTTGTCTTTCGTCCTAACAAGCTATGCATTCCAGCTCCGTTCGTCTTTTGTTATTTCAGGAGGCGTATGGAGGATGTCTTATGAGACATTTCGGTTTCAAGAAGATGAAGGACGTACTGGCCAAGCATTTCTATTGGCCAAAGATGAGGTGTGACGTTGAGCGCTATGTTGCACGCTGCACCACTTGTCAAAAAGCTAAGTCGCGACTTAACCCACATGGTTTGTATATGTCTCTTCTTGTTCCTAATGTACCATGGGACGATATTTCTATGGTCTTTATTTTAGGATTGCCTAGAACAAAGAAGAGGGGTGATAGTATTTTTGTTGTCGTAGATAGATTTTCTAAGATGACACATTTTATACCTTGTCATAAGAGTGATAATGCTACAAACGTTGCTGATTTATTTTTGAAAGACCATGTGGAGGTCTAACTATGTTTGTGAATAGTATTTGACTAAAATTGAGCTTGGTATGCTCTAGTTTGAGTTTGACTTGAATTGGATTTTCAAAGTAAAGCAATTTGAGTTGTGTTTGTCACAAGCGGCTCTACCAGCCTCGAGTATCGCCCTGCCAACTTGTGGCCGAATGATTCGAGTAGATTGGTAGTAGTTAAGTATTGAGTAGAAATGTTGCTAGGTCAAGCAATTTGCAGTTAGCTCAACTCGAGTACTTAGTTTAACCAATTGTTACTCGATATCGTTTTATCGACTTGGTGCCGTGATCGATAGAGTTGGACATGTGGTCGATAGACTTGGTATCGAGTTGGACATGTGATCGATAGACTTGATGCAGTCGATACGGTGATCGAGTTACTACTCGAGAGAGGATCCTACTCGATGGTGGCAACTCGATGAAGTCGATTTGGTGGTCAATAGTGCTGACTTAATGAGCGATGTGAGTTTTGATTCTTGCATTTTGATGATTATTGCATATCCTTGTTGAACATTGCTGTGTGATGGGTTTTGCTTGCTTTTGAAGGTTGCATGATGACGGTGCTAGATCATGGTGAGGCGGAGGATGATCGAGACTAGGCGAGGAGTGCTAGAAGTCCAAACGGTCGAGGATCGCCGGAAGATGATCAGAGACGGAGTCGTGGCAAGCCAAGAAGATAAGGACAGACGAGATGCTAGCTAGACACTACTTGGATCAAGGAGGGCCATTAGATCGCGGTCTAGGTAGTATGCTTTGAAAAGCATGCAAGAAAACCTGGTATGCTTGTTGGGTTTCGAGATAGCCCTTGGATGGCTGTGTGTGTGAGTCATTCCTAGCCCTTGATCTGATCCTTAGGGTAGAAGGACTCATCTAAGGGTGGTGGATGACCCAAAAGTAGTATACATTGAGGGGGAGGGGTAGCCTTCCTCCCCTTCAAGGTTTAGTGGTTTTTGTGCTCCTTTGAGCTTTGCCCATTTGTTTGTGAGGCTTTGTAAACCTACCTTCCAGAAATGAAAATCTAATTTCCTTTCAACTCTGAATTTACTTTCCGCGTTTACATTACGTCTTTAAATTCCCCAATTTTCATTCTTGCAAATTAATTTCCGCACATTTGGATTTGCCTCCCCTCCTTCTAAATGCTTTTGGATCTTTTTTTGAGTATGTATGATTGATGGATGAGTCTTCTTCAGACCATATCCCAATCATCTAGGCAAGTCTTGTGTTCTTCCCTACAAGAAACCATTTTTTGCTCTTGAGATGATCAATCTTGGAAGATTGGGCTTTTGGGTTTTCTTGTCTTGTGTTCTAGCTTGTTATGACATGTGGGAAGCCATATAGGATCATCTTGATCATCAAGAACCCACGAGCGAGGTGAGACCCATGTTTTTGTTCTTGAACCCGTTCTTGTGCAACCTTTCGTAAATTTGAAAATGGTCAAAAGTTTGACATCGATTCTTACACTCGAAGGTTGGAATAGGTTCCTGACATCCATAGGAAGGTGTCCACAAAGTTTCATTAAGTTTGGATTAGGGGATCAAAAGATTCCTCAATTTTTCTTTTTGAACTCGTGCTAAAATCACTGTTCATATGCTTGTTTTTCCTGTAGCTGCAGTACTCCGTTAGTACCTCCCCTACATGGTCGGTAGTGCCAGCCTCAGGCTGAAATTTTTGGAAACTAATTCTTCTACTTCCAATTGATACCTAAGGATTTTGGCTTGGTTTCTTTGGGTGAAAAATTGCACTTGTGATCAATTTTGGGGGATAAAATTTAAATTGGGTTCATTCACCCCCCTCTGATCGCCATCTCGATTCTTCAATCTTTCAAAGAAATACAATTGTTTCTGATCATGATACAAAGTTTTTGAGTCACTTTTGGTGGTTACTATAGGCTAAATTGGAGACAAAGTTGCTGTTTTGTACTACATGTCATCTCCTAGCTGAGAGACAAATTGAAGTTGTCAACCACATATTATCTAGTATGTTGAGGGATATTTTGAATAAAAATTTAAATATGTGGGAAGGTTGCTTGCCTCATGTGGAGTTTGCTTACAACTGTCCGCTGCATTCAACCTTAATGATGTGCCCTTTTTGGGTAGTATATAGATTATCCCTCATTCTTCTATTGATTTATTACCTCTACCATCTTCGAAAAAGGTAAATACTGATGCTAAATAACATGCTGAATTGATACTTAAGATGCATGAAACCACTAAGGAGAATATAGAGCGTATGCATGCTAAATAAAAACTTGATGGTAGTGAGGGAAGAAAAGAAATTAAATTTGAACCTAGAGATCTTATTTGGTTACACTTGAGAAAAGAAAGTTTCCCTGACTTGAGAAAATCAAAATTGATACCTAGAGCCGATGGTCCATTTAAAGTGCTAAATAAGATTAATGATAATGCGTATAAGGTTGATCTGCCTGCAGATTTTGGGGTTAGTCTCACATTTAACATTGCAGATTTGAAGTCGTACTTGGGAGAAGAAGATAAGCTTGAGTCGAGGACGACTTCGATTCAAAAAAGGGAGGATGATGAGGACATCCCTTCCATTGATACAACCAACACACCTATTGCTTCTCATCAAGATATATAAGGACCAATCACTAGAGCACATGCTCATCAACTTAATTATTAGGTAACTTCATTTCCCAAAGTGCACTCATATTCTATGAACTCTACAATATTGTTTGATGCACGTGTCCTAATTAGGAATCAATGTCCTCGCATGGCGTAAGGATTGAGAGCAGCAATGGAGATGACAGCTACTACACTCAATTGAACCCACCATGATGCCACAATGAAGGATGGTCGAACTCCCATGACTCTTTGCTTCGGTGACTACTACCAACAACTAGATTTAATTTTAGTTAAAAGCTATGGTGCTGGGCCACCTTATTTGGACCTTGGCCCATGTATCTAGTCAGAGTCCAAGGAGGAATGAGTCCTTTTTGGCTGCAACAAGAGTCCTTTTCTGTTTTCCATATTCTGGCCACACCCCCCTTTGTCTCCTCTTCCTTTATAAGCTGGCCGCAGCCCAGGGAGAGGTGAGTTTTGTTTAGTTGTAGTTTTCTTTGGTAAAACTATTTGGTATTCTGTTTTCGGCTAGATCAATAGCAATACTATGCTTCTGAACCCAACATCAATACTTCAATTCTATTTGCAATTTTAGCTTGCACTTTATTTTTTTTCTTGCTTGTTCTTCGATTGCTTGCAGGAATTGATCTGCGTGATCAGGTCGATCGTGCTTCTAGCTAGGTTGATAACAATCCCGGAGTTGGTTTAGCAGTTGCTTGGCATATCAGTCTTGTACGGTTGGTAGCCGGATCGAGAGAGTCGTCTCCACAAATCGAGGTTATCCTTCTCATCAAAAGATCGGGACCAACAACCCGCATCACTTAGCGTCTTGGGAGGTTGTATGCAGACCTAAAAGCAAAGGAGGATTGGGCATCCCAAACCTACATAGTCAAAATAGGGCACTCCTCTTTAAGCACCTTCACAATTTCAACCACCAAAGAAGCATCCCATGGGTTCACTTTCTAGGAATACTTACTACCTCCACAGGGTCCCGATTGGCTCCAATACTTCAACTTGCCACATTCCCAGCATGCCCACACAGAGCTAGAAGATCTCATGAACTTCAGGAAGAACTTTCCCTACGATAGTTCACTGAAAGATCAATGGTCATACATCTAGGGACAATCCTGCTTTTCACTTAAAAGATACTACAATCATCAGTTCCATATGCCAGACTCCCCTGTGCCGCTAAAATCGGTATGGAAAAATATATACGGCCCCAAACTTAGAGTTTTTGGCTAGCTCATGTTGCACCAGCTACTTAACACAAAAACAATTCTGATATGATGAAACTAGATTAGCAACAATGACAATTCATACGTGTTATGACAAACAACATAGGCAGAAACAATCGTACACCTCTGCACTTGCACTTTTAGTCAAAGTTGTTGTTATCAGATAGGCATACAATGGAACATGACAATTAACATGGTGGAGATGATTCAGCTACTCACCAGAATTTTGGCAACCTCTTCAAGGAAATCTTCTTCATTGACGCTTGGCACATCTAGAAATAAAGAAACAAAATGATCTTTGATCAAGCTCAGCCATCTGTCCTGGCATGGAAACAGAACTTCATAGCTGATATCTTATTACACTTGCATAGATTCGAAAACTTGCACAAAACTGCTATCATTCACTAGATAAACTCCTTGTAAACACCACTTATGGGAGGTCATGAACCTTCCATTTTATATATTATATGTACTATACCATAGTAGGAGCCTTTCCTACTATTTTTTGTGTCAAAAAAAGAATTAAGTCCAAGATGGATGAAGGTAAAACTAAAAAAATTTCCTTGGATGGTCAAGGTACTTTATGGTTCAAAGGGTGAATTTGCATACCTAATCAAAAGGAGCTAAAGAGGTTGATTCTTAAGGAAGCTCATGATTCAAAGTAATCAATTCACCCAGAAAGTGCTAAGATGTTTCAGGAACTCAAAGAAGGTTTTGGTGGACTAGTATGAATCATGAAGTTTCCAAACACGTTTGTTTGTGATAACTCAAAGTGGTTATGATTTCATATGGGTTATTGTGGATCAGTTGACAAAAGTTGCTCATTTTATACTAGTTAAGACCACATACACTAGCGATCGCTTGGTAGATTTATATATGTCAAGAATTGTTTGTTTGCATGGAGTTCCAAAGATCATGTTAGATAGAGGTACCCAGTTTACCACGAGATTCTAGAATAAGTTGCATGAAGCAATGGAAGTTCATTTGTATTTCAGTACTATATACCATCCACAGAGAGATGGTCAGATTGAAAGAGTTAATCAGATTTTAGAGATTATGTTGAGAGCTTGTGCTCTAGCTTATGCTACTTCAGGGGATAAATATTTGTCGTATGCTGAATTTAGTTATAACAACAGTTATTAGTCGAGTCTGCAAATGTCACCATTTTATGCTTTGTATGGTCATTCCTGTCATACATAGTTGAATTCAAATGATTTATAAGAACGTCTTGTTTACCTGATATTCTTACAGAAATCGAAGAGCAAATTACTATGATCAGATAAAGGTTAAAAGTAGCTCAGTTAAGGCAAAAGAGCTATGTTGATAATTGCCGAAGGGAGCTGTGCTTCGAGCGTGAAGATTTTGTGTATCTCAGAGGAGTCAAAAGGTTTCATGCTAAAGGAAAACTTGCACCAAGATATGTTGGTGCATTTAAAATCTTAAGTCATAGAGGAGAAGTTACTTATCAGTTGGAGTTGCTTCAGTCATTGGTGTGAGACCATGTGGAGGTCAACCCAAAGATTTGTGATGAGTATTTGACATTTGTTAGGCCTGTGTTGATTTGTGTGAGTTTGTTTTGGTTTGAAAAATTAAATTTGCAATTTTTGGTTGCTGTCGACCTTCCCAGTGAGCTTGAGCGATGCATGTAATTGGGAATTCATGTTGTTGTTAATTAAATATTGCATATAATGTTGTGCAATGCTATGTGATGTTTTGCTTGTCTATGATGGTTGCAGGACTTCAGAACTAGTTCATAGTAAGGTGGAGGAGACCAGGACTAGGCTAGGATAGCTGAGATCCAAACGGTCAAGGTGACGCTGGAAGATGACTAAGGCTAGGGAGTTACTGTAAGCTAGGATGACAAGTTGATGGATGAGATACTAACTTAAGCCCACTACTACAGAATGGTACATCACTATCGCTTCATCTGGGTCAATTCTTAAGTTTTTAGGAAAAAACGATTGTGATAAATGACTTAGGAGGGGTGTTAATAATAATCACAATCGGTTCTAACATAAGAACTGATAGTGATGAGCGTGCACATCACTATCGCTTCTCACTTAAGAAGCGATAGTGATGTGCACGCTCATCACTATCGGTTATCACATAAGAAGCGATAGTGACGTGCACATGCACATCACTATCACTTCTCACATAAGAACCGATAGTGATGTGGATGATCACATCACTATCCCTTCTTAAGTGAGAACTGATAGTGATGACGTGCACATCACTATTGCTTCTTAAGTGAGAACCGATTGTGATATGCCTCGCTAGGTTATTTATACCCCTCGGGCTAAACTCTCCTCTGTTGTTGTTCCAGAGAAGATTTCTCCACCACCATAAAAAACAACACATATTCTGGTTCGAAGCAATACTTCCCTGAGAAAATTCGGAATCCTCAAGGCTGGGTGTTAAGAGGGTAAATTTGAAGTCCTAGCTTGAGGAGATGTCCCTCCTTTTTTCCCTCATTTGTGGTTTTGTTCAAAATGTGAGCATTTCTTCAAACCCCTTTAATTTTGCACTAGTTAATTTCGATATGTCGCAAAGAAAGTTTAGGTTGCACTGGAATTGTGTGTATCCTATCAAATTTCATACCCTTTATTTGACAAGCACACATCCATTAATTATCTTTATAGTGCTCTCGTCTTAATATGGAATTATTGTTGCTATCATATGATGAGTGTTAGAGTTTAGGCTGCGTAACCTACGTCTCCCGTTCGAGGGTGCTTGTTTATAAATATGCTGAAAGAGTAAGCCAAAGCTTTGTTGATCAAGCCTTTGGATGAGCTGAAACTGAACTCTGTGAAACAGTGTCATTGTCAGTTTTTAAGAAAAACCGATAGAGATGGATTGGTATCTGTGTCAGTTTATATAAAAAAAGCCGATAGAGATGATATGGTATCAGTGTTGGTTTTTTCAATAAAACGATACAGATGGATCGGTATTAGTTTCGGTTTGTATAATGAACCAATAGAAATGATATAGTATCAGTGTCGATTTTTATAAAAAAATCGATAGAGATGATATAGTATCAGTGTCAGTTTTTATAAATAAAACCGATACATATAGATTGGAATCAGTGTCGATCTGTATAATGAGCTGATAGAGATGATATAGTATCACTTTAGGTTTTTATAAAAAAAACTGATAGAGATGATATAGTATCAGTGTCGGTTTATTTGTGAAAACCGAAAGTAATATTCATAGTAGCAGTATCGGTGTAATGGAAACCGATAGTAATATTCATAGTATTAGTGTCAGTTTAATAGAAACCGATAGTAATTATTCATGTCTTTAGTGTCAGTTTCCTTTTAAAACCGACAAGAATGCACGTATTTCTATCTGTTCACAGTGAAATCGAGGGAGATGCAGTGAAATCCTCAGTCGGTTCCTAGCAAAATTGACCGAGATGCCACTCCTCACCGCATCAAAAGAACCTCCGCTCCCCCAAACCCTCGCCCACTGCACCTACCTCCCCATTCTTCCCCAATCCCTCGCACGCTCGGATCCTGAAGTAGGTGCTACGGCCACGGTAGCATCATGCGGTGCGACGACGACAGCATGTCTCCCGCTAGAAGTAGCATTGACGCCAACACCTTGAGTTCTTCGATGAGCTGCCTGGCACCATTGGGCAGCAGTGGGAGTCTGCAGGAGGTGACTTAGGCTGGGAACAAGTGGTACAAGAAGGGCCAGTACGGCGAGGCGCCATGGCACTATGATCGGGCAGTGGCGCTGTGCTCGTACAGCGCCGCTTGCCATGGCAACCGCATCATCATGCTCATCGAACTCGGCAGCCTAGCCAAAGCACTCTATGAGTGCAAGGAGGCCGTTCAGCTCGACCCGGCGAGTGGCCGCGCGCACTACCGCCTCACCGTGCTATGCCTCTAGTCAGATTCTTTCGCTTGAGCATGCATATGTGCTGCATTGAGCTTCACTGCACTGGAATCCCATATAGATTCACAGATCTAGCCTTCTTGTTGATGTTGCCTCCTGTGTGCTACACTTTCTTACAGATTTTGCCTAACGTATTCGGTTGGTTAATCCTATCGGGAACAATTGTGCTACTCCTTACCTATCCTTTCTCTTTCGTTCTTGTTTGTCTAATTTGAGATCAGTACAGTTGTCGTTTGCCATGCTGATCGTTAGCAGATGCTCTTTTAGTTGTTTTGGAAGCCAAAGTATTGGTTTTGCAGTTAACTTGTGTGTTGCAAGGATGGGAAAACTTTTATCTTTGGTTGGTTTGTAGTGAATTACTGTGGTCTTAATACGATTCACGTTGCATAATATAGTTGAAAGGGATTGCTTGCTCATATTTTGCAGATTTGTTGTGAATTGTGGTCCTAATTTATCCAATGCTAACATACGTATAATCAATTTATGGTAGTTGTTTGGAATTGTTACTGAAATGGCACAATGATGACTACATTGCAGGATTGGGATGGTTGAGAAGACAATGAAGCACTTCACGCTGGCTGACCCTACTAGGTTGCAGAAGCTGGACGAGGTGGAGAGCCATCTAGGGAGATGCCTGGATGCAAGGAAAATCAGAAATTGGAAGAGTGCTCTAAGGGAAGAAGATGTGGCAATTGCCAACATAGCGGATTCCTCTTTGTTGATAACCTCTCCTTATTGTTTGTGATTTTCATCCTTAAAAATGTATTGTTCTTGAAGAGGAACGCGGTATACTACACTAGAACAAAAAAATCTACCGCATAACCAGAAAGCTACTCGCAAGAAGGGGATCAAAGATTAGATTACCACTAGACGCGCAGTTGCAGAATCCTTCGCGCGTCGATGTAGTGGATCGTCCTCGCTGCAGTCGTTGCGTCGATGGAATGGATCGTCCTCCCACGCCGCAGTCGCAGTAGCGTCACCGCAGTAGTCCACACGTCCAGGGATGGAACGCCGTGCGTCGGTGTGCAAGCACCTGGTCACTCGGCAGGGGTAGTGAGAGGAGGAGGCTAGGGTTTCGGGTGAATCACTTCTAAACCGTGGGAAAGCACACCCTGCGCCCACCCTCCTCCCCTCCTTATATAGCCATGAGATGAAACCCTAAACCAGGGCCCATCAGCGTGCTAAGGCCACGAGGTACATTAATTACGGATCCAATCCAAATTAATGCGTCCCAGCCCATTAAGTGTGTGACCCTGCAGGTTCACGTACGTTTGGACATGGATTCGAAAAACTCCTTTTCAATCCAATAGTTGGTAGCGGCTCCTTGCAATGTATGCCAACTCCCAAACATACTATGATCAAATCGGACAGAACCTATCAAAAGTACTTATGTAATAATCCCTTTGCCAAGTATATGAAGATTGAACTCAAGGCGAGAAGCATGTCATCCTTTGATGATTCAATCCATCTCTCGTATCTGTGATATATTAATAAGTTGTGATTGACTCCTCAACACGGCATGGCCATGCACTTCCTTAATCATATCACACGAGTGGCCTTATCATATATCTCCATTTCATTGGAGTGGCAAATTCCATCTTGACTACTCACTTCCCTTTGCACGTTTTATAGTAAACATGAAAGCTACCTTTATAACTATCCGGTTAGGAAGTAGTGTTTGATAGCCCCAAGGAAAACTATTACATATGTAGGGAATATGACAATCTCAGGTCTAAGGATCATACATCTACTATGTATGAGATACACTGATGACACATAAGAATGAAACATTCCCGCAGTGTCCCATTGTGGGTCTATCTAACTCATGTTCTTCAACATGCGTCCACAATGTATAGATGATATCTCCATATCCCATGATCTATGAAGCATGATCATCGATCACTACATGTGCTGATCTATTCATCGTTGTCCTATACGATGATATCCGATCAGAGATATTTATCGAATTACATCAATAAGTAAAGAGCTTCATAAGCAAGTCACATACTTGTTAATCAATACAATGATATACATTCATTGGACCAATAATCATATTATTATTCATAAACATAGTCATGTTACAATCATCTAAATGATTGCCTCAAGGGCATAACACTAACAGTTCTTTGGTGATCAGTGTTAGAATTATGTCGATCACAATGGAATCATATTTTGCCTGGAGCTTCTTGCCTTGAGGTCTGAAGCACTTCAACGGCTTAACAAACCAAAATAGGCTGAATCAACTATTTTAAGCTTGTTGAAATCGGAAAATGCATCACTATCTTTAATCTCAACCAAACTGTCATGCATGGTAGCAGATTCATATGTAGATGTTGTCCAAGCTCAGGTCAAAATGGCATTTGGAAGGTGCAATTGTCACACCTTGAGAATAATGACCATTTTTCTTTTTTTTTTGGGTTCTAGCAACATAAGTATGTGAGTTGTTTTCTGCAAGTTTGATGCAGTTGTTGCCATGGCTGAGAAGGCTAGACTTATTGATTCTAGAAACGTAGAGGTTGGAATAATTGTAGATAACGTCAGGCTAGTTGCACAAGCTCGAGCAACTATATCATCTGTGAACAAAAAAGCTTTGTAGGTTTACTTTTGATCATAACTTGGCCTTGATTAGTTGAGTAACTTGCTTTCTAGTTATGCGGAATTTACAGGGAAAGTTTTGTCTTGTTTGTTAAACTGCTGATCTCGGAGGACGATAGATTTAGAGATCCTGAAAGCTCCTGTAGTCCATATGTAAACAATATTATATATGTGAATGCGATTGCATGTATACTTATGGTTAAGCATGTTTGTTTTCTATATTGTGAACGAATGTGATATTTGTGTATTGATAAAGTATTTGTGTTCTGTGAATATGATATGTGCATACTCTCTGTAATATGTGCTGTTTTAGGAGGGTGAATTGGAAAACAACACACCTCCTCATCTCTATCGGTTCTTTCTAAGAAGCGATAGAGATGATTGGGTCATCTCTATCGGTTCTTTCTAATAACCGATAGAGATGACACTCTCATCTCTATCGGTTCTTATACAGATGACGCCCTCATCTCTATCAGTTCTTAGAATGAAGCGATAGAGATGAGGGTGTCATCTCTATCTCTTCTTATAAAGAACAAATAGCGCTTCTTTCTAAGAAAATAGAGATGAGGGGTTCATCACTATCGGTTCCTACAAAAAACCTATAGAGATGAGTCCCTTATCACAATCAGGCGAGAACCGACTGTGATAGCATCACCTCATCACTGTCTAATGACTTTTTGTCACCACCAGAACCTACTATGATAACGAAAAAGAACATATTGTGATGTATATTCTTGTAGTAGTGGCCATACTCAAGCAAAGAAGGATCGTTGGATTGTAACATCCTGATTTTTGTCTTTATTTGAATTTAATATGCATTTTATGAATTTATTGGATTTTATTTGAATTTAGTAAATATTAAGTAATATGGCCTTTTGTGAAAACTATTTAAATATTAAGAAAGTTTAAATAAAGTTTTGCCAAAAATATTTTATTTGGATTCCTGTAGTCCCAAAATATTTTCCAAAATTTTTCTAATATTTTTGCTATTTTATTTGGCTTTGTTTTTTTTGGATTTATTTTAAATCAAAAAGGTATTTTAAATCCTACGAATAGTGTTGGGCTGGCCTGGTACTGTGCGGACATGACCTGTTCCCTGTTCAACCCAGGTTCTAAAAGCAGTCGTTAGATGGAGATCTGATGGCCATTTTCAAGCCGGAAACCCTAGTGCTTCTTCGCCGTTGGATCAGGATCGAACGATCAAGATTTAATCGTATTGGTTCGGGACCTATCTGTTCGTGGCCATTGGATGAAGATCGTAGGGCTGAGATTAGTCATGACCGATAAGGACTAAGTATCACGGCTATTGGTTCCGTGAGTGTATAGGATTGCGCCATGTCCGAGCGCATCAAGCTGTTGATCATGCCACATGTACGGATGCGGTGTTTGTCTCGACGAGGCTACCGCTGTCTCCTCTGCTTCGTTAGTTCAGCTTTTCGGCCTGTGCACGGTGCCCAAGGGCTTTAAAAGCCTCATAAGCATCCCTTCGAGCATCACCGATCTGCGTCGCTCCTTTTGACCCGAAAGTTGGAGCCCGAGACCTCATCGTCCTGCCAAGAGAGCTTGCCAAAGTAAGAAGTGCTAAGGCTTGTTAGCTTTTGCAAGATTTCTCTGTCGTTGAGCATTGTTCCGCAACATTGGTTCCAGATCCGAACTCCTCGCATTGCGCCGCAACAAATCTACACCTCCTAGTCGCCGAAGTGTCGCCGTTGGGCCGCATCGAGGTCATCATTCTCGCCTTCGGTAAGAAACTGCCACCACCGTGCCATTGTTGCTCGCGTTAGATCTAAGTGTATGGCTATGATTGCACCGCGTGGACATCGCTGAGGTTCACCGCGTGTCTCTATCATCGGGTTTAGTTTTGACAATTCGATCAAGGATGAGTGGATCAGGCCGCACCATGTCCGTGCCCATTCATTTGCCGACGCGTGTCGCACGAGAGTCGATGCATTGTGTATTGAGTCCATAGTGAACTAACCCGGATCCGTGTACTGGGTCCATGCACCGTGCCATGTGTCATGCTCTAATTTGTCCGTATAATAGATATCTTCAGTAGACGCAATAAATTGATTTTCCATTATAAGAATAATTAGGATAATTATTGATTTTCTGATTTTCAATATTTTCTTTATGTTCAAATCTTTTGAGAGCCTGTTCTTCCTCATACGAGCTCCAATTGAGGTGATTCAAATTTCTTAAAATTTTAAAATTGAGATATATTTAATGGTGAATTGTATTTGATTTTGTAGTTTGTTTGCTCTCTGTTTTGCCATTTATTTGGTATTCTATCCCGTTACGCGTAGATGTCGAACAGCACAAAGCATCCGAGGCAGATTTGTTGACTCAAGATCAAGTTCTAGAGCAAGAAGAAGAACTTTTCAAAGGCAAGTTGTGCTTTGATCATGTTGAAGCTAGCTTATAAAATTGCTATATTGTTTTACTTTATGCATGTTATTTTATGTATACAACAGTTCCAAAATAGTTCTGGATCTAGCAAATCTACCTAATTGGACTATACCCTACCTTGTCATTTGTATGCCATGATTAATTGTCACCCTAGATTGGTTCATTACTAGTTGGTTAATATAGAAATCAATATGGGCTGGTAGACCATGTCAAGTATGCTTAGCCAGGCCACGTGTAAGTCATGTCTTTGGAATATCAAAAGTTAATCTTGACTAATGAAATATGGAACATGTTTATGGAACTGGTGTGTCATGTGTTGTCACACAATGATGTTGAGTTGTAGTGATGAGGAGGTCACGCAATGATGTTGAATTGTTAATGGCACATGGTGCTTGGTAATCAACTCGGGTGGTAATCATTTAGATTGGGGCAAGTGGCAGTGTGCCAAGGTGGATTGGAAGGGTAGAGGGTATGTGGAAGTCTTGCCCTAGTCATTTTAAGGACTTAACCACGCAAGCCTTTGACCTGAGTGAAACATGCAACCACATGCTTGGAATGGGACGAAGCTAGCTAATAAATTTGCAATGTCTTAGCTTTGGTACTACCAGTGGTGGTGTGAGGTTCGACTTTTTCATGAACTCTAATAGCGCAAGAGGGGGGCACTGAGTGTGGTAACCAGTCCCTTCAGTGTTGAAATCTTAGTGGGTAGTACTGGGTTAACACAACATTGTAAAGGCTTTGTCATGTTTTCTCTGCTGCCAAAACATATGAAGTGTGTTAATAGCTTTGCAATAAGAGATGATCATGTCGTGTGGGTAAAGCGCATAACCACTGTAGGGTGTAAAATCTATTCGGATAGCCGTGCTCGCGGTATTGAGCAATGCTCAAAAATTACAGTCAAGGGTTAGATTTTATAAAATGAAAACTTGGTTTGGATGGCAGGCTGCCATTGGAAGGTTTAAAACTTGACTTAGGGCTGGATGCCAGGTTTACTTGAGAAATGCTGAAAGATATTACTTGTTGTTATTTGTTTTATTGTCTTTTCAATCTACATATCATATTCATTTGTAAATGTTTCTTTACTGCAAAATAACCATGTTAGCCAATCTATTAGAATAAGTCTTGCATATAGTTATGTTAGAATTGAATTATGTGCACAACTTGTTGAGTGATTTAAGTACTCACCCTTGCCAACAATAACATCATCAGTTGAGGAGTCTACACCAGTTCTGGAGGAGGAGTACCAGCAAGAGACGAATATTTAGGGTGCGAGCCTTATTAGTTGCTTGTGGTATACTAGAGGGTCATTTACGTTTTCAATTCTGCTGCAATGTCTTATTTAATGTTCTTAGTCTAGCCCTGCATGGCTTCATCATGTAAATTGACCATTAGGTCATTCAACAAGTTATAATTAATATATGATGCCTTTTTTTATATTTCCGCTGTGTATGATTGTGATATTCATCTATGTTGATCATGTGTGCACTTGCTTCATCCTGGACTAGTGCGATATATAGAGGGTCCGGATTAGCATATTCTGGTCTCGACAAAGGTGGTATCAAAGCCATACTGACTATAGGTCTTAACCCTAGATAGTATAGTTATCTCCTAGGTGTGTCCAAAATTACTTTCTAAAGAAAAATTCAAATTTGACTAATAAGAAACTCTTGACTCTTCTTATTCTCCTACTCTTACCCTTTGCTTAATTTTTCGTTCTCTTGCTGCCGTTTCGAGTTGAGGTCTAATCCAAATTTCTCTTAATAGATAAGGATGGCTCACACCTATGCTGAGTGAGAGGGAGGCTATGCTGTAGAACTATGGAGTGTTTTGCAGGTCCTTGGAGGCTTTGTTCGACCACTTTACAGAGGGAGCTGCTCGGTGGTCAATATTGTGGTGCGAGAATTTATTTGCAAGTTTCTTATCTATGCTCGAGAGGATGAGAAGGCCGGCAAGCCAGTCAACATCACTGTGAGAAGGGCTACTTTAGAGATTGGGATTCAGGAGTCTTCACGTCTTGCCTTATGACGGATTTGCCAGGACTATGATCATGAGTTGGAGGACAAGGTTTTCAGGCTGCATCCAACTGGACGTGCTTCACAACGCCAGTAGATTGATGAAGAAAGAGATGCCACTGTGGCGCACTTGGCCAAGTTTGCTACTACTCAGGAAGATCACATGAAGGATACAACTCAAGAGTTGAAGCAAGTTTATGAAGCGTTGAGGGTTGCCGAGGAGGAGCTTCACGAGACATGCATTGTAGTGACTGAGTGGATCATTGAGCTGGAGGAGGCTTTGTATGGTGGTGGTGATCAAGCTGTACAAGAGCAAGAGGAAGAGGAAGAAGAAGACCCCGAGGAGATTGAGGTGGAGCTAGAGGAGCGCTATGTCCATGTGGACATGGCGGTGCCAGTTGCTAGTCATAAGGATAGGTTTGCACCCATGCCAGCCCACCCACCGGTGTACGCACTGGGAAAGCGTAAGCCTGGATGGTTGGATGAGTGATAGAGTTAGCTAGTAGTTGAGACTCTTGTTTGAGTCACGTCTGTTTAAGTTAGTCAATGTCATCCTAGTAGTCGATAGTTGGTGTGTTAGGTTGGTTTGGATCTTTTATTGTAACACCCAGAATATTCTTTAATTAGAGTTTGGCTAGGCGCTTTAAAGAGGAGGCAAAATTTTGTCTTTTTTACCAGATGCTCTGATGGGCGATCTGAGACCACGGATGCATAGAGCTCACGAAACGATTTTGTTTGACTACTCATAAGCTATTTTTGGAGTTCGGATCGCTGAAGTGTGTCTGGACGCTTGAGTTAAAAAAAAGGGGGAAAACCCCATTTTCTTTCCCCAACCCTAGCCCTCCCCCCTTTTTCTCCTCCAAACCCAGCCGCCCTCCCCCTTCCTCCTCCATTGCTGCCACCCCTTGCATCTTCTCTCGGTCCAACTCCCTCCCATGATGGCGCCGTCCCCCACTACGTGGGAGTAGAAAGAGGAGAGGGAAGAGAGGAGGAGATCACGGTTGATCCTAGGATTTGGGGAGGAATGAAGTAAGTGTCGCCAGGTGAGTTTCCCTGCTGTTTTGGGTCTGTTTCCGCATGGTAATCGATAGGTTCGGGGATTAGTGGTGGATTTCTTGTTTTCCTATTAGAATTCCTGGACATATTGAGTGATCTCTGTTTATCGTCATTTTTCTGAGGGTTAGAGGATAGATTAATTTTTTTGGTTATAGTTTTGATGTATAGGACTCTGAGATCTTTTCATGAAGCCCTAGTTTGCATTTTTTGGCCTTACAGTTTAGGATTTATGAGTAGTTAAAGTTAGCTGTCGTTGGGATGCTGATTTCTGGATAGTATTAGATTGATCTGAAATCCGACCAACTTAGAAGCAGAATTTATTTCTTTGACTGTAGAAAAAGTTTTAGAGATTTACATAAGCTTTCCAGATTGGTAAAGTGTAGAATTATCCATTGGGTAGAACTCCATATAAGAATTTTTGAAGTAGACTGTTTGGTTTTGCTGTTAGATTCTGCAGATGAGGTTCATGCCCTAAACTTCTTATTGATTTTTTTCTCCAAAAGCCCTTCACTAAGAAGTTGTAGAGGATGTAAATATTTATTCTCTGGTGAAATTTCAAAATTTGTTGATGAGTAGTTTTGGAGATATTCAGGTTTGAATGTCTGCTGTTCGAAATTGATGTCAGATTCTTAGAGCTGTCTTTAGGGGGCCGTTTAGGCAACCATGGAGGCATAATAAAATTTTGGTTTCTCCACGAATGTTGTAGCTCTCATTATGTATTTTTTAGAAAAATATTCATTTCCTTTCATAGCTGTGGTAAAAACATAGATATGAAAAATACAAGTACTTGTGCTGAGAGGTGGTTGTGCTATACGAAAAAAATATTCATTTCCTTTCATAGCTGTGGCTCTTATTGATCAAACACGAATTATGCTGATTTTGTCGATTCTGCTTGTGCGGGAGTATTGGGGCATAGGAGCGCTTTACATTCCATTTGTTTATGTGTTTAAAGTTCTTGTGCTGAGAGGCGGTTGTGAAACAAGTGGTGGTGCTTCGAGCCACACTTCAGGGTTGCCATTCTCGTTGTCGGAGGCAAGTAAATGTAGCGGTGGTTTTGCTATAATTTTTGACTTGTTAATTTTATCACCTACACTTTTAATTCAGAACCATGATATTTAATTTATGATCTGAATTATTGTGATAATCTTCACCTCAAAGCATGTTTAATCATCGCCTTATGTCTATTCTTGAAGTTATCATTTCACACTTGTGAATGATGCTGAAACATTGTTGGAGGTATATTTTTGCATATATGCAGCATATCATGCGCACTTGCATTGGCATATGCATTTGAAGTTTTGTCGCAGACCTATGGTTGCGACCGTACAACATCGTGGGATGCAGCTCCATACCTTCGGGTATGCAGGCAGTGGACATGTCATTGCATTCATAAAAGAAGTGTAGTGGAAGGTGATTCTTGTGGTTATGAAGATAAAACTGTGGCTATGCCTTGTAATATTTTTTTATTCTAATGTTTTGATTCCATATCATGTTTTTTTTATCTTGAGTAGCTGTAAAATTAAATTGTCAAAACAATCTTTCTTGGTGAGATTTTCAAATCTCACCCTTGCAATTTATCTTTCCCAGGTACTCGGAGCATGTCATAAAGGAATGGGAGTAACAACACGTTCTTACACATCACGTCTTCATTTTAGTTCCACCATGTTACATTAAAACATAAATGTCATGTACTTAAAGATTTAAGTGTGATGCTGTGGTTATTCCTATTTCCCATTCTTGTTATTATGATGCGTGTTATTCTATATTCTGCTTCTGTGTTGCTTTTATTTTCTTTTAATGGAGATGCTGCTGAATTTTTAGTAAATTCTGATGTTGGACGTGACGTTTTGTAGCATCCCAGGCTTGTTACGGTGTCTAGGGTGTTACATTTATGATTGTTGAGTGTGCACTATACGTTGAATAGCTTTTAGGCTTTTGTAAGCAACCATACCAAGTTAATAATAAAGTTTGCTTAAGTTATTGAGTTAAACATGTTCCCTCTATATTAGGATTCTTGTATCTTACATATGCTATTTCTCTTTCCCCTAACCCTATGAAGTAATCAACAGATGGTTAACATTCGTGCAAACAATGGAGCTTCTAGTAGTGGAAACTGAATCAATGACTATCCCAATGAAGGAGCACTTCCTCAGCCTTCACCGCCAGTGGATATGCAGAACTTGTGATGAGGACATCCCAACCAAGGATACAACCGCTGCCCCTTCTTCTTCTACGACCGCTACTTCGTCCCCGACTGTCGCTATTTCGGCCGCTACTTCGTCTACGACGTCTGGAGGGCTTAATCCGGAAGCAAGTCCTTTCCATCCACCTTTGCTGGACCAGCACGTCAAGAACATCCACCGAGAACAACCCACGCGCCAAGGAAGGCCCAAGATAAAGCCCAATTCGTCGCCGAGTCCGGTTCGGCCATCCAGGAGCAGTAGTACTTCAAACGGACGCCACGGCCACATCCGAACTCCGTTTTCGACGTTCGACAACTCGTTTGAAAGGTATCGAGATAACCTTTCAAATGGATTGGATCCCGAGGCCAAATTCCTCTTTGAACGAAGGGAAATCACAGAACAATCTCACGGGACAGAAATTCCAAGTGCTGCGCCACCTTTCTTTTGGGCCCAAGGCCCATGTACTTTTAGGGTTCCACCCCTCCTTTGGCCGGCGCCCCTTTCCTGGCTGCCGCACCCCTCTTGGGTGCTCCCCCTTGTGTGGGTACCCCTTTATATTGGGTTCTCACCCCTGTTCTTCAGTTTTTATGTTTTGTTGTGTTTTGGTAGACCCCGTGTGCGTCCCTCCTCAATCTTGCGTGTGTCGACTAGACCACCGGAGTTGAGAAACAGAACCTCACCTTGTTTTTCGTTGAGATTATTGGATTGAAATTGCTATCACCTTTTTCTTGCATGTTCTTGGTTGCAGCAGGTTCAAGGATCGATCGGGTCTTTGATTCGGTTGTTCGCCTCGTTGGTGACGTTGCGATTGTTTGGTCGATGATCTTGTGCTTCATTGTATCGTTCTCATCAGAAGGTCGTGGCAACCCTAGTGCACATCAACTTGGGAGCTTTTCTTGCTGCTCAGACTCAGCTAATGCAGACTATGACGGAACAGATGCAGAATATGACAACACATGTTGCAGCTAATAATAAGAACAATACTCAACTTAATAGTAATGGATCTCGTCCTTATTCAAAGCTATCTGATTTTATGAGGACTCATCCACCGACATTCATTGGGAATGCCAATCCTTCGGAAGCTAATGATTAGCTCAGAACCATAGAGAGGAAGCTGCATATAACCCAATGTGAGGGTAATGAGAGGGTTCTCTATGCCTCTCCACTTGAAGGAACTGCTGCTGAATGGTTGGAGAATTGTTGTACTGCTCATGTGTAACATCCCAAAAATTTGAGTTTTGGGATGTTTGAATTTGAAAATGAATCATTTGCATTGTTCTTGAATTAATCTAAGTTTAATTTGAATTTTCCATTAATGAAAGGATTTAATTCGACTAAACTATTTAATTTTTCCGTATTTTTGGAGATTTTTTTGAATTTATTTGCTATTTATTTGAATTTATTTGCTTTTATTTGGACTTGTGGAAATTTGTTAATTCGAAAATGAGTTTTATTTTTCAAAATCTCCTTCGGGCCGAATTTCCATCCAGCCCATTTCTTTTCCTTCCTCGGCTCGCTTCGCCTGCGCGTCCCTCGGCCCGCTCTGCTCCACCCCGGCCTGCTCCGCCTCCGCTCGGCCCAGTCGGCCCAGCGCGCGCCCGACGCCAGGAAACCCTAGCGTAGCCGCCGCGTTTCACGCCAGCCTCGGTTTCCGCACGTTGCACGCCTCTCGAGGGCTATAAAAGCGCCGCCACACCCCCTTCGAGGTGCCCCTCTCCTTGTCGCCCCTTTTGCCCTCCTCCTCCTCGCCCGAGACCCCGCCGTCGCTTTGCCCGCGCTTGTCGAAGTTCGCCGCCGCGCCCGACGTCTTCCGCCGCCTCTATCTCCGCCGTCGGTGCACCTCCGTCGCTGCCGCTTGCAAGCTCGGGTTCGTTGCGTTGACCTCGTCTTGATCCATCTTTTCCCGTGTCCGATCCGTCGTCTTTACGTCGTACGCCATGTCTTCTTCCTTGCATCCGGTGAGCTACGTCACTGCCTCATCATCGCTCTCCTTCAATGAAGTGTGGTCGTCCGATCCGTAGCGGGCACTGTGGATCTTGCCACGTCGCTTCGTCCGCCATCCTGTTTTGCTATCGTCCGATCTGATTTGTCGATGGATGTGTGACACGCGGCCATCCGCGTCAGTTGCCCCGTCAGCAGGCGTTGTCAGTCGCCACCTCAGCGCCATGTCAGCGCCGCTGCCCCGTCAGCCCTAGCATTGTTCCGTGAGCCCGGTCTACCGTAGACCGCAGCACGTCCGTGGACTCGGTCCATATACCGAGGGTCCCACCTGTCAGGCTAATAGAGATTTTTTGACTTATTTTTTTATTCGAGAAATTGATTGCTGACATCAGCATTGCGCAATAAATCGATTTTTCAATAGAAAAATAAATTGGAAAATTCGGATTTTCTGAATTTTAGCCTTTTTCTCTGAATTTAATCTTTCGGAGGCTCGTTCTCTCTCATACGAACTCCGATTGAGTCAATTCAAGTTTCTAAATTTTTCTAAAATCAAGCTCTACCTTCCAGAGCCATTTAGTTTCAGTTTTGAGCTTTTTTGAGTCTCTGTTTGATATTTATTTGGTTTTGTTGCTTTCTTTTCCGGTAGACGCTAATTTTGAGGGAGTGAACAGAGACTTCAAAGACCAACACTCAGCACTAGATCAGCAAGGCAAGTCGTAACCTTTGATCATATTGATCCTATGTTTGCAAAGTAATTTGTTTTATAGAAATGCATGCTATTTGAGTATCAATGTTTATTTCATGGGAATAGCTATACACCTCATTGACATTATGCCACCTTGATTATTGGAATGCCATGTACCTATTGTTAACACTAGGTTGGGATAGTACTAGTTGGACATAATCATATTACCAACACTGGGTTACCGTAGCTATGCTTAGACATGCTTAGTTGTACGATGGGTTTCATATCACATGTTGAATAATGTTAATCTTGACTTAATGAGATATTGAATTGTGGCTGATAGCCGCTGTTGTAAAATTTGTTGTACCATGACGGGGTTTGCCATTGGTCTTGGTTGAACGAATTGTTTTCCCTCGAGCAAGTAATCGTGCAGTAAAGGGGGTGCTTTCTAGCACATTGGGATGTGGATATCTTGCCTGAGAAAACTTAAGGACTTAATCTTGTGCGCCATTGAACTGGGCCTAACCATACTACAACATGTCTGGTATGGGACAGACCTAGCCGATTAATTTGCAATGTCTAGCCTTGAGTACTACCAATTGGTGGTGTGGTTCCGGGATATACAGGTAGATTCGCAAGGCGCAAGAGGGGGTCCTAAGGGGTGAAACCTTAGCGGGCAGTACCGAGTTTAGACAGTGCATTGTAAAGGCTTTGTCGTGATCTCTCTACCGACACACCAAAGGATGTGTGTCAATAGCTTGGCAACAAGAGATGATCATGTCTTGTGGGAAAAGTTGTACAACCTCTGCAAACTGTAAAACTATTCGAATAGCCGTGTCCGCGGTCATGGACAAGCCCGGGAATTTCACATGAGGTATAGAGTGTTTCATGAAATGTGGAATGTGGAATTGTTGAGATGTGAACAGGGAGTTCACTGTTGTTTTGTTGTCTAAAGTAATACTGTTGAATTTGTTGGTTGATACTTGTTTTAGATGGTGTAGGGTGATGCCTCACCATTCTGTTCATGTTGTCTACCATTGATCTACTAGTTATTTATTTTTCTTTTCATAAATATGCTTTCAATCTATTGACTGTATTTCAATTCAAGTTATTGCTTTCTGGAAATGAACCATATTGCTATCCTTGTAAAGCCGTGCATAAATATATATTGCATCAATTTCCTATGGCTTGCTGAGTACTTTTTGTACTCACGGCTATACGCCTTTGTTGATCAGTTTCTGAGGAAAGATCAGGAAAAGCTGAATATCATGAGGAGGAATATTATGAAGACTACGTGGATTAGGAAGGTGTTTCCCCAGACGATTGCCTGTGGCATGTCAAAGAGCCCAAGTTATCTTTTTCGCCGCAATAGTTTATTTGTTTCTTAAGCCTTAAGGCAAAGTGGTGTAAACATTAACCATAAGGTTGTTTGCTTTATTTAATAATAATTTGCATCTTTCTTAGTTAATTCGTTGTATGGAATGATATTTCATCTATATTTCCACTATGTGCACTAGCGTGATCTTGGACTAGTGCAGTATACATAAAGGGTTCCAGATTTGCAAATCCGGGTCCCGACATCATGAAGCCCCACTAGAAATCACTTGGGAAGAGTTTACGGCTGTGTTCCGACAATACCATATACCTAAGGGAATGATGGACTTGAAGAAGGAAGAATTTAGGGCGCATAAGAAAGGAGGCCAGTTAGTGGCTGATTATTTGAACAAGTTTACACAGCTAGCATGCTACGCCTTTGAAGATGTTGCAACTGATAAAGCAAGATAGTTGGGTTGATTACCCATAACTTCCCTAATTTCCAGGAGTTAGTCAATAAGGCTTTGATCTTGGAGGACAAGAGCAAGGAATTTGGTGAAGATCGCAAGTGCAGGATGGATAATCAAGGAGGGCATCCAAATCAGTTTAAATTGAGAATAACACATCAACAGTTTTCAATGTTCCAACCGTAGGCTAAAAATAAGACATGAACATCTGCACCCTGTTCATCCGGCCAGAGTTTTCAAACACATTTTCAAGGGAACAATGCACCAGGAGAAAATCAATAATCATCGATTAAATGATGCTATAGCTTCAACGAGCCAGGAAACTTTGCAGATATCCCTAGAAGGGAGATATCACACCCGTTCGATTCAACCTAGGAACTACACCTGCTAAGGCACTTGCACCGGGAGTGAATCATGGAACCAGTCAAGCTGGAGCTACACCTCAAGCAACGGTGAGGGGTCGAGTCAATCATATCACCGCAGATGGAGCTTAGGATGCATCGGACGTCATACTGGGTAAGTTTCTGGTTAACTCAGTACCCGTAAGAGTTTTATTTGATTCTGGAGCTTCACATTCTTTCATTTCTTGAGGTTTTGTGGTTGAAAATGGGTTGGATGTTAAGAATCTTAGGTGTGTTCTATTAGTACAAGCCCCAGGATCTAAACTTCGATCTAGCCACGGGTGTTTGGGAGTTAAGTTACTCATTGATAGAGTAGAGTTCCTAATGAACATTATCATACTGGATACCTGAAGGACCATGTGGTGGTCCATCCATGTTTATGATGAGTATTTGACTTTATTTGAGCAAGGTGTGCTTAGGTTTGAGTTTGATTTAAATTGGAATTTGAAGCAATTTGAGTCTTCTCCTGTTTTTGCGGTAGTACCGGCCAGGACGAACAAAAATGAATTTTAATTTGTGGACTATGATGAATCTATTGCATATCATTGTGGGCATTGCTATGTGAGGTATTTCCTTGTTTTTTATGGTTGCAAGAAGACGGTGCTAGGTCATGGTGAGGCGAAGGATGGCTGGGACTAGGCGAGGAGCGTCAGAGGTCCAGACGGTCGGGGATCGCCGGAAGATGATCGGAGACGGAGTCCGTGCAAGTCATGAAGACAAGGAATGGATGTGATGCTAGCTAGATGCTGCTCGGATTGATGAGGGCCGTCGGATTGAGGACTAGTTGATAGGATAGCAGGTCTAGTTAGTATGCTCTGAGACCGTGCAAGAAAACCCATTTGTGTTGTGGGTTTTGGGTGAACCCTTGCATGGTTGGTTGAGTGGGTTAATCCTAGCTCTTGATGGATGCTCTAGGGTTTAGAGGCTCATCCAAGGGTGGTAGGTGACCTAAGAGTTGTATAAATAGGGGTGGAGGGGTAGCCTTCCCTCCTTGAAGGTTTGAGTTGCTCCTTTGAGCTTTGCCCACATCAAGTGAGGCTTTGTAAACCTTCCATCCAAAAAATACAAAAAATTTCTTTACCTTATTGTGAATTTAAATTGCGCATTGACATTATTTCTTTACTTTACGCAATTTAAATTCAGCATTTACTTTCCCGCATTTACATTCTCGCAATTTACTTTCTCGCAATTTGGATTTGCCTCCCCTCCTTCTAAATGCTGTTGTTATAAGATGTCTTGAGGGTTTTTATATGGTTTTACACTTCTCTTGCACCCTAGGACAGACTAAAGATCATGTTTTCTATCAAGTTGTCATTCTGTGTAGAACTTGTTCTTCCTGCAATAGTCAGTCTTTGATTTTTAGAAAAATCTAAAAACATCCTTTTTGAGTGATTCTTTATGGACAAGGTGCGTGACTCATACATCCATCTCTATAAAAATTTGTGAGTCCACTGGTTGCACCGTTTGAGCGCTATAAAGTGAAAACCAAGCCTCAAACTTTCTGGTCGAATTTCCTAACTGTCTGTAATACTTGATTTTTCATGTCTATTATACAGAGCTTTTTAATGTGACTTTTGGTGGACTATTTCATGAGTCAACTTCTCATAGGGAAAAAATTCCTAAAAATTTTAGAGCAACAGAAACTCACCAACAACCTGCTCCAATTGAGGATAATTCCTGGAAAATCTGCTTTTACTTTTTTGAAAAGAGGCTTTGTTGTTTTTAGCTTTATCTCTTTTAGAAAAAAAGTCTTTGAATTGATTCCTTTTTGTTTGGACACTTGACAACCAGGATTATGATTGAAACATCCCTAACATGGTTCATGATTCTCAACCATGTAAGCTACGGGTACACATAGTTGTCTAGTTGTTCGGGTTTTGAAGGGTGTGCGAATCTGATAAGCACCAGTTTGAACGAAAATCTTCGAGTGTTTCAGATTTTTATTGCGAGATTATTTGGAGTACTTTGAGTGGGCGAAAATTTATTTGGGATCATTCACCCCCCCTCTAATCGCCATCTCGGTCTTTCAATTGGTATCAGAGCAGGTTTTGCTCTTTCATAGATCTTGACCGGTCTCAAGAGCCATGTGATGAGGACATCCCAACCAAGGATACAACCGCTGCCCCTTCTTCTTCTACGACCGCTACTTCGTCCCGACCGTCGCTATTTCGGTCGCTACTTCGTCTACGATGTCTGTAGAGCTTAATCCGGAACCAAGTCCTTTCCATCCACCTTTGCTAGACCAGCACGCCAAGAACATCCACCGAGGACAGCCCACGCACCAAGGAAGGCCCAAAATAAAGCCCAATTCGTCGCCGAGTCCGGTTCGGCCATCCAGGAGCAGCAGTACTTCAAACGGACGCCACGGCCACATCCGAACTCCGTTTTCGACGTTCGACAACTCGTCTGAAAGGTATCGAGATAACCTTTCCAATGGATCTAATACCGAGGCCAAATACCTCTTGGAACGAAGGGAAATAACAAAACAATCTCACGAGACAGAAATTCCAGGTGCTGCGCCACCTTTCTTTTGGGACCAAGGCCCATGTACTTTTAGGGTTCCACCCCTCCTTTGGCTGGCGCCCCTTTCCTGGCTTCCGCACCCATCTTGGGTGCCGCCCTTGTGTGGGTACCCATTTATATTGGGTTCTCACCCATGTTCTTCAGTTTTTAGGTTTTGTTGTGTTTTGGTAGACCCCGTGTGCGTCCCTCCTCAATCTTGCCTGTGTCGACTAGACCACCCGAGTTGAGAAACAGAACCTCACCTTGTTTTTCGTTGAGATTATTGGATTGAAATTGCTATCATCTTATTCTTGCATGTTCTTGGTTGCAGCAGGTTCAAGGATCGATCGGGTCTTTGATTCGGTTGTTCGCCTCGTGTGGTGACGTTGCGATTGTTTGGTCGCTGATCTTGTTGTTCATTGTATCGTTCTCATCAGAAGGTCGGGACAACCCTAGTGCACATCACCATGGCGATGGACAAGTATTCCACCAAGCTTCCTATTTTTGCTGGAGTTGATTTTTCGTTTTGGAAATCGCGGATGGAGTCATACATCACTGTCTAGGGCTTCCTGATATGGACGAAGGTGAAACTCCCGTATGACGTTCCTGCTAATGAAAATGCTATGACCGAAAATTTAGCTGACGTTGAGGCGAACGCTAAGGCAAGGAACATTCTCATACAGGGTCTTAGCCACAGTGAGTATGATAGGATTTCTCACATCCATTTCGCTCACGAGATTTGGGTGACCCTCGATGCTTACCATGAGGGCACTACTCAAATCGAGACCGTGTGGCAGGACTAGTTCAAGCGTGAGTTCAACAAGTTTGAACAACACACTGGTGAGAGTCTTGACAAGTGCTTTGGTCAGTTTAAGAAGATTTTGAGCGACGTCCGAGCAGTCGATTGCATATACCCTGACTCGGATAATGCTCGACATTTCTTGACCGCACTCGATCTTCGAGTTTGGGAAATGAAAGTGACCACCATCAAGGACACAACTGACTTGTCGACCTTGACTCTTGATGGGTTTACTCCCGTCTCAAGACTCAAGAGATCTACATCGTCTCTCGCAAGATGAAATCACAATCGATGGCCTTGGTCACTGATCCCACTGGATCTTCCCTTGATATTTCTGATCGTTTCTCTTTTTCTGCCCTTTGCGAGCTAAGCGATGACCAACTGGAAAAATTTCCAGAAAATGAGTTTGCTCTTCTTGCTCGCAAATTTTCACATGCATACAACAGGGTGAGAGAGAGAAAGAGAGGTGGCATGATCACGTGCTTCGGGTGTGGTGGCCCCAACCACATTCGGGCTAATTGCCTCAAACTGGAGAAGGCAAAGAACGACACCGGCTGTTCGGCAAAGAACAACTACATCAACAAGAACTGCAACAAGAAGCCTCCAGTTCGTGAGCCGGCTGTGGAATATAAGAACCAGGGTACCCTCATGACAGGCCCAAGAGGGAGGCCCAGAAGGTACTCCCCGCATCTGGCCCCGCTATCATGCGCAAGGGGACATATCCTAAAGGAAGTTGAACATATATTTGGATGTAAAAGATATTGTTGCAATCCGAGTCGTTTATAAGGAAGGTAAAGATGTAAGCTCTATCCTGTAACCGACTAGAATCTTATAACCGATCGGGATCTCCTAACCGATCAGAACTCTGTAAGCCGCACCACCCCCAGTATATAAGGGAGAGGGCGGGCATCAACATATGGATCCAATCATCCAAGCATAGAGCTATCAAGCCATAGAGCATAGCACACCTCATATCGCCCAGAGCACATTACGGTTTGAGCAATCTTTGATCCAAGAGATCCGTATAATCCCAGCACACAGGATTAGGGTATTACCTCCATCGCCGAGGGCCTGAACCTGTCTAATCCCTTGTCTTGTGTGACCTTCGAGTTTGAGATCTAGCGCCTGCCCCATAAATTTATTGCCGACTACAAAAGTCGACAGTTGGCGCGCCAGGTAGGGACAGCGCTATAATCTTTTCCTACAGACTCGATGGCAGCGATCGGCGGAATCGCCACCACCTTCATCTCCGGCCAGGCTTTTTGCTTTGGGAGCTTGGACTTCATCGCAGATGCACGCGGAGAACTTGTCAGCCTAGAATTGAACCGGATCCAATCTGGTAAAGATCAGGCTGACTCATTTCAGGTATGTCACTTTGACTTGGCCGGCAAACCAGTCGGGCCGCGAGGAATTGCTGCGATGTTCGTGGCGTCTTCGCGATAGAAGAGCAGAAGACCGATCTCCAACCCAACAAGAAGAACAAGAAGCTGCGGGGGAAGGTCTTCTTCGTAAGGGTAAGGAGGTGCAGGTGTGATCGCTTCAATCTCGCGGCCGCAATGTCCGTGAGGACATCCTGCAAACCAGGTTGGGAGATCAAGCCGTCTTCCACACGACAATGCAGAACGTTGTCGCCTCCAAGACGCTTCTAGACAAACTGGACCCGATGATTGTATCGGATAGCCCAGCGGCCCCGATCTTAGCCCAATTCAAGGCCATGGTGACGGCGGCCGTAATTCAGCAAAATCAGAAAAAGCCGGTAGGTGAAGCGCACTTGCGCTCCCACGCGGCTTTGATCACGGCCACGAGCCTACGCCTGCGCCCCGAGCGCCACTTTCCGTACGGCCACGAGCCACGCCTGCGCCCCGAGCGCCACTTTCGGCACGGCCACGAGCCTACGCTTGCGCCCCGAGCGCCACCTTCGGCACGGCCAAGAGCCACGCTCGCGCCCCGAGCGCCACCTTCGGCATAGCCACGAGCCTACGCCTGCGCCCCGAGCGCCACTTTCGGACACAGCCACGAGCCACGCCGACGCCTCGAAGCGCCTTCCGGCGCGCCACGAGCCTACGCTGCGCCGAAGCGCCACTTTTGGCACGGCCACGAGCCACGCCTATGCCCCGAGCGCCACCTTTGGCACGGCCACGAGCCTACGCCTGCACCCCGAGTGCCACCTTCGACACGGCCACGAGCCTACGCCTGCGCCCCGAGCGCCACCATCGGCAAGGCCACGAGCCACGCCTGCGCCCTGAGCGCCGCCTACAGCACATCTACAAGCCTACGCCTGCGCCACAAGCAAAGATGGCATGATTGTTAGCAACATATGGAGCATAAAGCAGCTAAGTCGCTTTTTACTCAATTATGTCATTATAAAAAAATTGTTGACTTTCCTGACTTGCTACTTAGTTGACCCACAACTAAGCAGTAAGTCGGGGGCTACATCTAATAGTGTGCACATGCGCACATTTTTTTCTGAGTTGTATTTTTCTTCTTTTGCTTAACGATTGCAAGTGAATCTGAGTGCGATAACTCCGAGTTGTGAAGCTCTGACCCTATGAATGGCGAACTTTAGTCACCCAAAACACGTGCCTGGGAAAAAGAGCCATGAGCCGACTCTCAACTCTCGGGGGCTAGACTAGTCGAGCAGAGTGCTTAAACAAAAATAGTCAAACCACTCGGATGAATTCAAAATCAATAAGGAAAAAGAGTAAAAAACTCTAAAAATATATATACACCAGTCGGACATCACATCCGAGTGAATTGTTTTTACATTGCCTAAGTTCTGCATATACATGATTTCAGGGCTACTAAATTTGGATGCGACGTGTGTGAGCCAACACTTCAACGACGACATCAGCAACTTCGGCTACGAATGAATTTAAAGGGAGCAGCGCCGAATTTTGCCTTGAGCGGGAAAAGCGTTTTGACTTCTGCATAACGTTTGGGATACAGTATGTCCCAAGATGAGCCGACTGGCAGAATTCCAATAATGGGGCTAGGAACCACTCGGAAAGTTTAACGCGTGGAGCTCTATTGAGTCCTTCACGATCTCTTTGCCTACAACAGGGCACTCGACTGTAAAAGAAAACTAGTCGGGAAGCTGCATCAAGAACTGGAAGCACTCGGCGTGAAGCATGACTCAGTTGGGCTGCAACCAGGAAGGCGGCAACTCGATCACAAAGGACTCGGGGGCTACTGTGGAATATAAGAATCTGGGTACCCTCATGACAGGCCCAAGAGGGAGGCCCAGAAGGTACTCCCCGCGTCAGGCCCCGCTGTCGTGCGAAAGGGGACATATCCTAAAGGAAGTTGAACATATATTTGGATGTAAAAGATATTGTTGCAATCCGAGTCGTTTATAAGGAATGTAAAGATGTAAGCTCTATCCTGTAACCGACTAGAATCTAGTAACCGATCGGGGTCTCCTAACCAATCAGAACTCTGTAAGCCGCACCACCCCTAGTATATAAGGGAGAGGGCGGGCATCAACATAGGGATCCAATCATCCAAGCATAGAGCTATCAAGCCATAGAGCATAGCACACCTCATATCGCCTAGAGCACATTACGCTTTGAGCAATCTTAGATCCAAGAGATCTGTATAATCCCAGCACACAGGATTAGGGTATTACCTCCATCGCTTAGGGCCAGAACCTGTCTAATTCCTTGTCTTATGTGACCTTCGAGTTTGAGATCTAGCGTCAGCCCTATAAATTTATTACCGACTACAAAAGTCGACATCGGCGCGTGAGAAGAAGTACCGCAACTTCTCCAAGAACAAGAAGCTCTTCCATCGCGTCCTCGCTGTGCTTGACGACATCAACCTCTCTGACACAGAGACATGGAGCGACGAGGGCGAGGATGAATCGCAAGAGAAGAAGAGCAGCGACGACTTCTCCGACATTTGCTTCATGGCTGACGCCAACGGCATCAGCGACTCTGCGCTCTATAGGGACTCCGAAGAGGTAGCCTCCTATGACCAGCTCAATGAAGCTTTCTGCAAATTAGGGAAATTTCATGCTAAAGCTAGAGCTAGGTGTATGGATCTAGATAAAGAAGTAGGTACCTTGACTCGGGAGTTAGCTTCTCTTAGATCTTCTCCCTATCGAGTCACTAATGATTGTTCTTTGTGTGATGCTCTTCTTGTGGAGTGGAGAACCTAAGGATTATGCATGCTAGTGTGTTGTCTGAATTAGATACTCATAGGTTGAAGAATGCTAGCGATGATTCTATTGATGCTATTCCACTAGATGTTAGTTTTCTTCATGCTCACTCTACTCCATCATGCTCTAATTGCCCTAAATTGCTTGCTGAAATTGATGCCATGAGCGATCACCTTAGGAAGCTTTCTTCTAGAAACGATGAACTTGAAATACATGCTTCTAAGGAGCAAGTCAGCTTATGTGAGGGCTGTAGGCAACTAAAACTTGACAATGAATCTCTAAATGTCAAGTGTGCTAATCTTGCTAAGGACTTACTAGCTAAGTCACAAGAAAGTTGCTTGCAATGTAATGTGATTGAGGGAGACTTGGATAAAATCCAAGTCGAACTTAGGAAGAAATTATAAGACCAAGCCCATAGAATTAGAAATGCATCTTGTGTTTCTTGTGAGGCCCTCAAGATTGAGGCAGCCGTGCTGAGGGAGAAAAATGCACGTGTTGAGAGAGCTCATCTTTCTGGTTCTTCTTCCTCTTCTCCCCCCTGTTCTTCTTATGCCTCTTTCTTCCGAGATTGCCAGTATCTAATGAGCACTCTCGAGAAGTTTGTTGGAGGCAAGAATAAGCTCAATCTTATTCTAGACCAATCCAAGATTAGTAGATTTAATCAAGGTCTAGGATTTGATCCCTTAGAGCACGCTCGGGCGCATCCTCCAACCATTGTGTGCGGCTCCAAACGTGGTGAGATTGTGGTTGCTCCCAGAGTGAGTACCACCGTGTTTAGGTCTATTGGAGTTGTCCATAGGATTTCTGAGCAGAAGGGTGTTACTCCTGTTGCTTCTGCCTCTAGCAAGGCGAAGTACACATGCACCTTCTGTAAGAAGGATGGTCACCTGTAGAATTTTGCTTCAGGCGCACCAAGAACACTCGGCGTGAGCGTGTTGCTGCTCTTAGGGGTATTCAGGGTCATCCCCAGACTCTGAGTGCTCCTAAGGCACACACTGCTTCTAGACAGGTTAGAGAGTCACCTGTTTTTAGGCAGCGTCTAGGACTCGGTTTTCTTGCTGTTTCTTCGAGTTTTAGTCCTGGAGCTGCTCATGGTCAGTCTTTCTGTCGTCCTCTTGATATTCCTCATTTTTCTCATCGAAGTAGATATCAGCGGCGTGAGGTTTCTTTAGTAGGAGTTTTAGGCAGCCTCACTGGGGTGGTCCAGCCAATGCGTCACGGCGGGCCAACCCAGTTTCAGCTCCTAGATCATATACTAGAGTTGCTACTGATATTGTTAGGGTTAAACGTTAGAGAGACACTCGAGTCTAGTCTTCTTCTGTGGCTGGTACTCTGAGGCGTCGTGTGGTTCAGTATTGGGTTCCCAAGTCTTCACTCTATTCCAGTACTGAGTCATCTTTCTCTCTTGTGTCTTGATCAGGTTCGTCAGATGGGGAAGGGAGATGTTTGGATTGTCGACTCTGGTTATTCTCCTCATATGACTAGAGATTCTCGATAGTTCTCTTCCCTAGTCTGAGCCCCCGGTGATGAGTTGATCACTTTCGGGGATGCTTCTTCAGGTAGAGTCATTGCTAAAGGTATCATCTGCATTAATGACAATTTCATTCTTAAAGATGTTGCTTAGTGAGTAAGCTGCAATACAATTTCTTTTCTGTTTCTCAGCTGATGACTCTTTCGAGGTGAGTTTCAAGAGTAGCGCTCGTAGAATCCTCAATTTTTCAGGAAGGTTAGTTTGAGGGATTTCTAGATATGGGAGAGTCTTTCATGCTGATTTTTCTCCTTCTTCTATAGACTCTCTTCGTTGTTTGATTATTTCAGAGTCCCGTGATCTCTCCTTCTGGCATAGGGGACTTGGTCACATTAGTTTGGATCATTTGACCCGAGTCAGCAGTCATGATCTCATTCGTGGTTTGCCCAAACTCAAATTAGTCAAAGACTCAGTTTGCTCTCCTTGCCTACATGGCAAGATATTTGCTGCTTCTCATCTCCCAGTCACTGTTGTGATGACTGATGCACCAGGACAACTTTTACATATGGACACTGTTGGTCCAGCTAGAGTGCATCAGTGGGTGGGAAGTGGTATGTTCTTGTCATTATTGATGATTTTTCGAGGTACTCTTGGGTCTTTTTCATGTCCTCGAAGGATGAGACTTTTACCCATTTTAGGGGTTTGGTTCATAGGTTGTCTTTTGAGCTCCCTGGTGCCCTACGAGCTATACGCAGTGACAATGGCACGGAGTTCAAGAACTCCTATGTTGAGAGTTTCTGTGTGGAGTCTAGTTTAGAGCATCAGTTCTCCTCTCCCTACGTCCCTCAGCAAAATGGCATAGTGGAAAGGAAGAATAGGACCCTAGTAGAGACGGCCAAGACGATGCTAGACAAGTACAATACTCCTAGGAAGTTTTGGACTGAGGCTATAGCTACTGTTTGCCATGTTTCTAATCATGTATTCTTCAGAGCACATTTGCACTGCACTTCTTACAAGTTGAGGTATGTGCAAAAGCCCAGTGTTTTTCATTTTCGTGTGTTTGGTTGCAAGTGTTTTATTTTGAAGTCTGGTAACCTGGATAAGTTTGAGCCTCGTTCTTCTAATGGTATCTTTCTGGATTATTCGACTTCTCGTATCTATAGGGTCTGGAGTTGCGATGCACATAGAATCATAGAGACCTGTGAAGTGACCTTTGATGAGGCTAGCCAGGAGCTAGACCTAACATTTCAGGCTCTTCTTCTTCCTCCAAGACCATCTATGTAGAGAATGAGGATGATGGAGATGATGGTGTTCCACCTGATCCAGTCCCCTCTACACCTGAGGTGCCTCCTGTTTCCATTTCTACACCTCAAGAAGGCCAGCCCTTGCCTTCTTACTCTCATGCAGCTAGTGGCTCTGCTCCTAGCTCTTCTGTGCATGAGGTAGAGGCCACTCCTGCTTCTGGACCTTCTCGTCATATTCAGCATTCTCATCCACCTGATCAGATCATCGGCGATCTGTTTGAGCAAGTCACTCACTCAAAATCAGGTTTATCCATTTTCTGCCTTCACTCTGCCTTTGTTGCCTCGTTTAAGCCGAAGGATGTGACTCATACATTATCTGACGAGTCTTGGACTAATGCTATGCGTGAGGAACTTGAAAACTTCAAGAGGAGCAAAGTCTGGTAGCTTGTAGAATATCTATCTGGCCATAATATCATTGGGACCAAGTGGGTCACTACTACACAAATATACATCACAATAGGTTCTTTTTATCATCACAGTTGGTTCTGATGGCAACACAAAGTCATTAGACAGAGATGAGGCAGCACTATTACAGTCAGTTCTTGCCTGATAGAGATTAGGTTGTCATCTCTATCGGTTCTTTACAGAAACCGATAGAGATGAGTAGATCATCTCTATCGGTTCTTTGTAAGAAGCGATAGAGATGAGGCGTCATCTCTATCGCTTCTTACAAAGAACCGATAGAGATGAGGATCTCATCTCTATCATTTATTACAAGAACAGATAGAGATGATATCTTCATCTTTATCGCTTCTTAAAAAGAACTGATAGAGATGAGTCTATCATCTCTATCGCTTCTTACAAAGAACCGATAGAGATGATAGCCTCATCTCTATCGCTTCTTATAAATAACCAATAGAGATGAGTCCATCATCTCTATCGCTTCATACAAAGAACAGATAGAGATGACAGTCACATCTCTATCATTTTGTTGTGAGAACCTATAGAGATGAATGGGTGTGGTGTGCTATTTTGTACATCCTCCAATCAACATATATTTCACACAATATGCACATGTCGCATTCACATAGTAATTACAGACAATATATCACATTCACAGAACACGAACACTTTGTTGCAACAAACACATATCACATTCGTTCACAAAATAGAACTCAAACATGTTTAACCATCAGTACACATGCAATCGCATTCAGATATGAAATATTGTTCACATATGGTCTAGTAGGTGCTTTCGGGATCTCTAAATCGTCCGTCCTCCGACAAGCATTATATCCAGTACCACTGGCATAAGTGGTCTCGTATCTTGTTGAGTGCAGTGCTATCTACACTCTTCTGGGGGATATTGGTATGCTGCAAAATAGAAACAAGTGCTCTAATTTAAATTTTCAAATTTCTATGTGAAAGGCTAATTGTATTATTATGCATGAACATATACCTTAGGGAAACGGTCTGAGCAAGCAATCAAGATCACCATGTGATGCATGACGTACAAACCACAGAGGTCATCACTACCCTGTTGATGACATTGTGAAGAAAGAAAAAAAATTAAGAGACAAAAAAATATGTCAGAAAATCTAAATCTTATATATGGTAGCCACTTGTACCTTGAAGCGGACATACTCCAGCTTGGAGCCCTTTTTGTCGTCGTGTGTCCCTCCTGCTTCGACGTATTCCTTGAAACCCCTATATACTTGGAGAGATGCCGTTGAGTAAAAAAATAATGAACGTAGTTAAATACAGAAATTGTTAGATAAGAGTAGTGCACTTACGGCTCCAAAGGAGGCTTGATCGCGTAGGCCATCGGTCTCTTTTCAATCGAATGAAAAGTGTACACTTTGTTGTCTCTCGAAAGGATCACGAGTAGAACCCAATGATTGCTTATTAAATGGTATGCAGCAAAGTAAATAAGTTCACAAACGGTTTAAGTGCGTAGAAGTAATTGAACGGTGAAGTAGTACTTACTCCTCGTGGTACGGGAGTAGAATGAAGTCCTTCTTCGTCTCAGCTTGCAATGCCCTCTTGATGTAGTAGGAAGCCCATTCCGGTTGAAACCTAGCCATCATCATGGACACAAGCTCAGGGTCGACGAACCCAACTAGTTGTCGATTCATCACGACTCACTGCCTCATTGCCCTGCAACTCATATTGAATGTTAAAAAGCGTAATGCAAAATCCTATGGAAGTCATAAGGTCATGCTACGTGGTGCGATGCTCACAGCATCCAGGATCGTACAGTGGAAATGTCGATGGCTATCAATTGGTACGGATGGAACAGATCCTCAAAACTAACTGGAAATGTCCCATCCTCCTCGCGGTGGAAATGTCCCATTTTTTATCTAACATTGAAGTCGACACGCCGCTCGCTCTCTTTCACTTTGTCAACGTACCATCCATAGAGCTGTCAAGTCCATATGCCTAGAGCATTCAATTTGCTAGGAGGCAGAAAGGGCTTTCCATGTATGTAGGCCTTAAAATCATAAGGCTTGTCTGTGGCCTGTGCCGGCTCTCCTTTCTGGGCTGAAGGAGTCTCCGAGGCAGGGGCAGTGGGCTTTTCATGTACCTGAGGGGGCGTTGTGGCCTTTGTGAGCCTTGCCTTTTTAGCAGAGGCCTCTAGTGGTTCTATGGTTGTCATGCTAGTCCTTTTATGCACCAGCTCTGTACTTTGTGCAGGACTCGTCATGGTCGTGGGAGCAGACGTAGGTACGGTAGGAACCTACAAAGCACGCGCATAATTAAGTAACTTGTTGCAATACTACTGGAATGGTACAGACGATGCAAGGTTTTTTACCTTGACCAGTACGATGCCTGTCGTGGGCCACTTGATGAACGACATCAGTGCTTGCCCGAGAGTGGTGATGTTTTCGTTGGGGTGGAACTCGAGCACATGTGATAAGAAGGCTTCGTGGACGTAGTCCACCTGGACCCTCATGTAGCTCTTCCCCAAAGGCTGACCATGTACCATGTCGGTCTCCTTGCATGGAAATGCAACCCCGCGTGTAGCCTCAATAGGAAATCTGTCTTCCGTCTGGGTGAGCTGGCACTTGGTAGGCGCCTGCAAAAAGTGCGCAACTTGAGAGAAAACATATGAAGTTACCCTCGCACCTTTAATTTAAGAAAAATTAATTATTACCTTCAGCTAGGGACCGGACTTATAGTTTTTGGAACCGCAACTACTTGGTCGGGGCACAGGTTTCTCTACGGTAGACGAGGGCATCTAGCTCTGACTCTGGGAGATCATCGCCATCATGTCGGCCCTCATGTACTCCTCACGTGCCATCATGTCGACCCTCATCTCCTCCTCACATGCTGTCATCTCCCCCCTCATCTTCTCCTCACGTGCCATCATCTCCCCCCTCATCTCCTCCTTGATCTCCTCCGTCAGCTACTCCTTGAGCGTGTGCTTGAGGCGCTTCGTGTGTGCCTCCCATGCTCTTGCTCTGGTACATGAAACGTCATCTTGGAAGTAGGACTTCTTCGTATGCCCCGCCCCTGGCCCTTATGGTCGGGCTTTCCCAACACAGAGGACAGGATGTCATTTGACCCTTGGCTAAGGACGGTCCCCTGCTCTTTCTTCTAGCTTACCTCCTCCTGCAAGGAGCGAGTACGAATTAGATCTAAAATACAACAGGAATGGTCGACTGCAATGTACTAAGTTTGATATCTTACAATGGTGGAGATGACTTGCGCGGTAGCGGGGTTTGGTACTACCAGCTACCTGTCTGCGATTTTCTTTATCCTCGTTAATACCCAGTCACGTGCCTGCTCCTCACATATTTGCGAGTAAGGCATCGTTGTCCCGGAGTTAGCGCACTCCTCGACTAGTCGCGCCCATTCTGCTTTCTTCCCTTCGTAGCCACCTGAACCGAAGTGGTGTGCGTGCGTGTTCTGCCTCTATGTAGAAATGTTCTTCTGTCTCAGCTCCTCTGCCTCAGGCGTACTCTTGATCCTCATGAACTCCTCCCAAACATCGGGAGTTATGAATGGATACCTCTCGATTGGTGTACGGCCTTTCAGCACGTACTCACTGTACATATAGACCCTGTAGTGCCTCAGAGCCACACCCATCCTCTTCAAGGCGTATCGTTTGGCATTGTTTTTAACCACTTCTTCTATAATCTATTTGCCTTTAACCTCGTCCCACAGCCGGTTCTTCTGCTCGGCGCTGACCTCCTTTCTCCAATCCTTAACCGTTATGGGAACTGTCTCCCTCACCAATTGGTCGAGGAATGAGTGGTATCGCCCCTTGTAGTTGGGAAGACCAGTGCAAGCCCCCGTGGCATTGAAGTGGAGAACTTGCAGCGTTCTCCCTGCATCCCCTTTGTTTGGTCCTCTGGCCTTCCTCACCTTACTCGACCCCTCGACATTTCGAACTTGGCTCGACTCGACACTTGGAAGTTGGCTCGGCCCCTCAGAAGCACCTTCTGCTCTGTCTAGCGATAAGCTGATGCTCTCTAATTGCGACATTTTGAGTTTTCTTATCTAACATGGACATATAATTGATATGAGAGAAAGCAATTCGTAGCTATTATGTGAACTTGGCAATAAATCATCTAAAGCAGCATTACAATGGATAATTGTAACACCCTAAAATTTGCCATGTTTTTAAATTTTGGAGTTATTTTGATTTTTGGGAATTTCTGGAGATTTATTGGAATTTAGTTTGATTTATTCAAATATGGTCATTCTTGAAGTCAATTAAAATAAAGTAAAAGTATAAGCCAAGTTTTATTGGAAATGTTTTATTTGAGTTCAGAATGTCTCAAAATATTTTCTAGAATTTTTTTGGAAATTTTTCGAATCTTTTGCTATTTATTTTGGCTTTGTTTATTTATCTGATTTATTTTAACTCGAAAATGCCTTTAAAAAAACACGATGAATAGTACTAGGCCGGCCCAGCACTATGCTTAGCCCGGCCCAATTCGTCGAAACCCTAGAATCGCGTCGTCCGATCATGATCGAACGGTTGCCGTTGCGCCGCGTCGCCCGCGTGCGTGCGCCATCCGATCGAGTCCACATGGACGCCTGTGATGGAGCCACGTCCCTTCGCCCGCGTAATCGCCGGAGTTAACACCGCCGAGCGTTTCCGCTTGTTTCGCCGCCTGCAGCGCGTACATCGAGGCTCCTTTAAGTGCACCGATTTGCGTGTCTGGCAGAGCTCTTCTCGCCGCATCTTTTGAATCCTCGCACGCCTCCCGAGCCACCGCCATTTGCCCTCAAGAGCTCGTCGCAGTTCTTTGCCTTGGCTCACCGTCCGTTGAGGTTCTGCCGTCCCCAAGGTCTCCGACAAGTTCGCCGTGCCAAGACGCGTCGACCCCGTTAGTTCTTCTCGCCGGAATCACCCTATAGCGCCGCCGACCGTGTCATCTTTCCGAACTCTGGCATCCTTCTCTTCAGCGCCACCGCCGACCTCGTCGAACCCCGTCGACCGTTTGATTCGCATCGCACGCTTCTGGTTCGTCCACGTCTTCCCTCTTCTGTTTTAAATCCTAGCGTTAATCGTGACCGTTAGATCTAGTATGGACGTCAAAGATTAGATCTTGGGTTCTTTTGTTAGATGTGATTTGAACCGTTGGATCATTTTTGAACGCTTGAGATGATGCTGCATAGCTAGGGTGAACAGTAAACCGCTCAGGTACCGTGGGCCGTTGGATTAGATATGTGCGGTGTTTGTGGGTTTGAGCTGGGTTGCGTAAATCCGCGCCGTTCAGATTTGAACGTGCGGCTGGGATGTCGCCGCGCCTCCGCCGAATCATGTGCGAGCGTGTGTGCAAATTGACCGAGGCACGACCAAATCTTGGCCGTTGGGGACCGCCGAGATTTCGCCGTGTGTCCTCGTGTGAGCCGAAGCGTCGCTGGGTCCGCGCGAGTGCTGGCCGTTGGATGCGTGAACGCCGTCGGATGCATGACGCGTGGGGGCGTGGAACGCGAGGCATTACTGAGTCTGCGGGGGAGTGGACCGTTGGATCTGAGAGCTCCGTTCGATGGCCGATGCGTGTCACGTGGTTTTCGAAGTGTCTCAGTGTAGCGTGTGTGATCTGGCCGTTGATCCTTAGACGGCCACGATTGCGTCATGTGGCTAAGATCTGACCGTCAGTTGGGTTTGATCAAGATGCTGACGCGTGTCCTTGCGCGAATCCCGAGGTGGCTGACGTCAGTGCTGACGTCAGTTGGTGGGCCATGTGCTCTGTTCGGTGGACCGCGTCCATGGTGGACCCAACCCGAGCCATGGACCGGGTCCATGAACCGGCTGACATGGCGGCACCAGGAGCTAACGTCATGTTGCGCAATAAATCGAGTTCTCAATAAAAAATAAATAAATTAATTTGGGATTTTCTATTTTCTGATTTATATTTTATTTAAAACTTTGAAAGGATATAATTTTTGCATTTTAACTCCGATTGAGGTGATTCCCGTCTCTAAAATTTTTTAAAATTGTGCTATTTTTAATGATGTATTTTACTTGAATTTTTGAGGTTATGTAGTCTACTGTTTTAGTTATTTATTGCATATATAACTTTTACGCGTAGACGCAAACTTGCCGGGAAGTTTCGAGGAGGAGTTCGTCGCTCAAGATCAAGCTTCGGAACACGACCAGCAACTCTTTGAAGGCAAGTGATGCTTTGACCATTTTGATCCCAGTTTTAAATGTATGTTGTTTTGAAATTATGCATGCTAAGTTAATTAAAAATGAATTTAAATTAATTTGGGGTAATGTAGCTAATCAACCCATATTGTTATTACCACCTTGAAATTATTATTTGCATGCCTGAAATCATTGTCACCCTAGGATTGCTTGTACTCGTTGGATGTTAATATGATGCCAACACAGGAGGCTAGACCGTGATTAGATGCTTAGCCCTGTAGCGTGTCATGAATGACCTTTCAGAAAATGTCACAATAGTGACTAATGAAATATTGAATGTATTTTAAACATGGTGTGGTGATGCCACGTTATGAAATTGAAGTACGAAGACCTATGTGGTTCTGTACCGATGTTGAGTTATTGTTGGCATGTGTTGCACAATAATCAACTGGGTGGAAAAATGATTTAGACTTGGGCAAGTGGCAGGAGGCTTTGTGCCAGGTGGGCCTGTGTGGCAATGGGTGGATGAGTGTTGTGAGTCTGTGTGCAACATTGGGCTGTTTGCCACTGTTGAGTGATGGAAGTCTTGCCTTGGTCAACTAAGGACTTCACCTTGCAAGTCTTTGAACTGAGTCACTAGTACAACCACATGTCTGGTATGGGACAGACCTAGTTGATTAGGATTCTGATATCTTTCCTCTAAAACCTCGGGGTGACAGTACACGGGGGTGTATCTGTGCGGGGGAGCGTACCTGTGCTACGGCTTGGTGCACATCCAACGGTGTTGGCCTGTCCTATAATTCGGCTCTGCGTGAGGGGAGTGATAGCAAGGGCAATACCGGAGAGGTTCATTGGTTAAGGTAGAGGTTCCTGAAAGGCTTTGTTGCGGGCAATCACCTATGTGGTGAGCGGTTGTATCTTGTGGGTAAAGTGTACAACCTCTGCAGAGTGTCAAATCTATTGGAATAGCCATGTCCGCGGCATTGGACATTGCTCGGGGATTACAGTCAAGGGTTAGATCTTCAAAAATAAAATGTGAAAAGGATGGCTGTGTGCCAGTGTGAAAATGAATTGATTAAGGCTGTGTGCCAAGTTTACGAAGAAAAACTGTTTAAAGAACTTAGTACTATTGTTAACTGTTTCACTGCTTGTAATCTAAATAAATTGTTACTTTAAAAATGTTGTTTGATGCAAATAAGCCAAGGAAGCCAATTCTTTGGAATAAGTCTTGCATATAGTAAATAGCAATGCATTCTGTGCATTACTTGTTGAGTACCTTGAGTACTCACCCCTCCTTGCCTATCAACCCAACATCAGTGGAGGAGTCTACGCCAGCATGGGAGGAGGAGTACATCGAAGAGCAGCACAATTAGGGAGCAAGCCCAGTCGATTGCCTGTGGCAAGTTGATGGGACTCCACGAAGTTTATTTGTTTTCCGCTTTTATCTTTTATTACTCTGATAACGTAAGCCCTGCGTGGCTGATCTTACGTAAGGAGACCATAAGGTCGTACAATTCAGTTTATGTAAATGTTTGCACTATTTAATATGGTATCATTGTAAATGTCTGTGATGTTCAACCCTGTAAAGTCTGTGCGTGCTAGCGTGATCCTGGACTAGCACAGAATACACAGAGGGTCCAGATTCTCAGTATCGGGACCCGACAATAATCCATAGCATGTAATTGTTCTATCATATTGCAGTAGAGTAACAGATGAACGAATGATCTTCAAGAAAAGTCTGTATGTTGACCAACTAAATACGTACGAATGATAACTCCTAACCTCAAAATGGTTTGGTCCTAATCCCTTTCAAGGATATGTGGTTCAGGCAAGTTCCTAGGCCGTTGTACAACTCCAGAGCAAATTTCGGCAGCATCTCCCCGCTGTTCTCTAGATACCCGTCTCGACAACAAGACAAGAGGGGTGTGTATCCGGAGAACAACTGGGAAACGGTACCGAAATCTACTCTGTGAGTTGTACAACAGCCCAGGAGCTTGCCCGAGTCCAAAAAAACATGGACAATTCGAGACTGCTCGCTTATAAATATGTTATTCCAACATATTTACAAATAAGCACTCTCGAACGGGAGATGTAAGTTACCCAACCTAAACTCTATCATCATGCCTCTTTTGTGTACGGTATGCAATCGCATTAAACTAGATTTTCTATCCAAGGGAAACATACCACATCTTACTATGAAAACAGAGTTAAATGTTCTGATAATAAGTTGTAGAAATATTTTTTAGTAGAAAGAAACTAGTTACTTCTCAAACAAAAAGAAAAAAAGGAATCATCTCTGCAAATTGCTATAAACTCTAATACCACTCTCTTCTCTTTGATTCACCTGCGGTTAGATTATTCGTACAAATTTATGATTCAGATGGTACATATATTGTGTATTGTGGTTAGATTTTTAAACTATAAAGTGCTCAAGTTTGTTCATTGCCAGGATCAAACTCAAGCCAAGCTGTTAGATATTTGATGGTTGAAGGAACTATGACATTATCTGTATTGGTTAGAATAATTGGACATCAACCTCTAAAGATTTTGATGATTCTACTTAGTGTCACTGAAGTTTCAGATCTCCACAAATTATTGATGTCTGCTGGATTGATGAAGGTACGCATATGGACAATTTTTGAAACTATAGTAGTTAAGTTTTAACTCAACCTTAGATTCATAGCATATTCAGTTTTCATATGTGCAAAAGTTTTATTAGGAGATAATAAATTAAGTCTTGACCCTCTGCTGATCCAACCATCAATGTAATCCACATGGTGAGTTATACAGGTGGGAATGGTCTACATTTACTTTTTTTTGTTTGTTACCTTTTTATATATCTATAATATTGTTTCCTTCCTTCCCTTCATGGTATGTTAAGTGGTGAATAATAGAAGATGGGCTAGCTTTCTTTTAGTAGTAAGCTACTAGAGAATGGTACTCTCAATTAGCATTGTATTACATTTTTCCCTGTCTGATTTTCAGATATGATTTGAGTTGTGACCATGAGGAAAGAGATCTGCATAATTTAGTTGCATATATTGGCAGGAAACCGAAGAGGAACGCGGTATGCTACGCTAGCACAAAAAAAAATTCTACCGCGAAACCAGAAAGCTACTCGCAAGAAGGGGATCATAGATAAGATTACCACTAGACGCGCAGTTGCGGAATCCTTCGCGCGTCGATATAGTGGATCGTTCTCGCCGCAGTCGTTGCGTCGATGTAGTGGATCGTCCTCGCCTTGCCGTGGATCGTCCTCCCACGCCGCAGTCGCAGCAGCGTCACCGCAGTAGTCCACACGTCCAGATATGGAACGCCGTGCGTCGGTGTGCAAGCCCTGGTCGCTCGGCAGGGGCAGCGAGAGGAGTAGGCTAGGGTTTCGAGTGAATCACTCCTAAACCGTGGGAAAGCACACCCTGCACCCTCCCTCCTCCCCTCCTTATATAGCCACGAGATGAAACCATAAACTAGGGCCCATCAGCGTGCTAAGCCCACGAGGTTCATTAATTACGTATCCAATCCAAATTAATGCGTCCCAGCCCATTAAGTGTGTGACCCTGCAGGTTCACATACGTTTGGACATGGATTCGGAAAACTCCTTTTCAATCCAATAGTTGGTAGTGGCTTCTTGCAAAGTATGCCAACTCCCAAAATACTATGATCAAATCGGACAAAACCTATCAAAAGTACTCATGTAATAATCCCTTTGCCAAGTATATGAAGATTGATCTCAAGGCGAGAAGCATGTCATCCTTTGATGATTCAATCCATCTCTCGTATCCGTGATATATTAATAAGTTGTGATTGACTCCTCAATCACGGCATGGCCATGCACTTCCTTAATCATATCACACGAGTGGCCTTTTCATATATCTCCGTTTCATTGGAGTGGCAAATTCCATCTTGATTGCACTTCCCTCTCTGCACGTTTCATAGTAAACATGAAAGCTACCTTTATAACTATCCGGTTAGGAAGTAGTGTTTGATAGCCCCAAGGAAAACTATTACACATGTAGGGAATATGACAATCTCAGGTCTAAGGATCATACATCTACTAGGTATGAGATACATCGATGACACATAAGAATGAAACATTCTCGCAGTGTCCCATTGCGGGTCTATCTAACCCATGTTCTTCAACATGCGTCCAAAATGTATAGATGATATCTCCATATCCCATGATCTATGAAGCATGATCATCGATGACTACATGTGCTGATCTATTCATCGTTGTCCTATACGATGATATCCGATCAGAGATATTTATCGAATTACATCATTAAGTAAAGAGCTTCATAAGCAAGTCACATACTTGTTGATCAATACAATGATACACATTCATTGCACCAATAATCATATTATTATTCATAAACATAGTCATGTTACAATCATCTAAATGATTGCCTCAAGGGCATAACACTAACAATCTCCCACTTGCACTTGAGTCAATCAATTAAGTATCTAATACCAATAGACCTTGTGTGCGCCTCATGCTTAGGTGTGGCGGTGGCTTTGTCAACGGATCGCCACATTGGCTTCCGTATGTACTTTGCATATTCTCACGTCACCTCTATCCACAATCTCGCGAATAAGGTGAAAGCGGCGAGTATGTGTTTAGACTTGATGTGATCTAGGCTCTTTAGCTTGTGCAATGGCACCACTATTATCACAATAGATGTCCATTGGACTAGAGGCACTAGCGACCACACCAAGCTCGTGATAAACATCTTAATCCACACAGCTTCCTTTGCGGCCTCGAAGCCGCAATGTACTCCGCTTCGTCGTAGATTCGCCACCGTGTTTTGCTTGGAACTCTTCCACCATCTGCTCCTCCATTAAGTGTAAACACAAACCCGGATTGCGATCGAAATCATCTTTGTCGGTTTGGAAGCTTGCATCGGTGTAACCCTTTGCAACCAGATCTTCCTTACCTCCAAAAACAAGGAACATACCCTTAGTTCTTCTCAAGTACTTCAGGATATTTTTTACGGCTATCCAATGACCATCACCAGGATCCGCTTGGTATCTGCTCGTGACACTTAGAGCATATGAGACATCTGGGCGTGTACAGATCATGGCATACATAATAGACCCAATAGCTGAAGCATATGGAATCTTGCTCATCCTGTCTCGCTCATCAGATGTCGAAGGACACTGATTCTTGTAGAGACTGATGCCATGTGACATTGGCATGAAACCTCTCTTGGATTCATGCATATTGAACCTTTTCAATATCTTGTCAATGTACGTTTCCTGACTTAATCCAATTAACCTTTTTGATCTATCTCTATAGATTTTTATGCCCAAGATATAGCATGCTTCTCCCAAGTCCTTCATTGAGAAACTCCTTTTCAATGAAGTCTTAACATCTTCAAGCATAGGAATGTCATTCCCGATCAATAATATGTCATCCACATACAAAATCAGAAATACAAGTGCGCTCCCACTAGCCTTCTTGTAAACACAAGGCTCTTCTTCATTTTTGATAAAGTCAAAACCTTTGACTACTTCATCAAAACGAATGTTCCAACTCCGAGATGCTTGCTTTAACCCATAAATGGATCTTTGAAGCTTGCATACCCTTTTAGCATATTTAGGATCAAAAAACCTTCAGTTGTATCATGTATACATCCTCGTAAAGATTCCCATTAAGGAATCTGTTTTGACATCCATCGCCATATTTCATAATCAAAATATGCAAAGAATAGCTAAAATGATCCGGACAGACTTGAGCATTGCTACGGTGAGAAAGTTTCATCATAGTCAACTCCTTGAACTTGTTTGAAACCCTTTGCCACCAACCGTGCCTTATAGATCTGAACATTTCCATCTACGTCTATCTTTTCTTGAAAATCTATTTGCACTCAATGGTTTTACACCATCGGAGAGTCGACCAAGTTCCAAACTTGATTGTCATGCATGGATTGAATTTGGATCTTATGGCTTCAAGCCATTTTTGGAGTTTGGGTCCATCATTGCTTCTTCATAAGTCGTGGGCTCATCATTGTCCAACAATAATATGTCACTCCCATATCTTATAGGTACATGACGTGGCCTCCCGACCTACGTGGGTGGAGTCTCTTCCACAAAGTTGTACAACACTTTGTACATCTTGTGAAGGTTGATGGTAGCTTGAACATATTCATGTGATTCTTGAACTTCATCAAGATACACATCACTCCTACTGATTTCTTTTGAAAGAAACTCTTTCTCCAAAAGACACCATTTGAGCAACAAAAACTTTGTTCTCGTTTCTTTTGTAAAAGTAATATCCTTTTGTTTCTTTAGGATACCCCACAAAAAGCATTTTTCGATTTAGGTGCGAGTTTATCCGATTGTAAACGTTTTACATAAGCCTCACATCCCCATATCTTGAGAAATGACAACATGGGTCTTCTCCGGTCCATATCTCATATGGCGTCTTCTCAACGGATTTTGATGGGACCCTATTCAAAGTGAACGCAATTTGTCTCTAGAGCGAAACCCGGAAGGATAATGGCAGATCTGTTTGGTGATCATTGACCGAACCATATCTAATAAAGTTCGATTCGTCGTTCGGACACGCCATTCCATTGAGGCGTTCTGGCGGAGTAAGTTGCGAACGATTCCACATTGCTTTAGATGATCACCAAACTCTTGGCTCAAGTATTCGCCACCACGATCGGATCGTAAGTGTTTTATTGTTTTGCCAAGTTGATTTTGTACTTCGTTCTGAAACTCTTTGAACCTTTCAAAAGTTTCAGATTTATGCCTCATTAAATAGATATATCCATATCTCCAAGTCATCGATAAAAGTTACAAAATCATGAAACCCACCCTAGCGATCGAGCTCATTGGTCCACATACATCCTGTATGTACTAGGGCCAATAATTCACTTGCTCTCTCACTAATGCCTCGTGAAAGGGCTTTTGTCATCTTGCCAAGTAAACAAGATTCACATGTTTCAAATGATTCAAAATCAAATGAGGTTAGAAGTCCATCACCATGGAGCTTCTTCATGCGCTTCTCATTTATATGACCTAAGCGACAATGCCACAAAAGGTAGGGTTCAAATCATTAGGCCGATGCCTTTTTACATTAATATTATAGACAGGGTTTTCTTCGAGTTCAAGGACGTACAACCCATCTACCATGGGGCAACGACCATAATACATATCATTCAAAATATCGAACAAACAAAGTTCTTTATTACAAATCATAACCTTCATGTTCCAAACAAGAAGATGAAATAATGTTTCTACTCAAAGATGGAACAAAATAACAATTATTAAGTTCTAAAACTAATCTCAAGGCAAATGCAATGGGTATGTAGCAAGCAAGACCAAAGAACTCTTGCTTTATTCCCCACGTGAAGATCCACTTCTCCTTTTGCCAAGTCTCTACTCTTTATCACCCCGCAACGAATTGCAAATGTGAGCAACCGAACCGGTATCATATACCCATGAGTGAGTGAAGAAGTAGCAAGATTAATTTCTATAACATTAATACGAAGTGGAAACCACATTTCCATTCTTCTTATCCGCAGTACTTTTCGTAGTTCCGTTTCCAATGCCCCGATTCCTTGCAATAGAAGCATTGGGTATCGGGTTGAGGGCCAACTTTAAGCTTCGAAGCTTAGTTTTGAGGCTTGCGATCTCATCTTGAGCCTTGCCCTTGCCCTTGCCCTTGCTCTTTCCGTTCCCCAGCCTTAGCCTTCCTCTTTTGAAAGCGGTTGTTTTCGAACCATCATCACATGATTGGGTTTTTCTTAATGCTTTCCTCGGCACCTTGAGCATCCCATGTAGCTCGGTTAGGCTCTTCTCCATGCTATTCATATGAAAATTCATAATGAATGGCTCAAAGCTCTGAGGCGTAGACGGAGAATAACATCGTGGCCAAACCGAGGCTAAGGGAAACTCAAGTTTTCCAATCTCCCAATGTAACCAATCATCTTGATCACATGAGGATCGACCGGATCGCCTTCACCCGACTTACAAGCAAATAAAAGCTTTGAGATACCATACCTCTCAGCTCTTGCTTGATTCCCAAACATGCCCTTCAAGCCTACAATCATATTGTAAGCATCACGGTCCTCATATTGCTTTTGGAGCTCGAGTCCATGGTGACTAGCATGAGACAGTGACCTCTCTGAAGCATTAACATGCTTTTCATATTCAACCTTCAAATTGCGAGCAAGCATTTTGGTACTGGTTCATCAGAATTGGATTCTCTAGAACATAGTCCTTCTTTTCATGCTTGAGAACAATTCTCGGGTTGCGATACCAATCAACAAAATTAGTTCCATTCAGTTTTCCCTTTCCAAAACCGATCTCAAAGCAAAACCAGTGTAGCAGGAGTAGGAGAAGGTGCCATTGAACTACAACAAAAACATGCAAAGATTCTAAGCACTATGTTTATGTAAAACTTTTATTAAACTTTTAATTAAAGACACTTCTATTTTATGTCCCTTTATAGACACATAGTGAGTATTCAAGATCCATATTCATCAAACACTAGTGAGCTTTGGCATCACTGCTAGAAATTTAATGACATAGGTAAGCAACACCTTTGCTAATTACATCATATGTAACTCTTGTTTGTTGAGTATGAAAACAAGTAATGAATGCCTCCATCAACTTGACTCATGGCCAGGTCAACCTGCCCCAAGGGCTCACATGAGGAGGGAGCACTTCCGATATCTGGGTGCCAATTAAGAAACTGCCTCATGTGTGTTTTCCTACACACCACTTGTCTTGTATAGGTTCCTTCATTATGAAATCAAATCCCAACCACTTATGTCCTCAAGCCCAAAACCGTTTTGATAGCTTGATTAAATCTACCATTGTTATGCGTGATGTGTCCAACACATCCCTATCATCTATTGAGATAGCTATTGATATACTACTTTGGCAGTCATATCAATAACGATCTAAATTCTTGATAGGTGCAACAATTGGATGGACAATTTGATTTAAAATTTTTAACTATAGGGATGAACAAAGATTACTATGAACATGGCATCACATGCAATGAGCATAAAGAAAATAGCAAGGATTAAACACACATCCACAGAAAATCAAAATAAGCTGTGAAATAGCATGGCCCTTAGCATTAAGATCTCCATCATCATGCTTGTTTGTTCACCTAGCCACCTTGCTTGATTTGTTCACCTAGCCATCTTGCTTGATACCATCGTCTTCATCATTATGGATGCAACTCCTTACAACTTTTGATAATGAATTTTACATGAGGGTTTGAAGCATCACAAGTTGACACGCAGGTCGTTATACAATTTAAATAGCCTTATGGCTTGACACGGCACGCAGGCCATGTGGAAATTACATGCATCACATACACATAGGCTATACCATTTCACATAATTCCTGCAAAAACGAGTTAAACAAAAGCAACCCTACGACTCGGTCCGAGGCGCGCCAAGGGTCCAGAATCAGCGCGCGCCCCTAATAATCGTGGCGGTCGTGGCGGGTCTTCGACATTGGAAAACGCCTCAAAATTTCCACGGATCAACCAGATTGACCCAATCCGATCTAATATGATTGGCTTGGTCCCATATGGATACGTTTGAAACCACGATGGCGGTAACTCCGACCGGTAAGGGTAACGTCGCATCATGAACGGACTCACCCAAATCAATATTGAATCTGTTTGCGCTACCATGGATCAACAGATTGACCCAATCCAACTCAATCGATTGGCTTGGTCCCATATGGATACGCTTGAAACCCCGATGGCGGTAACCCGACCGGTAAGGGTAACGTCGCATCATGAACGGACTCACCCAAATCAATATTGAATCTGTTTGCGCTACCATGGATCAACCAGATTGACCCAATCCAACTCAATCGATTGGCTTGGTCCCATATGGATACGCTTTGAAACCCCGATGGCGGTAACCCGACCGTAAGGGTAACGTCGCACCATGAACGGACTCACCCAAATCAAGATTGAGTCGGTTTGCACTTTTCTCAAACCCTAAACCGATCGATCTCATCGATGGCTGCCGTCACCAATTCATCACATGAACTGGCTGAACATGTAATAGATCCAATCTACTAACCTTACACATCATATCTGCAACATCTAGATCACAAAACTATACGAGATGGCTCTGATACCACTGAAGAGGAACGCGGTATGCTACGCTAGCACAAAAAAAAAATTCTACCGCGAAACCAGAAAGCTACTCGCAAGAAGGGGATCATAGATAAGATTACCACTAGACGCGATTGCGGAATCCTTCGCGTCGATGTAGTGGATCGTTCTCGCCGCGATCATTGCGCCGATGTAGTGGATCGTCCTCGCCTTGCCGTGGATCGCCCTCCCACGCCGCAGCCGCAGCAGTTGTCACCGCAGAGTCCACACGCCAGAGATGGAACGCCGCGTGCGTCGTGTGCAAGCACACAGTCGCTCGGCCAGGGCAGCGAGAGGAGTAGGCTAGGGTTTCGAGTGAATCACTCCTAAACCGTGGGAAAGCACACCGCACCTCCTCCTCCCCTCCTTATATAGCCACGAGATGAAACCTAAACTAGGGCCCATCGTGCTAAGCCCACGAGGTTCATTAATTACGGATCCAATCCAAATTAATGCGCCCCAACATTAAGTGTGTGACCTGCGAGTTCACATACGTTTGGACATGGATTCAAAACTCCTTTTCAATCCAATAGTTGGTAGTGGCTTCTTGCAAAGTATGCCAACAATCGGACAGAACCTATCAAAAGTACTCATGTAATAATCCCTTTGCCAAGTATATGAAGATTGATCTCAAGGCGAGAAGCATGTCATCCTTTGATGATTCAATCCATCTCTCGTATCCGTGATATATTAATAAGTTGTGATTGACTCTCAATCACGGCATGGCCATGCACTTCCTTAATCATATCACACGAGTGGCCTTTTCATATATCTCTGTTTCATTGGAGTGACAAATTCCATCTTGATCAAGCATTTCCTCTCGCACGTTTCATAGTAAACATGAAAGCTACCTTTATAACTATCCGGTTAGGAAGTAGTGTTTGATAGCCCCAAGGAAAACTATTACACATGTAGGGAATATGACAATCTCAGTCTAAGGATCATACATCTACTAGGTATGAGATACATCGATGACACATAAGAATGAAATATTTTCGCAGTGTCCCATTGCGGGTCTATCTAACCCATGTTCTTCAACATGCGTCCACAATGTATAGATGATATCTCCATATCCCATGATCTGTGAAGCATGATCATCGATCACTACATGTGCTGATCTATTCATCGTTGTCCTATACGATGATATCCGATCAGAGATATTTATCGAATTACATCATTAAGTAAAGAGCTTCATAAGCAAGTCACATACTTGTTGATCAATACAATGATATACATTCATTGGACCAATAATCATATTATTATTCATAAACATAGTCATGTTACAATCATCTAAATAACTGCCTCAAGGGCATAACACTAACAGAAACTTGGCCCGCACTTCTCACCACCTAATTTCTGGAGGCATGTTGGATTCTTTTTCATCCTATGAACTTGTGTGCTATGGTAAATAGAAGTTCATGTGAGAAACAAAGTCATATTGCTATATTCCAATGGTAAAATCTTCAAAAGCATCAGACTGGTTCTTATCTTCTGTACGTAATTGTGTTATCCATTGAATAGGGGTGGGAGCAATGTAGTTAACTAACAAACTGTACAAACTATACAGACGCTACTAACATGTGAGAATCGGATTCACCAAATGATAAGCACTCTGATTAGTTAAATACAATCTATAAAAATACTAGTATATCATCTCAGAAAACACATACAAATTTTGAAATGGAGCGGAAAACCATAGCCGGAGGAGGAGCTGCATGGAGGGCAAAGGAGGAGGACGTCGACCGAGGCCGGCGTGGGCTGCGGATGAGGAGACGGACCAGGTGGAGCTGCGGGGAGGCCGAAGAAGGAGGAGGCATCATTGTCGGGGCAGAGTGGGGGTGGTGTGGGTGGCGTCGGGCGGGGGGGGGGCGGGGGCAGCTCCTGTTGGGAAAGTGCCACCGGCAGGAGCAAGGTGGAGAGGCAGCGAGCGCCGTGGGAGGGTGGGGGAGAGGGACCGCGGGGGAGAGGGAGTGGCGGACGTGGAGGCAGAGCTCGAAATGGAGGTGCGAAAGCTAGGGCAAAATAAGCGAGGCAAGCGCTCAAGTTTGTCCGAAAAATAAATATCGGTATTAATTGTGTCGGTTCCACCACAAAAACCGACACAAATATAAATACAGTACTGTCGGTTGGAAAAAAACCGACACAACTGTTCAGTTATTACTATCGGTTTTCCCAAAAAACCGACACAAATATTTCTACAATACTATCATTTTTCAAGAAAAAACCGACACAAATAACACAATTTCACTATTGGTTTTCCAGAAGAAACCGACATCAATGGGAAAATAGTACTATCGGTTTTAAATAAAAAACCGACACAAATGTAACTACAATACTATCAGTTTTGTATTAAAAACCGACACAAATATCAAAAATTTACTATCGGTTTTCCAGAAGAAACCAACATCAATGGGAAAATAGTACTATCGGTTTTCAAGAAAAAACTGACACAAATGTCACCACAATACTATCGGTTTTGTAGTATAAACCGACACAAATGTCAAATTTTTCCAGAGATAACCGACATCAATGGAAAAACATTACTATTGGTTTTAAAGGAAAAACTAACACAAATGTAAGTACAATACTACCGGTTTTGTAATAAAAACTGACACAAATGTCACAATTTTACTATTGGTTTTTCAGAAGAAACCGACATCAATGGTAAAACAGTACTATCGGTTGAAAGAAAAAACCGACACAAATGTTACAGCAATACTATTGGTTTTATAGTAAAAACCGAAACAAATGTTAAATTATTCTAGAGATAACCGACATCAATGGGAAAACATTACTATCGGTTTTAAAGAAAAACCGACACAAATGGACAACCTAGCACTATCGGTTTCGAGATACAACCGATTCAAATGTTGGTGTTAAGAATATTACAAGTACAGATAGGAAACAAATATTACTATCGATGTTTGAAAAACTGATGCAAGTTGTTATATCACTATCAGTTTGATAATAGAACCGACACAATTAGAGGATGAATATCACTATCGGTTTTTAAAATAACCCGACACAAATAATGGCATAGCACTGTATGTTTTTTTAGCAAAGAGGGAACATCACTATTGGTTTGTTAAAAAACCGACACAAGTGGTTGGGACAACACTGTATGTTTTTAGCAAAATCGGCGAACAACACAATCGGTTTTTATAAAAGAACCGACACAAATTCTCTATTATCACTATCGGTTTCTTAATGTAACCGACACAAATGTAGTTCACTGCACTATTTGTTTTCCAGACAAACCATCAAGTCTGAATTTGCTTAAATATTTGATGAAAGAGTGAAACGGCCATAACTTTTGCAAATATAATTGAAATTTTTTGAAATTTTGCAGGAACATACCTTGTGATACTACAAGTCTTTTCCAAAAATGAATTTTGGCAAAAAGAGTTAGCATTGCAAAAAGAAGCCCAAATTCACTTTGTAGGCATGTTATTTCCTCAAAGAGTAGAAAAGTCAAATGTTTTTCAAATAAAGTCCAAGTATTTTGAAAATTTCCAGAAATGATTTGATGTGAAGTGCCTTCTTTTTCTTGCAATCCATTGACAAAAATTGTGAAAGTTTCATACGTACACATAACCTTAATTTCCAAACACGAAACTACATTTATGTACAATACAAACATTTCAAACACATAGCAACTGATACAATGACGTACTCCTTTTATTTACAATACAACCCTTCTTGATGATCTACACGCATGTAGTTTCTTCCATGTGTGTCCTCATCGCCGCTAAGACAGGCACCATCCGCAAACGGAGGTATTTCATCGAATTGGTCGTATTCTTCTTCATCTACAACATTTTCAACACCAACTATCCGCCGCTTGCTGTAAAGGACGACGTGCAACCTCGCATTGGCCGGATGACACACATAAAAGACTTGATTTGCTTGCTTCGCAAGGATGAACGGGTCGTCTTTATAGGCGAGTCTGTTGAGATCCACAAGAGTAAAACCTCTGTTGTCGACCTTCACTCCCTGTGGAAGTCCAACCCACTTACATCGAAATAATGGAACTTGGTATATTCCGTAATCGAGCTCCCAAATTTCTTCGATCACCCCGTAGTAAGAGTTCATTGCCATTGAGGATTCCCCTTTCGAGTGATGTTCATCGGACAAAGCATCTATACTTACAACAATGTTTTGAACAGTACTCTTCGCATCCTGACTTTCAGTGTAAAAGGTGTACCGATAATATCGTACCCCTACCATGTTTGTACGTTAAATCTAGGTCCGTCAGCCAACCATTTTACATTCTCACTAACAGAGACCTCTTCCTTTTGTTTGAACCATGTAATAAATCTATCGTTGTATTCTCGCATGATGGAAAGCTCATCCATATGTGGATTCTCTTCCCGTAATATCAACTTATTCTACTCGATGTACCCTGCAACTTCTGTGCTGTGCTGCAAGACTGTCAAATGTGCTTTGCAATACATATCAAACCATGGCCTCGTTAGTTTCAACCCCACGGTTCCTTTGCCAGCAAGTCTGCCCTCGTGGCGAGATACAGGAACACCGATTGCTTGTCTTTTTTCGAGATAGTCCACACAAAACTCAATAACCTCTTCTGTCCCATAACCTTCCACAATACTACCCTTAGGCTTCGACCGATTCCTCACGTAGGACTTTAATATACCCATGTATCTCTGGAACGGATACATGTAACGTAAGAAAGCGGGTCCACATATCTTAATCTCTCTAACAAGGTGAACAACAAGGTGGACCATGACGTCGAAGAACGACGGTGGGAAATGCATCTCAAGCTGACATAGAGTCTGCACCACCTCACTCTTTAAGTTGTCTAGCACATCGGGGTCAATAACTTTGCAGGAGATCGCATTGAAGAAGAAACACAACTTCGTGATTGCCAACCTAACATCCTCTGGCAGAATATTTCGGATTGCAACTGGGAGCATTTGGGTCATCAAGACAAGGCAATCGTGGGACTTCATGCCCAACAACTTCAAATCATCTATGGACACAAGCTTCTTAATGTTCGCGGAGTAGCTAGATGGAACTTTAATACCTTGGAAACATTTGCAAAGGTCTTCTTTCTCCTTCTTGGACAGTGTGTAGCATGCACCAGGGATGTACGGACCTTTTCCATCCTCATCTATCACTGCAAGCTTGGACCTGATTCCCGTGTAGGGCATGTCACGATGAGCATTCACACCATCCTTGGTATTTCCAGGTATGTTCAGTAGGATGCCAACCAAATTGTCGCAGACATTCTTCTCAACATGCATGACATCAATACAATGCTGGACATCTAACTCCTTCCAGTACGGTAAGTCCCAAAATATTGACCTCTTCTTTCAAATGGTCCTAGAACGAACAGATTTACGGCTCTTTTCATACTAAACATCGATATCCTGTACACGTGAATATACTTGCCTACCACTCATAGGCTGCGGTGTTGAACGGACTTCCCTCTTCCCATCAAATTTGTCATCCATCTTACGGTATCAATGACTTCAAGGTAGAATCCTACGGAGACCCATATACACAGTTTTCTTGGAGTTTGGCAGGCATAGGCTCTCAGTCTCCTCTTCACAAATAGGACACGCTTTGGCTCCTTTCATACTTTAGCCCGCTAAATTACCAAGGACCGAGAAATCATTTATGGTGCAAAATACCATAGCCCGTAGGGTGAAATGCTCTTTTTTGTACGCATCCCACACCACGACCCCCTCATTCCACAATTTTACCAAATCATCGATCAGTGGTGCAAGGTACAGATCAATATCATTTCTCGGTTGTTTGGGCCCGAGATTAGCAATGACATCATGATATACTTCCGCTTCATGCACTACCAAGGAGGGAGGTTGTAGATACACAACAGAACTGGCCACATGCTGTGACAACTGCTCATGTTACCAAACGGATTCACTCCATCAGTACTCAACCCAAATCTTATGTTCCTCATTTCGGCACCAAACTCCTCATGTTTCCAATCGATGTTTCTCCATTGAGCCGAATCAGCAGGGTGTCTCAGCTTGCCATCTTCCTTTCGAGACACATAATGCCAAAGCAACAATTTTGCCTCTCTGGGATTTGCAAACAACCGCTCCAGACGGGGAATGATGGGCAAGTACCACAATACATTGGCCAGTGCACGTTTAGTGACCTCTTCACCGTTGTTGCCCCGACTCTTACGCTTCTTGTCGTTACGCTTCTCCTTTTGTTTGTACCGAGGCACACCGCAAACTGGACAAATGTGCAGCTCCTGATGTGCGTTATGGTACAAGATGCAATCATTCGGACATCCATGTATCCTTTCTATTTCCATTCCCATGTGACATAGTAGCTTCTTCGCTTCATAAATTCTTGTTGGAAAATCGTTTCACCCCGGAAGCAGATCCGATAGAAGAACTAGAAGTGCGTTGAAACTTGTATCTGTCCAACGATGTTTTGCCTTCAGTTCAAACAATGCAAGGACCGAACCCAACTTGGTGTATTCTCACTACTACAGAATGGTACATCACTATCGCTTCATCTGGGTCGGTTCTTAAGTTTTCAGGAAAAAACGATTGTGATATATGACTTACGAGGGGTGTTAATAACAATCACTATCGGTTCTCAGATTAGAAGTGATTGTGATGTAGCACTAGGCAAATCACAATCGGTTCTTATATAAGAACCGATAGTGATGTGCATGCATATCACTATCCGTTCTCATAAAAGAACCGATTGTGATGAGCACGTGCTCATCACTATCGCTTCTTTTATGAGAAGCGATAGTGATGATCATACACATCACTATCGGTTCTCACAAAAGAACCGATAGTGATGTGCTCGTTGTCATCACTATCGATTCTTATGTGAGAAGCGATAGTGATGATAAGAACCGATAGTGATGTGCTCGTTGTCATCACTATCGGTTCTTATGTGAGAACATCACTATCGCTTCTCATATAAGAACCGATAGTGATGTGCATGTAATCATCACTATCACTTCTTATGTGAGAACCGATAGTGATGAGGATGCGCATCACTAATGCTTCTCACATAAGAACCGATAGTGATGTGCATGATCATATCACTATCGCTTTTCAAGTGAGAAATGATAGTGATGTGTGTGCACATCACAATCGCTTCTTAAGTGAGAACCGATTGTGACACGTCTCGCTAGGTTATTTATGCCCCTCAGGCTGAACTCTCCTCTCCTATCAGATTTTGCACCGTTTATTTGACAAGCACACATGTATTTAATTATCTTAATTTGTAGTGCTCTCTTGTTAATCTTGAATTATTTAATTTGTATTTAATTATCTTAATTTTTCAAAAATTCTTTTTCAAAAAGACTTGTAATATCCCGAAGTATGTTTCTGCAAAATTTGAAATAATTTTAACTATATTCGCAAAAGTTACGACCTTTTTACTCTTTGATCAATGAATTTTGAAAATTCAGACTTCATCATGGTTTGTCTGGAAACGTAATAGTACTAGTCACATTTGTGTTGGTTTTATTACCAAACTGATAGTGCTTAAATGTATTTGTATCGTGTTGTTGAGCAAGCTGCCTATTTGTTTCGGTTCATATGTGAGAAGCGATAGTGATGAGCACATGCACATCACTGTCGGTTTTGACATGAGAACCGATTACAATAGTTGTCTCATTAGTGTCGATTCTAAGTAAAAACCGATTGCAATGCTTGTCTCATCAGTGTCGGTTCTAAGTAAAAACCGATTGGAATAGTTTTCTCATCAGTGTCGGTTCTAAGTAAAAACCGATTGCATTGCTTGTCTCATCAGTGTCGGTTCTATGTAAAAACCAATTGCAATATTTATGTCATCAGTGTCGGTTCTAGGTAAAAACCGATTGCAATGTTTGTCTCATCAGTGTCGGTTCTATGTAAAAACCGATTGCAATAGTTATGTCATCAGTGTCAGTTCTAGGTAAAAACCGATTGCAATGTTTGCCTCATCAGTGTCGGTTCTATGTAAAAACCGATTGCAATAGTTATGTTATCAGTGTCGGTTTTAAGTAAAAACTGATTGTAATGTTTATCTCATCAGTGTCCGGTTTTTTAAGGAGAACCGATAGTGATTGTTTTGTATTTGTATCGGTTTTTCAACAAGAACCGATTGCAATCATTTCAGCTCTCGTTACAACCTGCCTCCACGCCCCTCCGCATTGAAACCTCCGCCTTCACCCCTCCGCGTCAAAACCCTAGCCGACTTTAGCCCATGCCTCCTCCGCTCGCCCTCTCGGATCAGACGGCTAGGTCGTCATCCACAGCGAGATCGGTTTGGTCGGCGGCCTTCTTCCCCCGTTCTGAGCGCGCCATGGTCGAAGGCCTCAACACCACAAGGCAGGCGAGGCCTCCAACCCCTCATCCTCTTCCTCTTCCTACCCACAGACACCATCCTTGCCGTTTTGCCCTGCCGAGGGTGCCGTTGCCCCCCGCGGGCATCAGGGCGCCGCCGTCGCGAACCTGCCTCCCAAGCGAAATGATTCCCACCTGGGATGCTAAGTTTCCGCTCTCTTACTGTATTTTTCTTTGCAGGTGGCGTGAGTGGCTCGACAACCCTGGTGTGTGCAGACGCAGTTTTGTTTCGACTCTTTGGGTTTTTGTTTCCCTAACATGCTCGTCACTTGTTTGATGAAATGCAGACGAGAGGTGCGCAGACCGACGCCAGAGCGGCGGCTAAAGGTGCGGTTTTTCTGCACTTGTTTAGGCCGCTTTTTGGAGGTATTTGTGCGTTCTTTGGGGGTTTCCCTTTTTTGTTTCCCGGTATTCCAAGAACCTGAGGGCGCAAGGTACAGCAATTCTTTGCTCTATCGTATCGCTTCCCCCTCATTATTGCAGGCATTCTCTTGGAAATGTTGTCCAAAAAGTGATTTTTATGCTTCTCCCAGTATTGTTCTTGGCGATTTAGGGCTGGGTTGGCAGTTTTTCTTTAGTTTATTGGTGCAATTAAATTCTCTTGTAGAAAGATGCTGGCAAATGTGTCATATGGAAGCCTTGGTTTTGGAGTTGCTTTCTTCTTGTTTGTTGTTCGTTCGATTTGTGATTCACTTTCAGATGTATTCTTGGGGAAGCACGACGCTGGCAGCAAAGAAAAGCGGAAGAAGGTACACCGATTCGGCGAACACGGTAGCGCTGTGGGAGATCAGAGGTTCCGGTAATCCACCGAACCGCTTATCCCATTTGCACCCTTAACTCGTCTGGTGGTTACCTCGGCTTGCCCTCTCCATGTCAAGGATTTGGAGTGCGACTATGTGATTGAAGCTTTCTTTGTTGATAAATTTGCGAGTTAGGAGATCACCGACTTCTACTCAAAGGATGTGTCGTATTTGGACTCCTCAAGCGCTCATTGCATTGAAAGAGGTCAATGTTGAACTCTGTCATGTGTTATTATACATGATGGCTTGATTAGAGAACTTTTATGCACATTAACTCTAGATCTGACAACCGTCAATTATTGATAGATACTTCGTTGTCTTAAGTCATATATTCCTAAATGACCTGATATTTATTCAGAATTTTCAACTGATGACTAATTCCGAAGGAGTGATAAAATGGGTTATTATCACTTATGTTGTCTTTGAGCTCATGGATACAGACCTCCACCTCCCTTGTGCTTTCTCAAGATGCCTTGAGGTTCTGATTTGTTGGCACCTATTGATTGATCCTAAAAATGTCTCTCACTTTATTTTGGACCTTTTGTTAATATAAGTGGACACTTTACTCACATTTACTTTCTGTATCATAATTTCCTTTTTTTACTATCCCTTTCAAGCACTTAGCAATATAAGCTTCAAAAATCCTTTATGTCAAGTTTAAACCGCATACTCATTTACTAGATCTTTCAGAACAGACAGATACAATTGTTTTTTTTCGTATTGGCTATTACCTAACTATTATTTTATCTGGTTGCAGCTAATGTTTAGCATCGTGATTTGAAGCCAAAGAATATATTGGAAAATGCTAACTGTAAACTCAAATATGTGATTTGGTCTAGCAAGACTGCAAGAGTGGCTTTTAATGACACTCCTACAACAGTATTCTAGACGGTATGTCAATTTTGCTAGACTAGAGTCATTGCATTGTTTGCCAGATCAGATTCATAGTTAAGCAAACTTTTTAGCATGATTCTAATCTTCAGTGTGCTGCACTGGAGATTTTATTTTTATTTTTCCATATCATTGTGGAGTTCTGTTTCTATATATATAGTATATGGTACAAATTTGAATTCAGTGATGTTCATACTAGAGAACTACTGCTGGTCCAACTGGTCTATTTCATTAAAATGTCCATGACATCTGTTCTAGAGCCCAGTATTCATGGTTATACAATGTCCATGACATCTCTTCTAGAGCCCAGTATTCATGGTTATGCATACTATATATTAATGTTTTAGGGGGTCACCTATATCGGTTCTTTGTAGGAAGTGATAGTGATGACAGCATCATCTCTATCGGTTCTTACAAAGAAGCGATAGAGATGAGGGGGTCATCTCTATCGGTTCTTTCTTAGAAGTGATAGTGATGACCTCCTCATCTCTATCGATTCTTAGAAAGAACCGATAGAGATGACCCCCTCATCTCTATCGGTTCTTAGAAAGAACCGATAGATATGAGGCGGTCATCACTATCGGTTCCTACAAAGAACTAATAGAGATGATCCCCTCATCACAATCGGGCGAGAACCGACTGTGATAGTGTCACCTCATCACTGTCTACTGACTTTGTGTCGCCACCAGAACCGATTGTGATGACGAAAAAAACCCGATTGTGATAGGGATATTTGTAGTAGTGTCTGCTTTGCAACCTGTGAACAGTGGTTTGGCATCATCTTCCATCAAGCTTTTAGACTTTTCAAACTCTCTTTCCGTGTAATTACCCTCCACATCCCGCAACATTTGCTCTAAATTCTCCTCCTCAAACATATCAAGCTGCAACTCATCATCCGGTTCCACCGTGTCTTCATTGCATAACGGCAGGGTACTACCTGTCTCCCCGTGATGGATCCAACATGTGTAATTCCTCATGAAGCCACGTCGAATCAGGTGGTCCTCAATTTGAGCTGAGTTGTTAAATCTTCTCAGATTGGTGCAATCAATGCAAGGACAATATATGAAGTTTACACCCCTCCTCACCATGTCCTCTTCGGCAATTTTTTTGAACTCCTTAACACCCCTCTGAAATTCAGCACTCACATGACTTTTGTCATACATCCATTCCTTACGGTTCATCTGCAATTAAACTTCTCACAATAATTTAAAGAAAAACTGGAGCAACATCAAGCTAGCTATTTGAAATATTGAGACATCATTTCAATATTACCTTTGCAAAATAGAAGACAAGTTCCAAGATATATAAAATATGTACTCCCGATCGATGCCTAGATTCTTCACAGGTTTAGAGCTTCCAATTCCCTACATAGGAGACATACATTTTTAACATCAACAATGATATCAAACAATCTAATTATATAGTGCAGTAGCTTACAAATCTTTTGACTACAACGAAACAAAACAAGGGTACCAACGATGACTCCTAATCTCTAAATAGATTTGGTCCTAATCCCATTCGAGGATATGTTGTTCGGACAATTTCCTAAACCATTGTACAACTACAGAGAAAATTTCGGCAGCATCTCCCCGCTATTCTCCATATACATGTCTTGACAACAGGTCAAGAGGGGTGTGTATCTGGAGAATACCAGGGAGACTCTACCGAAATCTACTCTGCAGTTGTACAACACAGCTCAGGAACTTGCCCGAACCACATATCCTCGAACTGTCCAAAGAACGTGGACAATTCGAGAATGCTCGCTTATAAATATGCCATTTCATTTGGTATATTTATAAACAAGCATCTTCGAACGGGAGACGTAGGTTCCGCTTTTCTAAAGCTAAAAACAACAAAGTCTCTTTTCAGAAAAGTAAAAGCAGATTTTCCAGGAATTGTCCTCACTTGGAGCGGGTGGTTGGTGAGTTTCTGTTGCTCTAAAATTTTTGGGAATTTTTTCCATATGAGCAGTTGAGTCGTGAAACAGTCCACCAAAAATCACATTAAAAAACTTTGTATAATAGACATGAAAAATCAAGTATTACAGACAGATAGGAAATTCGACCAGAAAGTTTGAGGCTCGGTTTTCACTTCATAGCACTCAAACAGTGCAACCAGTGGACTCACAAATTTTTCTAGAGATGGATATATGAGTCACGCACCTTCTCCAATAAGAATCACTCAAAAAGGATTTTTCTAAAAATCAAAGACTGACTGCTGCGCGAAGAACAAGTTCTGGACAGAATGACAACTTGATAGAAAATTTGATCTTTAGTCTATCCTAGGGTGCAAGAGAAGTACAAAACCATATAAACACCCTCACGACATCTTAGAACAATAGCATTTAGAAGGAGGGGAGGCAAATCCAAATTGCGAGAGAGTAAATTGCGAGAATGTAAATGCGGGAAAGTAAACGCTGAATTTAAATTGTGTAAAGTAAAGACATAATGTAAATGCGCAATTTAAATTTATAATAAGGTAAAGAAAATATTTGTATTTTCTGGATGGAAGGTTTACAAAGCCTCACTTGATGTGGGAAAAGATCAAAGGAGCAACTCAAACCTTCAAGGGGGGAAGGCTACCCCTCCACCCCTATTTATACAACTCTTGGGCCACCTACCATCATTGGATGAGCCTCTAAACCCTAGAGCATCCATCAAGGGCTAGGATTAACCCACTCAACTAGCCATGCAAGGGTTCACCCAAAACCCACAACACAAATGGGTTTTCTTGAATGGTTCTCAAAGCATACTAACTAGACCCGCTATCCTATCAACTAGACCGCAATCCGACGACCCTCATCAATCCGAACAACATCTAGCTAGAATCACATCCATTCCTTGTCTTCATGGCTTCCACGGATTCTGTCTCCAATCATCTTCCAGCGATCCCCGACCGTTTGGACCTCCGACGCTCCTCGCCTAGTCCCAGCCATCCTTCGCCTCACCATGGCTTAGCACCATCATCCTGCAACCATCAAAAATAAGGAAATAACTCACATAGCAATGCCCACAATGATATGCAATAGATTCATCACAGTCCACAAATTAAAATTCATTTTTGTTTGTCCTGGCCGGTACTACCGCAAAAACAGGAGAAGAGTCAAATTGCTTCAAATTCCAATTTAAATCAAACTCAAACCTGAGCACACCTTGCTCAAATAAAGTCAAATACTCATCACAAACATAGATGGACCTCCACATGGTCCTTCAATCACCCCCTTGTTGAGTATATTGACAAACCACACAAAAGGTATAAATTTGAGTTTGAAAATAAAAGAAGAAAAGCAATTTGATTGCAAAAATCATACTTGGTCCAATTGAAAGAGAAAGCAAGTTCATGACCAAGTAGATGAGAAGATTTTCAGAGCTCAACACAATAAAGAACAATTTTTCGATTAGAGCTCCAAAAACCAAGAAATCTCTCAAAAAGCTCAATATTACTCATGATCCAAATGCAAGGACAACTGTTCAACATGATCATGATAAAGCATTTTTTTATTTAAATTTTCTTCCCTATAAGATGCCTTTTCTACGTTTTCCCCCTTTTGGTAATATAGGGATCAATTTTTCTTATGTATGCATGAAATGCAATCTAAAGAGCTTTGAAGATTATCCAATTGATCAAAATGGAAAGATATTACACCAAACTTGTCAATTTCAGAATATGACTAAACTAAGACATGTCCAAGACCAATACATTTTATGAAAAAGCTTAGTTTACAATATTTCATTTTAGCATGATTTGACAAGTGCTAAACTTAGCAAAGTTTCAAAGCTAGAAGCAAAAACACTCAAGGATCAAATGGAAAACCTAGAGTTCAACCTACTCACACACTTTGGGAAAATTTGAAGTGCATATTAGGTCCTTCAAGCTCATTTTTCAATTTATGCAAATTTTCTTTAAGACTTTGAAAAACATAGCAGGGTGCAAATGTTTGACATTATTTGCATTCTTTACCCACTTATGTGTTTGATATTTGCATTTTTTTATTTTATTGATTGACTCAAGCCATTTTCGATCATCTCAAGAGTAATTCTTAAGAGAATGATCTTGGTCATACACACTATATTCCAAGTTCATCCCAAATGTAATGGGAAGTAGTCTCGTGAATATAAAGTGTTGAGATCAATTTTTCACAAAAGAGTCAAATATTTTTTTTAATTTTCAATTTAGCATATATGAGCAATTCTGAAGGACTCAAATATGGATCAAACAAATTTCATCCAAGTTGCTATAGGGACTCTAGAGAAATCCAAATTTTCACAATTCATGGTAAAAACCCCTAGAGAAGAAACTTAGTAAGTAAAAGCAACATGTTTCATCAAGTTTTCATTTAAGGCTTTCAAAATTTTCAGATTTTAATAAGCTTAGAATGATAAATGGACTTGGACATATCTAAGCTAGTGATTTTCTTCAAAAGATATAGCATGATGTATTTCATGATGATTGAGTCAATTGCATAATAGACAAACTCATAAAATAGAAAATGCAGTCTAAATGCAATGCATGAACAGATTCCCAAACTCCCCCTCAACAAATGAATCAATTTTAAGCTCAAATCTGATTAAAAAGTTGAGTTATTATCAAGATTCGGCATAAAGAAAACCCAAATAAACTCAATAACAACCAGAAAAAAACAGAGTGAGGAGAAGAAGTCGAGAAACTGCAAACTGGATGGCTATAGAGCATAGAAAAGATAGAAGAGACTCACTACGACTCAGACTCGCTCTTATCTTCCCCAGTGACTAACATAGGGAAGCTGACTCTAGATCCCAACTAAGGAGTGCACACAGACCTTGTCTACCCAGGAGGCCCAACAACTGCTAGACTTATAAGACTGTGAGGGAACTCAACCTAGAGAGAAGAGAGATCAGCTAATCACGCATGATAGCAACCTAAAACACAAGATAAGAGGTCCATGCAGGGCATGCTAGAAGTCTAAGTGAGTGAACTCAACTCAGGAAAAATAAGCCCAAAATCACCCAGAAGAAACACAAAGAAAGGAAAAACAAATCTGGAAGATAACATATTATACATAATATACACACTAGCTCCGCCTCACGATAGGCCATAAGGGCTGACGACTCCAAGCTCACTCCTCAAGGCAACAAATCTGGATCTATCCAAAAGCTTGGTGAAGATATCAGCAAACTGGAGGTCACTCTCTACAAACTGAAGCGCGATATCTCCCTTCTCCACATGGTCTCTAAGGAAGTGATATCTAATATCAATATGCTTGGTCCTAGGATGCTGCATTGGATTTTTAGCAATGCAAATAGCAGAAGTGTTGTCACAAAAAAGTGGCACACTCTCTATCTCTAACCCATAGTCCCGCAAGGTCGATCTCATCCAGAGCACCTGACTACAGCAATTGGCTGCAGCAACATACTCGGCCTCAGTGGTGGACTGTGCAACTCCGGACTGCTTCCTAGATAACCAAGAAATAAGAGAAGTGCCAATGAATTAGCAAGTGCCAGAAGTGCTCTTCCTATCTATCCTACAGCCAGCAAAGTCGGCATAAAAAAAGGCTCTCAGCGATAGACAAGAAGAGGAAGCGTACCAAATACCATAATCAGTGGTAGCACGAAGATAACTGAAGATGCGCTTCATCGCCAAGCGGTGAGAGGCATGAGGAGAAGCCTAAAATCGAGTGCACAGACACACAGCGAATTGTATGTTCGGCCTCGAAGCAGTGAGGTACAAGAGGGAGCCGATCATGCTCCGGAACTCCTTTTGATCAGCAGGCTCACCATCCTCATCAGGTTCGAGGACAGCAGTGGTGGCCATAGGAGTCATCACCGGCTTCCCGGTCAGACATGTCGAAGCGCCTCAGGAGGGTACCGGTTGTACTTGCCTTAATGCAAGAAAGTACCCTCCCGAGTCTGCTTGATTTGGAAGCCAAGAAAGTAGCTCAACTCGCCCATCATACTCATCTCAAACTCTGTGCTCATTACCTCAGAAAACTGAGACACAAGCGAATGAGATGAGCCACCAAAAAGGATATCGTCCACATAAATCTGGACGAGAAGAAAATGCGACTCATGGTGTCTGATGAATAGAGTCTTGTCTACTACGCCCATTTTGAAGTCATGGCTGAGAAGACAAGACTTGAGCCTCTCATACCATGCTCTGGGGGCCTGCTTGAGTCCATACAGAGCTTTGGAAAGCTTGTATACATGACTCAGAAACTTGGGGTTCTCAAATCCTGGAGGTTGTTTGACATAAACATCTTCCTCAATATAGCCATTGAGGAATGCACTCTTGACATCCATTTGATAGAGCTTGAAGCCTCGGGATACAGAGAATGCAAGCAGGATCCTAATAGCCTCTAGTCTAGCTACAGGGGCAAAGGTCTCCTCAAAGTCAAGACCCTCAACCTGAGAAAACCCCTGTGCAACTAGCCTAGCCTTGTTGTGAATGACAACCCCATCCTCACTCTTCTTGTTTTTGAACACCCACTACTACAGAATGGTACATCAATATCGCTTCATCTGTGTCGGTTCTTATTTTTTTAGGAAAAAACGATTGTGATAGATGACTTAGGAGAGGCATTAATAATAATCACTATCGGTTCTCATGTTAGAAATGATTGTGATGTAGCACTGGGAACATCACAATCGGTTCTTATGCGAAAAGTGATACTGATGTGCATGATCATCACTATCGGTTTCCACATAAAAAGCAATAGTGATGATCACGTACACATCACTATCGGTTCTTATTTAAGAAGCGATAGTGATGAGCATGCACATCACTATCGCTTCTCACAAAAGAACCGATAGTGATGTGTATGTGCTCATCACTATCGTTTTTTTTGTGGGAACCGATTATGATGACAACGATCATCACTATCGCTTCTTGCATAAGAACCGACTGTGATGTGCATGATCACATCACTATCGTTTTTTATATGTGAACCGATAGTGATGTGCCTCGTTAGGTTATTTATACCACTCGAGCTGAACTCTTCTCTGTTATTGTTCCAGAGGAGATTTTTCCGCCGCCACCCGAAAAAATAGCTCATATTCTGTGGTTGGAAGAAATACTTTGGTGAGAAAATTTGAAATCCTCAAGGGTGGGTGTTTAGAGGGTAAATTTGAAGCCCTAACTTGAGGAGATTTCCCCTCATTTTGCATAATTTGTGATTTTCTTCAAAATGTGAGCATTCCTTCAATCCCCTTTAATTTTGCACTATGTAATTTTGATATGTCGCGAAGAAAGTTTAGATGCACTGGTATTGTGTTTGTCCTATTAGATTTCACACCCTTTATTTGACAAGCACACATGTATTTAATTATCTTAATTTGTAGTGCTTTGATGTTAATATGGAATTATTATTGATGTCACCTAATGAATGTTAGAGTTTAGAAAAGAAGCCTTTGAATTGATTCCTTTTTGTTTGGACACTTGACAACCAGGATTGTGATTAAAACATCCCTAACATGGTTCATGGTTCTCAACCATGTAAGCTAGGGGTACACATAGTTATCCAGTTGTTCAGGTTTTGGAGGGTGTGCAAATCTGAGAAGCACCAGTTTGAACAAAAATCTTTGGGTGTTTTAGATTTTTATTGCGAGATTGTTTGGAGTACTTTGAATGGGGGAAAAATTTTATTTCTCTTTCAATACCTAGACCTTAGATGATTCATGGTATGGATTGGTTATCCAAGTATTAAGCTATTTTGGATTGCGGCCAAAGAGTTTTGTCAATTGAAAGCCCTAGTGGTGAGAAACTAGAATTTCAAACAACTGCAGTTCGTGGTAGTCAGTTGATGGTAACCTGTGTGAAAGTTGCCATCTTAAAAGATGTGATAGTTGTTAGAGAATTTTCAGATGTGTTCCCTAAAGAATTGCCTGGTATGCCGCTAGACCGGGATATTGAGTTTGTTATTGAGTTAGTGCTTAGTATAGCACCAATAGCAAAAAGATCGTATCAGATGCCTACTGATGAGTTGGTTGAGATGAAGAAGTAGATTGTGGAATTGCTAGAGAAAGGTTTTATTAGACCTAGTTCATCTCCATGAGGAGCACCTGTCCTGTTCATCAGGAAGATTGACATAAGTTTAAGGATGTGCATCGATTATCGTGCTCTCAATGAGGTGACGATAAAGAATAAGTATCTATTGCCCAGGATCGATGATTTGTTTGATCAGTTAAGAGGAACTAGAGTTTTCTTCAAGATAGATCTTTGATCAGGTTGTCACAAGTTAGAGATTCGTGCGGAGGATGTTCCTAAGATTGCATTCTCTACGCGATATAGACATTATGAGTTTTTGGTCATGTCTTTTGGATTGACCAATGCTCCTGCATATTTCATGAACATGATGAATAAGGTTTTCATGCAATATTTGGACAAGTTTGTTGTTGTGTTCATTGATGACATACTAGTCTACTATAAGTCGAGGGAAGAGCATGCATAACACTTGAGATTAGTTCTAGAAAGGCTGTGAGAGCAACAGTTGTATGCTAAGTTTAGCAAGTGTGAATTTTGGAAGGAGAAAGTTGAATTTCTTGGTCATGTGATGAGTGCCAAAGGAGTTGTTATTGACTCAAGAAAAATAGAAGCAGTGCTGCATTGGGAACAACCAAAGTCAATTACCTAGATTCATAGTTTTCTAGGGATGGCGGGATATCACCATCGATTTATCGAAGGATTCTCGACAATTGCTAGGCCGCTTACGCAGTTGTTGCAAAAGGAGAAGAAGTTTTCATGGACGCTGGAGTGCGAAAAGAGGTTTTAGGAGTTGAAGAAGCGTCTAATGACAGCACCAGTGTTAGTGTTGCCAGATGTTTAGAATAGCTTTGATATATACTGTGATACTTCCATTCAAGGTCTTGGATGCATATTGATGCAGAATGGCAAGGTTGTTGCATATGCGTCAAGACAATTGAGGCCACATCAAGAGATTTATCCAACAGATGATTTGGAGTTAGCTGCCATAGTGCATGCTCTGAAGTTTTGGCGTCATTATCTCATTCAAAATAGATGTGTGATATATACAGACCACATGAGCTTAAAATATATATTTACACAGTCGGATCTCAATATGAGACAGAGGAGGTGGTTGGAGTTGATAAAAAAATAAAATATTGGAATCCACTATCATCCTCGAAAGGCTAATGTGGTAACTAATGCTTTGAGTCGAAAGAGCCACCGTGATAACATTCTAGTGTTAAATGATCAGTCAGAATTATGCAAGGAATTTAAGAAGTTGAAGATGGAGTTGTTCCACAAGGATTTTGAGCTACCTTGGAGGTGAAGGCAACTCTAGAAGATCATATCAGAGAAGGTCAAAAGGATGATGAAAAAAATCAATAGAATCAAGTCCAAGAAGGATGAAGGCTTAGCTAAGGATTTTACTTTGGATGATCAGGGTATTATGTGGTTTAAAGGTCGAATCTGTGTACCGAACAAGAAGGAGCTTAAGCAGTTGATTCTTGAGGAAGCGCATGATTCAAAGTACTCGATTCATCCAGGAACTGCCAAGATGCATCAAGATCTTAAGGAAAGGTTTTGGTGACCTAGCATGAAGCGTGAAGTTGCTGAGCATCTGCTCTATGTGATGTATGTTAGAGAGTGAAGGCAATGCACCGAATACCTGCATGTTTGTTACATTCGCTAAAGGTTCCTGAATGGAAGTGAGCGAAAATCGGTTTGGATTTTATTACTGGTTTGCCTAGAACCCCAAAGGGGTATGATCCTATATGGGTAATCGTTGATCGTTTGACCAAGGTCACTCATTTCATACTTGTTAAGACTACTTACTCAGGAGATCGCTTGACAGAGTTGTATATGTCAAGGATTGTGAGTTTGCATGTTGTGCCAAGGAAGATAGTATTAGATAGAGGTACCCAATTTACCTCGAGATTTTGGAATAAGCTGGATGAAGCTATGGGAACTCGTTTGAATTTTAGTACAGCATAACATCCGCAGATAGATGGCCAAACTGAGAGAGTTAATCAAATTTTAGAGGATATGCTGAGAGCTTGTGCATTAGCTTATGCTATTTCGTGGGATAAGAGTTTGTCGTATGTTGAGTTCAGTTATAACAACAATTATTAGGCATGTTCGCAAATGTCACCATTTGAAGCTTTATATGGTCGTCCTTGTCGTATTCCGTTGAATTGGAATGAGATAGGAGAGTGCTTGGTGTTTAGGCCAGATATTCTTAAGGAAGACAAAGAGTAAATTGCTATGATCAAAGATAGGTTGAGAGTGGCTCAGTTGAGACAAAAGAGTTATGCTGATAATCATCGTCGAGAGTTGAGCTTTGAGCCAGATGATTTTGTGTACCTCAGAGTTAACCCTCTTAAAGGAGTTAAAAGGTTTCACGCTAAAGGAAAGCTTGCCTAGGATATGTTGGTCTGTTCAAGATCTAGAGCCGTCGAGGAGAAGTTGCTTATCAATTAGAGCTACCACAATCATTGGTAGGAGTACATTATGTGTTCCATGTGTCGTAGCTTATGAAGTGTCTCAGAGTGCCAACAGAGTAGACCCCATTAGAAAGCAATTGAGCTACAGGAAGATTTGACTTATAAAGAACAACCGATTAAGATTTTGTAGGTGATGGAGCACAAGCCCAGAAACAAGTCAACTTACTTTTGCAAAGTAAAGTAGAGTAACCATTCAGAATGTGAAGCTACCTAGGAGTGCGAGGAAGATTTGAAGTCAGAATTTCCTAACCTATTCTTTAGTAAGCCCTGAATCTTGGGGTAGAGATTCTGTTAATGGGGGGAGGTTTCTAACATCCCAATTTTTGGCTTATTTGGATTTAATATGCATTTTATGGATTTCCTGAATTTATTGGACTTTTCTGGATTTTATTTGAATTTATTAAATATGAAGTAATATGGCCTTTTTTGAAAACTATTTAAATATTTAGAAAGTTTAAATAAAGTTTTTACAAAAATATTTTATTTGGGTTCCTATAGTATGAAAATATTTTCCAACATTTTCTGGATTTTTTTTTTGAGATTTTTGCTATTTTATTTGGCTTTTTTTATTTTTTTGGATTTATTTTTAATCAAAAACGTATTTAAATCTTATGAATAGTGTTAGGCTGTACTAGTACTGTGCGAACCCAACCTGTCCCCTATTCAGCCCAGGTTCTAGAAGCAGCCATCAGATGGAGATCCGACATCCATTTTCAAGCCGAAAACCCTAGTGCTTCTCCCCGTTGGATCAAGATTGGACGATCAAGATTTAATCATATCGGTTCGGGACCTATCCGTTCGTGGCCATTGGATGAAGATCATAGGGCTAAGATTAGTCATGACCGATAAGGACTCTACTGTATCATGGCCGTTGGTTCCGTGAGTGGACAAGATTGCGTCGCGTCCGAGCGCATCGAGAAATTGATCACGCCACGTGTGCAGATGCGGTGCTTCGTCTCCTCGAGGCCATCGCCGTCTTGGAGGCGGTCACCTCTAACACGTTGGTTTAGCTTTTTGGTTTATGCACGGCGCCCAAGGGTTTTAAAAGCCTCATTATCACCCCTCCGAGTATCATTGATCTGCGCTGCACCTTTTGACCCGAAAGTCGGAGCCCGAGACCTCATTGTCGTGCCAGTAGAGCTTGCCGGAGTAAGAAGTGCTATGGCTTGTCGTTTTTCGACAGATTTCTATGCCGTTTTGCTTTGTTCCACTACATTGGTTCTAAATCTGAACTCCTAGCGTTGTGCCACAGTAGATCTGCACCTCCTAGTCGCCGAAGTGTTGCTGCTGTGCCGCATCGAGGCCATCCTTCTCGTCTTCGGTAAGAAACTGTCGTCGACGTGCCAATGCTGCTTGCGATAGCTTGTGACCGTCTGAAAGACCATGTGGAGGTCTATTCTTGTTGGTGATTAGTTATTGACAGTATTTAAGCATGAGGTACTTAGGTTTGAGTTTTATTTGAACTCTATTTTGAAATTTGAAGAAATTTGTGAACTGTCTAGAAATTGTAGTGCTACCACCCCTATAGTGCAGTAGCACCGGCCCAAAAGGCAATGTAACTTTTCCAGAGATTGTGTTTTATAGTTATTCCTTGTTGGGAGGTGCTACCAGCCCCATGGGGCAGTAGCACCGACCGTTATAAGCGAGGATGAATTTAATTTGTGATTTTGTGAGTATAATTGCATATCTTTTTGGACATTGCTATGTGATGGGTTTTTCTTGTCTTTGATGGTTGCAGGACGATGGTGCTAGATCATGGTGAGGTAGAGAATGACCAGGACTAGGCGAGGTGCGCCGGAGGTCCAGACGGTCGAGGATCATCGGAAGTTTATCGGAGACGGAGTCGCTGCAAACCTAGAAGACAAGGAATGGATGAAATGCTAACTTGGAGCTACTCGGATCGAAGAGGGTCGTTGGATCGTGGTCTAGATGACAGAATAGTGGGTCTAGTTAGTATGCTTTGAAAAACATGCAAAACCCGTTTTGTGTGTGGCTTTCGGGTTAGCCCATGTATAAGTGAGTGAGTCAATTCTAGCCCTTGATGTTGTTTCTTAGGGTTGAAGAAACTCATCCAAGGGTGGAGGATGACTCAAGAGTAGTATAAATACAGGGGTAGGGGTACCACTCCCCTCTTGATGGTCTTTGAGGTTCTTGTGCTCCTTTGAGCTTTGCCCACTTTGTTGTGAGGCTTTATAAACCTCCCTTCTAGAAATGAAAATTTTATTTCCTGTAGTCTGAATTTACTTTCCGCATTTACTTTATGCTTTAAATTCAGTATTTAAATTCCGCACTTTACATTCTTTCAATTTACTTTTAGCACATTTGGATTTGCCTCCCCTCCTTCTAAATGTTTGTCGATTTTGGGTTGAGATTGTTTGATTGATGGATAAGTCTTCTTCAGACCATATCCCAATCATCTAGGCAAATCTTTTGCTCTCAAGTAAATCATTCTTGGAAGATCGTGTTTTCGTTGTTGTTGACTGGTGTTCTTCCTTGCTTTGACATGTGAGAGGTTATCCAAGATCATCTTGATCATCAAAATCCCACGAGCAAGTCCAAGATCAAGTTTTTGGTTTTTGCTCTTACTTGGTGCATTATTCCTTCGATTCAAAAAAGGTCAAAACTTTGACATCAATCCCTTGGATTGAAGATTGGAATAGGTTCCTAACCTCCATACGAAGGCGCATACCAAGTTTCATGAGTTTTGAACCAACCAATCAAAACTGTAATCAATTTTGCTTTTGAGTTCGTGCTGTGTTCTTTGGCTGTTCTTGAGTCCAGGTACTACCAGGCCCTAAGGATGGAAGCACCGACCCTGGTGGGTGGTAGCACTGGCCTAAACAGCCACATTTAGTCAGCTTTCGATCGTTTCGAGTGAGGTTTGGTAGAGTCCTTTTGAGTGGGGGAAATTTTTAATTTGGGATTATTCACCCCCTTTGATCACCATCTCGGTGCTTCACCGTCCGATCTAAGCCATGGTTAGCCGCGTGTCTCTATCATCGGGTTTAGTCTTGACCGTTCGATTTGGGGCGAGCAGAACAGATCGCGCCGTGTTCATGCCCAATCATTCGCCGATGCATCATAGACTGAGTCCACGATGAACCGATCCAGATCTATGGACTGGGTCCATGCACTTTGCCATGTGTCGTGCTCTAATTGGTCCGGATAAGAGCTGACATCAGCAGATGCAATAAATTGATTTTCTAGTCAAAGAATAATTTGGATAATTTTTTATTTTAAGTATTTTCTTTATTTTCAAATCTTTCGAGAGCCTGTTCTTCCTTAGACAAGCTTTGATTGTGGCAATTCAAATTTATAAAGATTTGTAAAACTGAGATCTATTTAATGGTAAATTTTATTTGTTTTGCTCTCAGTTTTGGTATTTATTTGGTATTCTCTCTCATTACGCGTAGTTGTCGAAGTGTTTGGAACATCCGAGGAGGATTCGTTGACTCAAGATCATGTTCCAGAGCAAGAACAAGAACTTTTCCAAGGCAAGTGGTGCTTTGACCATGTTGAACCCAGTTTATAAAATTGCTATATTGGTTTACTTATGCACGTTATTTTATGTGTACAACTTTTTCAAAATAGTTCGGTATATAGTTAATCTACCTAATTGAACTATACCCTACCTTGTCATTTGTATGCCATGATTAGACCGTGTCTAGTATGATTAGTCATGCCACGTGTAACTCATGTCTTTGGAATATCAAAAGTTAATCTTTACTAATGGAATATGGAACATGTTTATGGAACTGGTGTTTTCGGTGTTGTTATACAATGATGTTGAGTTGTAGTAACGAGGAGGTCACGCAACGATGTTGAATTGTTGATAGCATGTGGTGCTTGGTAATCAACTAGGATGGTAATCATTTAGATTGGGGCAACTTGCAAGGGGTAGTGTGCCAAGGTGGGCTTGAAGGGCAGAGGGTATGTGGAAGACTTGACCTAGTCATCTTAAAGACTTAACCTTGCAAGCCTTTCACCAGAGTAAAAAATGCTACCATATGTTTGGAATGGGACGGACCTAGCTAATTAATTTTTTAGGTTTGGTACTACCAGTGGTGGTGTGAGGTTCGACCTTTTCATGAACTCACACGGCGCAAGAGGGGGGCCCTGAGAGTGGTAACAACTCCCTTCAGTGTTGAAACCTTAATGGGTAGTATTGGCTTAAGACAGAACATTGTAAAGGTTTTATCATGGTTTCTCTGCCGACACACCATAGGAAGTGTGTTAATAGCTTGGCAATAAGAGATGATGATGTCGTGTGGGTAAAGCGCATAGCCTCCACAGAGTGTAAAATCTATTCGGATAGTCGTGCTCACGGTATTGAGCAATGCTCGGGAATTATAGTCAAGGGCTAGATTTCATAAAATGAAAACTTGGTTGGGATGGTAGGTTGTCATTGGAAGGTTTGAAACTTGACTTAGGGCTAGAGGCCCAGTTTACATAAGAAATGCTGAAAGATATTACTTACTGTTATTTATTTTGATGTCTTTTCAATCTAAATAACATATTCATTTGTAAATGCTGCTTTATTGCAAAATAACCATGTTAGCCAATCCATTGGAATAAGCATTGCATATAGTTATGTTAGAATTGCATTATGCGCACAACTTATTGAGTGATTTAAGTATTCACCCTTGCCAACAACAACTCATCAGTTGAGGAGTCTGCACTATTTCTAGAGGAGGAGTACCAGGAGGATACGAATGTTTATGGTGTGAGCCTTGTTAGTTGCCTGTGGTATACTGGGGGCCATTTATGTTTTCAGTTCCACTGCATTGTCTTAGTTAATGTTCTTAGTCTAGTCATGCGTGGCTTTATCATGTAAAGTAACCATAAGGTCATTCAACATATTGTAATTAATATATGGAGTCTTTTGTTATGTTTCAGTTGTGTCCGAATTTGCATATTCGGGTATCGACATGGATCAAGGATTCGCAGGTGGAGTAGTGGTTATGTTAGTGTCAAATGGTTAAAACCTGTTATGTTGTTGGGTTTCAGGTTAACCCATGTATGAGTGAGTGAGTGAGTTAATCCCAACCCTTGATGAGGTCCCATATGGGAGAAGGAAATCATCCATGGGTCGAGAATCCTATCCCTTGATGAGGTTACTTATGGAAGAAGGAAGTCATCCAAGGGTATAGATTGACTGGGTTGTGCTATAAATCGAGGGGTGGAGGGTGTTGGAAATATGCCCTAGAGGCAATCATAGAAATGATTATATTTTCATAAATTTTAATGAACTATGAGATTGTTCTTTGAATAACATCATGGATATTGATTAACAAAGTGTGTGACTTGTTTTTGAAACTCTGTATTCTTCTTTATGATGTTCATTCTAAAAGGGGGTCCCTAGTCGATAATCATATGGGGACACATATGAGTAGGTTAGCATATGTATTGGTTGATGACCATGTTTCACAGGTCATAGATATGGAGATATCAAACCAATAAAATGGACACATGTTAGAGAACATGGTGTTGGACATCGACCCACTATGAGACACTACGAGAACGTTGTTTTATTTCATGTCATTAGTTCATCTTATATACGATGTGTATGCTATATTCTTCGACGAGATTGTCGCATGTTCTGAAGATGTGTAATGGCTTACTTAGGGGTCATCAAACGCTACTCCGTAACTGGGTAGTTATAAAGATGGCTTTTAGGTTTGTCATGAAACATGCTGTGAGGTGTTGTCGATCAAGATAGGATTTGCCCCTCCATACAATGGGAGAGATATCTCTAGGCCTCTCGAGTGGTCAGATTCTGGAAACGTATGGCCATGCTACTCTAGTTAAGAGTTACTCGAGTCATCAAGTTAAAGAGTAAACTCGATGTATTCAAGGAATCCGAGTCACAACAACAAGAAAGAGTGGTCGAGCCATCCAAATAAGGATGACAATAACTCGCCTTGGGTTTGACTTATATCGTGAGGCAAAAGGAAATGCATATAGGACATTGTTGAGGTTCGTCCGATCTTTATATGTACTCGGGAGTCGGTAAGTCTTGCTAGGGGCTGCTATGGACTATTGGTCGAATGTTCGATAATCGAGTAGGAGTACTCAATGATAGAATAGGTGTACCCGATGGTTGATTAGGAGTACTCAACGATCGATAGGGGTATTCTAGCCATGCCCGATGTCGACTTTTGTGGTCGGCAATGAATTTATGGGGCAGGCGCTATATCTTAAACTCGAAGGTCACACAAGACAAAGGTTTAGACAGGTTCAGGCCCTCAATGGAGGAGGTAATACCCTAGTCCTGTGTGCTGGGATTATTTGGATATCTTGGATCTAAGATTGCTCATCTCCCTGTTGTTGCCCGCCCTCTCCCTTATATAATGGGGGTGGGGCGGTTTAAAGAGTCCCGATCGGTTATTGGATTCTAATCGGTTACAGGATAGAGTTTACATCTTTATCTTATCCTGCTAACATCTCAGATTACAACCATATCTCTTATATCTAAATATTTGTTCAATTGTCTCTAGGATATATCCCCTTGCGCATGGCAGCAAGGCTTGGCGCGGAGCTTATCCTCTGGGCCTTCCGCTCGGCCCTGTCTCTCCCTTAGGCACTTCTGGGCCGGTTATGAAGACACCTGGGTTCTTATATTCCACAGTAGCCCCGGAGTGATTCATGATCCGATTTCTATATCTTTATCTAGGTCTCAACTTTGGATCAACGTTCTCAACTTCCAGCGTAAACCTCTGACTGGTTTCTCCTTTGGTTTGAATGCTTCTCCTTGCTGCAAGGGGATTATGAATGACTCGAATATAACCCTCGGTTTTTTGTTCCAACTGATTATAATCTTCCATCTGACAGGTTTATTATGGGTAGCTTCGCGGATCTGACCCATATCTCATATGAAGATTAGATATTTCTTCCCGCTCGAAGTGAAACCCTAATAACCTTCCTCTTCAAGGACCAATACCGGACAGTCTTCAAAGTTGTTTTGACTTCCTGTTCCAATTCATTTCCGAAAACCTCTTTGGCTTCTGAAACTATCTTAACTCCAAGTCTCCTCGGCTTCCGATGTCATTACATCTTCACATTTTCTTCAACCTTACCGTATTAGCTATAAAAGGCGAACCAGTGCCTTTAGAATTTATTCTCTCATGTTTAGCCCTCCATTTTCCTTCACCAAGCTCCACCTTCTTCCTGAGGGATTTCATGGACAGCCGGGATCCAGAACTTGCTGAGGAGTGGGCGCTATTCGACTTCTCCATGGACGAATGGGCTGAAGAAAAGGTTGTTGCCCTCGAAATTTTCCTCGCCCTTTATAGGGTAAGGAAGCTCTCATGGAGGCACTTGGTCGTGTGCGCCGTGGAGAAGTATAATACTCCTGTAAATGTAAGAGAGTCTTTTCCCAGGCATAGTGCCTCGGGAATTTATATAATAAAGAAATACCTTTCGGGGGATATCTATGACTGTCGTTAGACATAGCTTAGACCCAACTTGGGGTATATCAAAACTTGCATGGCTCTTTGGTCGGGTGATATCTATATCCGACTGTCGCAGGATATATCTTAGGTCCAACTTGGGACATATTAAGATTTGCGCGGCTCTTGGCAGAGTGATACCTATATCCGACTGCTGTAGGATATAGCTCTGGTCCGACTTGGGACATATTAAGATTTCCGCGGCTCTTGGCCGAGTGATACCCATATCCTACTACTGTAGGATATAGCTTAGGCTCGACTTGGAGCGTATCATATTTACATGGCTCGTGGCCGAGTGATACCCATATCCGACGGCTGTAGGATATAGCTTAGGCTCAACTTGGAGTGTATCATATTTACGTGGCTCTTGGCCTAGTGATACCCATATCCAGCTATAGGATATAGCTTAGGCTCGACTTGGAGCGTATCAGGATTTTCTTGGCTCATGGCCGATTGATACCTATATCCGACTAGTGTAGGATATAGCTCTGGTCCGTCTTGGGACATATCAAGGTTTATCCGAACGGTATCCGTACTCATTTATTACGATGCACAGCTTATCGACCCATCGAGGGGGCATACCATTGGAACAGTGCCTTATCAGGCTCAACCCGTGATATATGATTCCACCATGCGGTAACCAACTAGCGACCCAACGTGGGGTATATCACAAGAAGATATTTTTAATCTAAACTGGAGGATACCCACGTCCCGCTTAGTTCGATAAGTGGTTAAACATCCCATCGTGGGGAGCAACGTGTCCCAAATATGACTTGGTCAAACCATGACTGCCTCCATATGTCAGGACGCCGAGCAAGAGAATCATTACGAAGCATAGAGTATGGTTAGGTGTTCTGCAATCTTTTTCCCGCCGACTCGGCGAAAACCTGATTTTCCCCCCTTTTAAGACTAAGCCGTGCATTGATCGATGGTTCATTTTTTCCACCGCACACTCCTGCCCCTTTTGCTTCCCTGTCTCTCCGACTTCTCCACCGCTAGGGTTAACTGCTGCTGTGCTCGCATTTTTGCACTGTCGTTGATCTTTCCTCCGAAAATGTCTTCTCATTCTTCCAAAGACACCTCCTCGCTGCCTTTGCCCCAAGATTGGACCACCTCGATAACGACGGAAGAGCGGTTGAAGTCCATGGCGGATGACGGGGTTCTTCCAGCCCTGACATTAATTTTCGCACGACCGGGCGCAGGTGAATCCATCCTTACCCCTCGTTCTGAAGAAATTGTCATTTTTTAATCTTTCTTCCAACGCGGGCTGAGCCTTCCTGCCTGCGCTTTTCTTCGCGGTCTTCTCTTTTTCTATGGTATTGAATTAGTGAACTTGAATCCCAATTCTATTGTCGGGACCCGGATTTGCAAATCCGAAACCCTCTGTGTATACTGCAATAGTCCAGGATCACGCTAGTGCACACAGTGGAAACATAGATGAAATACCATTCCATACAACGAACTAACTAAGAAGAAGCAAATTATTATTAAATAAAGCAAACGACCTTATGGTCAATGTTTACACCATTATGCCTTAAGGGCTTAAGAAACAAATACTATTGCAGCGGAAAAGATAACTTGAACCATTCGACATGCCACAGGCAATCGTCTGGGGAACGCATTCCTAATCCACGTAGTCTTCATAGAATTCCTCCTCATGATATTCATTATCTCCTTCAGCAACTGATCAACAAGGGCATAAAGCCGTGAGTACAAAGGTACTCAGCAAGCCGTAGGGAATTGATGCAATATATTTATGCACGGCTTGACAAGGATGGCTATATAGTTCATTTGCAGAAAGCAATACTTGATTTGAAATACAATAAATAGATTGAAAGCATATTTGTAAAAAGGTAAATAAATGATTGATAGATCAATGATAGACAACAAAACAACAGTGAACTCCCCGTTCACATCCCAACAATTCCACATTTTATGAAACACTCTATACCCCGTGTGAAATTCCCGGGCTATGTCCATGACCGCGGACACGGCTATTCGAATAGTTTTACACTCTGCAGAGGTTGTACAACTTTACCCACAAGACATGAACATCTCTTTGTGCAATCGATCTTAACACACTTCCTTTGGTGTGTCGCAGAGATATCATGACAAAGCCTTTACAATGCACTATCTAAACTCGGTACTGCCCGCTAAGGTTTCGCCCTTTAGGGCTCCCTCTTGCGCCTTGCGAATCTACCCGTCCATCCCGGAACCCACACCACCAACTGGCAGTACTCAAGGTTAGACATTACAAATTAATCAGCTAGGTCTGTCCTATTCCAGACATGTAGTAGTACGGTTAGGCCCAGTTCAATGGCGCACAAGATTAAGTCCTTAAATTTTCTCAGGCAAGACATCCACATCCCAATATGCTAGAAAGCACCCCCTTTACTTCACGATCACTTGCCCGAGGAAAAACAATTCGTTCAACCAAGACCAATGGCAAACCCCGCCATGGTACAACAAATTTTACAACAGTGGCTAACGACAACGATTCAATATCTAATTAAGTCAAGATTAACATTATTCAACATGTGACATGAATCCCAACGTATATGTAAGCATGTTTAAGCATAGCTACGATAACCCAATGTTGGTATAATGATTATGTCCAACTAGTAATGTCCCAACCTAGGTTTAACAATGGATACATGGCATACAACCAATCAAGGTGGCATAATATCAACTAGGTATACATCTACTCCCATTAAATAAACATTGATACACAAAATAGCATGCAATTGTAATAAAGTAAATTACTTTTGCAAACATAGGATCAATATGATCAAAGGTTACGACTTGCCTTGCTGATCTAGTGCTGAATCTTGGTCTTCGAAGTCTTCGTTCGCTCCCTCGGAACTAGCGTCTACCGGAAAAGAAGCAACGAAACCAAATAAATACAAAACAGAGACTCAAACCAGCTCAAAACTGAAAATAAATGGCTCTGGAAGATAGATCTTGATTTTAGAAAAATTTAGAAACTTGAATCGCCTCAATCGGAGTTCGTATGAACGAGAACGGGCTTCTGGAAAATTAAATTCATAGAAAATACAGAAAATCAGAATTTCTGGATTTATTTTTGTACTGGAAAAGGGTTTATTGCGCAATCGCTGACGTCATCGGGTTCACGGTGGACTGGGTCCACGGAACTGCCTCGATTCACCGTGCACCCGGCGCACGGCTGACGTCATCGCTGACGCGAGCGATTCGGCTGATGCGGCGGCTGACATGGCACTGACGTGGGCGCTAACGCGGACGGGCCACGTGTCCAGCATCCGGCCACTCGACCCGATCGGAGGCCGAGGAGCGACGGATCGGGCGGAGGTGACGCGGCGCAATCCAGAGCGCCAGCGCGGAATCCGATGGCCAGGATCAAGCGAAGCAGACGGCGGCGAGCGGCGGCGCAAGGCTTACCGGAGGCGGGGAAGAAGACGAGGCCAACGGCGAAGACGCGGCGGATCAGACCCGGGACAAGGTGAACCGGGGAGAGGATGACGCGGGGAAGGCGAAGGGACCAACGGCTACAGCGGAGACGCACCGACGGCGAAGGAAAAGGCGACGGAAGGTCTCGGCTCGACGGCGATCTTCGGCGAGGTCGCACGGAGCAACGGAGGCGCTAACGACGGCGAGCGAGAGGGCAAACGAAGCGGCGCGAGACGGCGGACATCGGGCGGGGTGCGGCACTGCTTTTATAGCCTCAGGGAACGCGCTTCGGACGTGGCACGGACGCCAAGGCGTGGCCGAGACGGACTCCGAGCGGCGGCTAAGGTTTCGTGGGGCGGCGACGCGGCTGCATCGCATCCGTCCACGCGTCCGCAGATCGAGCAGGCGAGTCTTGTGCGCTGGCCGGCCTGGCTGCGAGGTGGAGTTGGGCCGAGCAAGGCGATCGGGCGGAGCAGCAGGCGAGGCGATCGGGCGGAAAGGCCGGGCGAGGCGATCGGGCCGAGGCGGCGCGAAAAAGAAGTGGGCCGGAGAGATTCGGCCCGAGAGGCTTTTTTGATGAATGGTTTAGCCAAATTAAATCCTTTCATTTATGGAAAATTCAAATTAAGCTGGAATTAATTCAAAGAAATGCAAATGGTTCATCTTTGATTTCTAACATTCCAAAACTTCAATTTTTGGGATGTTAGAAACCTCCCCCCCTTAAATGGAATCTCGAACCCGAGATTCAAGCTGGCTAGAGAATAGGTGGGGAAACTCGGACTTCAGATCTTCTTCGCGCTCCCAAGTTGCTTCCTCTTCTGAATGATGGCTCCACTGGAACGGATGATCTTGCTTCTCGTGATACGCTCTGCGATATCCAAAATTTTCACTGGTTGCTCCTTGTAGGTAAGATCCTCTTGCAGATCAATGGCTTCCAATGGCATCTGTTCCTCTGGCATACACAGACATTTCTTCAACTGCGATACATGGAACACATCATGGATTCCAGCAAAAGACTGAGGCAATTCTAACTTGTAGGCAACCTCTCCTCTTCATTCCAAGATTTTGAACGGTCCCACATATCTAGGGGCAAGCTTTCCTTTTACGTGAAATCTCTTAACTCCTTTGAGAGGGGTGACTCTGAGATAAACGTAATCATCGGGCTCGAAACTCAAATCTCGACGACGATTATCTGCATAACTCTTCTGTCTGCTTTGAGCGATCTTTAAACGGTCTCGAATTAACTGGACTTGCTCTTTGGCTTCTTGCAGTATGGCAGGACCAAACAGTTGTCTTTCTCCCGACTCCTTCCAGTTGAGAGGGGTTCTGCACTTTCTTCCATATAAGGCTTCAAAAGGCGACATTTGCAAACTGGCTTGATAACTATTGTTGTACGAAAACTCTGCATAGGGCAAACACTTGTCCCACTTGGCACCATAAGTTAAGGCACAAGCTCTTAACATATCCTCAAGAATCTGATTCACACGCTCAGTCTGTCCATCGGTTTGAGGGTGATAGGCAGTACTGAATCTGAGATGAGTTCCCATGGCTTCGTGCAGACTCTGCCAAAAACGAGAGGTAAACTGGGTTCCTCTATCAGACACTATCTTCTTAGGCACTCCGTGAAGACTGACGATCCTTGACATATATAACTCTGCTAATTTATCTCCTGCATAGGTAGTCTTAACTGGAATAAAGTGAGCTACCTTAGTCAATCGATCCACTATTACCCAGATCGAGTCATAACCTGCTTGGGTCTTAGGAAATCCGGTAATGAAATCCATACCAATTTCTTCCCACTTCCATCCTGGAATCTTCAATGGCTGCAGCAATCCTGCTGGCCTTTAATGCTCTGCCTTGACCTTCTGGCAGACATCACAAAGTGCAACATACTCTGCAATCTCACGCTTCATACTAGGCCACCAATACCTTTCCTTGAGGTCTTGATACATCTTGGTACTTCGGGATGAATGGAGTATAAAGTCTCATGCGCTTCCTTGAGAATCAACTCCTTAAGCTCTTTCTGATCTGGTACGCAAATATGCTTCTCATACCAAATAGTACCTTGTTCATCTTCAGTGAAACTTGGGGCTTTTCCTTTCTTCATATTGCTCTTAATCTCCTTGATATCGGTATCATCAACCTGTGCTTCTCGAATCTGATCTTCCAACGTAGGACGTACTTCCAAAGTAGCTAAATACCCTTCCTGAACCAATTCCAAACTAAGCTTCTGAAATTCCTTATAAAGGGCTGGCTGACTTTCCTTAATCATCAGAGTATTGCAGTAGCTCTTTCTACTCAAAGCATCGGCTACGACATTGGCCTTGCCTGGATGATAATGAATCCCAATGTCATAGTCCTTAATCAACTCCATCCATCTTCTTTGTCTCATATTGAGGCCAGCTTGGGTAAAGATATACTTCAAACTCTTGTGATCAGTATAAACTTCACAACGATTACCAATGAGATAGTGACGCTAAATCTTTAAAGCATGCACTACGGCTGCTAATTCCAAATCATGGGTAGGATAGTTGACTTCATGTGGCCTTAGTTGTCGCGAAGCATACGCTACAACCTTCTTATCTTCCATTAGCACACAACCGAGTCCTTGTCGGGATGCGTCACAGAATATCTCAAAATCCTTCCTATTATCTGGCAAAATAAGCACTGGGGCAGTTGTCAAACACTTCTTTAACTCTTGAAAACTTTGCTCACACTCTGGTGTCCAAACAAATTTCTTCTCTTTCTTTAAGAGTTGAGTGAGCGGTCTAGCTTTTCTAGAAAACCCTTCTATGAAATGGCGATAATATCCCGCCATTCCAAGAAAACTTCGGATTTGGGGTACCGTCTTGGGTGACTCCCAACTTAGCACATCTCGTACCTTACCAGGGTCAACAGCGACTCCTTCTCCTGATATGACATGTCCTAGGAAAGCAACTTCTTTCATCCAGAACTCACATTTACTAAACTTTGCATATAGCTGATTCTCTCTCAGCTTCGTTAAAATTTGGCGCAAGTGATCCTCATGATCTTCCTCACTTTTGGAGTAGATCAAAATGTCATCAATGAAAACAACGACAAACTTATCCAAATATTCCATGAATACCTTATTCATCAAGGTCATGAAGTAGGCAGGGGCATTGGTAAGTCCAAAAGACATCACAATGTACTCATACTGTCCATACAGAGTAACAAAAGCTGTTTTGGGTATATCCTCTTGACGAATCTTCAACTGGTGGTATCCTGATCTCAGATCAATCTTTGAGAACACTCCGGCTCCTTGAAGTTGGTCAACCAAATCATCGATTCTTGGCAGAGGGTACTTATTCTTGATGGTGACCTCATTGAGTGAGCGGTAATCTACACACATTCTCTGAGTTCCATCTTTCTTTTCAACTAGAAGAACTGGTGCTCCCCATGGCGAAGAACTTGGCCGAACAAAACCTTGATCTTGCAGCTCTTTAATCTGTCTCTTTACTTCGGCTAACTCATTAGCAGGCATCCTATAAGGTCTCTTGGAAATGGGTGGTGTTCCAGGAACTAGTTCTATCAAGAACTCTATATCTCGATCCGGTGGCATCCCAGACAACTCATCCGGAAACACATCAGGAAATTCGCTGACGATTGGCACATCTTCCAAACTTATTCCTTTGGCACTACAAACTTTAATCCCTTCGGACTGATCTGAAGCGGCTTGAACTTTTAACATGGCTCCATCTGGACTGGTTAAGGTGATATCTCTATTCCCACAATCCAAAACTGCTTGGTTCTTGGAGAGCCAATCCATTCCTAGGATCACATCTAGGGACTTGGTGTCTAGGACAATAAGGTTGGCTAGAAATTCTACCCCTCCAATTAATATCTTAACTTCGGGGCAGCCTTGGTTCGTACTCAAATCATAACCAGGAGATTGCACTAATAAAACGGTCTTAAGAGGCATTGTCTTTAATTGATGATTTGCAAAAAACTCCGAAAAAAGCGAATGCGTAGCTCGTAATCAAACAAAACCATGGCGGATGCCGAGTTGACTAGGAGCTTACCTAGTATGACGTCAGTGCATGCATCGGGCGTCCTCGATGGTGACGTGATTCACGCGCCTCTTCCAAAGAAAGCGCGGAGTCTCGTGGCTTGGTTAGGAGTCCGGGCGCCCACGCCCCGATCCTAGGCGAGGGTCTTGGTGGCGTAGATCCCAAATTGAAACGGATTGGCGTCACGCTTGCTTTTCGGGCAATTGTTGGCATAGTGACCGAATTCATGACAGGTTGAAACATGTGACTCTCGCGGTGGATTATCGCTCCTCCGAGGTGGATTGTTGGTCTTGAGGTTGCGATTGCCTGGAGGAGCTAGGCGAGGTGCTGGTGTAGGGGTCCTTATTGCATTCGGAGGAGTGAAGCGAGCAGGCTGTTGAGCATTTGTTCTGACTCTCTGCTGGTGACTTTGATGGGCTCCATGCTGCATCATCTTTCTTTTACGGGATTCTTACAATTCCCGACGAGATTCCTCAATAAGCATTGCTTTATCTACGGATCTTTGGAAATCAGATAGTCATTGCAAATGACTTGCACCTTTAGTCCTGGATTAAGTCCACGCTTGAACTTCTTCTGGCGAGAATCATCTGTAGCTACATCCTCTGGAGCGTAGCGAGCGAGTTGAGTGAACTTATTAAGGTATTCACTCACTGACATTCCTTCTTGCTTAAGCTCTCGAAATTCATTCTTCTTCATCTCCACCTTTCCATCAGGGATATGAGAGTGGCGGAAAGCAGTGGAAAACTCTGCCCAAGTAATAGTCTGAGGGTCATCATGGGCAGCACTGTAGTTCACCCACCATTCAGCGGCGGTGCCCTCCAGCTGGTGAGCGGCATAGAGAACCTTCTCACGATTGGTGCACTGGGCAATTTCAAGCTTCTTCTCAATGGAGCGGATCCAATCATCTGCGTCCAATGGTTCTGAAGAGTTGGAGAAAGTTGACGGACGAGTCCTCATAAATTTTGCTAGCTTGGACTAGAGACGAGCTTGAGGAGGTGCAGCAGCAGCTTGGTTTTGCTGGTTCAACAGATTTGCTAGGGCAAGCTGCGAATCAGTTCTCACGATTCATCATGTTGTTCATGTTCTGCATCATTGTATTCATTAGCTGAGTCTGAGCTGCCAGAAAATGTCCCATGTTCTGGTTTGTCACTACTGGCGGTGGCGGTGGTGCATTGGGGTTGGAGTTGGTGTTGGCACTGGCATCCACGGGTGAACTGCGACCGGCTCCAGAACGAGTGTCAACCATCTGAGATGCAGCACAAGGGTTTGATAGGTAAGAGGGAAATGCAGTAGACAAGTGGTAAGATCATCTAGGGGAGAAGGTAATACCCAGGGACAAAAGGATACAACCGAAAGGCTTCAAATTAAAGGGGCAAATAAAGCTTTTCAATTAAAGGTATGGTTGTAACACCGTGCTTGGGGCAAGTGTACAACATACCAGACACTCAAGCAAAGAAAATCTTAGTATACGCGGACTAAACGTAACTAAACTGAAAGGGAAAGACATGCTCAAACACCGCTGAGCACCAAAAACCTATCTTATATGGTAGGCCTCTCGGATATGGCTTTGATGGCTTGATCATCATCTTTCTTGATTTGATTCCTTGCAGAAGACTCGAGGCTTTGAGAAATTTCATGAGATAAGATCAATTTAAATTTCAAAACCATGTTTCAGCAAAGGAGAGGAATAAGAACCTAAGAATAAGTTGAGAGGAGACGAAAACTATTAAGTACCAATTTTGTTGGTTTGATTTAGAAAATAATTTTGAAGACCATGCTAACTAGGATAGCGACCTACAGTCGATATGGCTCTGATACCATCTCTGTCGGGACCCGGATTTGCAAATCCGAAACCCTCTGTGTATACTGCACTAGTCCAGGATCACGATAGTGCACACAGTGGAAACATAGATGAAATACCATTCCATACAACGAACTAACTAAGAAGAGGCAAATTATTATTAAATAAAGCAAACGACCTTATGGTCAATGTTTACACCATTATGCCTTAAGGGCTTAAGAAACAAATACTATTGCAGCGGAAAAGATAACATGAACCATTCGACATGCCACAGGCAATCGTCTGGGGAACGCATTCCTAATCCACGTAGTCTTCATAGAATTCCTCCTCATGATATTCATTATCTCCTTCAGCAACTGATCAACAAGGGCATAAAGCCGTGAGTACAAAGGTACTCAGCAAGCCGTAGGGAATTGATGCAATATATTTATGCACGGCTTGACAAGGATGGCTATATAGTTCATTTGCAGAAAGCAATACTTGATTTGAAATACAATAAATAGATTGAAAGTATATTTGTAAAAAGGTAAATAAATGATTGATAGATCAATGATAGACAACAAAACAACAGTGAACTCCCCGTTCACATCCCAACAATTCCACATTCCACATTTTATGAAACACTCTATACCCCGTGTGAAATTCCCGGGCTATGTCCATGACCGCGGACACGGCTATTCGAATAGTTTTACACTCTGCAGAGGTTGTACAACTTTACCCACAAGACATGAACATCTCTTTGTGCAATCGATCTTAACACACTTCCTTTGGTGTGTCGCAGAGATATCATGACAAAACCTTTACAATGCACTGTCTAAACTCGGTACTGCCCGCTAAGGTTTCGCCCTTTAGGGCCCCCCTTGCGCCTTGCGAATCTACCCGTCCATCCCGGAACCCACACCACCAACTGGCAGTACTCAAGGCTAGACATTACAAATTAATCAGCTAGGTCTGTCCTATTCCAGACATGTGGTAGTACGGTTAGGCCCAGTTCAATGGCGCACAAGATTAAGTCCTTAAATTTTCTCAGGCAAGACATCCACATCCCAATATGCTACAAAGCACCCCCTTTACTTCACGATCACTTGCCCGAGGAAAAACAATTCGTTCAACCAAGACCAATGGCAAACCCCGCCATGTTACAACAAATTTTACAACAGTGGCTAACGACAACGATTCAATATCTAATTAAGTCAAGATTAACATTATTCAACATGTGACATGAATCCCAACGTATATGTAAGCATGTTTAAGCATAGCTACGATAACCCAATGTTGGTATAATGATTATGTCCAACTAGTAATGTCCCAACCTAGGTTTAACAATGGATACATGGCATACAACCAATCAAGGTGGCATAATATCAACTAGGTATACATCTACTCCCATTAAATAAACATTGATACACAAAATAGCATGCAATTGTAATAAAGTAAATTACTTTTGCAAACATAGGATCAATATGATCAAAGGTTACGACTTGCCTTGCTGATCTAGTGCTGAATCTTGGTCTTCGAAGTCTTCGTTCGCTCCCTCGGAATTAGCGTCTACCAGAAAAGAAGCAACGAAACCAAATAAATACAAAACAGAGACTCAAACCAGCTCAAAACTTAAAATAAATGGCTCTGGAAGATAGATCTTGATTTTAGAAAAATTTAGAAACTTGAATCGCCTCAATCGGAGTTCGTATGAACGAGAACGGGCTTCTGGAAAATTAAATTCAGAGAAAATACAGAAAATCAGAAAATCAGAATTTCTGGATTTATTTTTGTACTGGAAAAGGATTTATTGCGCAATCGCTGATGTCATCGGGTTCACGGTGGACTGGGTCCACGGAACTGCCTCGGTTCACCGTGCACCCGGCGCACGGCCGACGTCATCGCTGACGCGAGCGATTCGGCTGACGCGGCGGCTGACATGGCACTGACGTGGGCGCTGACGCGGATGGGCCACGCGTCCAGCATCCGGCCACTCGACCCGATCGGACGGCTGAGGAGCGATGCATCGGCCGGAGGTGACGCGGAGCAATCCAGAGCGCCAGCGCGGAATCCGACGGCCAGGATCAAGCGAAGCAGACGGCGGCGAGCGGCGACGCGAGGCTTACCGGAGGCGGGGAAGAAGACGAGGCCAACGGCGAAGACGCGACGGATCGGACCCGGGACAAGGCGAACCGGGGAGAGGATGACGCGGGGAAGGCGAAGGGACCAATGGCTGCGGCGGAGACGCACCGACGGCGAAGGAAAAGGCGGCGGAAGGTCTCGGCTCGACAGCGATCTTCGGCGAGGTCGCACGGAGCAACGGAGGCTGGGGACGGGGCGAGAGGGCAAGCGGCGGCGCGAGACGGCGGACCTCGGGCGGGTGCGGCGACGGCTTTATAGCCTCGGGGAACGCGCTTCGGACACGGCACGGACGCCAAGGCGTGGCCGAGACGGACTCCGAGCGGCGGCTAGTGTTTCGCGGGCGCGACGGCCACGATCGCATCATCCCACGTGCGCGCATCGAAGCAGCCGAGGCGCGCGGGTGGCCGGGCTGCGAGGTGGAGTTGGGCCGGGGCGAGGCGACTGGGCGGAGCAGGCCGGGCGAGGCGACTGGGCCGAGGTAGCGCGGAAAAGAAGTCGGCCGGAGAGATTCGGCCCGAGAGGCTTTTTTGAAAATTAAATCATTTTCCGATTTAAGAAATATCCAGAAATTCGAATAAAATCAAATAAATTCAAATAAATATCAAATAAATTCAGAAAAATCCCCAAAAATACAGAAAAATTCCTTGGAGCACAAGGAACCCAACTAAAACAGAAAAATTCTTTAGTTTGATGAATGGTTTAGACAAATTAAATCCTTTCATTTATGGAAAATTCAAATTAAGCTGGAATTAATTCAAAGAAATGCAAATGGTTCATCTTTGATTTCTAACATTCCAAAACTTCAATTTTTGGGATGTTACATCTATCCTGCAAATCTCCATCTTCGTTCACCTCTGCGAGGCATTCTTGGGCATCCGCCCTCATTTCAATCTCTTTCGCCACTTTTACCTTTTAAAGCCTTTTCCCTCAAAAAGCGACCCAAGGTAATTGGGGGAGCCATATTTCAATTGCGGGAAGGATTAAAGAAAACCTACTTTGTCATTTCCTTCAAATCTTCAAATAAATGCTGGCACCAGGAATGGTTCTATTGTGCCAATCTTGATCCTGCTCTCCCTTCTTTTGTCGGGCGCTGGCCTAAGGTGTCCCTTTCTTGGACATCTGTCCCCAATGCTGGCGATATGGATCAGGTGCAGGATCTCTTGGTGCTGATTGATAAATTAAAGGAAGACGGTCTCACGGGAGTTGGTCTGGCCCTCCATTTTGCCACTCGCCGGATACAACCTCTAAAGGAGCGAGTCCATCTGGGATATGAATTTGAAGGAAGGGACGATCCGACTCGGGAACTGCCCGAAACAGTGTCGAAGGAGCAAGTATATGCTCGGGTAGGCGGCTTTTTCATCCCAAGCGTAGAGATGTCCAACGCCAGATGCCCAAAGTCCTTTACTGCATCAAATCCTCCTCCTGAGGTAAGAAAGTTTAGCTGATAGACTTCCATATTCGTCTCTGAATGACTTTTAACAATTTTAATACTCCTTTCTAGGATCGATTGGCTTTCTTTAGTGACACGCCTCTCCCAGAAATGCTTGTACATAAGAGCGCCCACTGGAAAGTGACCTGCAAGCTCCCAAGCCGGAGACCCGGCCGCCAAGAAGGGGATGAAAACGATTATCAAAGACCCTCCGAAGCCTCGGCGCCCGACAGGGGGTCCCAAAATCCAAGAACCGCCAGCACAAGCCTCGGTGCCTTCAGTTCCCCTTCCACATAACCCCGTGGTACAGTCGAGTCCAACTCCGAGTGACTCGAGCATTCAGGAGAAGCCCAGGGTTCTATATAATAGCGCCCCAACTGGTCCCTCCGGAAGTGGTTCTGCCACTCGAAAGAAACTCCCGATGAGGATAAAGAAGTCCGACAGGTTGGATGTCCCATTGACTCTTATTCGATGCGTTTTACCGGCTTATTCACCGATCATTTTTCTTATAGGAATCCTCCTTCTGATATTCCCGTCGAGACACCATTTAGGGCCCCTGAAGGAACTGAATCCCAGGACGTACCCGACCTGGTTGAGGAGGCCCCACAATCTGCCTCGCCTAGAGACACAGGGGCGCCCTCCGAACCACAGCCGCCTTCATCGACACCCTGTGCTTCAGCATCGGGTCCTGCTGCTCGAGAGCCCGTCTCCCGTCCATCCCCCGAGGTAGAAGAGATCCTCCAAGATCTGTCGACTCTTGCTCGCCCTCAACTCATAATGCAAACCGCGTGGGTTGATGAGGAAGACGGCTTCAAGTCCCTCGACGACCTGGCGGAGGAGAAAGAAAGGAATGACTTTTATAGTCACATCGCCGCTTGTGCTCGCCTAGTCCGATTAATATTTTCAATACTCTTGTCACCTTCTTGCTTGTGCCGGTTAGCATGTTGTCACCTTTCCCTGTGATGGTTACAGAAATTGGGAGAACGCTCTGCGAAAAAGTCCGAATACCTCCAAAAGATGCTCCCGGAGGTCAGGGCGCGCCAGGAATATTTGGCCGACTTGGAACAGATCAAAGCTGGAAATGCAGCCGAGCTGCAAGATCTTCGGTCAGAAGTCCAGGCCTTGCGGGAAGAGAAGAAAATCCTGTGGCAGGAGAAGCTGGATGTTGTTGGTTCCCTTCGAGGTAGATATTTCCTGGACCATCCCGTTCTCTCGTTTAATCGTCTGGTCTTTCAATTTCCTTATCTCCGTGTCAGTTCAGGATTTTACTATTGCAAAGCTCCAAGAGCAACTTAAGGCCTCAAAGGCCTCCAACATGAAATCGGAGAAGGAGTTAGAAGGTACGCTCAGCAGCTTGGCCCTCCCTTGCCGTCGTTGTCTTCTTGGTATTTCTTAATAATCTGTTTTGCTTGCAGACTACAAGTTCAAGAAGCGGGCACAATACGCCACTTATAACGAGAAAGTCGAGGCCCTTGAAACGTCTTGTGCTAAGCTTCGCAAGGCCTCTGAGCCATTGTTGAGATTGTTTCATCCCAGAGGCGAGAGGCCGCTAAGTAGGGACCACGTTATCTCCTAACTGGAGGAAGCCCCCAAGGAGCTTAAGAGACTCTTGAAGGAGTATGGTTCAAGATGCATGTCTAAGAGTCTTAAAATTCGTAGGAGCAATTTTCGAGAAGATTATACGAGAACAACTTTAAGAGTGAACATTCATTCATAAAGGAGCAATTGAATTACAGAGTTCAAGTGAAAAAATGACGTAGTTGTTCTATGTTCCACGTGTTGTTGACAATTGTGTCGTCTTCACGCTTGAACTTATAAGCCCCAGGACGTATCACCTCATCGATGATATAAGGGCCCTCCCAGCTTGGGGAGAGCTTATGCTCGCATTTCTAATTCTTTCTAAGGACCAGATCTCCTTTGCAGAATGCGCGGCTCCTTACATTGCGACCGTGATAGCGACGTAAGCCCTGAAGGTACTTTGCCGACTGAATTGTTGCAACGTCCCTGGCTTCTTCTAGTCGGTCGAGGTCTTCTAACCGGCTTTCTTCCGAAGCAACCTCTGCATAGCTCCGAACCCGCGGGGATCCGAATTCTAACTCGGTGGGGAAGACCGCCTCTGAGCCGTACACCAAGAAGAAAGGCGACTGCCCGGTTGCTCTGCTGGGGGTGGTTCGCAGCCCCCAGAGTACCGAAGGCAATTCTTTGACCCACCGAGTGGCGTATGATTTGAGACGATAAAAAATCCTTGCCTTTAGGCCTTGTAGCACCATGTCGTTGGCTTGTTCGACCTGCCATTACTTCGGGGGTGTGCTACTGATGTGAAGCAAATTTTTATGCCGAGTTCGCCGCACCAGTCTTGAAATTTGCCACCTCTGAATTGGGTGCCGTTATTCGTGATGATTCGGTTTGGTATGCCGAATCTAATCACGATTTCATGGAAGAATTCTTTGGCCTTTGCAGCTGTGATTGTTGCGACTGGCTTGGCCTCAATCCACTTGGTGAATTTATCGACGGCCACGAAGAGATGAGTATAGCCACCTTGAGCCTTCTTCAAAGGTCCCACCATGTCAAGCCCCTAGACCGCAAATGGCCAGGTGATTGGGATGGTCTGTAGTTCCTGTGTCGGTTTGTTCACCTGTCGTGCAAAGATTGATATCCTTCGCATGTCCGGACGATATCCTCCGCATCAGTGACAGCAGTCAGCCAGAAAAATCCCTGACGATAAGCCTTTCCGACTAGGTTTGTTGACGCCGCGTGATTCCGAAAAATTCCTGAGTGGATTTCTTTGAAAATATCTCTTCCTTCTTGTTCTGATATGCACCGTCGTAGTACACCAGAGGAGCTCTTGCGATAGAGTTCTTCCCTGATTACCACATAGCTCTTGCTTCGGCACATTATTTGTTCGGCCTGTATGCGGTCTTTGGGTAGCTCGTCCTTCGTCAAATAGTCTAGATACGGAGCTGTCCAATCGGGGGTAATGATCAGGACTTCTGCCTCTACGTTCTTCTCCACTTGGATGTCCGACTTTGGGCGAGTGCTTATTGTGGGCTTATGAATTTCTTCGACGAATACTCCCACGAGCATTGTGGTCCGGCCAGATCCCATTTTTGCTAGCTCATCGGCCGCTTCATTGTCCCGACGGAGTACATGAACAAGTTCCAAGCCGTCAAAGTTGCCTTCTAGCTTGCGTACCTCCTTGCAATAGGCAACCATGTTGTCTTCGATGCAGGACCATTCTTTTTGCACCTGATTGACCACGAGTATTGAATCTCCGCGAACCGTCAAACGTCGGATACCGAGTGATATGGCGATACGGAGCACATGGATGAGTGCCTCGTACTCGGCGGTGTTGTATGATGCGGGAAAAAGTATTTGAAGAACGTACCTCAACCGTTCTCCACTCGGTGATATGAGCACTATACCAGCCCCCGCGCCACTGAGCATGAGGGAACCATCGAAGTACATCATCCAATACTCGAGTTCCTTGACGACCGCCGGGTTTTGAAGTTCTGTCCACTCGACAGTAAAGTCGGCGAGCGCTTGAGACTTGATGGCTGTGTGAGGCTAAAAGCTCCAAGCTCGACTGCCCACTTTGCAATTCTCCCAGTGGCCTCCTGGTTGTGAAGTATATCTCCTATTGGGAAGGAAGTGACCACCGAAACCGTATGCTCTTGGAAGTAGTGCTTGAGTTTGCGAGATGTAAGAAGTACGGCGTATAATAATTTTTGCCCTTGTGGATACCGCACCTTAGATTCACTCAAGACCTCGCTGATGAAATAGACTGGGTGTTGGATCTTCTGCACGTGACCCGGCTTCTCCCTTTCTACAATGATTGCAGCGCTGACTACGTGAGTCGCTGCCGCAATGTAAAGTAATAGAGGTTCCCCTAGCATCGGTGAAACCAAGACCGGGGATTTCATTAAGAAGGTCTTCAAGTCTTCAAACGCTTGCTGTGCCTCAGGCGTCCATTGGAACTTGTCTTGCTTCTTGAGGAGTTTAAAGAATGGCATACCTCGCATACCCAGTCGGGAAATAAACCTGCTGAGTGCGGCCATGCACCCTGTAAGCTTCTGAACGTCCTTTTGTCAAGTCGGCGGTTCCATATTTGATATGGCCTTGATCTTTTCTGGGTTGGCCTCACTGCCTCGTTGGGATACGATAAACCCGAGTAGTTTTCCCGAAGATACTCCGAAAACACACTTCTCGGGATTAAGCTTAATGCTGAAAGTCCATGGACTTTCGAACGTCTCGGTTAGGTCGGCGATAAGGTCCCTCCTCTCCCGAGTCTTTACCACGACATCGTCCACATATGCCTCCACGTTGCGTCCGAGTTGGGCGTGAAAACACCGCTGTATTGCGCGTTGATACGTTGCACCAACATTTTTCGACCCGAACGACATCGTGGTATAGCAAAAGGCCCTAAAGGGCGTGATGAATGAAGTCTTGATATGATCTTCCGCCTTTAGGCGAATCTGGTGGTACCCTGAATAGGCATCGAGGAAACTCAGGATCTTGCACCCGGCGGTTGAATCAACCACCTGATCAATTAGAGGTAGCCCGAATGGATCCTTCGAACATGCCTTGTTGAGATCAGTATAGTCAACGCACATGCACCAAGTTTTATTCTTCTTTTGAACTAGTATAGGGTTCGCCAACCATTCGGGATGATACACTTCTTTGATAAAACCTGCAGCTAATAGCTTGGTGATCTCCTGCTTGATGGCGTTCCGACGATCTGGAGTGAACCGTAGGAGTCTTTGCTTGATTGGCTTTGCCTTTTCATCGACGTGCAAAGAATGCTCGATCACCTCCTTAGGAACACCCGGCATGTCGGATGGTTTCCAGGCAAAGATGTCCTTGTTAGCCTGGAGGAAGGTGACGAGCATGTCTTCCTATTTATCCTCGAGTCCTATCCTGATTAGAGTCATTTTGGATGGGTCGAATGAATCGAGAATAATTCTCTTAGTTCCTTCGCCAGGCTTTACCCCTGACGTAGCCTGCTTCTTGGATGGGATGTCGCCTTCTTCCTGCAATGTGGTAGCCTCTGCCTGGATATTCTTCCCCTCGGCGGTTACCTCCTGCAGCTCAGCAAGTTCATAGTTCTCTCGGTCGCATTACAAAGATAGCTTGATTTCACTGCGAACCATGATGACGCTTTTGGGTCCCGGCATCTTCATCACCAAATAGGTGTAGTGCGGGACGGCCATGAACCGAGCCAGACCGAGCCTTCCCAAGATAGCGTGATACGCTGTCTCGAAATCCGCTACCTCGAAATTTATATACTCGGTCTGATAGTTGTTTTTGGTACCGAAGGTGACAGGCAAAGCAATCTGCCCGAGTGGAAACGAAGACGCCCCAGGGATCACCCCGTGGAACAGCTGTGAGCTCGGCCTTAGCTCGGAGGGGGGGACGTTCATGTTGTCGAAGGTTTTGGCGAACAAGACGTTGAGTCCACTCTCTCCATCATTCAAGACTTTCTTGAGCTTTACATTGCGAATAACAGGGTCGAGCACTAGAGGTACTTACCCGGATGTAAAACTCGATTGGGGTGATCCGAGCGGTCGAAGGTGATCGGGACTTCAGACCACTTTAGATATTGGGGGTTGCCGGTTCCACCGCATTGATCTCCCGGGTGGTAAGCTTTTGCTTCCGCTTGGACTCATATCTGGTGGAGCCCCCGTATATGTAGTTCAGCTCGTGCTCGGGTTCTTGGTAATCGTCCTCGCCGGGAGGGTCTTTCTTATTGGCAGCCTCATCCTTCGCTGGAGTTAGTTGCTTGTTGCTTTCACGTGCAAAACGCTTCAGGGTAAAGTAGTCTTTGGCGGCGTGCTTTCCCTTAGGGTGGAAAGGACAGATCGCATCCATGACAGTATTGTAATCGGGCGCCTCCCTCCGTGTGGCTTGGGGCTGGTTGCGTTATGCTACCGCAACTAGCTCCTCGCCTTTCCATTTTTTGTCTTTGTACTTGGAGGACTCGTCCTTGTCGCCTTTGTTCTTCTACTGCGGGCGATCTTCTTGGCGTTTGCAGGGAGTCTAAGGTCGTGGCATAGCGGTCGGCCAATGCAAACATCTCCTTTACGGAGGCCGGTGGTTTCCTAGACATTTTCTTGATCAGATTAGGATCGCTGACCCCTTTCTGAAAGGCTGCTACCACCACTGATCAGATACATCCCTGATGGTGTTTTTCTTCTACATGAAACGCCGGATGAAATCTCTCAGCGTTTCATCTTTCTTCTAGTGAAGCTGATATAGGTCCTATGGGGTGCCAGGCCTCTCATAGGTTCCCTGAAAGTTCGCGATAAATTGATTGCAAAGATCACTCCAGGAGTCCACTGAGTTCGCAGGAAGTCCTGTGAGCCATGATTGAGTTGAAGGGGTGAGATTGACTGGCAGATAATTTGCCATCATGTTTCGATTGCCCCCAGCCGCTTTAACTGCCAGGGCATAGACCTGCAGCCAAGCTTCCCGATCTCGATCCCCGTCAAACTTAACGATGCCCTTGGGGTTGAAATCTTTTGGCCATACTACTCGGCGTAACCGAGAAGTGAACGCTCGGATTCCGTCGATGGATCTATCGTCATGATGAGGGGGAGTCCGTCGTGGCGAGCCTCTGCCTTGGCGATTGTCATCAACGCGTCGGGGTGGAGTTCGGCGCGGCGAGTCCATGACTCTGCGATCGTCACTGTCGTTCTGACCCCGGTGATGATGGTCTCTATGGTCGTTGGAGTCATCGTACCGTTGATCACTTCGTCGATCGTGGCCGGTACCGAAACGTTCATGGTCGTCGTAGCGCCAGCATCGTTCTTCCTCGTCCCGCTCTTGCCGTATGGCGGTGATGTCTTGGCGGAGGTCGCGATTGAGATACCGGTGGGCGTCTCCGACTGGTTGTGTGGGGCGCCGACTGCCGGTACTCCGACTAGTAGCAGTCCGATTACTAGCGACGCAAGTAGCCACGTGGGAGCGTGAGTGCGCTTCTCTTATCGGCTTTTCTTGATTTTGCTGAATTGCTGCCGCTATCACCATGGCCTTGATCTGGGCCACGATCGGGGCCGCCGGGCTATCAGATGCAATCAACGGGTCCAGCGTGTCGAAAAGCGTCTTAGAGGCGATAACGTTCTGCAGCGGTGTATGGAAGACAACTTGGTCTCCCAATTTTGATTGTAGGATGTCCTCGTCGACATTGCGGCCGCGAGATCGAAGCGATCGCGCCTGTGCCTCCTTAGCCTTACGAAGAAGGCGATCTTCCTCCGTGGCTTCTTGAATCTCTTGTTGGCGTTGGAGATCGGTCTTTTGCTCTTCTATTGCAAAGATGCCACGAAGATTGTAGCAATTCCTCGCGATGTCGACTGGTTCGCTGACCGAGTCGGAGTGGCACACCTGAGATGGGTCGGCCTGATCTTTACCAGATTGGATCTGGTTTAGGTCTAGGAAAACAAGTTCTCCGAGTGCATCTGCGATGAAGTCCAGGTTTCAAAAGCAGAAAGCCTAGCCGGAGATGAAGGTGGTGATGATTCCGCTGATTGCTGCCATCGAGTTTGTAGGAAAAGATTATAGCGCTTCCCCTACCTGGTGCGTCAACTATCGACTTTTGTGGTCGGCAATGAATTTATGGAGCAATCTTAGATCCAAGAGATCCAAATAATCCCAGCACACAGGACTAGGGTATTACCTCCTCCGTTGAGGGCCAGAACCTGTCTAAACCATTGTCTTGTATGACCTTCGAGTTTTAGATCTAGCGCCTGCCCCATAAATTCATTGCCGACCACAAAAGTCGACACCCAAGTGCACGTGAACCTATAGGGTCACACGCTTAAGGGGCTGTAACCAATTCGGATAGGGATCCGAGTTGTAAAGGACACAGAGTTCCTAATGGGCTTCAAGTGTTGAAATCCGTTATGGGTTGTCTATATAAAGGGAGGAGGTGGTGGCTTTGCGTGGTGTGAGATAAATACACAAAGAGGCATATCAGGAATTCCAAATTCCCGGAACCCTAGCCACCACTCCTCCACCCAGAACCACGTAGCCGGTGCTAGCACTACGACGCGTGGTGTTCCTGCCTTGTACATGTGGATACCTTGGAGGCGTTGTTGTGAAGCTTCAACGCTAGGACGATCCGCAACCTGCGACAGTCACAAGGAGCTATTGGGGAGGCGCGAGGCTAGTACGACTACATCTGCACTACAGCGCTACATCGACTCTACTTCCGCTACAGGTCTGCACGTCTAGTGGTAATTATGTGATCTATAACTTGCAGTTGTTCCATGGTTACACGGTAGAAATTTTTTTTGCTAGAGTAGCCTACCCGTAT